>JARFIW010001447.1:3362922-4104983 GCA_036346225.1 Platerodrilus igneus | reverse complement strand
TAAGTGCAGAGAAGAATGTGTGTAGCTGTTTTGAATTCGGTTTTCTATCGAGAAGTTACACGTGCACCGTTTTGAATTAGGATCGGCGTTATATACTTTTAATGTAAAATGTGAAAACCTGAATTCTTTTCAAATGTAAAATACTTGTTGGCACGTTTTGAATTAGGATCGGCTTTATATTACTTTCAATGGAACATACATACTTCAAAACACACGTATGTTGAAAAATGTAAGTGCAGAGAAAATGTGTGTAGATGTTTTGAATTTGGTTTTCTAGCGAGACAGTATGACAGATGCAAAATATCGCATTCAAGTCAATTGTGTTTAATTAAAGTGGATTCTGATTTATGTTTAGAGGCTGCAAATACACATGGGCCGGTTTCAATTCAAAATGTGTTCACTCTTGTGATAGGTTGAAAAGTGGGTTGGCAAAGTACGCAGATGGTTGTAATCTGCTATATAAGGAGATTGCTCTAATATTAATTTAATTAGTCGAAGTTTACTGCATATATTTACATACAAACATGTATATAATTGATATTCGGGATTCAAATACAAGAAAAACGAGTTTGTGTGTAAAGAAATTGCGGTTTTGGACTTGTTGAAAGGTGATGTTTGGCATCAAATTTTTAAACTGCCAATGCAGTCCAGTTGTTTGAGTCAAGATCATATAAAACATAACGACTGGGTGACAAGGAATATTCATGGTATTTCTTGGGATGAATCTTCAACGGCTGGAATGGTGTCATCATATATAGCGCTTTATTTGAAGCAAATTATCCGACCCGGTGAAGAAGTATTTGTGAAGGGTCTAGAAAAGAAGAAATTGATTGAAACATATATAATGCAAAACTTTGTAACTGATATGCTTGCACTAGGTTGTCCTAAGCTATCGGAGTTAAAAATCAACAATCGTTTAATAGATAACATCCATTGTTGTAGACACGGCAATAATAATTTGCAATGCGCAAACCAAAATACCTTTTTATTAAAAGAATGGCTTGATAATAATAAAAAACAATAGAAAGATTTTGTCTGTATTATTTATTTTAATTTAATTTTACAATGTTAGCCTTACAAAATTCCTTTATAATAATAATAAAAAACAATAGAAAGATTTTGTCTGTATTATTTATTTTAATATAATTTTACAATGTTAGCCTTATTAACTATTATTATTATAACAACTTCTAGCAAACATTATTTTTATCGATCCAGCTATTGTGTACGTTAGAGAAGCCTAACCATTTTACAAATATTTTATTTCTACTCTTTCTTAGGACTTTTTCTACCAGGTAAATTCCTGGATGTTTAACCTTTTGCAACTCCGTTTCATAAAATGCACCTTTGATTTCTTTCTCGTCTTGATCTTCTAATATATATGTTGTCGGATTGGTTACGTTTACCTTTTTAATCTTAAAAATTTCATTTGACCAGTTTGGCGTGTAACCTTTCGTAAATGCCTCCCTGTGTTTACTAATCCTCACACTGTCTTTTATTGAATATTTTGGTATTTTGGTTGCAAGTTTGATGTGGGTAAATGATGATTTAAGAATAGTTTTTCATTTGATTTATCAACTTTTACAGGTTTGACTCGATAGTATTGTGAACTGTATTGTTGTATTGTTTCACAATATCGCTTAAATTTTTATCCAATTGTAAGAACTGTTCAGGTTAAACAAGCGCCACATTTTTCCCTTTAAAGTTCTAATTACACGTTCCACAATGCATGCTTTCTTTGTAGAAAAACACTATAATGGTTTATGCCATATGGCTGCATTAAGGATTGAAAGTGTTTGTTATAATATTCTTTACCAAAATCAGACTGCAAATTTCTTGGCGGATTTTTAAATTTATTTAAAATTGTTTTCATTGCAGCAGTAACATCAATACCCGTTTTACTTTTAAGTGGTACAGCCCATACGTATTTGGAGAAACAATCAATAACTACTAAAATGTATTTAAATCCTTTGTTTGTTTGCGAATATGGTAGCATTTCAATCAAATCGGTCTGAAGAAGGTCATTTAAACCTTTTACTATCACTTTGCGTCTCTTGAAATATATTCTTGCTGGTTTATGAAGTTCATTTACTATATCCTCTTTCACTTTTGATTGAGCAACTATATAATACTTTTTTCTAATCAGGATTTATTAAATACAATTAATGAAATACTTCTATGTTTGAATGTCGTGGGCTCCACTTGCTTTGAAAGGAACTTTTAATATAAAATCAAGAAACATTGTGGTATTGTTTATAATAGCACCGCTGTCACGAAAGCTGATTACATCCATACGTTTAAGCAAAAATCCTTGTAACTGTGCAATTACATAACTTTTTCGTTTATAAGAATTTCAATGTCTTGCGGGGATCCTTTAATATTCTCAATGACTGCTTCCTCATAAGGAAATTCATAATTATGTTTTATGTTGAAAATAAGGAATGTCTTCTCACCGTCGAGGAATATATTAGAGTAAAACGTTGCTACTACCGTGTAATGTAGCATATGTAACTTGTACTCAATCAAGGTTTCAAAACCTTCACTTTTGTTTTCATATTCCTGTTCACTTATATCTATTTTACGGTTATGTAAGTGCCTTCCAAATTTGTCAATTGTCATATCATCTAATTACTTTCGCCTCACGCAATTCTTCAATGATCGAATTTATTTCGTTGCCGTGACCTGTGTGTCCAGCAGTCTGAGATGAAACTAAAAGTCGTAATCTATCAACAAGTTCATTGGGATCATTCCAATATAAATAATCTTTAGCGTTATTTGATACTTCCATTGTCATACCGTCTCCAAGACGCTTTCTATAGGGTAATATTCTAGGTCTACGGGGTGTTTGGGGAAGTATGTTTAATGTAGATATTATATTTTTGTACTTATATGAAGTATTACCCTGAATTTGTTCTGTTTCAGAATAATATCTTCTATTAGCATTTGTTCTTTTTACAATATCAAGGTACGACTTTAGATCTTGATGACTGTACCCGACAGGATATTTTTTAAACAGTAGTTCGTATAATCCAGGAGTACCTTTATATTTCAAATCATTTATTAGAACATTTTCATCATCCAACGCGAAATTCGAATTGCCTATCATAAGACCATTTGAATCAGGGTTAAACCTAATACCATATTTATGATCAAATTCGTTCTTAACATCTTTAAACATATTGTAAATATATTCTCGAGGTAGCGGATGTAGCTGTTCGAGATAATGTGTCATACCAGGTGAATCGGCAAAGCTTTGAATATATTCCTGGGCTTCTTGTGCATTTTAATTAATTTCTGCTTCGTATTCATTCTCAATATCATCATCATCATCTACCTCTATGGAATCATTTTTTATATTTAGTATATGCTGAGCAATAACCGGCGAATCAATATAGTCAACGTTCCTTTCTAGCAATTTAAGTTTAATTTTTTTTACACTGCTATGAGGCAGTTCTTCTTCTTTAAATTTTTCTTTCTTTACCACACTTTCCCCATCCAGTTTATTAGCAATAGTTTCTAATCGTGATGTTATGGGTAATATTGATTCCACTTGGACGACTTCATTATCTTTTAACTGACGCAATTTGTTTTTTACAATGTTTCTTTTCTTAATTAAAATTCTTTTAAGTTTTATCGCCTCCTTGTTCATTGCGTAAAAGTTTATTGTAGTAAAAAAGATTCTTCGATACTAACGATACTTGCGTATCTCAAGGTTTAAATATGTATGAAGTGATCAAAACCTATTCGGTACCTTCCTTGATCTGGATCACTATCTTTGTCTACAACTAAGAAACCGTATATGTCTTGCCAACAAGCAGCACATATTTCACGGAATTTATCATACTTCATGTCAGTATTGACGTGATCCTCATATATGTGTTTTAAGTTTAAATCATCTTGTTTAAATAAAACTAAAAGATTAGCATTATCATGTAGTAAGTGCTTAAGTATACGAGTATAACTTTGACAAAGGTAAAAACTGTCTACTTGTTTATGACGCCCCATACTAAAGTATTCCCTAATGATACCTTGTTTATCGCAAGCTACATCATCAAAAACAAATATAGAATTATTTCGAGCATCAGATGGTGATATAATATTATCAGAACTGGAAAATGTATAATATTTGATCCCTTTTATTGGTTGCAGTAGACTTTCAAGGTATTGATACTTTGGTTGATAAAGTGATTTAGAATAAACATATACGTTTTCAAACTTTAAACCATTAGGATGTTCTATCAGCCCAATCATAACGTTGGTTTTACCGCAATTTGATGGACCAACAACTAGACATCGAATAGATGAAGGCAGAAGAACGCTATGTTTTCTCTTTTTAGCTAAGGATTGCACGCCAATGTCATTATTGTTTATGGTTAAAGGTGTTGATTGTTTCACAACACGCATGTTTGCAAGTACTAAATTCGATTTGTAAAAAAAAGTGGAATTATATATAAATATATATATATATATATATATATATATATATATATATTACTCATATTTAGACCAGGGTAGAAAATTAAATAATCGCATCAAATAATTTTAATCACCGTGTATAAGGAATTTCATTAAATAATACGCTTTATTAAAACCTTGAAGCATAAATAAACTCGGTCGTTTCAGTAAAAATAAGAAATTTAAATTATTTATAAGACGCTTTATATCAATAGAAACAGTATTAAAATGCTCAACGTATAATTTATTTATTCCTAATAAAGAAACAAAGGAAATTACGTGAAAATTTTTTTATTAATTAACCCTATTTTAAGTAACCGGTATTAAACAAAGTGTACACATAATAATTAACATTTAAGTTGTATTCGCTAAAATGAAAGGATAGAAATCAATTTTAATTGGAGTTAATTGACTCGTTAGTAACATATAATATCTATGAAAACTTGTAAAAACCCAATAAAATAAGGCTCTGAGAATTAATAATATTATGTTGAACACCTGCGTAGTTTAAATGTCAAATACGGCGAAAAGTTTGTAGATAATTAATAGTTTCAAAGAATCTTGGAGAAACCGGGGCTTAATATTCACGAGAATGTGCGATACGGGGTTATTAAACCCAGATAACAGTCCACATGGACTAAAATATAATCGATAATAAAGAATATCAATTTGCACCAATACGAACAGGTTAGAAAAGGAAAGAGAAAATGCGTCAACAAAGACACATATAGTAAAAGGCGGATTTAAGCAACGTCACGAGGGTCACAATTGGTTGAAAATAGGATGCAAATATCAGAGGTAGAAACAACAATTTCTGTACAAAATTAATTAGTTTTTCTCGGACATGCTTGCGTGCCGTGTGTTGAAATTTCTGAGATTTAAATGGGACGAGTGAAAATTCGTAAAATCGACGCGCGAGCGACAGACTGGGAACATAGAATGAGGATTTCTTTAGAATTACCGTTTTGAGGACAAAAGCGACGTGCCGGCTTTTGCTATATATACCGAGATGAATATAAACAAGCCCTCTTAGACTTTTGACTATTCGATGCGTTAAAAGCTCTTACATCCGCGACTTGATTGAAGATGTTAAACAGTGCATTTTAGTTTGAGAAAATAATTTAAAATTTTGTTCGTATATTTTAGTGATTCAAAATAGTTGGTTATTTACGTGCTAACATGAATGTACTTCAGTGCACTTAGATACAAGGTAATAAAATTTAATTTCACTGTACCAATTAGCAAAATTTACAATGACAAATGTATACACAAAAGTAGGCAGTTTTGGCGTATAATGGTGAAAGAAGTATGAAGTTATTTGCTATTTTCGGGGTGTTAATAATTAAATGGTTCAAATACGTGTCTGGATCCACGAAACAAGGGTCAGATATACATAGATGAGTTCCGAAAAGCCCAGAAACAACTTTAAATAAATGGTGATGGAGAAAATTTTAAAAGCGTTGAGAATTAGAAGCCGTAAATATAATCCTGTTGGAATGGTGTGATTAACTAAAGGGACGATGTACTTTGAAGCTACGAGGACAGTAACCTTCAGGTAAATTATACTATTTTTTTTTTTTTTTTTTTTTTTTTTTTTTTTTTTTTTTTTTTTTTTTTTTGGGTTTTTTGACCAATTGGTGGTTAATTAACTAAATTGATTCCCTTTATACTAGATGGTCTCTTAATTTTATTTAATTATGGCTAAAAGGAAAAAAAAAAAAAAAAAAAAAAAAAAAAAAAAATAAGTTTTGATGTTTTGGTAAATGTGGTTTTTTTTATGTGGGAGGTTTTAAAATTAGGGGACGGACGAAAAAATAAGGTTTATATAATTGGGGATAGAATTTTTTTTAAAAATTCCCGCTTGAAAGGATATTCCGAAAATTTAATTAATATAATAATTTAAAAAATTAATTGAAACGGCATAATAAAGAATAAATTTAAATTTTAATTTCGACATTGGGGTTTGGTCCCTAATGAACTTTAATTCAAAACAGGGAAACATTAAAACTGTAAAACAATTTACCAGAAGGATATTGGGTTACAAATTTTGGGTGGGTCAAAACTAACGAAGGTTATCGGGAGCAAAGGTAAAAAGTTAGCAGGCTTTAAGGAGCACAATTGAACTAAAGAAAAGGATTTTCGTCATCAAGAGACAATTATCATTATAAGAAAACTAAATTTTGGGACCGTTTTATAAAAAGTAGCAGATTTAGTATACCCAAAAAGCTAAAGTAAAAGGAGGGGTTCTTATATGAGAACAAAAAATATCAATAAAATAAGAAAACTGATAAAGAAACGTAAAATAAGAAGTACGCTAGGTATTAAAAGTATTATCAAACAAGCACGTACAGCTTTAAAAAAGAAAAGGATCTAATATTATGGATGCAATCAACATAGCAATTAACGCAGCCAATACAGCAAAACAAAAGAAGCATATTAAATCAGCTCGTATTATATCAATTCCTAAAACAGGAAGTTTTCTACCACTAATACCAATTTTGCAGGCCTAAGCGCTCTTGGTACTCTTACTGGAGGTGCAGCTGCTGTTGCAAAAGCAGTTTCAGATATTAAAATAGCTAAGGAACAACTAGTGGAAAAACAACGTCATAACAAGGCAATGGAGGACATTGCAGTCAAACGGCATGTACATCAAACCTTATAAAAAGGTTTTGGTCTTTTTAGCCTCAAAAACCTCAAAGGAACGCAACTTGATTTTACCTAATCGAGCACTAAGCAATGTAGAATTAATAGAGTTTGTTAAGCAATTAGAAGTACCATATTTCCGTGGAGTGTTCATGAGAAACAATCTTACCAAGAAAGTTAATTTAAAAGAATGTGAATAATCTATAGGAAAAGTATTTAAAAATTAAATAAACCTTAAAAAAATATTAAATTCTAATAGTATTTCAACCAACATGTTATCAGCGCCAATAAAAAAAAAAACTTTTTAACACTTCAGAGGATATTCTTCCCACAGGCTGAAGTGAACCTTCCCAACCTTATTTACTTTATTGTTGCTTTAAACACTATCGAGGATATTCTCTCACCCGCACTCTGGTGTTCTCAACAACAACCTTGTTTGTTGTTGAGAAAAGCCTGCGGTGAGGAGTACCTCGATAGTGTTTAAAAAATTTTGGTTTTAGGTTGAAAACCTTCAAAGGAAGAATTATTCTAAGTGTTCCAGACAACAATTGTTTTTTAAATTTTTAGAGTTTGGTTACAATTTAGAATTTAAATATTTTGTGGGTTATGGAAAATTTAAAATTTTAATTTAAAAGAATGTGGTATAATTAATTTAGATGGAATAGAAGGTTTAGACACGCATTGGACCTCTTACAAAAGTACGGTAGTAGCGCTATTTACTATGACAGCTACGGAAACCTGCGACCGCCAACAGAGTTGATAAGTTATTTGAATAGCGGGGTAAATGTAAAATTCTTTATAACATTAACCAAGAACAATCGTACGGTACTGTGTTTTGCGGTCATTTATGCTTACAATTTCTAAGTAGTGCATAGAACTGCGTACGAAGTTGTTATGTCGTACACTTTACTCTAACGGGAAACACTTCAGTTTTAACAAGCAATTTTAATCCGCCTATAAACTTGGATAATGATTCGGAGTACGTATTAGGATTAACAAATTTTGAGTCTTATAACACAATTCCAAACATAGAAAAGGAATAAATAATAAATTTTATTATGGATCTAACGGAGAATTCATAGAAATACCTGAAGGTGCTTATGAGATTAGAGAAATTAATAAATATCTTCAAAAAGCTTTAGGTGATAAAAGATGGCGTGGTCGTATGGATCAATCACGAAGCGATAGAAAGACGCCAGTGTATATAGAAATTACAGCTGACAATAATACATTTAAATGTAGTATTAAATGTAGTCTAGATGTGGATTTTACCAAAAGGATTCAATTGGTTCTCTACTTGGTTTCAATCCGCGAAAATTGCTAGCATTTGTCACGCATCAAGCAGACTACGCGATCAACATTTGTAAAGTGAATGCAGTTTTAATCGATTGTAATATTGCAAGTGGATCCTATTTAAATAGTAAACCAGCCCATGTAATACACGAATTTTTCCTCAAGTACCTGCAGGTTTTAAAATTGTCGAGTGTCCACCTACGATTATATATCTACCAATCAGGTCACGTATAATAAATGAAATAATAGTTAAAGTGTTAGATCAAGATGGAAATTTAGTTAATTTCAGAGGAGAACTGCTAACTGTAAGGTTGCATTTAAAAAATCTGCAATAGCCATGGGTATTAAGTATAATGCACGCAACATGTCAAGAATTGATATAAATGCTGGAAATTTCAAAGCAATCGACACTCGATTGATTGTTTCAAGACCGCTAACAACACAAAACCGGCAGTTTCTACAATCGTTAGGACTGCATTTAATTAAAAAAAAGTAGAATGAATAGTGAAATACTGAACGTGCGTGAAAAAGTTTACTTCGACAATGCAATTGTTAATATTGAAAACATACTCATCAACCTTATGCTAACACATCTTTAAACAATAATGATGAAATTCGAATCTATACAACAACAAGATGTATACACCTTACCATCGAAGAGCATGCTGTACATAGAAGGCAAATTAATTAGAACAGATGGAACGCCGTCTCAGACAGCAAAGTTTGTAAATAATGGGGTTTTGCTGCTTTTTGATGAAATTAGATATGAGATTGGTGGTATCATTGTAGATCGTGTTCGGAATCCTGGATTAACGTCTATAATGAAGAGATATGTTTCATATAATAGCAATCAAAGTAAACATTTACAAAACGCTGGGTGGTTTCCTATGGATGATTCGCAAATAGTTGATGCCAATGGGAATTTTAATGTTGCAATAAACCTTTCAATGGTTCTCGGATTATGCGAAGATTTTAAAAAAATTATTTTAAACTTCCGTCATGAGTTAGTCTTACTACGTTCTAGTTTTGATACTAATGCTATAATTAATCCTACACCCGATGAAGAAATAAAAGTTGTTTTAAACAAAGTTTTATGGAAAATGCCGCATGTAGCCGTTGATGATACTCAACGAATTAATTTAATAGAATGCGTTGCACAAAATCAAGATTTGCATATTCCGTTTAGAGGATAGGAGTTGCATGAATATCAACTTCTGCAAAAACGCAACGTCATACATGGAACATTAAAACACCAACACAATTAGAAAAACCAAGATTTGTGATTGTTGGTTTCCAAACCAACCGAAAAAATAGATACATGAGCAACTACAGTCGTTTTGATGATTGCTATTTAACCAACATGAAACTATATTTAAATTCAGAAATTTTCCCGTACGATAACTTAAATTTGAGGTTCGAGAAGAAACAGACTGCGTTGTTATATGAGATGTATGCTCAGTTTCAGCAATCATACTACGAAAAGGAAAATGAGCCACTTTTTAATCCTGAAGATTTACGAAGTTTTGCACCATTAGTAGTCATAGATTGTTCTAGACAAAACGAAGCGTTAAAATCTGGTACTGTCGATATTAGATTAGAATTTGAAACTAGCAGAAACGTTTTGCCAAATACATCTTGTCATTGCCTTATACTTCATGATAAGATAGTCAAATACAATCCACTCTCAAACAGCATAAGAATATTATAATTACTTTATTATTATTATTATTACTGTACCTTTACAAATTATGAAAAAGCAATAAATCATTTAGCAATCACAGTCTATTTATTAATATTTTTACATGTTTTTACAATATCTTTTACATGTTTGAATTATTAAGTGATTTAGTAAACAGCCATAAACATTGACAATTTTAAATAAAAGTTTTGTTATACATTTCTCAAATAAACTAACTGGTATGTTATTAACAAACTGAATTTTTTTAAACAGAACGGTTACTACTACTACTACTATTTTTCTCTACAATACATTTATACTAATATATAGTTCAAACTCGGGCAGATTGAAAGGTATCCTATTTTTAGATACATCCAAAAACGAAAATCGGCGTACTGGAGCAGGTATAAACATAACACTGAAGTTTTATAACTAAAAAATATTATATGTTAATATAGATAAAATAAATTGCATTCTTTATTTGAGCCAGTGATTGAAGCTTTACAAGTCATTTCTGTGTGTATAGTTATACCCCCAAGGTTTAGTATCAGTGGTTAAGGTACTAAGAATTCTTTTATCATCACTTGGATTAAGAACAATTTTGTTTTGTTTAATAGTACAGACATCATGTTTGACTGATCTAATTAAACATTGCTGTTTCTGTACAGTCTGTTTATAAAACAAAGCATTCTTATAATCGTCAAAAGAAATTTGCTTAATACTTGCTAAGGAAGATCCCTTTGACTTTTTTATTATCCTATCCTGAACTCTGTAAGTGTACATTTTAGATCTAAGTCCTACAAACTCTAGCATGATGTCACCATTGTTTTCATCTTTCATAATACCAGGAACTTTTTTATTTGATAATGGAATATGATATTTGTTATGAGGGTCGTAATCGGAAGTATCAAATCTATGAATATCTTGTTTGATATAAGAGTAAATATCTTCAACGCTAAACTCGTATATCAAACTATCCGTATCTGTGTACAGCAGCTTTGCTTTGTTAGCAAATTGCGATTTTATATAACTATAGTGAAATTCATATAAACAGGTTTTTGAAATATCTAGAATAGAGAAACCTACATAAATGGGTTTGTTTAAGTAAACCTCTAATTTATTCATTTCTATTAAGACTAGATCTTTGTCTAACACAGTGCAACTATGAAAATTAGGCTTCGCTATGTAACTACGAGCTCCAAACCGTCCTTCCCATTTGGTCACTAATTTCACATCCTTCCTTTTCCGTACGTTTTCCATCATTTTTCCATAAACCAAATTTATCATATTTTTATAAAAGCATATATCGAAACTGTTTTTTGACTGTTGTCTTAATTTCGTATTCAAATCAATGTATTCTTTTAACCAAGGAGCTTGTTTAAACCGAAGAACCTTATGAATCTTTTTCAGTTCTAAACCGTAGCTTAAATACATTTTTAAATTCTTGTAGTGAATAATATAGTTGAGTTTTGGATATAAAGTTGTAAGTAATTTCTTTAAGTTTGATTTATTAGAAGGTAATGGTGGTATCATATGTTCAGGCGCCAAAGGTAAGTCACTGTGAATTTCATGTAAAGATACTGGATAGTGTAAATCGCATTCAAAAATATATCCTACATTAGAATCATCGGGAATATTAAGTATGTCTAAACGTACTATATCTGGACTGGTACCATCTAAAAATTCAAATTCTCCATATGGAAGATATTCAGACATTGCAGCCCCATATAAATTATTAACATCAAAATACATTAAATATTTAGAATCGAAATTTGGATCATAATCTGCATTCATATATTTGTTATTTGCTTTAGCATATCTATTCGAACATTGAGAAACACCGCCACGAATTCCCGTTCTAAAACATTATTTTTCAATATCAGTAAGCAGCTCGAGTTTAACGTTCGTCGTTTTTAACATTGCATCTAGAGCTAAACCAGGAGCCGTTAAGTAGTGAAGCGGATCTAACTTATACGTGAACATACAAGTTTTTCTAAAGTTTTCAAATATATCAGTCAAGAGCAGTACATCTGTTTTTAAATATAGGTCTGAATAGTCCCCTAGTGTTTTTATATTAAATGTTTGCCAAACGTGTTTAGCATGATTGTAGTCTTCATCTGAGATTTCTTCATTGCGCAAACGATTAAAGAATACTGTTTTACAGGGTAAATCGATTTCATTGAGCCTATCCCAAGAGTTAATGTAATCATAGGGAAATATGCCTTTACGCGTAACTAACTGAAACTCATTATCGGTGTTACAATTTTCTCTGGTGATGGATTTTTTATTTTCATCTAAGTATGAAGCTAATTTTTCGATACTAGATGCCATAAACCTGAATGAATCGATAAATCTAAAACTAGCTTTCGTACCATTTACATATTTTGTAAAAGATATGTATTTTTCCTTATTTATTGGTAGAATTCTTACCAAACCTGAAAACCCTAACGCAATTTTTTTTAATAATGAAATGCGAATCGTAGCCTGATAAGTTATGAAAAACTACCGGTATCATATAAAAATTATGATAATTGATGTTGCAATCTTGATGAGCCGCTCCTCGAAATTCACCTGTAAAGTGGCAGTGATCGCGAACTCTAATATCATCTATACTAAAAGGTTTATTGCAAATGTGACAGTGAAGGGCAAATTTAAATGCTAACTTTTGTTCTTCTGTTAAAGGATTCATAGGTTTTGGGTTACAGAAAATTTTATTAGTCGTTTCTGAAATCAGTTTCAATTGAGCAACAAACCATTCTATACAATCCTTTCCGCGATACAATTGAAATTTGGAATATTTATTATCATGCGAGCATTTCAAATAATACGCTACACTAAAGGGTATATGTCTTTGGTAAGAGACTGTGTTTAGTATCACCTCCGACTCATTGTATGGTTCTAATATACATTCTAGATCTGCATAAACTACAAATGATACTTTTTCTTGATAGTGGAAATGTTTAAATGTTAGATACTTTTCGGATTCTTCGGGTAATCTTATTGAGCAAGTATTCTGTTTTTCGCAATAATTCGAATGACGCTTAAGTAATGCTGCTGTACTAAAATTATTTAAACATCTATAACAAAAAAATTTTCTATGGTGATGTGAAGACAACTGTTTTGCAAATAATTTTGACATATCCTTAATCCAAGTAAAATGAAAGTGATTCTCATTAGCATTTGTCGGACGAGTATATTGTAAGGAACCATTATTTAAAACTAACAGATTAATAGGTTCAATTTTTTTAAAATTTTCACTTAAACAAAATGGCAGTATTTTAGTATTTTCTATACAATATAGGTTAATTGCGAGATTGTTAAGCTTCTCAATTTTTTTATGTCTTTTAATGCGATTGGAAACTGAATTGAATTGTAGCGTAATACTGTATCAAAATGTGGATAGCTAGATATTCTCTGACTATTTTGTTTAGCAGGATATAAAGCGGAAACCAAGCTCCAAAGAATGCAATGTTGATCGTTATTTATTACATTTACCACAGCTTTTTTTTTTATAAAGTCCGGAACCGGTACAAACGTTGAACACCCTCCTTTAAGTGGATCATGATTGTTTATATTTACCTTCAAGTGTAAAACTTCTTGGATTGCCCAACCAGAATCTTTCTCGCTAAATTCTTCTAATCGCTTCGAAATCTTGTTCAATACGTTCTCCTTATACCACAGCTTGAGATTGGTATTTATATCGATGTGACGATTTGCAGTAGGAAACGTTTTCAAATCTATTTCGCCAGTTGTAGGCTTAACAAAGTTAGCGGCAAATATTACATTAACTTTCAACATTGACTTTTTAAGCAAGCAACAATCTTGCGTTTAAAACTAGCGAACGCCTTGTCTAAGAACACTAGAGGATCTCTATAATTTAAATTAATAATAAGTCCCGTAATTATTCGACTTACAAAACATGATTGTACATCATGCCAAATCAAATTTTTTCGAGTATGACCTCTAGAAAGCGTTGCATCAACACCTTTACCACGATATTCCAAAGAGCGTTTCAAGTGCCTCAATCGTACAAGGTAGCTTTTAAGATATGCCAAATTAGATTCCAGCCTACTAGGATTTTCTTGATTATTGTCTTCGTATACCTTATTTCTAATAGCAAGCTTCAATATACTAATATTTGCTTTGATAATTAAAATGTGTTTCGTTATTTCATTCACTGATTTAATTAGATTCTCGCATTTTACAGTTAATCTCAAAATTGCGCTACTAATCTCGGATACGGTTTCAGCATTCATGATTCTATAGAAAATCAAAATACACTACTTAATAATATATGTATTTTCTCTATTTACTATTTATACAAAATATCATCTGACGTAAGCAAAACAACTGCAAAAAGATTCATTCATCTGAGTTTACGGAAAACGCGTAAGCAAAACAACTGTAAAAGAAAATAGCATACAAATCGAAATAATTGCATAGCAAATTGCTTTGAATGCAATTGTTAAAAAAAATCGCCTTTATTTACGTTTTTATTCAAGACGATTTTCAAGCTTGAATCGTGCATGCGATCTAAAAAATTGCAGAGTTGCCTTCAGTACGTGACTATGACAAACAATTCGCTATGCAAGCATTTCCAATATTTACATACTGAATGCAACTCTGAGCAAAACAACTGCAAAAGGAATTAGCATTCAACATCATTTTTCATTCCGTATGCGTTTACTACAAAAAATGTTTTTATACGGCCTTTGATTTATTATGTATACAGAAAATACATTATCATTACAGCGCTATTTTTTTATGATTACATTGAAATATTTTTAAATAAAAACAAAGGAAATTTTGAAAAAAAATGTTTCAGATTAAACCGCCTTGTTTAATAATTTACACGCACTCATGGTTTTTAAGAAACCCAGTATTAAAAAAACATTCTGCAGTTTTATTATATAACAGTACCTTTAAAGAATTTTCACACAAATTACCTATATATATGCATGTAAATTGTGTCAGCGGTAATCTAAAACTTATTCTATAAATATTACTACTTAAGGGATTTATTTGCATTGCATTATTTTTAAACGAAAAATTAATCTAAAGAAAAATATCATAATTTACACGCACTCATGGTTTTTTTAAAAACCCGTTATTAAGAAAAAAACATTTTCCAGTACGTTGATAGTACTAAAGAATTTTTCTTATTCAGCATGATTAGCGTAAACATACACCCGCACAAATTACTGTATCCCTATATATGCATATAAAGTCAATTTTTGTTAATTTTTTATGGAAAATAAATTATGCTAGCAGTAATATAAAACGAAATTAATCTAATTTAGGTTTTATTATGCGCCTGCTTGCAATTTCTTTTTCAGTCAATGAATGTAATTCATTATTTCTGCTGAGCAGTACCTTTAAAAAAAATTTCTTATACAGCATAAAATCGCATAAACACACAATTACCTATATTTGCATATAAATTGTGTCAGCGGTAATCTGAACGAAATTAATCTAATTTAGGTTTTTTTATTATGTGCATTCATTGCAATTTCTTTTTCAGACAATGAATCTAATTCATTATTTCTGCTGAGCAGTACCTTTAAAAAAATTTCTTATACAGCATAAAATCGCTTAAACACACAATTACCTATATTTGCATATAAATTATGTCAGCGGTAATCTAAAACGAAATTAATCTAATTTAGGGTTTTATTATGTGCATTCATTTCAATTTCTTTTTCAGACAATGAAACTAATTCATTATTTCTGCTGAGGTATAATTATATTCGCTTACATACTGTTTTGTTCATTAGAATATATTACAGAGCTGAATTTTTTCAGAAAACGATGCAAATTTTTAATTTTTTCTAACAGATCAGTTTATTATTTAATATAAATACTTCACGTAGATTTTACCAACAGTATTCAATCAGATCTCTTGTATAATTATTAGTTACTATTACTAGCAACTTTAAAAAATGAGTAACTTGTCATCAATCAAAAATTGTAATAGTACCAACGTAAAAGTTCTAGAGCAATTTTTATTACATTCTGACGAAGACGTGATTAAAGAAGTTTTTGGTTGTTCTTTGCCTCAATTCAACACTGCTGCTATTTTTGATAGTGACGTAATAGATATATCACGGTAAGTGCTTTTTCACATTTATACATGTGTTTTAAAACAGTACTAATTTATAAGTTACATTAGATCAAAAAACCATTCTGGAAATTCTGAGGCTATCGTAGGATCGTTGACACACTCTGATCCTCTCAGAAACATCAGGTAGTATACAAAAGAAAAGGTGAACCTACAATAATCTTTTATGTTATGCTCACAGATCAGGCAAAAACATGTCGACTATGAAAAAGTTATGTACAGAATCTAATATGGCTGTTTGCTGTGAATATGACAAATCCTACGAAGATGACACAGTAGAGTTGCTTAACGCATTTAAAAGCGTGGAGAGAAGCTACTGCGTCGTATAGATTTGGAACTAGAAATAATAAAGCAAAAAAGGGAGGAACAAGCAGCGAGGGAGCAGCAGATACTTCAAGAACGGGAGTTAATAAATACTTTTTCATTTATAAATAGTTAGATCAATATATTCAACAATTTGTAAAATAAAAAAGTATTTTATAAAAGTTTCTCTTTTGAAACAAGACTTTCTCTAAACAAGGTAGTAAACTCAAAGTAAAACGCACATAAATCAGAACCCACTTTAATTTGATACATCATTCTTTATACAATCGACTTAGATGTGTTATAATAATAAACTAATTTCTTAAATTAGTGACATATTATTCTGAAAATTCTATGTTGACAGTTAGACCGATCGATCCCTTACTAGTTATGTATACGTGTTTGTTCGAGCCAATACTTTCATTTAATTGTTTCACTCCATGTGCTTGAAGGTATTCAAAATATCTCAATGGCAATATACTCTTGAACTCTTCTGT
The DNA here is from genome assembly GCA_036346225.1 of Platerodrilus igneus. Classification (NCBI taxonomy): domain Eukaryota; kingdom Metazoa; phylum Arthropoda; class Insecta; order Coleoptera; family Lycidae; genus Platerodrilus; species Platerodrilus igneus. The sequence continues at coordinate 4,087,996 of JARFIW010001447.1, read as the reverse complement.
TTCCACTAATACTCTTTCTCCATATTTTGTCTTGATTGTTTCCACTTTTAAAACTTCAAACCTCTTATTCACTACAAGATCTTTTGAATTTACATAAGGTTTGCGATATGTGGTTTTATTAAGAGTATTAAAATCCATATTGCTTTTCTTTGACTAATTAAATTAATATTAGGAGCAATCTTCTTATATAGCAGATTACCACCATCTGCGTACTTTGCCAACCCACTTTTCAACCTATCACAAGAGTGAACTCATTTTGAATTAAAACCGGCCCATGTGTATTTGCAGCCTCTAAACATAAATCAGAATCCACTTTAATTAAACACAATTGAGTTGAATGCGATATTTTGCATCTGTCATACTGTCTCGCTAGAAAACCAAATTCAAAACATCTACACACATTTTCTCTGCACTTACATTTTTCAACATACGTGTGTTTTGAAGTATGTATGTTCCATTGAAAGTAATATAAAGCCGATCCTAATTCAAAACGTGCCCACAAGTATTTTACATTTGAAAAGAATTCAGGTTTTCACATTTTACATTAAAAGTATATAACGCCGATCCTAATTCAAAACGGTGCACGTGTAACTTCTCGCTAGAAAACCGAATTCAAAACAGCTACACACATTCTACTCTCCGATTGAGCCCGGTCATTTCCTTGTTTTTCTTTGTGTTACGTACGGCCACAAGCCAACGTAGCATAAATTTGACGAACCAACGTGGCTGCCCCGATAATAACGTCACATAGATTTTTGGCGCCCAACGTGGAGCCCGATTTTTTTTAAGGGGGCCCGATTTTTTTAAGGGGGCCCGATTGTTTTTATTTGGGGCCCGATTTTTTTTTGAGGGGCTCGCCATTATTTTTTCTTCCTTCTCGTTAGGCGCCCGATATTATTTTTTCTTCTTTCTCGTTTGGGGCTCGATTTTTTTTTTGAGGGGCCCGACTTTTTTTTTTATTGGCTCGATTTTTTTTTTGAGGGGCTCGATTTTTTTGAGGGGCTCGATTTTTGATTGGCTAGATTTTTTTTATTTGCTCTTGATTTTCTAAATTTTTTTTTACGACCTTGATTTTTTTGGCCTTGACTTTTTTTTTGGTGTATCGGTTCGATTTTCTTTTCTGCCTATATTGGCTGGCTCTAATTTTTTTGTGGTGTAGTCTTGAATCTTTTTCCTTCGCTATATAGAAATTCCTTGATTGTAATTTTTTTTTGTGTGAATTATCAGAGTTGTGTTTTCGCTGGTAATTTGGTTCTGGAAAACACTGGTGCCCAAGTTTTCTGTACACCACCTTTTTTTTTCCTTTTCTTCACGTCACTTTCGCTACCTCACTTAAATATAATCCTAATGTCCCCGATCTAGATCTGGTTGTGTTATACGACTTTTTTTTTCCTTCTTGATACCACAGTTGAAGCCTTTCGTTACTTTTTCCAGTTTTCCGTTCGTCGTTCCCTAGCTTACTTGAGGCTTGACACTTGTGTCTTATGTTGGCTATTGCTGTTGGTTTCCTTCCTCGCTACTTTTCTTTTCTTTTGGTTTCTGCGCGCGCGAAATCAATTTCTTGAGGTTGGAAACTGTGCTGTTTCTTTTCTAAAGAGACATCCGTCCTTTGACGACTTTGGCAGCGTTTATGCCTTTACACCTTGGTCCTCTCCGATTGCTACTGCTTACCTATCTTTCCCTGTGGATTTCTTTACTCTTAGTTTTGTCCGACATTTTGATTCTGAACCTCCGGATCCTAATGGGCTCCCTACGGCCGATTCTATTTTGACCCCTACGTGTCGCTATCCCTAATGACTTGTAATTTTTTTTTTTGGCTTATTGGTCTTGTGTTTTCTCTGATAAGCTTGTGTCCGAAAACACTAGCGCCCATTTCGTATTCCTATTCATATTTTTGTAGCTAGTCCATCCCGTGACCTTTTTCCTTCTGGCTAGGTCCACCATTTGTTCACTATTTGACTATTATAGTTGCTTTCTACAGCCATTCCCTGAGGTAGGCTTCAGATCTATTTTCTTTTCCTTTAGGAATCTCGACTTGGTCGCTTCTGTAGGTCTGTTAGCCATACTCTGCTTGAGTAATCGTTTCATACGAATCTGTGTTACCTCAGTTGGAAGTATTCTAGATGGTGTACTAGCTTGCCTTTGCTCCTTACTTTGCCTTGGTTCTTTCTTTGCTGCACACTTGAGGTTGACAGTTTTGTCGTCTGGTTGGTTTGCTACGAGTTTTCTTCCTCGTTTTTTCTTTCCTTTTGGTTTCTCCGCGGGAAGCCAAAACTTTTCTTTGAGGTGGAGAACAGAAATGTCCCTTTTGGGGACATCCGTCTTTTGACGATTTTGAAAGTAGCTAAGACCTTTAATCCTCATTGGGTGTTTACTTAATGCTTTCTTTACCTATTCTGTCGTTGTTGGTTGCGATAGATGACTCTGTCTTCTTTTGAAAAAAAAATGTCCCTTTTCTTATACTGCTATTGGTCCTTCGAACCGGATAAAAATAATTTTTTTTGTTTGGTTCCTTGTCTGTCGTTTTTCTTTTTTTTTCTCACCCCGACGGCTTTATTTTGCTAGGGGGGAATCTGTAACGGGCATTTTTATAGTTAAACATTTTACACTACTCAATTCGTAAATACCTTTCTGCAATTACTATTTCTATATTTTATATTTGTTTGTATCAAGTAAATACTTCAGAATAATGCAGAATTGTATGCAATTTAACTCGTGTGTATTATTTTAAAAGTGTATTAATTTGAAGATTGATTTTCATTAATAAACTTATCGAAAATGATAAACAGCTCGTAAGTAATTAGTAGATATACATTTTTGTTCCTTATGTGGATATACGAGTCGAGTTGATAGGCGATAAGCGGTTGTAATAACGACGATTTGATATCTACAGACGAGAGTGGTAGTTTTGCTCTACGTTCCGATATATTATGTTAAAAATACTGTTTCCTTGTGGCTTTACTAATTGTGTTTTGAGTTGTAGTTTGTCTTTTGTTCCTATATGTTAATTACGGTAAAAATACTGCTTTCCGTTTTGCTTTGAAGATAGTGATAGTGATTTTATATTTATTAACTACAAGCACGTCACGATTTGAGTTGTTTTTCCTGTGAAATAAAGTTGTATATTAATTCCGATTGAAGTAGTATGGTTTATAGGAAAACGTGTTTACTCGACCGCACGTGTTTTACGGAAAATCGACGGACGCACTTAGTGATACGCGTTGCTTTGCTCATTGTGTTTTTTTGGTTGATTTGTCTTTTTATATTTGAACTGTGACGCGTGTTCTACGGAACATTTGACGGACTTATTTTAGTGATACGCGTGGCTTTTCCTAATTGTTTTTTGTTGCTGTGATACTGTAGTTTCTGAATTTTCTAACCCCAAAGAATCTACAACAGATCTTTGCTTGCGCAAATTGCGTTATTTGCGAAATATAACAGAGTACCGGCTTACAAAGGTATTATTTGAAGTTTCTCACTGCTTATTGGGATGTTTATGAAAATAATATACCTCTGGTCCCAGTTGAAATTAAACTAGTGCTACAGAATATTTCGAAATTATTGTCGTAGGAAATAGAATTTACCAAGGCTACGTAGTTCCGTCGCGTGATAATGTCTGCTGCTAACACCAGTGAAATACGTAGGTGTGATTAGTGTAACGTATGATAAGTTCCATCAACACCCTCACAGTCAAGGGTGAAGTGCTTCATTAGTGCAGAACATCGCTGAATCCCACACTTCCGTTGCTAGGAAGCGTTGCTGAAGGATGTTTGTAAGTTGAACTATTTCCTACTGGTTATTACTTTAAATTTCTATCCGTTGCTTTACCATATCTTTGTGGTTCTGATACCTTTTACAATAGACTTGCATGCTATTTTAAAACATAGAAAAAAAAGAAAGAAAGAAAAATCAATACTACTGAATTACTCATACCAATTGTGTCTTATCTATTTATCTTTTGTCAACATTTTGTCTGATTTATGTTTAATTGGTTTGTGAGGAAACGTTTCTGCTACTCCCCAATATTACCTCACTTTGTACTAAACATTTTTCTGTATTGCTTTTATCGTTGTTATATTATATAGATTATCCAAACAGTTTCTTTTTTTTACATTCTACAAAGTACTGAATAATTTAGACTTTTCACTACTGCTATACTTATTCTTTTTTTTTCAGGTTTGCTTAACTATTTTTCTTGCAGGTATTGTTACTAACTCCTTACCGCCGCATACATCATAGGTCAGTCTGCTTTCTACAACCCCCCCACCCCCACCCCCACCCCTACTCTCCAATTGAGCCCGGTCATTTCTTTGACTTTCTTTGTGTTACGTAGCATCAATTTGGCGCCCAACGTGGCTGCCACGAAAAAAACGTAAAATATACAAAATCCGTTGGCAGATTATACTGGACCTTGGTACTTTTTCGAGCTCCATAGCGATCTGAATTTCCCGATTAAATATATTCAACAAACGTACTCTTCTATTGAGTTGGACGCAATCTAATCCGGACCAATACTAAAAAGACTCTTCGCAAATTATCACCCTTTATTAGAGAATGTTACGGGTTGGTGGTTGCCTGCCTCAGGCACTCTAATCGTCTGAGAGGAAATGTCCCGCTCTTTTACCTAGTAAAAGTCGCTTTACGAATTTGTATATCAACTTTGTTCATCTGAGATACTTCCACACTGGTGTTCTAGTGGTTGATTTTATCGTGGCGTAGTGGCATATGTGTGACTACTACGCCCAAGGTCCCGGGTTTGAATCCTGACACGGTCTGCTTGAAAAATGTTAGGCGAGCATTTTTTACAAAAATACACCCTCGTTCGGAAAAATGAAGGTCCCGTGTGTGAGTGTTGTCACGCACGTTAAAGATCCCTACCTTGCTTGGAACAGCAAGGGTTCGGCAAAATTCCAAATTTTCCAGGTAAAAAAAACTCGCTTCCTGACCAATGTAGTACCTTCGGGTGTAGCATTGGAAAATCACATGTAAGGTTGATTTTATCGTTCCCTCAACATGTTTTAAGTAAAAAGTACATTCTTCAAATTTTGAGTCAGTGTGTGACTTGTTGGAAGACTAATCCTACCGCATCGCAGCCTCCTATGGGTCACCTTCCTCCATGCCGAGTCACTCAAGCCAAGCCCTTTTTGAGTTCGGGCGTTGAATATGCTGGCCCCTTGTCTACTACCATGTTGCGAGTATAGAGTGCTAAAGTGTTGAACGCATATTTTGTCTGTTTATATGCATAGCTACCAAGGCACTCCATCTTCAATTAGTTCTCATCTTCCAACTGACGCCTTTCTAGCTGCTCTACGCCGATTTATTGCCAGGCGTTGCCGTTGTGATCATCTCTACAGTGATTGCGGCACAAATTTTGGGGGTGTCCACAGACAGTTAATTTCCCTCGCAAAATCATCTGCCGCAAAAAAACATATTTCTTGACACTTTGTACCGCTCTCTGCACCTCATTTTGGTGGTTTGTTGGAGGTGGGTATGAAGCTAGTTAAAACCTTGCTTCTTCGTACCATAAGTGAACAAATTCTAACCTACGATGAACTACCCACTGTCTTTGTTTAGATTGAGGCCACCTTAAACTCGCGTCCTCTTACCCCGTGAGCATTGACCCCCGACGACTTGAGCTGCTGACACTAGGTTACTTTCTGGCATTTAACTCCTTTAGTCGCTATTCCAGATCCTAGTTTTCTTACCTTCCGCTCAATCGTCTATCTCGTTAGCAATTGCTTCAGCGAATTCATAGATTTCTGGTCTGGGTGGTCTAAAAAGTAATTGCATACGCTCCAACAACGGTCTATCCAGGAGCTGATAGGGTTGTTAGGGGTTTTTTTTTTATTATTGCAGAGTTAATCTTCAGATGTTGGCAGAGAAGTTAGTGTGCAATGCAGTGTTGTAGAGGTGGGGATAGTGGTGTGGAGGGAATGTTATTATTGGATGGGGGTTTTGTGATTAGAATTTCATTCTTCTTAATTTTCTTTGGAAATTAAACCACTTATATTTTTTAAAATCAACAATATTTACGTTTCGATCCATGACCTAGGATCGTTGTCAAAATAATAAAAACTTCAAGCTTGACATTTATGACATAAATTGAAGGTGACTTTGATTTATTGATGTTCGAAATATTTGGTTTGAGTACACTAAGCAAAAATTTTTAAAGTTTAAAAGAATGATTGCCTTCAATTTGTGTTGCGACCTGGGATCGACTTTCTTTATGTAACCAATACGCTTAACGTAAAATCAGCTGATTAATTTTTATTGGTGAATTTTATATAAATTCAATAATTTAAAATTAGAAAACTTTTTTTTTAACATGTTTCTATTTATACAATCGAGAGGATGGTTACTAAAGAAGTGTGCAATAGTGTTACCGTAAGGCTTAAGCAGTCGTTTTTTTTATATTTATTTTGAGGGGGAAAAATCATTATGATTTAAGTTACTTCTTTGGTAGATTTTAACATGATTCTGAGGTGACCCTATGGCGGGTTTACACTTGTCAGATACCAATGTTGTTCTATGAAGATTGTATATGGTTCTGAGGTGACTCTAAGACGGGTTTACACTTGCCAGAAATCAATATTGTTCAATGAAGATTGTATATAGATCTGAGGCGACCCTAAGACGGGTTTACACTTGTCAGATACAAATATTGTTCAATGAAGATTGTATATGGATCTGAAGCGACCCTATGGCGGGTTTACACTTGTCAGATACCAATACTGTTCAACGTAGATTGTAATATATTTTTGAAGTCACCTTCAATTTATGTCATAAATGTCAAACTTGAAGTTTTTATTATTTTAACAACGATCCTAGGTCATGGATCGAAACGTAAATAAAGTTGATTTTAAAAAATATAAGTGGTTTAATTTCCAAAGAAAATTAAGATGAATGCTAAACAAACCACAACAAACATACAGGGAGTATTTAGAATTTCATTTAGGAAATGGTCAAATTGGAGGAGATAGTTAGTTGCGAGGAAACTGATGCTAGGTAGTAGAGTAAAAGGATCAAGTTGTATTATGTGTTTTATGTGGGTTTTGTGAGGAATGGAGTTGAGGCATAAGTATATTAAGTGGTGGGGGGGTTTCAATAATGTATTGGTTTGAGCAGGGACAATAGGGAGAGGGGATTAGTTGGAAGGAGTGTAGTTTTTGTCGGAATTTGCCCGTGTCCGGTCAGGAATTGAATAGTGGATCGATTGGAGTAGGGGATATATTCAGGGATGTTTGTTATATCTGAGGAAATGTTGTGTGTATGTCTACCTGTTATTTCGTTGTTCCGTTGGTCTTGCCAGCTGTGCATTAGAGATTTAGTAATTAGGTTTTTATGTTTGTCTTGGTCATTATTTTGTATTCTGTGGGTTGTAGGGTGCGGTCATGTAATTATATTGAACGTTGGAGTAGAGCAGAATATTTAGGGGTGGTTGTTTCAAAATTATGTACAGTGTTGAGGTGGGGGTAATTCTGAAGACTATTGAGGAAAATAGTAGGATAGGTCTTGTGATTGGATTAAGATTTTTACGGGAATGAGGTGTTGCAAGGGGGGTACCAGGAGTCTATTGCATAACTGATGATGGGAATTATTATTTGTTGTAGGATTAGTTTACGGGATGGGGCAAGTCAGTTCAGTGGATTTTGGTAGAGAATAGTGTATATTGTTAAGGATTGATTTGTTTTTGGATCGGAGATATGATAGATGTGCGTACATGTCAAGTCTTGTTTCGATTTGGATTCCAAGGTATGTGGTAAATTTGGATAGGGTTAAAGGTGTGTTAAATATGTGGATAGTGGGGGTGCGTTGGAGATGTTCTTTAAGTAATAGGATTTTGGATTTAGCGGGTGATAGGGATTGTTTATTTGGTAAGGACCAAGATTCGATTTTTGGATCAGAAAGCAGGCAGTATTTTCTAAGAATTTGCCGGAGTTTCCATGTATTAGGTAGGTTAGATGATCAGCATAGGCGAAGGTAGAAATATTAGGAATGTCAAGATCTAGAAGGGGGTTTATAGAAAGGTTCCATAGTATAGGTGGAGGATTGATCCTTGTGGACAGCCCTGGGATAGGGGTTTGGTGATTGAAAAGTAGTTGGAGTTTAGGTTTGCAGAACGTGAGTGTAGGAAAGATTATAGGAGTTTGTATATATTTTGAGGCTTTTTTAATTTGTGAGAGGACATTGGGCCACCATAGGAGATCAAAGGTAGATTGGAGATCTAGGAAAATTGCCATTACATATTTGGAGGGAGATGTCTGGACGGTGGTTTTTAGGGATCGGATGGTGTCCTCGGCACTATGTCCTGGACGGAATCCATGTTGATTTTCAGAGAGGAGGGAGTGTTTATCTATATGGGAGTTGATCTTCTGGATAAGGATATGTTCTAGGATTTGCCCAATTGTGGGGAGAAGTGGTATGGGACGGTAGGATTTTGGGTCTTCAGGAAGTTTTTTGGGTTTTAATATGAGGATAGTAGAAGCTTTTTCAAGGATATTCGGAAAAATATCAGATTTATGACATTTACGAATAAACTAGTGTGGTCATAGCTATGGTGCTATAAACATGTTATTGCTTGAGTTCTGCCAAAATCAACAGTTTCTCGTCCAGCGCCTGCCGCTTAAATATGAAGTTATTACTGGTAAGTACTTGAAGTTTCTGCTTTTATAAAATTTGCTCATATTTACACGTCCACTTTCTCCACCATTTGTGGTTATCGTGGTCACCGCAAAACAATGGTTTTATGGTTTTAAGCTTATTTCCCGAATTTTCTTTATAGAACCAAAAAAATATTGAAATGTCATGCTTCATGAACACTATTGTTCGTGAAATCATAATATACAGGGTCAATTTGTATTTATTTTGTCCGTTTAAGATAAATTTTTTTCGGGTTTCTATTTTACGTAACTCGTGCGCATTACAGTGTATACTTACTGGCGTTATTTTGATCTTCCTGCTTTTGCATTAGTATTATAAGTCTGTTTGTAGACATTGTAGGAAAACTCCGTTTTCAATGAAGTTAGCGGGTTTATTGCTTCAGGTGGTGGGTAGCAAAATAGTTTTATAAGTAGTTAGTCCTCTACTCTATTGAATTGGTCGCATAATTTTTGTTCTGTGACAGATGAAAAAAACACTACTACCATATTTTAGTATAATTTCATGAAGTAAGGCAGTGTTTTGATTATTACTAACATTTAGTTTTTGCTACATTTACAAAGGTTGTCGGTACTGGAAATTATTTGAGGCTCAGAATTTGACTAATTTCTAAGTCTGTTGACAATGGACCGTGCTTCTTTAACCGGATTAGTGACGCGCTTGAGGAGAAGAATGCAAAAGGTTGATTTCATGTAGAATTGGCCAGGTTAATCAAAAAAATATCCACATGAAAAAAACGCCAGTGACGTACCACCTTTTTGTGTAAAAATATCAGAGAACATGTTTCCAGGGAAGCCACTGGTGGAACAAGAGGGTAACTTTTCTAACTAAAATATGTGGTTTTGTATCCTATCACCACATACCATAATTGAAAATGATATATAAAGTACTGAAGTGATATTTAAAAAATAACGATTTAAAAAAATTGACGCCATGAAGTAAAAAGTTTAAAAAATTTCGGACACATGTTCATATGAACTTTTCTTTTAAAGTGACCCGAAGCAACGCAATGAAATATTAGCACGTAATTAAGAAACACGCTGTATAATAGGTTTTTCTGATTGCTTTAGATACAGCGGGTATCTAGGTTTTATATTATTTTGTAACAATTGTATACGGAATATAAATGTTAGGAAAGGGGAGAACTCTGGTAATGTCCTTAACCGCAGTATTTTATAATAATTCTCTATATTTGTACATATTCGGTTTCGGGACGTATCGCGTTCAAAATATTCGATTTTTAAATTATTTCGTGTGATACCGCAGGCTTTTATAAATGTAGCAACACTGCAACGAAGTCCGGGGACTCTTTTATTTTTAACAAATGTTTGTCATCTACTTATTTTCCTGTACTGATAAGATAATTAACGCACGTCCTGTTTTGTGTATTTGATTCAGTTCATCATTTATTTATTAACAGTTTGCAGTTACAATAAAATACAGCAACCATGTCACGTTTAATCCAACAATTTAAAAAAATTGAAAACCTTACTCCAGAAAATTTAGCCGAGGCCTTAGAATTTGTAAGTAATTTTGGATACAATGCCTTTCGTAAAAAGTGAACATTTTTAGAATGGATATCCAGAGTGTGTAAATTCAATTCGTTTAAGGAAGATCAATGGTTATGCGTTTTTAGTGAGTTAATTAAAATAAATCGTTCTAATAAATTAATTAAGACGCGCTTTATTTATAGAAGCTTACTGAAGTACAAATTTCGTTGTGGCGACTCCCAATTGTTCATTCTCGTCGTTTATGGAGTTTTATACAACAAGTGAATCAAGATCCAACTCAATTTCTCCTTAAACCGGAACTAAACGTTAGACCTCCTAGTGCCAATAAACCAAATTTTCACAAACCAATGGCAGGTTCAGCAACAAAGTCAGATAGTTTTTTACACAAAACTAAAATAGTGCAACAGGTATTAAATTTGGATGGGGATACTGTTCCTGGAACATCTACAATTCGTGCCTTGAAGACCCAACCGCAACTCCTGCCAAAACCACCGCATTTAACATTGAATATAAATTTAAATAAAGGTGATACTGAATTACATGACGAAGACGACGATAATAACGATGGATACCTTTCTCCAGTAAGTAACAGCAACATGCCTCAAAATTTTACAATAACTTCCCAAGAAATGTTACGTAGTGCTCCAAACAGAGCATCGTTTTTGAATAAATTTAGACAGCAAAATTTTGAAAACCTAAACCATCGTAAAGAATCCGTTGAAAATAAGTACGAGGCGCAAAAACCATTCATTCATAGAGCTAGACCACTACTACCACCTCCACCAATTAACAGAAATATGAAATATGAAGATGATGAGGAAAATCAGGAGCTGCCCGAGTATACAGACGTTACTGAAGACGATGAGCCTCTTCCTGAATACACGGCAGTACTTGAAGAAGAAGAGGAAAATAACAAAAACAACACTCCAGCATTTCATCGAGTTTTACCACCCATACCACCATTGCCCTCTAACAATTTGCTTCGTTCAAGACCTCGCTTGCCTTCTTCGTCGGATTCCGACATTAGTAGTTCTTCATTTTTAGACGAAACCAAACTTAAAAGCCATTCAACTTCAAACTTAAGCACATTCCAACGAAAATCTCCAGTCAATTTGCCTAAACCACCAGATATATTTCCTAAGTCGCATCCAGATGCTTCGGTTACCGCTCCCTTAACTACGCCTCGTTCGAATTCAAGCATTTTGTTAAGACCTTTACCACCGCCACCATTACATCCACCAACACCAAAGCTTCGCAATGTCGAACCTCAACAAGTAGAAGATGAAGACGACGACGAAGAAATGACTGACTATTCAGCAGGTATGTAAAAAACACTATTTTGACACCGTTGTGAATTAAAAATATTGTTTTAGTTGACCTTGAGAAGGAGCCGTATTATCGTGAGACTGACAGAAAAGGAGCCATTTTATTACTTAGAGGACTTGAAAACGGAGCATTTTTGATTAGACCTAGTAGACAACAAAAGTTTATCTGTACATTTTCAATTTTGCATCCCATGAAAATGTTTAACCTTGGAGTTATAAAGCGCGAGGACGGAACCATTGGATTTGAGGGCGTAATGCCTCAACACGATCAACCTCAATTTTATGGAGTTGATGACATTGTTAATTATTACAGTTCTCACCCATTATATATTTCTGGCCAAACGCTATGTTTAAGAAACGTTTTACCTCAACATCGGCGTTAGATTTAAGGTAACTTGTATTTTTTTATTATTTAATTTATGTGTACAGAATATGGCGTATTATTAAAGAATATTTTCTATTTCTAGTACACCTATATAAAAAGATGCAAGTGAGATTGTAAACAAAACGGCTTCTGATTTTAACAAACCGTTTATTGTTACTCCAGGAAGGTAGAGGCAGTTTTGACAAGCAAATCTCTAGTGAATATAACAGTTTTTAGTAAAACGTCTTGTTATACCGTTGCATATAAGACATAGAAACCAAGATTACTTTTGATTACTTTTAGATCCTAAAACAAAAGTTCTTTTCTTAAAAGGACAAAGTCCATAGACTTTTTCCTATACAAATTCAGAATGTTTTTCTCAATAGGCATTTGGAACGCATCCAACTTTACAATTTTTGAAAAAAGCGTTTTCAAAAAGTGCATTTTTTTCTTAAGGAAATTTAATTAATCATTGGAAAAGTTTAGTTATTATTTATTTCTAGATTTTGAAAATTTTTGCTTTGGCGAGAGGTTTCAGTGTCAAGACTGTGTCCAAAAATTCGGATGCTAACGTCATTATTAGTAAATTTAATACTCGACATTTCGCTCCTTTTTTGCAAAAGGATTCATTAGAATGGGATCACTCGTTCTAAACATGTAGGCTTATACATCCAATCTGCCAAGATATATAGATATTATATATATATATATATATATTACTGCGGATGTATAGGTTATAATAGGTGTTAGAAAGGTCAAATAATTAGTTATTGCAAGGTAACTCATGTATATAAGGGTCAAGTAGAGTTTAAGACGTTTTTCCAAAAGATAGGATAATAATTTACCAATTTTCAATAAATATTAGGGTTAATTGTACGTAGTTGTAAAATTCACTGTGAATATTAATTATAATTAGGTAGGAAACGTAATTTCGTAAAGCTTAGTTTCATAAATATGTAGGAAACGTAGTTTCGTAAAGCGTAGTTAAGATGTTAAAATGAAATAGCGTGTAAATTTGTTAATACGAAAGCTTTTATGTTTATAGCATAAAAATCGATAATGGAAGAGGGTGTATTTATTTAGTAACTCATATTCAAAGCGTGAGTTATTTATTTGTGGAGCTTAGTGTAAAATACAACGGGAACAGGTATAATATTTCTAAAAAGGTTTAGCATAGCAAACGCCTTCTTTGTATCGAGTTTAAAGCTTGTCAACATGCATTAGGATTCCCGGTAAAAGACCGTTGAGTAACAAACACAGGTCTATGTTAGATAAAATGTTGCACGTTACGTACGAAAACAGATCGATAGTATAAAGAGAAAGGCGGTATTTTACATGAGGTAGCAAAGAAGGGGAGATAACATATGGTTAGCTATCGTTGACTTTGAAACGTCTGTTAGACAAAGAAATTTAAAGGAAAATAATCGAAACAGAGACGCGATGTGTTTTCTGAAGATATTGGTTGGAAAGAAAATCAGAAATCCATTAGAGGGTTGCAAACAGAGTACGATTGTTAGATTAGGTGAATAAGAGCAAGATAGACGTTGGCATCGATCGGTTAGGTAGAATAAAGCTTATGAATAGAGGGGATAGAAACAACGAGATAAAACATACGGGTTAGACAAAGATAAGAGAAAGGCGCAACGAATGTTAAAAATTAAGAAACGGAAAAGACAAAAGATGGAAGATTTTTAATGCAGGTTAGAGGGAAATGACAGATATGCGCGTGCATTAGAGGCGTGTTTTGGAGGCTACAGTGGATGGCAGTTATCGGGAGATTTTGCGGAAAGTGACAGCCCTTGAAAATTTTAAGGATTTCTTCGTAAAACGATTGTTTGTAACTAAAAATTCCAAGATTTTTGCGACGATTTGAAAACGGTTGAGAATTTTACCTAGAATAACTCAAGGGTAATGGTTAGTTTGTGGAATTAAGCGACCGTTTGTTGATGTGTTGTGCATGGGTTTCTGGAAGCGGTGGACGGTTTGATAACATTACTAAGAAATTGTGTTATAGGGGTGGTTAGAATAGATTCAAGGAAGCAGTTTTGGCGGCTTTATAAACCCAGAGGAGGTGGTAAAGGCTATCTTTTTCCTTTCGATCTTCAACCAAACTACATACAATTGTAAATGTAAATAAGTGAGTTTAGATTTTATTAAAATTTAATATGCACAAGTTGGTGCAAAGTTAGATGGTTATTGTAAAGTATATAAAATCCTGTTAATAATCGAAGCTGAAAGTACTCTGGGAACAAGTCAAGTATATAGATGGACCAGTATAACATATGTGTGAAGCACAGCACTGTATGGCTGTGAAGCCTGGACAGTAGGGAAAACAGATAAGAAAAAGGTTGAAACCTTTGAAATGTGGTGCTACAGATGTATGCTGAAGATATCATGGACAGACAAAGTTAAGCACAAAGAGGTACTAGAAATGGTAAGGGAAGAAAGAAGTATGTGGAAAACAGTAAAAAATAGGAGAGATAAGATGATAGGCCACATACTAAGACATGAGGGAATAGTGCGGAATATATTAGAAGCAGAGATAGGAAAAAAGAGAGGTAGAGATAGACCTAGATTAGACTACTGCACACAAATAGTGAAAGATGTAAGCTGTAAGAATTTTAGGGAAATGTGTAGGTTAGATCAGAATAGAAATCAATGGAGGTACGCTTCCATCCAGTCGCAAGATGGAAAAACTAATGACAAAAATAATAACTGTACTTAAACATGGTGATTACTATAAACAATTACAGATATTGGTTTTGCAATACTCTCAACTAATGTTAATTGTGCGAAAGGACTTACTGGAAAACTATTAATACGGCAAATGTCTAAGTGTTGGGAGATTTGACAGCCACAGGCTGCTAAACCCCTTTCACATACCACTAAATCTCGGTGAAATAGGGCATATAATTAGAAAACAAAAGAAGAGAATCGAGCTGTATATAGGCTATTATGAGAATTACAGGGAACTGGGTAGGTTAGCTCAGAACATAAATAAGCTGAGGTACAAGTCCAACCAATTTCAAGACGTAAAACCCAATGACAAAAAATAAGTGCTCTTAAATCTGATGATTATTATAAACAACTATAGGTGTTGGTTGTGAAATATTTTCTTCTAATGTTGATTGTGCTAAAAGATAAATTGGAAAAACTATTAATTCGGCAAAGGTTCAAACGTTAGAGAAAATTGGCAGCCAAAGGCTGCTTCCCCCTTCACATACCACTGAATATCAGGGAAATAGGGTATACACTGTAAAACAATAGAAGGTGATCGAACTGCATCAAACAAGAAAGAACAACAGCTTTGTTCAAAGACAATGAACATAGATACAAGAAGAAAACTGTTCAAAGAATAGTGTGGAGCACAGCACAGTACATCTATGAAATAGGAGCAGTAGGAGATAGCAGCCTTCTGGAATATTGTGCTTCAGATGTAAGAGGATGGTAGCATGGACAGACAAAGTAAATTCCAAATTGGTTGTAAAAATAGTACAGGAATAAAGATATCTGTGGAAAACGAAAAAATAGGAGAAATAAAAGTACAGGATACGTTCTAAGGCATTTCTGGGGAATAGTACAATATATATATTACAAGCAGAGATAGGAAAATATAGGTAGGGGTAGACCGATATCAGACTTTCGCACACAGATAGGGATACATGCAGACTGAACAAATTTCAGCGAAATGTATAGGTTGGTTCAGACTAGAAAACAATGAGGGTACGTGTCCAACCAGTTCTATGACTGAAGACCTAATGATGAATATTACAACTCCAGCACATGTACCTGCTGGACACACGAACAATACAACACGCGACGTCGCCCATCGGACTTGTAGAACCGTCCTCTCTTTCCAAGCGCTCAAGGCAGACTAACTTACACCTTCCTGCGCATCATACACTTAGTTAGAGGTCACGACACCAGTAACGCACCAGAACACATAAATAGTATTTTCTTAGCTATCACTAATCAATCAAGTATGATTAGCACATGATTTTCTTACTTTAAAAATATTAAAACTTCTTATCTACACTCTATCTTAAACTTTTGATATTTATATAGACATCCTCTTCAATAGAAAGGAAAACTCGCTAATTGTAGTGACGATCACCAGCCTGTAAGGAGAGGGAAATATCTCAAAGTTTTTAAAGCTGCATTAATTAATTATTTGTTTTGAAAGTTTACTTTAGCTTTATTATGTATCATTTTGGCGCATTTCAAGCCCCTTTTAGTTTTTGATTCTTATATGTATGTAACTTTTTCATATTTTATGTTTAAAGCAAGCGGCTTTCTGAACTTATATGTCACTTCTTGTTAAGAAGGTTGTGACCGGCTTTGTAAATCACGTGTTCGTAACCCAATGAAAATTGACTTTTTACCGCGAGTATGAAAAAGTGTGACTTTCTCGGTAGTATAGGGTACACTTGAACTGGTGCTTTGAAGCGGTTACCTTTATACCTTTTCTTTCTCTCCCATTTTACTTACCTTAGGTCCTTCCCGCAGAAGACGTGCAGCAGCATCAAACGATAGACGGAGCCGTCGCTGCCGTTTGATTGAGTTTATAATACATATGCGCTGATTACAGATGTAAGTACTGTACGCTTTTTATTGTAGAAATTTACTATGTGTATTATTTATATCTAAAAATAGCGTTTATTTTGTGTTACCTTTACCTAATACATATTTTAGTATTGCCCAGTATTACGTAAATTGTAACCGTTAACCTTCAAAATATAGCTTTTAAAATATAACATCAAAAAAATATAACAGCTTATGTGGTAGAAGAATATCTGCAGAAGGGTCCCTGAAGAACCTTCTTAATATTTTTTTAAGTTTATGTAGTTTGTCTTATAAAACTTTCGGAATAAATAGCAATTACATCACCTTATCCTTTGATATGCGTTGGTCGGTTACATGAAGTTGAATTATCTACTTCTTTTATAATATGTGGACTGTAGCGATAAACTAAGTTTTTTTTTAATAAAAGGATAATGCACAATAACGCACTATACTTTTATTGTTTGACATGAAAATATTTACAAAGAATTTAATACACAAGCCTTTGGTTGTGTAGCAGATTGACGAACGTCCTACCACATTAGAAGTTCAACATAAAGTCACACTATGGTTCGTATATGCACGTCTAAAAGTTGCATTCACAGGCGCACCGTAGAATGCGCAAAGAGTAAAATGCATTCAAAATTACATGAAATAAAAATTTTTCAGCGAAATTGTGTAAGTAGGGGTTTTGACTGATCTGGAACAACTTTTCTTAATACTTTTTGTTCTATCTTAATTGCTACTATAACGTTAGCTGAAACTCTACTTTCATTTTAATCATAGGTGGTGGCTAGATTTTGAATTTATCAAAACCAAATTTACACAAAAAGATGCATTGTCGTGGCCTACATAACTGCTAAAAATTTCTTATTGATTGCTTTGAATGTAAAGAGGTTATTTGGGTGACCCGTTGAAAAGTGAAACACTCTGTATACATTTTTGAATGAATTGTGAATATATAAACAAATCTTCTCTAATGAAAAAAATTTCCTCTGTGCTATTTGAAAATAATCTCCCAGAATCTCAACGGACTGCTTGAATGGGAGGGAAACTATGAATCAACCATCAGCATCACGCCACGTGTGTTGTTGAAAATTTGCCTCGCAGACCCTTTCTTCGAGTGTATGAACCCTTTTAACAAGATATGGTTCAACTTCCCAGAGCCTACTAGGAATAGATATAGTGTCGTCGACTGAAATGTAATTCTACTGAACAGTGTGCGATGTAACGGTAGTCAACAACCCAATCGAACTAAGTCTTCTGTAAAACTAAAATAGTAGTCCCTACATGAATCTGTTCTACACAAAGAAGTTTCCAAAATGAAGGCAACCCCAATAAAGTGTCAATGGCGTTAGGCTCATTATAAGTGTTGTGAGATACCCTGATGTTATCTGGAATTTTGAAGCTATTACGTTTGACGGACAAAGCCGGTGTGATACCTGTTATCTCGTCAAGTACTAAAAAACTACTAATATTGAGTTGGCGTGGATCGTCTAAAATTTGATGTCATACTTTGAATGTATACGAGAAGTTTGTTGGCATAAGCCGAAAATTGTGATGTCAACATCGCCAGTTTGAAGATTCAATTTCCTGCAATGACCTAATCGAATGAAGTTCAATTGTCAACCGGAATCCAACAAGATTCTTACTGTATGAGTATTGCCATCACTGGAAGTTACCTCAGCCGTCGCAGCTGGCAACAAAACTGAAAAATTGTTCCAACATGAACATAGAAATGAGGAATTCTCAGATTTGAGTTGAAGCTTGTCCTCATGCAAAAACGTGTTATGTTTAGTCTTACATTTTTTGCATGTAAATTAGAAGTGCAATTATTGATAAGGTGTCCCTATAACAGACGATGATTTCGCCTTGAACGTTTGCTTTTAAAAGATAATTTGATAAATTCATTGCATCTGAATAATAAATGGTCGCCATTGCAGCTGGCGCATGTTGATATGTTTGAAATGAATGAGTTTGAATGTGCGTTTGATGATTTTTCAAGTACTATTTTGTTTTACTTTACTTCTAGTATTTCTGGAAGGTTAACATTATTTTTGAGAAACTCTTTGAATTCCGTAATTGTAGATAGCTTCGATTTAGAAGCATGTGTGGATACTTTCCATTTACGAAATGTGTAGGAATCTAACCTTTTTGGTGCAATAAAAATAATCAGAAACTCTAAAAAACTTTGGTCTGAAACCAGTGACGAGCCGTGAAATGTTTAAAGAAAATGTCATTCAACTGCCATAACTTTGATGCAAACTCTTTAGAGAGTGGTTTGAAATCAAAGATGGTGTGGAGGTGATTCTGTACTAACATGCGAGGATAAATAGAGTGATCGCAAATTGCCTTCAAGTCTAACATGTAGCTTTCTGGGCAAAACTTTAACGATTTAACAGTTGGATAGCGGAAGCCACTGCGGCTTGCCTTGAGATAATGCAACTGTTGTATGTCAGTCAAAGTAGAATTCTCATGAACACGACGTCTGAAAATCTCATAATATTCCAACCGTTCGGTATTTTCGCTGACATAACTCGGCGGAGAAATGATAGGCAAATGAAACGAATGTCCCAAATTATTAGAGTTTAATTTTCTACTTCTTTGTGGAGAAACAAAACGATAGCTTGCACTACCTTCATAATGTTGTAATATACTTGCTACACGTAATTGTCGCTTAGTATGTTGCAATCCACCTTAGGATTGGATTCTAAGATCTTATAGTCAACATCGTAAAATTCGGAAAGAAGTGGCACTGCATCAGTTAATCTTTGACGCAATTTTACAATGTACGACAAAATGAATTTTTTTCTGTTTGTCAGATGCATGCATTTGAATCTGATATAGGTACTTCAGAGTAATTTCCCCACTACTAATATAATTTTTAAAACTTTTTTCTGAGACGGTTCGTTTTATTTCTACGATAAACTCATCATTCGCGGCATCAGGAGTGGCACCCGCAAATGGATAGTCTTTTTAAAGAAAAAGGCCGCATTTAACATATTTTTGCGAGGTCCGTTTTGACAGGACCTGCAACACAATTTTTTCTAATTTTAACTCCCCCTTCATTGCATGGGTTTGAAAAACTTTTATACCCAAAATATTTTCTACAAAGGTTCCATCTAAAGCGTTACACCGTGTCGCATCATAAGCCTTTGACGAAGTGACTCGACCATATCTCATTTCCAACCATAAGCTACATTTAGATTAATTTCTGGTGTTTAGTTCTACCTCTTTAAGTATATGTTCATGCATCTGCTACTTATAAAAGTCAATGAATGCTTCAACACCGTGGACAACATCTTGCGACATGTACTTATTTTTAAGTACAAAAAGAGACAAAAGCTTTTTTCAACTTGGTGGTATTGCATGGTAGTATTTTTGATGTTCCGTTTCTTTGCCTCATTGGCGAAATCCTGAAAAAGACTATCGTCAATCATAGCTGTAGGTTTCGCTCCAAGGTCTGTGGAGGTTACACGTTTTTTACTAGAAGAAACGCCGGGTACAGCAGATCACTCTCAGTAGCACATTCTTTCTCTGGGCGATGGCTCTTCGCTTCTTCAATGAAGTCACGTTCAAAATTCCGCAGCGTGTTTGCACCCTCCTTCTGGAGCTACGCAATCATTACACTACACTACAGTAACTCTCTTTTCAGATTCGTTTATAACCCACGAAAGCTGATAATTTTTTGCTTTAATCTTATGTTCAGGCGTGCTTTTTGCTTTCAAAAAGCATACACCATTAATTCTTTTTAATTGGACGTAGTCAATATCACAATCTCGGTAATTTTGTTCAGCAGATCTACAAATAGAATACATGCAAACATGTACTATTAGACCAACAGCATGTGACAGATCTTTTTTGTTTATTTTTATGTGTTCTCAAATTGTCATTTCTAATTTCATCATCATTTTGTTTTCGACCTTACTTAAGGTCGGTTTGACGCAGCTCTAACTTCTTTTCCATTCTGTGCTAATCTAAAAAGCTCTACATACCCTTCACAACCTAAATTTCTAATAATTTGACTAATATAGTTTAGTCTAGGTCTTCCTATATCCTATCTTTTTCCTATCCACCTGGCTCTACATAGATATTAGCAACCTGATGGTTGTTAAAGAACTCTAACATGTTTACATGATTACCATTTATAGGAAAATGAAATATAACCTGGTTATCCGCTTTAAAAAGGAAAAGTGTTAAATTATATGTTATGGTAAGGCTTAAGCAACGAATCGCTGCCAACATGCCAGACCGCTACCTAATTGTGAGTTATGTCATGGTGACGTTTATTAAATTATATGTTATGGTAAGGCTTAAGCAACGAAACGCTACTAACATGCCAGACCTCTAACTAATTGTGAGTTATGTCCTGGTGACATTTAGTTGACTGATTTTTATTTTTTTTTGTTTTGTTTTCGAACTTACTTAAAGTCGGTTTGACGCAGCTCTAAATTCTTTTCTATTCTGAGCTAATCTAAAAAGGTCCACATATCCTTCACAACCTAAATCTCTAATAATTTGACTAATATAGCTTTGTCTAGGCCTTCCTACTCTATTTTTATTTGGTAGTCTATAATCTAAGACTTTACTAAATAGTCCCTCATGTCTTAACTGGTGCCCTATCATTCTATCTCTCCTGACCTTCAATTGTTTCCACATACAGGGTTCCTCACCTATCCTTCTATAAACTTCCCGTTTGTTACTCTATCTGTCCAGCTAATCTTTAACATTCTCCTATAGCACCAAGTTTCAAAAGCTTCTATCTTTTCTTATCTACTTCTTTAATTGTCCAAGTCTCACTACCGTATAGTAGAACGCTCCATACGTACGACTTTAAAAACTTTTCTATTATCTAAACTAATACTATTAGCTATTAGTAAGTTTTCTTTTTAAAACATTTTTCTAGCTTGAGCTATTCTAGCTACTATATCCCTTCTGCTACGTCCATCCTTTGTAATTATACTACCTAAATAGCAAAATTCATCTACCTCCTCTAACTCGGTGTTACCTATTTTTAATTTTGGTTTAGAACTAGGCTGTAACTCACTTGTCATTATCTTTGTCTTTACTGAGTTAATTCTCATACTATAGTTACTCTGTAGTATCTCATCTAAAATATTTAAAAACTCTCCTAACTCTTTTCTAGACTCTACCATAATGGCTATATCATCTGCAAAACGTAACATGTCTATTTTCTGTCCCTGTACACTAATACCTATCTCTTTTCTCTCTCTAGCTAAGTTTAAAGCTTCCTCAATATAAACATTAAAAATCAAGGGAGACAGTATACAACCCTGTCTAACACCATTTCTAATCTTAGCTTCCTTTTCTATTTCATCAAATCTAATTACTACCCTTTGGTTTTTATATAGACTGTAAATAATTTTTCTATCCCTATGAGAGATTCCTATTTTTTGCAAAACCCTGAACATAACAATCCAATTAACCCTATCAAATGCTTTTTCTAAATCTACAAATGCGAAATGAGTCTTTTATTTTTTGTAACCTTTTTCGATAATTACCCTAATCATTAGTATCGGTTCTCTAGTCCCTCTGTCTTTACGAAAACCATATTGGTCTTCGCCTAAATAATTCTCAGTCAAAGCTTCTACTCTATTTTTAATTATTATTGTTAGTATTTTGGAAGCATGAGAAGTTAAACTAACCGTTCTAAAATTCTCACACCTATCAGCTCCTGACTTTTTTGGGATTGGGATAATAATATTTTTTTCGAAATCTATTGGAACCTCACCTGTGTCATATATTAATTTCACTAGTTCATATAATCTATCTAAAGTTTTCTGACTTGCATATTTTATTAATTCTGCGGGAATATCGTCTATCCCTGGCACTTTATTTAGTTTAAGATTCCGAACAGCTCTATCAAATTCCTCTCTTAATATTGAGAACCCTATTTCTACATCCTCTTCTTGGTCGTTCTCTAACTCATCCATATCGTCTCCCTTATATAAATCTTCTAAATATCTTTTCCATCTATCTGCTACCTCAACTTTATTTATTAGAAGCTCATTATTCTCGTCTCTAATACCATTATATTTTTCCTATCTTCCCAAAAACTTTTTAACTGCCCTGTATGCCCTGTCTGTCTTACCTACTCTCAAATCATCTTGTATTCCTTACAGTTCTCCTCCATCCATTTATTTCTAGCTTTTCTACACTCATGTACTATCTTATTTCTAACTGTATTATATTTTGCTTACTTTCACTATCCACTTCTCTGAAAGGTTTAAGCTTTCTTCTATTCTCTATTAAATCTAATATCTCCTTTGTTACCCACGGTTTTCTCGCTTCTATTTTTTCTTACCTATAGTCTGTGTTGCTGTATCATGTACAGTCAGTTTTATTTCTTTCCATCTATTTTCTACGTTCCTCCTACAGCTATCTCTTTGCTCTTATTATCTAATACTTGTTTATATTCCTCTTTACCCTACTATCATTAAGCTTACCTAGATCCCATCCTTCTCTTTTACCCTTTCTCAATTTTTGAATTTTAGTTTACACTTCATTTTAACTAAGTTATGATCGCTATCTATGTCAGCCCCTGGATAACTACGACAGTTTTAACTTGGTTTCTAAATCTTTGTTTAACTAAAATATAATCTATTTGGTATCTAACCCTATCACCTGGGGCTTTCCAGGTATATCTTCTCCTAACATGTTGTTCGAATAGGGTGTTTACAGTTACTAATCTATGTTCCTGGCAAAACTCAACTAATCTTTCTCCTCTATCATTTCGTCTGCCATACCCAAATTTTCCTACCATTTTTCCCTCACTACCTTCTCCCACTGACGCATTAAAATTGCCCATAACTATTAAATTCTCATCTCCTTTTACTTTTCTCACTATACTATTTATATCCTCGTATACCTTTTCTACTTCCTCATCCTCGTACTGAGTTGTTGGCATGTAAACCTGTACTAAAACAGTGTCTGTGGGTTTTGTACTCAATCTAACCATAATTATTCTATCACTAAATTGTAAGTACTCTTTAACTTTATGCCCTAATTTTTTACTTAACACTATTCCTACCCCTGCCTGTCCATTAGTTGAAGAAGTTGTAACTATTCTATGATTATCTTTCCAAAAGTCATTACTATCTGGCCATCTCACCTCACTAATACCTAAAATGTCCAGCTTTTCCTTTCACATTTCGACTAATAAATTCGTTAACTTATCTACTCTAAGTAATGACCTTACATTCCAAGTCCCTATCACTAAATCGAACTGTTGTTTTATAATCTTACGATGACGAGCCCCAAGTACCCCCTCCCGGAGATCCGAATGAGGGAGTATTTTACCTCCGGACAAGAATTTTACTTATGAGCTCTCCATCATATGTATTTCGTGTTTTAGGCCACGCACACCTGGGAAATATTGTGGTAGGCTCCCATATCTTTCCACAACGCAGTTTTTAAAGATTTTAGCAGAAAGCCCTATCCGTCACGGCCAACCTCCAACAAGCTTGTAAATTATTGAGGATCGCCCGAGACCAACCGACCCTCCTCCAATATCTTTTAGCCAGCAAGGCTGCTGCCCCTTGCAGCGCCTTTTAATCGCCTTTTACGATAAGCAGGCTTACTATAGTAGTATTCTTTATCCCCTACTATAGGGACTAAATCTAATATCATGTTTCGATAATATAAAATCATAATTTATAATTGTCTGATCACAAAAGATAGTTTATAAAGTATATAATTCCCCAAGCAATAAAAAACTTCGATAATAAAGCCGATTCCAAAGATCCCAAAGGTGAAATCGGTGGGTGACTTACGACCAATAACATAATTAATGAATATATTACAGAACAGAACACCCTGCCAAGTGTTCAGTCAGGTTTTCGACAATATCACAGTACTTCAACTGCCCTTACTAAAGTTACAAGTGAAATAGTAAGTGGTATGGATAATCAGAAGGTATACTGCTTGACAATGCTCGACTTCAGCAAGGCTTTCAATGTCCTAAATTGTAATTTACTTATAGGAAAATTACACTACTACGGTTTCTCTGATCAAGTGTGTGCCTGGCTTTTAGCTACCTGTTATCAAGAGTTCAAGTAGTAGAAATGAATGGTAAAAAGATCCAACCTTTTGTAACTCTCTGCGGTGTGCCACAGGGAAGTGTTTTAGGTCTTCTCTTACACCTCTGACTTGCCTAAGATGGTCCAATACTGTTCTGTCTATCTTTATGCTGACAACACGCAGCTTTTGGGGACTTTCATGTCAGACGAGTCTATTCAAGCAATAGCAGAAATATATACTGATTTGCAAGCCATATTACATTGGACTGATAGATATGATCTACAACTGAATGCAAAAAAAGTATGTACATGATATTAGGGAGTAACACTAACATAAACAAATTTAAGAATTATAAATGCTCGGCAATTTGTATAGGTGGAGATAGTTTACTTAAAGTGGAACAAACCAAGAGTTTGGGATTTGTCTTAGATAGCAAGCTCAATTTTGAAAGTCATGTGGACATGAAACTTAAACAAGTGTATATTAAACTAAAAACTCTTTGCCCTTTTAAATATCTATCGTCTGAAAAAATTAAAGGATTTTCGATTCAATCACTTATATATACTATTTTTGATTATTGCAGTGTGGTTTATTATAATTTTTGACACGTCATTATAAATATAAGATTCAATTTGCTAAAAATGCTTGTATTAGATATATACATTGCATTAAGAAGTATGATAATTTATCCCCTTGTTATTACCAACATAATTATTTAAAATTTGAATATCAAATTCAGTTGCATTTTGCGGTTTTCCTATGTAAAATTTATTAAAACAAGGCTCCTTTGTATTTATTGGATAGTATAATTTCAAGATGTAATTTGCATAAGAAAATCCTTTGCGAAATTGTTAAGTATGATATACCAGTGCACAAGACCGCTAAGTTTGAAAACTCTTTCACTTACAATGCCATTGTTTTACTCAATTCAAAAATTTATAATGATGTATGTCACAGTTCTTTAATTAATTTTAAGAAAAAATATACCGAAGTTCTTTTAACTGCTGAACTTATTAAGTAGCAACATTATTGTAATACTATTGTAATAGTTAATGCGTATTGCAGGTAACATAGAAGAACGTATATACGAACGTTACCTTTTGTGTACCTTCTTTCTGTTTTTACACAATAAAATTTTTTCTATTCTATTCTATTCTATATGAAGGGGGTTAAGCAGCCTGTGGCTACCAAGATCCCTCAACTCTTGAACATATGCTGAATTAATAGTTTTCCAATAGATCTTTTCGCACAATCAGTATTAGTTGAAAATATTGCAAATCCAACACTTATATTTGTTTATAGTACTCATCAGGTTTAAATGCAATAATTTTTTCGTCATTAGGTTTTCTGTCTTGGAAGTGGTTGGACGCGTACCTTCACTGATTTCTATTCTGAGCTAGCCTACACAGTTCCCTGACATTCCTACAGCCTAGATAAAGCTCGGTTCCCCTTCTAACGTTTTCTAAATATAAGCCCTATTTCACCGATATTCAGTGGTATGTAAAAGGGGTTAAGCAGCCTGCGGCTATCAAGATCCCCCAACACAGGCATTTGCTGAATTAATAGTTTTCGAGTAAATTCTTTCACAAAATTAACATTAGTTGAGAATATTGCAAAACCAGCACTTGTAGTTGCTTATAATAATCACCAGGTTTAAGTACAACTTTTTTTCGTCATAAGGTTTTCCGTCTTGGAACTGGTTGGACGCGTACCTCCATTTATTTCTATTCTAAGTTAGCCTACACATTTCCCTGAAATTTCCACAGCCTACAGCTTTGGCTATCTGTGTGCAATAGTCTAACCTAGGTCTACCTCTATCATTCTTTTTTCCTATCTCTACTTCTAATATATTCAACACAATGAGAGGCTCCTAAATCCTTAATTTCTAGCAACCGTATTACACCTAGGTTGTACGGATTGCCTGAAATTCACACAAATGGAAATGCTACGAGGCCAGTTACCAATTCATTTGGTTAAATAATACTTTCGACACATAGATACAAACCCTATCATATAAAACAAAATTTCTTGCCAACAATTTGTGATTTTTTATCAGAACATGAGGCTCCTAAATCCTTAATTTCTAGCAACTCTATTACACCTAAGATTGTACGGATTGCCTAAAATTCACAAAAATGGAAATCCTACGAGGCCAGTTGTAAGTTTCATAAATACTGCAGTAGAAAGATTATCGAAATTTATTTTAGCTTTAATTACAAATTGGACTAAATTTAAACCAATCATTCGGTAAGTAATACTTTGGATCTCGTAAAGAAATTGCAGAATAACAACTGCAGGATGATTTCACTATGTTGTTCATTTGATGTAAGTAACCTTTTTACTGCTGTTCCTAAATCAGAAACCCTATCACTTAGTTGGAAAAGACAATGTAATTACAACTTTGACCTTATTGAATTTTTGTTTATCTCAAGACTTTTTCCTTTTCAATAACAAATGCTATAAACACAATCAGAATCATTAGCGATGGGAAGTAGCCTATCTCCATTTTTTGAAGATGTTTTTATGGATCATTTAGAAAACAAATTTATTTTCACCGATAGAAATCCACAGATTATACACTGGTTTCGCTACGTTGATGATTGCTTGGTTTTCATTAAAGGTTCAGCTGATACTGCTCAACAGGTCTTGTCTAATAATAAAGTTCATTCTAATATTAAATTCACTTTGGAAATTGAATCTAAAAATAAGCTTAACTTTTTAGATTTGACGATTTTTAAACGTAACAACCAATTCAATCTAATTTGAGGAAAGTTATCTGTCATTTTCTACTATTATGTATGTTGTTTACCCCTCTCACACACGAGTGAACTCAAATTAGCTGACTTAGATAATTGTTACATTTATAGAAACAGGGTTTTAAGAAAGCTGTAATAGTTGGTAGAAAATATCGTTGCTTACTTTATGGAGTGCTTTTTAAAATCGCCTAGCATAAATTTCCACACACTGCTTCTTACTAAAGCGGTAGAAAGCATTAATCGAATAAATGCAATTGAACAAAGATACTCTTTAGTGAAATTATCGTCACCGTGGTGTAGACACGTTTTTTGAAACTCAACTTTTCAAAAACAGCTTTAGTAGGTCTAAACTACGATTTCTATAAGAAATTTAACTACCATAATAAATACACGTGCAACCCCTTTCCTTTCTCCCATAAGAAATATGCAGGGAAATCCTTTCATAATATTAACACATTTTTGTATCTAGACCTGCTTACCTAAGTTTAGCACATTTAGTAACGTTAGTATATTTCACAATTTACAGGTAACTGTTTATTGCTAATTTTTGTTACATGAGAACATAATATGTGATATTACTGTTTATTTTGCAAATTATGTTTATCACTCTCAAAAACGGTTTTTTAAAAATTTTTATTAGCGTGAGAACATTACAACACTGATGTCATACTTGATCTAATCTCTAAGCCTAGCGTTACCTCTATTTATACTACTTCCTTATCTAATTCATTTGAAATACATAACTCCTCCGGCCCTAAATGAGAACTATGGGGAACCAGAGTTCGAAAGTCCAGGAAAGTTCCTTGTCTCATGTTCTGTGCTATCTTCGTATACATGTTTAGCTATTGACTTCTTTAAAAAATATCTATAAATTAAATATAATATCAGAAAAATAATAGTGACATACAAAATTATCGTATAAAAGCTAATATTCTTAAAATTGATTACAGGACTTTCTAATTTACTTAATTCTAGTTTTTCATTTTCCAAAACTCGATAGACCTCATTTAATTCATTCAGGTGTATCGGATCTATTTCTAAAGGTTTAAGGTCAAAGTTTGGCATTTTTGAATTATTGGCGTAAACTTCTAAGCGTGGTAATACAATATTCTTATAACTAGAAATTTCATTAACAAAAGTTTTTTAACACTACTTTATCGATTGACACTTCACAAGAATCTTTAAGTTCTAGCAAATAGCTACCGTTTATAGGAATACTGTTTTTCACTTTTCCGCACTTGTGTATAACAACTAAATTATGAGGCACTACGATGATCCATTTGTTCTTCTCCAGTTTTTGAATCTTCTTTGTGGTTATCTTCACCGGTATTTGGTGACAATTACGTATATTATCGGCGTATCTTATTAATTCAATTTCGCATGGTGCTGTTGAAGTAATTTTTGATGTTTGTAGTTGATGACAAATGAATTCTGCCTGAGTGACTTCATAACAATTTGTGTCAGAAACTGCATAGGTGTGGTCGTTTAACAAAAGGTATTTTGCACTAGGGATGATCATCTTAAAAGAAGTCTGATGTGGAGTAGGTAATGGATACAAATGATAATAGATAAAATCGTCCATTTCAACAATTGGTACTTCCAAAATAAACACTATACTGTTATCTTTACTGTAGCTTTTTATATTGATGATTTTTCGAATAGCAACGTATTGAGTACTGTCACTTCGAATGGGAATTTCTTGCCTTGTAACTGTTTACTGGCTGTGGTTAGTTCAGAAAATAGTTCATGGGGTTCTACCATAGCATTATGAAAAATATTTAATTTAGAAAAAGTAATAGCAACTTCGATTCGTTCCAATAGATCATATAGAATCTGAAAATTTGTGGAAAATTGCAGAGCTAATCTTTCTAGAGCAAAATAATAAAAAGTTTCTACCTTGTCAATACTTAAATTTTTAATTTCTTTTGAAATCTCCTCGATTCGGTCTTTTAGAATATATTGATTGTGAGCTACTATTTTAGAGTTATTTTCGAAATTCTGAAGGGAAGTTTGAAATAGAGTTATTTGATCATTAATTAAAGATTTGATTTTTCCTTGGTTATTAGTTAAAGATGAAATGGCATTGTCATATCTTTCTCCATCGTTATAATCTAAATTTCCGATGAGAAACTTTAATGCTGAGCCAACACCGTTAAAAATAGATCGTTTTTCTCGTTTATTCCAAAGCGGATTTAATTGTTTTAATTGTATCTCAATTTTATTTTCTAAAATTTGGACTGTGTGATACGAATTGTGAAATGATTGATTGAATTGGAGTACATGTGGGGATAATGATAGTGTATTTTGAATTTGTCCATATTGAGCCTTTAAAGTCAAAAAGTTTTTTGTAATATTAGCAATATCATAAATTTGAATAAATGTCCAAAAATCGGTTTTTATTTGGGCTGTGCCTAAACGAAGAGGAAGAAGTCCGGGGTTGTCGTCTAAATTGTAGAACTGGGCTGCAATTCGTCTTGTGACTGTGCAGAGGGCGAATCTGTAACAGGGGGTCTTTTTAGTTCCTTAATATGTATAATTTCTTTACTTAATGTAATTTTCTTATTTTTTTGTTTCTCTCTTGAAATTTCTACCCTATTCTTATCTAATATTTTAGTAATTTTATACGGTCCTAAAAACACCTTATCTTTTTTGTTTCTCTTTTTAGGATTCTTCTTAAAAACTATTTGTTCTACTTTAAATTCTGGATTAGTATCTCCATTGGTATTTTTCTTATCTACTACTTTCTGTTTATTTTCGACTAATTTTGCATTTACTTTATTATATACGTGTTCTAATTTTTCTTTATGGTTATTAACGTAGTCTGAATAAAAGTTAGGGTTAAAAGATTTCATTGGGGTCTCTCGAATTTGTATGTCCAAACGTCAATTCAAAGGGAGTATATTTTGTCGCACTGTGAATCGAGTTATTATAACCTATTATAGCATAGTCCATTAAATCGCTTTCTTTGGGGTAAATATCGCGTAAAAGTCTTAAGTGTTCAATTAGTGTGGAATGTGTTCTTTCAACTATGGAGTTGGATTCGTGATGTCCGGATGTTGTGAAATGTACATTAATTTTGTGTAGTCCTAAAATTTCTTTAATTGTAGCGTTGTTAAATTCCGTTCCTTTATCTGTCACAATGGTTTGGGGTATACCGAAAGAAGTAAAATATTTTATAAGTGCTTGACTAATATTTATAGCCGTTTTTCCACTTATAAATATAGCTTGAGCTAATTTTGTAAAAGCATCCACTAATGTTAAATAATTTTTCCCATCAAAAGTAAATACGTCCATATGTACAATTTCGAATGGGCTTTTTGCTGTTTCCGTTAGCATTATTGGGGTATATGGGGTCTGTCTAGCGTATTTATTTCTTTGGCACAATGTACATTCATTTATAAAATTTGTTATACTAGTTTTCATATTTTTCCAGTAATAATTTTGTTTGAGTCTTTCATAGGTTTCGTTTATTCCTCGGTGAGTCGTTTTACCTTCATGGTAGTTTCTAATTACTATTGTCTGCTCTTCGATATCCTTAAGTGTATTAATCAATTTGGTACATTTAATTAACTTTGGTCTGTTTTCAGAAAAATGCTGTTGATATACATCATTGAAGTCATTATACAATTTGTCTTTATTGAAATGTAAATAATAAGTGTTACTAGGGTCTGTGTATTGAATTAGAAAATCCAAAATTAGTTTGTCATTGGCAATTTCTGGAATTTTGACTTTTATAATTGTGGGGTCGCTTTCATTTTCTAACGTTACGTCCGTCTTGTAATACAAATTTGGGTAAACTAAAATCTGGCGTGGTTTGTTATTTATAATTTCGTCTAAAATAGCAATTCCTTTATTCGTGTTTCCATTAGAGTTAGAATGTTGAGTAGATATGTTGTCGTCGTCAGGAATATGTATTGTCCATGCAGGTTCAGGAGTGTTTAATTGAGGTTCTTCAGGTAATTCTGTTTGAAATTGATTTTCGTCATGCGGTTCATGATCTAAACTTTTTAAAAATTCTGTTATATAGTCATCTATGTCACCTGGATTATTTGCAAGAGATCCTGTTTCTAAGGCATTGACTGGTATCCGGGATAAACAATCGGCATTAGTGTTACATTTTCCTTTCTTATAAAGAATTTCGTAGTCATACTCTAATAATTTTATCCTCCATCTTGTCAGTTTTGAGTTTGCGTCTTTTAAGTTGAAAAGCCATGTCAGTGGTTTGTGATCAGTATATATATAAAACTTTTGTCCAAATAAATACGGTCGAAAATGTTTGCATGCCCAAACAATTGCAAGAAGTTCCTTTTCGATTGTCGAATACTTTGTTTCGGTCTCATTTAGTGTCCTAGATGCGTACGCTATTGGTCGGTCATTGGGTACGGTTCCTTGCGATAATATTGCTCCAATTGCATAGTTACTCGCGTCTGTCGTCAAAATAAATTTTTTTTCAAAGTCGGGATACTGAAGTACAGGACTGTTGGTCAAAATTTCTTTACAAGTTCTAAAGCTGTCTAGAAAATCTTTGTCGTGTATTACTTTGGCATTCTTCTTTAAGCATTTCGTCATAGGTTTTGTAATTTTGCAAAGTCTTTTATGAAACGTCTATAGTAACCTAATAGTCCAAGGAAACTTTTGATTTCAGTTGCTGTGCGTGGTAAAGGAAAATTTTTTACGGCTGTTATTTTGTCTGGGTTTGGTCTAACTCCTGTAGGGGTAATTACGTGTCCTAAATACATTACGGTTTTTTGTAGGAACTCTGATTTGTCTAACTGTATTTTTAAATTATGTTGTCTAAATCTGTCGAAAACTTCTCTTAATTTTTCTAAGTGCTCTTGAAGAGATGAACTGAACACTAGACAATCGTCAAGGTAAATTATACACGATTGATCTGTCAGTCCGCGTAAAACTCTATCCATTACGCGTTGGAATGTCGAAGGGGCATTTATTAAACCCATAGGCATCCGTTTAAATTGAAAATGTCCCTGCGGGGTTGTAATAGTATTAGTTTTAAATAAAAAACAGGGGTAATTAAAACTTTTGTAAGTTTATTACCCTTTATCCTCGTGACTATCAGCTATATACTAAAACTCTCTATTTTTAATCTGATGTCACTAGGTCGAGATTTTCTTCTTTAGACTCCAAGCCCAGGGTAATGTCAGATGGAAAACGGCTTTAGACAAAGAAAACTCTTAGGGGTTAAACGGCTAGTAGAGTGTTAGCTCTGGGTAGATCATGAGCATGGGTCATGGGTGGATAATCGACCAAAAATATTTTAGTAGGCGCCACCGTATTTTTTAATACAAGTGCCAACAAAATTTAACTGTGTTTGTATAAGGGAATGCGGAAACCTTATCTTAACACCACTATCATAGCCATAAAATTTGAATTTCACTCTTTATCACACACTTACCAAAACCTCAACCACCAGATGTCAAACAGTTGTCTCAGCTTTACCTGTGAACAAACAAAAACACCACATGGACACTATTTGTGTCTTCAAAAGCATATGCCAAAAATAGAATAAATGAATTTAAACATCTGTGAAATACTAAAGGATTTATTTTCATTATTCTGTCTTTTTACTTAATGAGGGTTTGCTCTAGTTTTCTTTTTCTTAATTTAAATGTAGAATAATAAAACTTCATTCAAATGAAACAAAATGAATTCTATTCATATGTAGAAATCGGATATATATACATGTGACTGCAATATATATGCTTACTATCTTGTCATTAATTTTTTTATAAAAGAATTTTAGTGAAGTTTAACCTTCTAAATAAATATTTATAAATTAATCATTTCTATAAAATTTTAGTTTAAGCAAACATATCATAATTTATTTGTTCATATCACAAGATTTTATTTTTACTATAATCATTGAAGCGCTTCCTTGACCATTTACAACAAAGATTGATCATCAGAAAAATAACGATCATAAAATGCAACTATTCAAATTTAACTGTTGTCTACACAAAAAATATACACGAATATCAGCACCAATAAAAGCTTTTACATGACGTTAATTGTTTTTAAGCAAAATGTGAAAATTAAATCAAGACTGCATTTGGCGTCTAGATTAGGAAACAGAATCTATACTATTTTTTATCTGACACAAGTTGTCATTCTAAATATCTTGACACACATTGAATGCGTGTACAAATAACTGACAAACTAAATATTTATTCGGTGTGTTATTAACTTTAAAAACTACTTTAAATTTGTGTTATTCTAATAATCAACGTAGGAGATCTTATAATAATTTATAATACTTTCAAAGTTACGGAAAGTTTCAAACACTCACGTGTATCCAAATAAATTGCAGGTGCAAAATCATGACGTCAGCTGTTGTATTTTTCCAGCGTATTAATCATCTGTAAGTTTGAAGTACCAAGATTCTTTGTTGAATAAACCATTTCTATGCGGCGTATTAAATAGATAGAACGAAACCATAACTGCCTGCTTTAAATTACTGCGACGAAAATTTATTATAATTTAACATTGAAAATTGTTGTTGTAGATATGTCCATTAGATATTGCATGTCTTAAATGATGTATATTATTGTTCCATGTTCTCAACTCAAGTTCTTCTTTCTGACTCTATTAGACGCCTCGTGTTTTAGTCGAGCCATCTTGACTTTTATCTCTAGTCTACAAAAGCGACTTGATTCTTCGACGTTGGAAACAAAAGTGCTCATAATTAACTGGACTACGCTTGGCAACAAGCCACAGAATATAAATCTCCTAGATTCTATGTGTTATTGGGAATATTATACTTTACTTTTATTGGCTGAATATTTACGAATTAAATGCTTTAAAATTTATCTGTTTTATTATTAATTTATTAGGCTTGGTGCAACAAGAAAAAAATACGTTACACAGCCTCTTCCCAAGAGAAAAATTCGAGGTATGGAAGAATTTTTTCTAAAAATTTTGACTGAAACTTCAAAATTACTCTCATTAACTGTATAAACCTCTAACAACTCACAACAAAACAGCACAAACTTTAACTATAACTAACGATGAGTTTAACAAAAAATCAGAATCATTCACTAATTGATATGGGGAATATTAATGCATGGGATTGAGTGATTAGTAACTGCGCGTACTACACGCCTATAAAGGGACAAATTCGGGAAGTCATAATCAGTATATACGTCAATCAGTTAAGAATATTTAGGGAATCTAACACTCAGTGGATGCATATCATCTATAGTTACAAACGCAACAACCATATCAAAGTAAAAAATTTTACCTGAAGCGAAAAATATTTTCTATAAATTAAAACTGTAATAAACAAAATCGAATGTATAACAAAATTACTATTAAACAAAAATCTGTACAACGAATACTCTTCTCTAATTTACTATATCTGTCTTAAGGATTTATGTACATAACTTTCCAAGTGCTAATTACATTTAAACTAATCGATGAATTTAACAAGTACCAAAAGCTGTTATTTACGAAGTCCATTCACGAAACAAATCTCCAATACTCGAGAAACAGACAAAGTATTAACAATACTTATTCATCAACAAGATACCTTTGATCTTTGAGTGAACACCTCACAACATTATCTGTACGACTAATATGCTACAGACTCAACTATATCTCTCAAAAATTCTACAACATCAGTGATTCATCACCAAAGAACTCCAAAACCACTAATAAATCATACTTTGAGCCTACTGGGAGACATCCACCAGCAACTCACAAAAAACTCTTCATGAACTCTCTTAGCTCATGTACACTCTCAATAAAAATAAGCACATCAGGCCTAGTCTCAAACTACTAAACCAAAACTCAAGCATTCCTTTAATGCTTAATACTCTATCACACTCTAACTATATAACTATACTCAACACTTTACTAAACACTCTCTATAATCTCCATCATGTACCTCATAACTGAATACGCACCTCTTCACCGAATACATATTCATCTCTACATACTTGCAACATCTCTCAACATATGCTGCACTCTCAAACACCTCAAAAAAAAAACATATCATCATTCAAAATCCATAAACATATCCTTGTCGTCATCAAAAATTATCATTTAACACATCTTTGTCGTCATCAAAATTATCATTTAACACATCTTTGTCGTCATCAAAAATTATCATTTAACACATGCAACATCTAAATCAACAAACATATTAAGCTCTATTACTACTAAAACAAAATTACTTTAAACAAATCAAAAAATTTCACTAACTTTAATCTTGTCCTACTTAAGAATTTAAAACATGGACCAAAAGAATTACTACTGACATCAACTATAATTAGAAATACTTAAGGATCAGAAACATTCTTAACATCTTCATTTTCACCTTCATCTGTCGCAGAATTATCGATACTAAACATTTTCTTAGACTTAAATTTGAAGATACGGATAAATGAAAAAGGGGGAATTTGAATACGAAATTATTTTCTACTTTACTTCATGATAACTATTAATAAATGTTCTGGTACACGCTTACTCTACCCATAATCAAACTGTCGATATAAACCAAAATGCTTCACAACGCATAAACTTGCTAGAATGACAAGCTCCTCTATGAGCCTCACCTAGACTTATAAACAAAATTGCTAGAATGACAAACTCTTCTCTGAGTCTCATCTAGACTGACAAACTAAATAAGCAAAACGAATCACATCATAACTGACTTCAAATAATCTCAAGTGACGATGCCAAAACTGCTAAAGCGACAAACTTACCACGACCCTCGCATAGACTGACATAACGCTGAACGACCAACCCTTCCTGAGTTTCGTCTAGACTAACATAACGCTACACGATGAACCACAACAAGTCTCGCACAGATCTAACTTAACTCAACATACTACGTTGTAACGCGACCATAAAAATTGCTACTCAAAACCAATCAAACTAAACCAAAACGTGCTCATGCACAAGAGCAATCTTCAAAACTATATTTCAACAGTAAAAACTAGTGTACCATTAATCGACCAACAAACATAACTAATAAGACTAAAAGATGAACCTACTATCGATGTAATACATCCAAAATCAAATAAACTCGTAACATCCATATCGAATAACTTTACCATCACATATGGGCGATTATCATAAGGCTTTTTCTCAAACAATGCATTAGCTTTAGGTGGAACTCTACTCCTGCAAAAATTTCTAACTACCTGAAGCCATCGCGACCACTCCTCTTTACAACATAGACCTTCTCGAGCACACAACATATCTGTAGCCTCTTGTCTAAACCCAGGGGAATCGTTATTCAACTTCTGTTCCTCCACTCGTTGAGTTGGACACGACGGACAAGTGATACTAGTCACTCCTTTACGACCACAACCATAACAAAATAATCTCTTGAAAGATCTACAGACACTGAAAGTATGTCCATAACGTGAACAATTCCAACATACCAATTTATGCTTAATAAATGAGTTACCTACTCCACTCTTTTCTGTCATTGGGGTAGCAGAATTAAGAACTTGTACTGGGGAATGTGAAGATGTAGGGGTATAAACACGACTTGAAGCATTCTGAAATGAACTAGGGGTTTTGTTTCTAAAACGTGGATTAAAATAATTAATAGGCTGCTTGTGACTATATGGTGCAACTGAAACAGACTTATGTTTACTTAAAGAAGCTTCTTCTAACTTCTTACACAGTTTAACTAACGTACTAATATCCTCTATCTCTGTAAGAGCAAGATGCTGAATGAAATATGGCAATAAATTTTCTTGACTATTCTAACTTTAGTGTGTTCTGCAGGAATAATAGGTAATCGGTTAAACAAATTTTCCATATTAGCAATGAACAATACAACTGATTCACCATTCCTCTGTAATCTATTTTGATTTTTCCCAAATATCGTCTTCAGGATGTGCTGGCAAGAAATCTTCCTTTAGTCTACTAACCAACGAACTCCAATCTGTTAATGAACTACGAACGCAACGATACCATACTAAGGCATCACCGGTAAACAATTCAACTGCAGAATTAAACAATTCCATTTCAGATACCTTTCGAGACTGTGCAATGTCACTAATGTTTTCTAAAATTGATATAAGAGATGGGTTTCCTGAATATTTTATCGACCAAGATCCAATAGGGACTGACTGTGTGACATATGTAACCGTTGGAATGGGCACATTAGATGCAGCAATAGGATTTATATTAATATCTTTATGATTTGAACTCGTATCCTTATTTAATTTCTCATGCAGATCTGCTTCCACAACAAGAATAGTAGCCAAACTTTCATTTTTAAATAACACAATTTCCTCAAAATTTTCTTTAGGGAGCTTTAACCGTTGAATTCTACCTGTAAGATGTACTAATCTTGACCTTATCCTTTTAAAAATTGACTCAGCGGGATCATCCATAAATTCTAACAAAACATTTTTAACTGACTCTATACTAGACTCAATCTCTTCTTTCTCTACTTTGAAATCTACTTTATAACTTGAAGAATCTATCAAACAACCGGGTGTATCTGTTTCTTTGGCCAACAACCTTGCTAAAATTTTCCTTTTATCTGAAACTGGTCTTGAATTTTCAATGCCTCTAATGTTCAATTCATATTCTAACTCATTTTTAAGTAAATGTACGATGCTATAAGTTTCTGCCATAATTAAATATCTGAATATCTCTAACGTAACTCAATTATAAAATTTTTGAAGATGAAATCTCAAACAAACGAATGTCCTAACTATATAAAGAAGAACTCACTATGAACTGTAACAAACTTTAACAAAAATGAAACTAAAAGAAGACGTTACTAATATCAAAGCAAACCTCAGTCGGTGAATATAAGTGTGATGAAAATAACTACTAAATGTTCCAGCCTCTAAGTGAAATTATTCGAGCCTCTAACTGAAATTCGAGCCTCTAAATGAAATTCCAGCCCCTGAATGAATTTCCAGCCTCTAAATGAATTTCCAGCCCCACGTTGCGAGCGCAAGTGTAATAGTATTAGTTTTAAATAAAAAACAGGGGTAATTAAAACTTTTGTAAGTTTATTACCCTTTATCCTCGTGACTATCAGCTATATACTAAAACTCTCTATTTTTAATCTGATGTCACTAGGTCGAGATTTTCTTCTTTAGACTCCAAGCCCAGGGTAATGTCAGATGGAAAACGGCTTTAGACAAAGAAAACTCTTAGGGGTTAAACGGCTAGTAGAGTGTTAGCTCTGGGTAGATCATGAGCATGGGTCATGGGTGGATAATCGACCAAAAATATTTTTAGTAGGCGCCACCGTATTTTTTAATACAAGTGCCAACAAAATTTAACTGTGTTTGTATAAGGAGAATGCGGAAACCTTATCTTAACACCACTATCATAGCCATAAAATTTGAATTTCACTCTTTATCACACACTTACCAAAACCTCAACCACCAGATGTCAAACAGTTGTCTCAGCTTTACCTGTGAACAAACAAAACACCACATGGACACTATTTGTGTCTTCAAAAGCATATGCCAAAAATAGAATAAATGAATTTAAACATCTGTGAAATACTAAAGGGATTTATTTTCATTATTCTGTCTTTTACTTAATGAGGGTTTGCTCTAGTTTTCTTTTCTTAATTTAAATGTAGAATAATAAAACTTCATTCAAATGAAACAAAATGAATTCTATTCATATGTAGAAATCGGATATATATACATGTGACTGCAATATATATGCTTACTATCTTGTCATTAATTTTTTATAAAAGAATTTTAGTGAAGTTTAACCTTCTAAATAAATATTTATAAATTAATCATTTCTATAAAATTTTAGTTTAAGCAAACATATCATAATTTATTTGTTCATATCACAAGATTTTATTTTTACTATAATCATTGAAGCGCTTCCTTGACCATTTACAACAAAGATTGATCATCAGAAAAATAACGATCATAAAATGCAACTATTCAAATTTAACTGTTGTCTACACAAAAAAATATACACGAATATCAGCACCAATAAAAAGCTTTTACATGACGTTAATTGTTTTTAAGCAAAATGTGAAAATTAAATCAAGACTGCATTTGGCGTCTAGATTAGGAAACAGAATCTATACTATTTTTTTATCTGACACAAGTTGTCATTCTAAATATCTTGACACACATTGAATGCGTGTACAAATAACTGACAAACTAAATATTTATTCGGTGTGTTATTAACTTTAAAAAACTACTTTAAATTTGTGTTATTCTAATAATCAACGTAGGAGATCTTATAATAATTTATAATACTTTCAAAGTTACGGAAAGTAATGTAATACTTTTCGATCACGTACGCCTTTTCAAATAATGCATAATTTCTACCTGCGTTTATGATGATCTATTAACGCACTTTTTTGAATATTTATCTAACCAATTCATACAGGTTTTCCGTCGATTTAATTTCGATGCGTTTCATTACATTTTTAAATTCTTATCTTTGCTCGTAGCTACTCTTGGATACGCGTTTAATCGCTTGTACTTCTATATACAGTGTTCTCTTAACTAATAATATTTATACTGACCTATTTACTCTTCTAATATCTGTAATTATGTGCTTTTGTTACTTGGGAGTTTCTTTTGTTTATTCTACGAACCCTATGACTTAACCTACCCCTAAATTAACTTTATAATTACAGCATTAAATATAACAAGAGGTCATTGAAAACTAAATTTTATGAAAAAAAAAACCTTCAAAGAGAAGACGGTAAAAATTAAATTTACCAATATTGTTCCGCCTTGTATAGAAATAAGCATGTTTCTTTAACACCTAAAAAGCCCTTATTAATTATGAAATTGAACCTCGTGTATTGCATTTATTGCAGTGTGAAAAGATTATAAACTTAAAATAGTCCAACTTTAAACAGTGTGTGTAAAATAATTACTCTTGAAAGATAATACCGTGTGTACATAATCATTATATTATTAGTAAAAACGAGTTTCGTTTTAAAATGTAAAAACAACGTCATTTAATGCATCCGCGTAAAGGCAAACCTTATTTGATTTACAAAGCATAAGAACAAAACTGTCGTCTTTAAGGAAAGCAAAACTAAAATCTGTACTTTATTAGAATTCAAAGTAATCACTACGAATTCCATAATAGGCGATAACTAATTGCGAGCTTTAATGCATATTCATAAAAACAAAGCATATTTTTCCTGTATAAAATATTCGATAGAACAAGTCTTATTGCATTTACAATAATTAAGAATGTAATTGCAAGCTTTAATTAATTATGTAATTGATATCCGTGTGTAGAGATATCCTTTTAAAATATTCATATTCGTTAAAATAACACTTAAGTTTCAAACAAAACATATTAATTTTAGAATTTTTGGTTACTTAATAAAATAATACGACATTTTACTAAGAATTACTTCTATAAGTCACTAAATAAGTTGATTATTTGTTTCAATGAATAAACGCTTCAATTCAAAAGACCGTGCTATTAAAAACCCATTAAAGCTAGATGCGCGATTTTAATTGCCTTACGTACTACAATCAGAAAGAAGGAGACCGCGAACTTTAACTTTGTACATTAGAAAAGGATAGACGATACTTCAGGAGAATCATAAATCATAACAAATCACGATAACTAGACATTAATGAGCTCATAAAAAGCCGATTGGAAAAAAATGACGTAGTTAGAATTTT
Organism: Platerodrilus igneus; assembly: GCA_036346225.1. NCBI lineage: Eukaryota > Metazoa > Arthropoda > Insecta > Coleoptera > Lycidae > Platerodrilus > Platerodrilus igneus. The sequence goes on along the minus strand of JARFIW010001447.1, from coordinate 4,047,151 downwards.
TGTATATAAATGGAAGTAATTCAGATTCGGAATTCATTCATTCGTTTACGAGATCGACCCTGTAAGTTTGAGTAAAAAATTAATTCTTCGAACGTCTAAGTTAGAGCAATTTAAATTACGGCATGAAACTTATACGTTTGAGTAGTTTGAAATCTATATCATTGGAGTTCACAAGTAACATAGAAGTTATCCAGCAATTATTTGATGGAGTATAAGGAAGATTTATCGCAATAGTATGGACAATCTTAGTAGAAGTTTGAAACTGATGATTTTAATAAATGCGCTTTTGGAAGCAGGAATTTTAACGTTAATTTGAGATTGGACCAAGAAGTATATAATACCGTTGAAATGTAATTGAAATTTTTGATAAACACTATTTACTCAAGCATAAATTGCTGGGTTGGGCGTTAAAGCACTAATGAGCACTATTGAAGCACTGATGATTTTGCTAGCTCAGATCATTAGTGCTTCCATAACAAGAGATGATATGACCAACTGCCAGCAACTTTGAGGTGTGATATTTCCGAAACCGGAAGTGTGGCTGAGCTGGGATTTGAAGCACTAAGATGCACTAACGAAGTGCTAACAGAAAATCCGTATGAAATTATTAGTGCTTCCGAGTTGTCGCTAGATGCGAAGTCAGCCACAGCCACTTTGAATTCGAATAACTACTTAACGGTAGTGTGGCTGTATTTTTCTTTGAAGCACTAACGAAACACTAACAAAAACCCATATGAAATTATTAGTGCTTCCGAGTTGTGGCTGTAGGTGTGACTGAATTTTTCTTTGAAACACTAAGAAGAATTAACGAAGCACTAACAAAAAACCCACGCGGCACCGTACTCATGTGTGACATGAATATAATAACGCCGAGGTGTCCAGGATATCCTACAAAACACTTCAGTGCGGAGTATATCTTCTGTTCTACAAAGTGAAAATTCAATAATAGAATTAACATTTGCTTTTGTTTAAATAGAATGCGTAATTTTTAAATACGCTGTACTTATTAATTTTAATTTTTGTAATATCTTTTAAAACTAGTTGTAGTAGTTAGTAATTATAAAATGATTTAGACAAAAATTAAATATTTATTCATGATGATTTCGCCACATGCGACAAATTGACCTTGATCACTTCTAACCTGTACTACAGCATCCCGACGCCTGCGTTTCAGTTCAATGTTAGACAATGAATTGAGTACGTCGCTGGTCAGTTATAGAATATTAGCGCGTAAATGTTGTATCTAGTGCGATGTAATTGTGAGCTTGCTTTGTAGCCCACAATCGGATATTCGTCAAGAGTTAAGTAAGTACATTATTAAACTATTTTTATGCAAATTTTGGAGCATAGCTCCACCATAAGATTTTTAATTTGTCCTTTATAGTATCCTTTTATAACAATATACAATAGAGTATTAAAACATAACTATATCTTTACTGCAACTATATCAAACGCAGAAAGCAGCATTCAAACTAAAAGAAACCCTTTACACATAAGCTTTGTTTGCTTGAACGAAGACTTAGGTAACAAGCACATTATGTTATAAGTGGGAAATAGTTTATAAATTTCTATTGCACATACCGTGCCAATTTGAACAATCTACTTATATTAACTATATACTCTGTATGAAATACAACAATCAAAACCACACAAAAACTTCATATCTCCCAGTAGTATTTTTTTAGTAAATTTCTAAATACTATACGTTAGTCATCAAAGTTGTACTAGGAATTTCAGCAGTAGCGTAAAATCAATATTGTGCTTAAAATATTTATAGAATTGAAATTATTATCGAAGGTTAAGAGTTGAGTACAAATGAATAACAAATAATTTACCAGGACAACCTAATTTTTTTGATCTATTGGGCTATCGTTTTAACAACACGTTTCCCAAAATTCCCTATTTTGAAAAACTAAAAAAAAAATAATTAACTTCATTTTTATATAAATTTAGTTTTAGTTCTTCTAAACGTATTTTTAAACTTACAAATTGGGACTAATTCAAAATTGAGAATATAATGACATCCTTCCAGATGCTTTAAGTGCATAACTCGTCATTAAAAAAGACTGTGTATAGACATTCAAATCGTTTATATTTTATTGCACCTAAATGCTTCGTAATGCTTTTTAAAATTAAATCACATAATATTAAAAAGAAGGAGGTAGAGATAGACCGAGATTAGACTTTTGCATGCAGATAGTGATGGATACAGACTGTGCAAATTTCATGGAAATGTGAAGCTTAGTTCAGAATAGGAAACAATGAGGGTACGCGTCTAACTAGTTCCTGGACTGAAGACCTAATGATGCTAATACAGAATTTGAACACCGTTGAATTTTTTATCATTTCCTTGCTTGACTGGCACATGCTTGTTTTTGTCGGTTTTTAAATTGTGAAAGACAAATAGACTTCAAAACTTCCAGACATATTGTTATCCTTTAGAAATGGTTTTCCGTTACCAATTAGCCGAATATAGGGCGCGATTCTTTTGATTAATGATGTATAATGCCGGCGCCTATAACTTCACCGTCTAGGCACGAAGAAGTTCACGCGCTAAATTTATGCTGAATCAAGAGATGGAAAGATTCCATCCTCTGCGTCAAGTTAAAGTTTTCAAGAAAGGTAACATTACATATTATAGATTGTAACAATTTTTTAAAAGGAAAGAAAAATAAAAGAATTTGCAAAAATTACTTATTTACAATCCTAAAATAGGTTTTCATATTCGCAATAAATTTTTAGTCCCATATGGAAAACAATAAATGATCCGTTATTTCCTACTATTTCTATCGCAAGGTTAAATTCCATACTTCGTTGTAATAACAAAATTAAATACTTCAGGTGTTTGAAATCATGTTGTTTAAAGTAATATTTTTCATTAGGAATTGTAAGTAAATAAATAAGTTATTGTTTTCAAATATTTCATAGTTGTCCAAATTGGGCTCCGTCAACTTGCCCCCCCCCCCTCCAAACGATTTATTGAAATGTAGCATGTGCACCAGGAAGTACTAGTCTTGCACCACCTTGCACCACTAAAATAATAGCTTGCACCATGCTGGAAAACCAATTGCGGTAATTTGTTTATGAGGGGGGCTAGAATGACGCTAGCCCCTCTCCATTCGAATTTCAAAAAAATAATATGTGCACCAGTTAGAGGAAAGCTTGCACCACCTTGCACCACTAAATTTAGAGCTTGCACCACCTTCAATAGGTCGTCACATTATTATTTTATATTATTTTACATAAAACACTGTCATACTCCAACGTTTCTGAATTGCACTACCAAAAGAATTCTAAGCAGATCCAATGCTGAAAAGTTTTTCTTGCATTTCTTTTATTTAAATAGTGTAATTATATTTCATTTAATTATAGGAGTATTATCTAATAACGAGGTGACTAATATACGGGCTTTAGGACAGGATCAAGACGTTCATACAAGAGGCTTACAAATGCACTTGCAAGGTATTACAGAACACGTAATATAACTGCATGATTTAGGGGTGTCAAATTTAAGTCAAGTTACAACCAAATATAGCAGAATTCAGTTTTAAGCAGCATACAGAACCAAAGTCGTAGACAGATACTTTCGAAGAGGCCATGCACAATTTTTTTTATTTAATTACATTTCTATGGATGTATCTATCTACAATATACTAACTTTTCCGCTTAACTTTCTATGAGTTTCACAAATTTCTCTTTCTAACTTATGACTGACGGCCATTAAATTTTTTTGTAAAATGCCACTTCCACTGTTTTTTAACTACGTCATAACTGACTTTTGTTAACTTTGAATTTCGAATCGTCCTGGATATTAATTTTTTATCCCTTGAATTTCAGCACGTGCGGTACATTTATTTAATCTTTTATTTTTAAAATTGTGAAAAAAAGTCTTATCGTATGTTGCCGGATTTGAACCCGGTATCGTCTGACTGATAGCTCCTCTAGGTATGTATAACTCAGACACCTTGGATACCAAAGATTAATTTTTACATTTTTGAATTATTTGAATCATTTCCAGCAACCTATAGTTAAAGGGGTTTTTTTTATAAAGTTTTGAATAAAGCTTATATTTGATCTTTCGAAAAAATCATTTTTCCCACTTTTCTCAAATATCTACGAAATGTATAAAAAATTTTGAATTCCAAATAACGATTATTACTCAACAACAATATCTACAAAACATTTCCTATTTAACCGATTTTCAATCTCTTCTGATAACAAAGCTATCCATCCAGTGCTATCCAGAATGAGACACCCTATAGCATCGATTATCGATTATCAGAAGTAACTAATTCGGAATATGTCCTTAAATTGGGATCGTATGATGAGATTGTCAAATACAACATTATGATAATCTGAAAGTGTTTTATCTGAGCATAACATTTTTGAAGAACGCAAAAGCTTTTGTGGATATTATGTCTTAATATTTCCTGTAATTGAAAATCTTTTTAAATTTTCTAGAAGGTTTATTAAACGGGATTTGATTACTGTTTTATAGTAATCTTGGAATAGTCAATATTATAGATGGGAATCGGAAAAAGTTTGTACTAGTTGAGATTGAATTTATTGCTGAGCATTACTTAGAAGCATAGGGAGTATCCTTTTTATAGTTAGATTGATAATTAATTTCACTGCTGTTGCTTAGTTTATTTTTCACCTAAAGATTGCCAACAAATTAATTTTTGTATACTATGTTTCTGGAACTCTTTCCTGTCAGAATTAATGTTACTATTTTTCTAGAGGCGTTTAGTCACTGACGGGCGATTTCTCCTTCGACATTAGATGCAGCCCGTTCTTAGAGAGTCCGCTATTGTTGGATAATAAAGCATTTGAATTTTTCACCCGCCGAATTACATATTTATTTAATGCAATAAACCATCAATTGCAATATGCAAATGTTCGCTTCTTCAAAATAATTGTTAATATTCTTAAAACAAATAACAATTGCTTTATATAAATGCGCCAGCTCCTTGAGCTATGGATGCAGTACTCAATGAAAGACAATTTTATTGGAATTGAAGTTTATCATGAAATTTATTTAATGATATTCATCAGTGTTTCAAGATATTATTTTTTTGGTTTAATGTACATGTCGATGATTTTAAAACTTTCCATAACTTACATAAAATACAGGTCCATTTCGCCAACCCACTCGCCCCTCAGTTGCTTAAAATATCAATTTTGTGCACATTTTGTACCGAAATGTACTTTAATTAAAATATTTGGTACCTACCTTACCCGATATATTTGAAAATTGAACGGCGAGGGTGAGGGGGGAGGGCTAAACTACGGCCCTCACACTTGCTCCAATTGCTATAAAATCGTTCTCAAAATTTTGTACGCGTTTTGTACCTACATGAACCGCAACTATAGTATTTTGTACCTCCCATCTCTTCGACATAATATTTTATGCCTCCACTCTTCTAGATTTATTTGAAAAATAGGTGTGGGGGTACCGAAATACTTTATCGCAATAGAAAGTTTTTGCTACCTCCTACCATCGGTTTAATTTTTTAGCCTTTATAAATTTTTTTGGAGGAACATTGTTGCCTGTTACCACCAAGAGTATTTGAACTGCAATGTGGGACTTCCTATTCCACAAGCCCATGTGCAATATATTCAAAACTAAAGTATTGTTAATTAGATAAAATGAAGAATAATCACAGAACGTTATGAAAGATGATGTAAAACAACTATATACGCTTAAACATATCAATTTTTTCTTTAATGGGATTGGAAATATTCTTTTAAATGATAGAGCTATATATCTGTTTCACAGTTAAAAGTTCATAAAAAATACAAGGAATAATTAGCAAGTGATTTTTGAATTTTAGCCCCAAAATTTATCGAAAAAATACGTTCAAGTTTTAAGTATTGAATTTTTTGAAACTAATAGTTTGAAGCCTTTTATTATTTAAATTAATGTTCAATTGTCCTAAGTATATTCAGAAATGTATTTTAATTACTATCAATCTTGTTTCTTTCAATTCGTTTATTTTTTGCTAAAATTTTTAGAATTGTGAAAGTTATTGACAATAAGAATTAATCTTTTTTATAATCAGAAAATTTATTTTAATTTCAAAAATTTGTTTTAAAAGTGTAGGTATTAAGAGATATATTTTTAATTGTACTGTCTATTATCAATTTTATCTATTAGGTGATATACATTTTTAGAAGAAAATCTGTTCGAAATAGCAGTTACTCTTTTATATTTAAATATTAAAAAAAATTATTTTAATTTTGAGTTTAACATTTTTATGTGTTTGAATTTTTGAAATAAAATTATTTAATTAAGTACCATTGATTAGTTACTTAATTTGAGCAATTTCAAAATTTACAGAAGTATATACCTCATACAAAAGAAAATAATACGTAAAAACCTTTAGGTGAAAAATAAACTAAGCAACAGCAGTGAAATTAATTATCAATCTAACTATAATAAGGATACCTACCTATGATTCTAAGTAATGCTCAGCAATAAATTCAATCTCAACTAGTACAAACTTTTTCCGATTTTCATCTATAATATTGACTATTCCAAGATTACTATAAATCAGTAATCTAATTCCGTTTAATAAACCTTCTAGAAAATTTAAAAAGATTTTCAATTACAGGAAATATTAAGACATAATATCCACAAAAACTTTTGCGTTCTTCAAAAATATTAAGCTCAGATAAAACACTTTCAGATTATCATAGTGTTGTATTTGACAATTTCATCGTACGATCCCAATTTAAGGACTTATTGCGAATTAGTTACTTCTGATAAAGCTATTTCAGCAAGGAATCTTGATAAACTGAAAATAGCACTATCAAATCGATGCTACAGGGTGTCTCATTCTGGATAGCACTGGATGGATAACTTTGTTACCAGAAGAGATTGAAAATCGGTTAAATAGGAAATGTTTTGTAGATATTGTTGTTGAGTAATAATCGTTATTTGGAATTCAAAATTTTTTATACATTTTGTAGATATTTGAGAAAAGTGATTTTTTCGAAAAGATCAAATATTAGCTTTATTCAAAACTTTAATAAAACCCTTTAAATATAGGTTTCTGGAAATGATTCAAATAATTCAAAAATGTAAAAATTAATTTTTGGTATCCAAGATGTCTGAGTTATACATATACCTAGAGAAGCTATCAGTAAGACGATACCGGGTTCAAATCCCGCGACGTACGATAAGACTTTTTTTCGCAATTTTAAAAATAAAAGATTAAATAAATGTACTGCACGTGCTAAAATTCAAGGGTTAAAAAAATTAATATCCAGGACGATTCGAAATTCAAAGTTTAACAAAAGTCAGTATTGACGTAGTTAAAAAACGGTGGAAGTGACATTTTACAAAAAAAATTGAATGGCCGTCAGTCATAAGTTAGAAGGAGAAATTTGTGAAACTCATAGAAAGTTAAGCGGAGGAGTTAGTGTATTGTAGATAGATACATCCATAGAAATATAATTAAATTAAAAAATTTGTGCATGGCCTCTCCTGAAGTATCTGTCTACGACTTTGGTTCTGTATGCTGCTTAAAACTGCATTTTGCTATACTTGGTTGTAACTTGACTTAAATTTGACACCCCTAAATCATGCCTCTTGTATGAACGTCCTGATCCTGTCCTAAAGTCCGTATATTAGGCACCTCGTTATTAGATAACACTCCTATAATTAAATGAAATATAATTACACTATTTTAAATAAAAGGAACTCAAGAAAAAATTTTTAGCATTGGATCTGCTTAGAATTCTTTTGTTAGTGCAATTCAGAAACGTTGGAGTATGGCAGTGTTTTATGTAAAATAATATAAAATAATAATGTGACGACTTATTGAAGGTGGTGCAAGCTCTAAATTTAGTGGTGCAAGGTGGTGCAAGCTTTCCTCTAACTGGTGCACGTATCATTTTTTTGAAATTCGAATGGAGGGGGCTAGCGTCATTCTAGCCCCCCTCGAGAGAAGGCCCTGCATCTAATTTTGTGAACTGGTGCAAGCTCTAAATTTAGTGGTGCAAGGTGGTGCAAGCTTTTCTTTAACTGGTGCACATACCATTTTTTTGAAATTCGAATGGAGGGGGCTAACGTCATTCTGGCCCCCTCATAAACAAATTACCGCAATTGGTTTTTCAGCATGGTGCAAGCTATTATTTTGGTGGTGCAAGGTGGTGCAAGACTAGTACTTTCTGGTGCACATACTACATTTCAATAAATCGTTTGGAGGGGGGCCAAGTTGACGGAGACTCCAAATTGTTTCATAAACACGGCTTGTGATCCGCCCAAGTTTGTTCAGCATCTACATTTGTTGTCATAAATTCCTTGTAGATAGGAGTTTTCGGATCGGGTAGTTCTTATAAACCGTCATTATGATATCTTCTCTTCTATTCCATTCTCCGAGAAGTTCTAAATAGCATTCTTCGTGGTAAAACTTAGTTAAAGATGTAAGACAGTGTTTTAATCTGTGTTTCTTAGCGCTAAACTTAAGGACAATAATACCTTACATGTGATTTTCCAATGCTCCACCCGAAGGTACTATATTGACCAGGAAGCGAGTTTTTTTTACCTGGAAAATTTTGAATTTTGCCGAACCCCAGCTGTTCCAAGCAAGGTAGGGATCCTTAACGTGCGTGACAACACTCACACACGGGACCTCCATTTTACCTCTCATCCGAACGAGGGTGTATTTGTGTGAAAAATGCTGGCCTAACATTTTTCAAGCGGACCGTGTCGGGATTCGAACCCGGACTTTGAGCGTGGACAATAATACCTTACATGTGATTTTCCAATGCTTCACCCGAAGGTACTACATTGGCCAGAAAGCGAGTTTTTTTTTACCTGGAAAATTTTGAATTTTGCTGAACCCCAGCTGTTCTAAGCAAGGTAGGGATCTTTAACGTGCGTGACAACACTCACACACGGGACCTCCATTTTACCTCTCATTCGAACGAGGGTGAATTTAGTGAAAAATGCTCGCCTAACATTTTTCAAGCGGACCGTGTCGGGATTCGAACCCGGTACCTTAGGCGTGGACAATAATACCACTTTTCTTATCAGAAAATCGATCTAAAGTAGATTGTTCTGTTACCTGAAACCGGATCGCGAATTTCAAAGAATACTTAATAGTATGAGCCTAGTTAAATCCTGTACCACGGCAAAATAGTTCCCAACGGGTGGCTACCTACGACTTGCTATTAAGGGTGAGTAATTAACTTGCCCAAAATTGAATTTTTAAAAGAAAAATTGCTATCATTTCAGTCCATAGCATTCGTTTCATAAACAGTAATTATAATTAAAATTTTCTATTTTTTTTGCTTCAGATATTTTGTTGAAAGAAAAGAAAACTCCTCTTTAAAATTTTGTAACAATTAGAGTTTTCTCTTTTGAGAGATGCCGATCTAAAGAAATAATGTTAAAAGCTTCATTGTGTGATGATTTGTAACAAAACTCGTCTTAGAAGTCTTAGAAGAACCACTTAGTATTCCTCTTTTATAAACTAAAATTTTGCTAATTTGAATATATAAATGAAATGCCAGATCTGACACACCATGAGTAAAATACTAAATGTGTGAATACATAACCTATTTACAAATTTAGTTTGAGTAGTTAAGGCTAAAAACACATTCTTCGAACCTATTTTTATATACTGCCTAAAAATATTAAAAGATATACCATTATAAAATCGAGACACAGTTGTCGTCAGCCGACTTCAAAAATATGTTTTAGATTTTAATACTAATACTTCGCGTTTCTTTTTTGTTACTTTTTGAAAAATTATTAAATCCCTTCACAGTTCGTGTGAGAAAATATTGTTGCCAAAAGCTATGGCTTGCTAGGTCTTGTACGATACGCAAATTTCTTGTATTCTAGAAATGTTAAGGGTTTGATGCGTAAACCACAGTTGGATATTTAATGTGTTAGAGTTTGTTCAATTATTAGTGCTAATTTGATACATTCGATATTTATTTCTTGCCTATATCTTTTAGTAGCTTCTATTTGAGACAAGCTAGTCAGAGTCAATCTAGTAAGTAATTAGGTAAGATTCTGGCGATGTTTATACTTACGTTTATGCCCCATGTATAGTTATTTTTATAGTTATTTAGGTTTATTGGTGTATTTAAAGTTTCAAATTGTTTTACACTTGCGTCATGTTTTCCATGTATTGGACAACAGATGGAAACTGAATTCGTCATTTATTATATTTTAACAGTTGTGTAATTGTAATTAATTGGTTGTTTGCTGTGCCGATGTAGAATGTTATTCATTGCAGTTGTTAAGTGCTAATCACCCTTTAGTTTGATTGTTTCTTAGATATAATTAATATTTAATGTTAATACGTGAGGAGTGAAGAATTCAGATGTGTGTTTTTAAACCAGGAGTTTAATATTGTTTACTATCTAAATTTATAGAAGTTAGTTATTAGAATTATATTTTACATGTGTTTTATGTTTAATTATTATTTCAGCTACAGATGTTTTCGTAGAAAATTGGGTCGTATGTTCTGTTGTTTAATTATTTAGACCCCTAATCTCCGACTGTGTTAGCATGGCATTCGTTTCCTTTCTTTCCCTTCCTTCCGTCTTATGGGTAACACGATATTGTGAAATTTTACTTAAAGAGCTTACTAATCGCCTGACTAAGTTTGTTCTGATGCTAAAAAAACCTTTATAACTGAAAACATTATTCCTTTTTTTCATTAATAATAATTTATGTCATGAGCTTTGTGACACTCTTCAACAATAATTTATAACTTTTGAAGAAAAAGTAATGGATGATTAATGATTTTATGGAACAGTCATTTGAAATATAATAGGGTGACACAAAATAAATAAAACATTAATCAAAGTTACAGTTAATTTCGAGCACGTGTACCGAATGCCCTTGACCATCCCTGACCATACCACAAAATTATGACGTCTGAGTTTCGATCGAATTAGATTACGCTGTTGTATATATTGATCAGATAATATTAGAACGTAAAGCATGAATATGTTATCTATTGTTTAATTTGGGATGATAATGTATGTACATATGTATGTGCACGTTGGATTTTGATTCATAGAAAGCTGTGCTTGTAAAACTATTCTCTTTGATACGCTTTTAGAATTAGAGAGTTAGGTAAATAAAGTTTTTCAGTTAATCTTTGTAGCCTTAAAACAGTGTTCTATTTATCTTAAGAGAAAGTATTTTGTTTGGAATTCCTTTCCAAAGTTTCAGTCGCAAACTAAATCACACATTCTGTAGGTAATATTTAAATTAAGAAAATTTATAAATATCAGAATAATATTGAAGCTCACTCAGCTTAAAGCGCTGAAACAAGTTTTTCGTTACACCTACCTGGAAAGTAGTTCGATTGGACATATTTGTTTCAAATGAAAGCAAATCTGCTTTCAGTTCACTACAATCATCACAACAGAATGTAATATTTCAATTATAACCCCAAGCGGAATCGGACTAGACACTAGAGCTCCGTGCTCCGGAATCGAGTAGAAAATTTGAAAAACGTAAAATTGACAAAAAAAAGATTAGAAAAGTAAAAGTTTATAAAACAAGAATTTCCGAAAATATTTGATAAACGTAACTGAAAGTAGTTTAAAGACCCTACATTTCATTTTTCAATTCTACACCGGAAAATAATACATCGGCCAGTAAGCGAGGGTTCTTTTATATGAAAATTTTGGTTTCCGATGAACTCTTGGTATTCCAAGCAAGAAGGGATTTTTAACGTACCTGATAACACACACACACACAGAACCTACATTTTATCTCTCATCCGAACGAAAACATATTTTTGTGAAAAATGCTCGCCTAACATTTTTCAAGCAGTCCGTGTCGGGAATAGAACTCGGAACCTTGGGATTAGTAGTCATACGCAAACGTATCTAACCTACGGATCCGCTAGTGGACTAAACACCTTTTACATAGTATGATTTAATCTAATGTGACGCTCCTCTTTCATATAAGTTAGATTTTGGAAAAAGCATGTTAATAATCGTTGATGATCGTTAATGATCACAACAAATCTAGTCTATCTAGTTACTCGTACACGCACCCTTTCAACAAACAGCGCAGTACTGCATAATATATGCCGCCTTTGTTATATCGTTGCAATGCCATTACACTCACGGCCTTATTACTTTAATAATCTTTTCGGTTCTTACTTATTTAAATTTAGGTTTGCTACATTTCTATAAACTCACGCTGTGTAGATAGGCAACCAACTGTACCCGCCGTTTAGTTAAATCAAAGTCTGCATGCTTATGATTACACTTTCTGGTCTTATCTATACATGCATATCTTTCTGAAGTAGATATTTCATTTATTTTGTGTTGTTAGAAGCTTGTTGGGTGAGATAGAATTCGTGAGTTTTAAATTAAAGTTGTCGTTCACTTTGAAAACCAAAAATTTCATTTTTCTCCATCGTTTTTATCTTCTACGACACCGATAATTGTAGTGATTTTTCCACAAACAAGTGTACGTTTGCTGTTTTAAACATTAAACCAGCTTTAAGTGAGATATGACACAATGGCAGTGTTACCAAGCAGTTTTAGTTCTACAATAATAGATGGTACACGAAGTGAAGGACAGCATTTAAATTGTGAAATACTATACTAAGAAACTTATTGTTTGTTTACGCGTGTATATACACGACATTTATTTTATAACAACGAATGAAGATGTTGTGACTTTTTAAAAACTTTTTTTAACGGGAGACTGCATTGAAGACTGAGTCAACCGCAAAATACTATAATGAAAAAGGTTGAATATTAAGCGTAACATTTGGAGAAGAAAAATATGACAAACTTTAACTTGAACTACTGTGTGAAATCCTCCGGGGCGAATCGGTTTTGAAGTTCTTTTTCTCCCCCCCCCGCTCTACGATTAGTAAATAGCACTGCATTGGTGTTTTGCTCTTTTCCTTGTCCGCTCGGTGGTAACAGGTCGTAGGTAAAATGCGAAAGGAAAAAATATATGCTTAAGATAAACACAACACATTACCACCCACCAGCATGCAAAGAGAAAGAAGAACTCTCGGTCTATTAAATATAATCTGACAAGAAGCTCACGTTCAAAAATGGATTTGCTGGTGTTGACGTTGCAGGTGATGTAATAATGCCGCACTTAAAAACCTCCAGAAATTAGTTGATAAAACAAGCTATACGTTAGGCGACTTCAAATCAAATTTCACTATCAGGTTGTGTAAGTTGACTCTGCTTTCTAATGCGGTTTTCAATCCGTCATCTAAGTTGTTTGCTGTACTGAAATGTGTCAAAATTATGCTACAAAAGTGGACTACTTCGAATGGAAAAGTTTCTGCAATTTTCAATTAGAATTTAACATTAGACAATTTGGTCAGGACGCGCAACACATCAGATTGAAGGGATTGGGTAGTGTTGAAAGTGTTGTTGGTTTACAAGTTGATCGAGAATTCAACATACAGCTAATTGCTGAAACATCTAATATATGAGAGGTAAAAAAAAATTAAGCGGAGAATTGATTGAATTTAAAAAATTGAGAAAAACCGAAATATTACAGTTTTGAATGAGTCTGAGTGCTTCAAGCTTTTAAGCTTGCGAGAACTAATATGTTTTAAATGGAAGAGTTAAATTGTAAAGGGTTCCCAGATTTTAAGAAAAATTTGTGGATGATTTAACAAATTTAACTGGAAACATAACAGACGAAGAGTTGGTTAACACCGTTTTTGAAAGCAACACTCGGGTGAGTAATTGTTTATTTAATTATAGCAAAAATGGGAATTATTTGACGTTATTGGAAATAATTATTTGCCATCCCAACCAATTCCTAGAAGATGTAGGTCTAAGACAATCGCTCATGTAATTATTTAGAAAATTGGATATTCCCGATACCGGAGATTATGCTAGAACAAAACTTGTATATATACTTAATAGAATTATAATATGTCCTCATGAAGTATATTTTACTTATAGTCAAAGATATCCATGACACATTTAATGAGTTTCAATGTATTTAGTGCGCTTTTATTGTTAGGTAGTACTACATTAAAAAATATAGGGTTAGTCTACAAATTGTACAGAGATGGTATCTGTATATAAAAAACGGTTGAAGAAAATATACCAAAATGGTATGAAAAAAGTGACAGCTGTGTTAAAAATGACGGATGTGTAAAAGTGATAGGTGTGGTAAAAATGGTGGATACGTTAGAGCGTTAGAGTGGCATCAGGAGACAGGTCTAGAGTGAAAGTTACTACAAAGAGTTAACCCTGCTAAAGTTGGTAACGAGTAAAGATGGCTTTTGTGACGTAAATGACATTCTAAAAACTAAAATACTAGAACATAAAAGATGTGGAAAGTAAATGTGGAAGAAGAAGGTGAAAGATGAAAGATAGAGATTGGTATGCGGAAGATGGAAAGAGGTAGGTTGATGATGAACGCCAGGTGAGATTGGTCAACCGCAAGTAAGGAATAGAAACTCGATCCAACAAGATCCAACGTCGCGATCCCACTACGGCGCGTAGGTACCTAGTCACACCACTGCGGGGGAAGGTAGCACAGAAAATAGAAAAATAGTGGTCGCGGAAGGACAACGCTAGCTGAAAGAAAATATTAGTAATTAAAATAAATAAATACACGGATTCATAATTCTTTGGTATATAATGAGGTACTGACAGATAAACAGTTGATATAAAATGAATTAATTTAGCTTAAGCATTAACGTGCTCAAGATAAACTAAAATGGCGTAATGCACCATTTCTTAAATATCAAAATCACACTATATATTAGAATTAATCGTAGAGGCTTCGTACGCACGTTTCTTATATTACTAATGTTAGATTCGCGCGTTACAGATGTGTGAATTATTGCTACAAACAAAATTGACTGTTAGCTCAACTCTGCAACAAGTGTCCTGACAGGACTGTTTATTGTGGGTTTACACAATATTATTATTTCTTACAGCATATGTCAAGTACAAATTAAATTTCGTGTACACCTTACAACTAAAAGGTTTAGTAGGTTAGTCACATGAAATAAACAAGCAGCCAACACATAGAAATTTTAATGAAGCCCATGTTGGTTAATTTAGGGTTAGTCTTCAATATTTACGTGAGGAACTCTAAGCGTTACCAGCTGGTGGAATAACTACCATAAATTTTGAAATATGTGAGAAACAAAAAATAAAAAGTAGAACGTTAAGGTTGAAAGCATAAAGTAGGATCTTAAAGGCTGAAATCAATATCTTTTAGGATTAAGTAATTATAGCAATACTATACATACCAACGACAACAAAAAATAATGCGTGTAATACGGATATAATGAAGTGGCCTTTTATTTTATTAGTAAAGAATTAATTAGTAGTAAGTAAACTCGACAGAACCCATAAACAAGATGTAAAATTAGCAGAACGGGTTCACCATGCATTGAAACAAGAACAAATGCCTTCATAAACGTTATCAACTTTAGATTAGAATTGAATTGCGAGCATTGGATAAATACTAACAATCAATAAACAACAAGTAAAACGACTGTAACGCAGCTATAAAGTAAATCGTGAAGCCAAGAGAAGGTGTGACAGGTCCCAACAAATCTAATAATAATTATAAAATAGGAGAAACTGAACTGTATGAAAACTAGCGCGTTACAGAGGTAGGTGGAAGATAGGAGGATAGAAGTGGAAGGTAGGAGGGGGTGAAAAGTGGAATGTTGAAGGTGTAAAGTGAAAGTTAAAGGAGGGAGAGGAAAAGAGTGGGTAGAATGTGGTAAAAGGCAATGGAATGTGGATGGAGGGAGGTGGATGGTGGAAGTTGACGTGAAGGTCGAAAGAGGGAGATGGAAGGTGGAAGTGGGAAGAAATAGGAGAAAGTGAAAGGAAGGATGTGAAAGGTGGAAAGGGAGAGTTGGAAGGTGGGAGATGAAGGAATGGTGGTGGTGATGAAAGGATAAAGGTTGAAGGTGCAATGTGGAAGGAGAGGAGTGGAAGGTGGAAGGGAGTAGTGGAAAGAGAGTAGAGGTGTTCCAGACTTGTCCATTCTTAATGACAAATTTTCTATTTTTTAAGTAGCACGTACACTGTCAAAGTGGTACAAAATGTCACACGTATACATATAATTGTAATCTTCATTGTGTCTATTTTATCACAAAGTCCGCAAGTAAATTCCATGATATCCTGTTTTACCGATATTCTTACGTACAAATGTGACTTTCTAAAGTCCAATAATAAACTAGCGTTTAGGAAGGCATTCTCACGTGTAGCCACTATTTTATAGGCATCATCTATTCAAATGTGTGAATAATCCTCACAAAACTTTTAATCAAATGCGTTATAAATTTATAATGCAGCAATCCTGATTCCTGCATATATAGAGTTACCAAATTTTTCCTTTTTTAGCATTAAATATTATATTTTTTGTAACATTTCTCTTCCATTCCCTTCCTTTCCCATAGCAACGTCCAACCTTGCTCCAAAGAGTACATAATACCTATAATAATACAATTCAAAACATATTACAATTAACAATAACTAAATTTTACTTTAACATTAGCGTCATACATTCGGAACGAATAACTTTTTAAAAATTAGTGTTTTAATTTACTACTACAGCAGTATTTTTTATAATTTTACATATAGTCTAATTTTCAAACAATATTTCCCGTCGAGGATAATATTTTTTAGAATTATGGCATGCCTACCGTCAAATCAATAGCCTGGAATGAATTATTAACAAGTCTGAATTTATTATTCGCAGTGCTATTTAAAGCAGAATAAATCAATGAAATTAGCCAAATCATATTTTCTAAGTGTCAAGGTTTCTTTTTTGTTACAGCGCCGTAAAATTTACCTAAAGAAATTATATATTTTAAATTAGTACCTAGTAACATCGGTTACACATTACAGTACATTAGCTGTATTTAGTAGTTTCGGTTTAAATCTTAAGGTATGCCTTTAATTAGAGAAAGCAATAATTAGAACGCTCGCAAATTTGAGGTTATTGTTGTTTTCAAAACAAACTTAAAATTGCACACTTTTTGAATGCCGTTTAATTGGGTATGCTCATTTTATGTAGTAACTGGGTAACTTTATTTATTACTGAGCAATAATAATGCTCTAGTTATCCTAAGACCATAGATGCTTTATCATTTGGCACTTACAAAATTACTGGCACATAATAAAATTTGCAACACAAAAATGTTAAGATATTTTTCTACTCATTAGTTTAAGTAGCGCTAATACAAATTTGTTTGTTTTTGATATTTGATGTTAGCTGACACAGGGCAAGCATCCTTGTATAATATTGAACTATTGAAAAAGTCGAGAAAATTTAGCATAACACAGCAACACAGTTTTGAAATTTAGGGACATACTATAGCACTATAAACAATATAGTGGTTTTCTAAAATATAGCGCTGAAAATAATTTCTATACTAAAATTTTCGTAATACTTGGCAATGTTAACTGTATTCAATATTGAATTTATGGAATATAGCAGTTGGTGGTATCTGTACATAGAAACCTGAAACTACAAGCACTTAAGATTTTATTTCCATTGACTTGAGTATAATGGTTGTTAGCAATGTACTGTCAACATGTGCTGCTATCATTTTTAAGTGTTTCTGTAAAATTGTTCCCACGAAATCTTTTGCATCTTGCAACTGAGAAATAAAGTGAACCAGTTTGTACATAAAGCAGCCCATTCCTCGATTTCTATATAAAAATTTCTAAACAAACGAACAAAGTTAATTATCGTTAACGTTGTCTATTTATCCAGCTAGGTTGTAACATGCCATTTTACCTACGATATATTGCAATATTATAGCTAGGTATACGTTTCAGTTTTATTTTAGGTATTTCTTTCTTACCTAAGTTATACAACACTTTGGATTTGCTCAAATATAAATAAATTTACGTCCTCAGAATCAACTTCTATTATATTTAACTATTTAATACGATTAAAATAGCGTAAATGATTGATACTGGTAACGCCATCATTTGGTTGTTGCATGTGTTTTGCTTAATTTGTGCCAATAACGATTTTGGATTGGAGGTCGTTATCAATGTTGTATTCATTTTTAGTAGTCAGTCTTGCTTAAGTACGTTGTCAAATGGTTTAAACTGTAAAGTGTTGTATTTAAGTTGTTAAAATTTATAATTATATATACGTACAGAACTTGGTGCTTGGTGACAGGTAAGACTCATCTTAGATCGTTATCGTACAACCCCTCCTTACTTGTCCAAAGGTGAGTCGAGGAGGCCTATTTTGCTTCCATGCTGGATTTTGGTAAGTGGAGTTACGTTTATTTTCCACATAAATTAATTATCCTATTTTTCTCCCTTGTTCATTCATTACTCATTCGAATAAACTCCGTTTTAATCCTTAAATTCTTCAACAGCCCCCTATATAGTTTACTTGTTACTTCATAAGCCCGTTTTACCATAAATCTGTTAAATCCTTCAACATAATTCATAATAAACACGTTCCCGAATAACCTCCTTAACTCAAATCTTGTTTTCTTTTACAACGATAATTTATTCTATAAATTAAATAGTTTATATCCTGTTTAGGTAACCTTAAATTTGTTAAACCTTCCGATAGCGTATAATTGCTTCTTATGTGTTTTCCATCTAAACATTCATCTGCATAGTGTACTGAACTATCCGATAAAATTGTGTTTTCCGGTTTCACTGCGCTTCGCTACGCTAGGAATTGGCAGTTCGAATTTGGTGTTTTTTGAACCATTGTTGAGTTTGATTCTGCAGCTTGTGCGTCGAAGGGTTTTCTACATTTTATTCATCACTGTATTTCAAAAAGCGATGCACGTCTTTCTGTTCAACAACTAGGAGGTGTCTTGCGTGTATTCGGTGAGTTTTCCCGCGGATACCCATTCTAATCAGATGCTCTTTTTAGCTGGAGGCCAAATGGGTTCTTTCTTTATGTAAAACAACTTCTTTTTATGTAGAACAACTACTTTTGTCCGTAGACTGCTGCTGCAAGTATGGTAGCAGGGTAAATGTATGCTGACAACCATGGCGTTTTATGCTGACTCAACCATAATGGCTTGCGAGTTAAGTATCAGGACACCTACAGGTGTGCAACTTGTTTTCTTTTGTGTGCGTCAATGGCATATTTCGTATCAACGGTTGGTGTAGTACCGTGACAAGAAACGTCACATTGTAGAAATATTGGTTGTTGCTGCGATTCGATATTATCGCTCAACAGGTGCGCTGTACTATTTTTAAAGATTTGTTTCAAAAGAACGCACATGTTTATTTGCTTTATTAATTAGTTACTTTACAAAAATCATTAGGTAAAAAATTTAAAACACTTGACAAAAGCTCTCACAGTTTTTATTTGATGCTGATTGATTTTATTTTGTGTAAATACGAGATGCGCATTTCGTAGCTAAATTTCTAAATTGTCCATAGAATATAATTGTTGACTGTCAAATAGTAACGCTTAATTTATTTTCCTTTTGCTTGTTGGTACAGAATCCTTTATTTATTTTTATGTGTTAATAGATAATTGTGGGCGATGTACTTTTTTCTTTTGTTTTTTTGGTATGTAGGCGAATCCCTCCACTCTCCGCGGTTGGTAGTTATCCTGGTATTTACTTTTCTTCCGGCTACGTCTAGGTACGTAGCAGTGGTATTAATAATTATTATTATTTATTGATTATGGAAATACAGTCCCTTATTGGTTGAATTAATATTTTGATTATTTGATATTTAAATATAAGACAGAGGTCAGCGAATAGTAATAACAGATACATTTGGTTAAGGTATGAGTTGCTTTAATTTAATTAGCAGTGATGTTAGCCATACATAATATGGATGGATTTGAATTCTGTTAATCTATTTATTATTCCAGTCTACGTATCATTTTCTGTCTTTATTTTGGTTATATGTTTGCTGACCGGATGGTTGATTTTGTCCATTTGGTTTTTTGATTTATGATGTTCTGGCAATATCATGTCTTTCCTAATTTTCTAAACACAAGGCCGTTAGGGTATGCGTTTTATTGAATACATTTGTTTGTTCCGTACAAAATAAGTTTATAAGAAGTACATAAGAAAAAATTTCTACAAACCGTGCTGCATTGAACTTATTTTAACACTAAAAATGGTGAGATGCAAATGGATTTCATTTCTGTTTTTGTTGGACTATGCTGCCATATTAAATCTAGTACTGTTATATTTTATGGTTTAAAGGTGCCGCGGATGATTACTTTTTCGTTTTTTCCTTCAAACACTTGACCTGATGTTATTTTAAATCCCAAATCAAAATGTTAGAATAAAATTTTAATTTAACTTTGTACAGAAATTTCTTGGAACAAGTACCTGAACACTATTTTTATCGTTGATTCAAAATGCATCTTGGGTGCATTTTTTTTTCTTACTTGTAATCACACGCTGATCAAGATTATATTTGATCAAGATTATATTTCCTGAAGGAGCAGCAAATTCTACCAATTGATATTTGTTTGGTAAGATGACTTCTTGATTCCACTTTAGGATTACTGTTACTTGAACAATAGAAAGTTTAATGAGGTATCACTTGATACTAATTAGTTACCTTACACACGTGTATGGTTTAGTTCTGTTTTTACTAGACACACGTGTCAAATGTGAAAAAATATTGTGTAATAATATAATATGTTAAATTATACAATTATCTATAAAATTAATAACTCAGCCACTTGAGCTATATTTAGTTAACCTAATAAATATTTAAGAAGGTATAAACAATTGGAGACCAAGGGGGTCATGAAATTTTTCGTCAAGTACAATCCTACCTACTGGTTTTGTCTCGATAATTCTAGAAAGGTACAAATATTTAGATCGTTATTGTTTAAATTTGTAAAAGTGACAATTTTTACTTTAATAATTATTGCACTAAGTTTGGTTATTACCAAGTGATAAAAAAATCCCATGTGTATCAAATTGTAGTATGGTTTATATAAAAATCAATGCTGAAATTTATTTACAATTACATTATTTTTTGGTTGAAACTCTTAATTTTATACATCAAATACCTAGTTTTAATCAAATGTTTTATTTCATTTACAGTGCCTTTAATTTTTTAGTTGTTTTTATACCCGCTTGAGCTATTTTGTGTTATAAGTAACTCTTTAGGAACCCCTGTGACCTTGCTTAATTTATTTCTAAAGCTTATTCGTGCACATTGTTTAGGGACTGCTTCCCACTGCGCGATGATCCTTACTAGTTGCAGGATATCATCGCTTGATTGGTGTATAGTTTAATATTTACTCTTCTAATTTTATAAAGGTTCTTATTTTTTTGACATAATTGACATTACATTATTTTTAATATACAACGGTTGTTAGAAAACTAAGTAAGTTACAAATTTAAGTGGACTGTAATTAAGTAGGCCGGAATGCACCTCAATACATACAGGCAACCAAACATGCACTGGTGTGCACAAATAGGTAGGTGACAGTCAGCACTGAATATGCCGGCGGCCTTGAAAGTAAACAGTTTCAACAAATTAACAATGTAAATTAAATAATATAGGAAGTGTAGATATAGTGTTTAAGACAACAATATAAATGGTGTATACATAATCGTAACACAACATTAGAGAAATTGGAATACTTAATGTAACATGAACAATAATATGCAATTGTTTAAATTATTGCTAACAAACATTAATATTAATCGACAGGTAGAACACTCAACTTAGTTATTGCGCGTTTCACAGTGCCACCTTTTGTCAAAACGTTCACCACTCTCACTACACCGTCTGCACCTGGATGGACTTGTGTAATTCTGCCTAGTGCCCACTGCTGAGGCAGGCTGTTATCATCTCGAAGTATTACTAGACTACCAATAAGGTTACTAGTCTCTTTCTTAAACTTCCATTTTGTTCGCTGATGAAGGTTGTGTAAATAATCCTTTTTCCAGCGAGCCCATATATTTTGAGTCAATTTTTGTAATTGTTGAAAATTTGATAGCCTATTGACTGATATATCAAGCACGTCACCTTGAGGTGCTGCATTCAGAGGTCGACCAATTATGAAATGACCGGGTGTCAAGGCCTCAAGATCATTTGGATCAGCGGACAGAGGTATGATAGGTCGCGAATTTAATATCACTTCCACTTGTGTTAATATAGTTAGAAATTCTTCATATGTATAAGACTTATTTAACAGTACACGCTTAAGATGGTACTTTAATGATTTTACTGACGCCTCCCACAATCCACCAAAATGTGGCGATCGGGCAGGTATGAAATGCCATTGCATTTGGCTAGTGTCAAAGTAATTTTGAACAGGTTGACCGCTGATAATTTTGTAAATATCTTTGAATGTATTGTTTGCGCCGATGAAGTTAGATCCGTTGTCGGAATACAAATTGTTCCACATGCCTCGTCTTGATACAAAACGCTTAAATGCTGCGATGAAACATTCAGATTTGAGTTCGGTTACTAGTTCAATATGAACTGCCTTTGTGGCAAAGCAAATAAAAATACAGACATAGCATTTTAAGATTTTTGTATTTCTATACTTCCCGTCTTTCAGTAAAAAGGGCCCGGCATAGTCGAGACCGCAATTAGAAAATACATGAGAAGGATTAATTCGAGGCGCGGGTAAGTTTCCCATTTGATTATGATTAACCGATGGATTAGCCTTAAAACAAATTATACAAGTTCGAATGACATTTCGTACAGCATTGCTACCATCTAGGGCCAAACCTTTGTCGGATAAAGAATAAGGTAAAAAAAAAAAAAAAAAAAAAAAAAAAAAAAAAAAAAAAAAAAAAAAAAAAAAAAAAAAAAAAAAAAAAAAAAAAAAAAAAAAAAAAAAAAAAAAAAAAAAAAAAAAAAAAAAAAAAAAAAAAAAAAAAAAAAAAAAAAAAAAAAAAAAAAAAAAAAAAAAAAAAAAAAAAAAAAAAAAAAAAAAAAAAAAAAAAAAAAAAAAAAAAAAAAAAAAAAAAAAAAAAAAAAAAAAAAAAAAAAAAAAAAAAAAAAAAAAAAAAAAAAAAAAAAAAAAAAAAAAAAAAAAAAAAAAAAAAAAAAAAAAAAAAAAAAAAAAAAAAAAAAAAAAAAAAAAAAAAAAAAAAAAAAAAAAAAAAAAAAAAAAAAAAAAAAAAAAAAAAAAAAAAAAAAAAAAAAAAAAAAAAAAAAAAAAAAAAAAAAAAAAAAAAAAAAAAAAAAAAAAAAAAAAAAAAAAAAAAAAAAAAAAAAAAAAAAAAAAAAAAAAAAAAAAAAAAAAAAAAAAAAAAAAAAAAAAAAAAAAAAAAAAAAAAAAAAAAAAAAAAAAAAAAAAAAAAAAAAAAAAAAAAAAAAAAAAAAAAAAAAAAAAAAAAAAAAAAAAAAAAAAAAAAAAAAAAAAAAAAAAAAAAAAAAAAAAAAAAAAAAAAAAAAAAAAAAAAAAAAAAAAAAAAAAAAAAAAAAAAAAAAAAAAAAAAAAAAAAAAAAAAAAAAAAAAAAAAAAAAAAAAAAAAAAAAAAAAAAAAAAAAAAAAAAAAAAAAAAAAAAAAAAAAAAAAAAAAAAAAAAAAAAAAAAAAAAAAAAAAAAAAAAAAAAAAAAAAAAAAAAAAAAAAAAAAAAAAAAAAAAAAAAAAAAAAAAAAAAAAAAAAAAAAAAAAAAAAAAAAAAAAAAAAAAAAAAAAAAAAAAAAAAAAAAAAAAAAAAAAAAAAAAAAAAAAAAAAAAAAAAAAAAAAAAAAAAAAAAAAAAAAAAAAAAAAAAAAAAAAAAAAAAAAAAAAAAAAAAAAAAAAAAAAAAAAAAAAAAAAAAAAAAAAAAAAAAAAAAAAAAAAAAAAAAAAAAAAAAAAAAAAAAAAAAAAAAAAAAAAAAAAAAAAAAAAAAAAAAAAAAAATTTTTTTTTTTTTTTTTTTTTTTTTTTTTTTTTTTTTTTTTTTTTTTTTTTTTTTTTTTTTTTTTTTTTTTTTTTTTTTTTTTTTTTTTTTTTTTTTTTTTTTTTTTTTTTTTTTTTTTTTTTTTTTTTTTTTTTTTTTTTTTTTTTTTTTTTTTTTTTTTTTTTTTTTTTTTTTTTTTTTTTTTTTTTTTTTTTTTTTTTTTTTTTTTTTTTTTTTTTTTTTTTTTTTTTTTTTTTTTTTTTTTTTTTTTTTTTTTTTTTTTTTTTTTTTTTTTTTTTTTTTTTTTTTTTTTTTTTTTTTTTTTTTTTTTTTTTTTTTTTTTTTTTTTTTTTTTTTTTTTTTTTTTTTTTTTTTTTTTTTTTTTTTTTTTTTTTTTTTTTTTTTTTTTTTTTTTTTTTTTTTTTTTTTTTTTTTTTTTTTTTTTTTTTTTTTTTTTTTTTTTTTTTTTTTTTTTTTTTTTTTTTTTTTTTTTTTTTTTTTTTTTTTTTTTTTTTTTTTTTTTTTTTTTTTTTTTTTTTTTTTTTTTTTTTTTTTTTTTTTTTTTTTTTTTTTTTTTTTTTTTTTTTTTTTTTTTTTTTTTTTTTTTTTTTTTTTTTTTTTTTTTTTTTTTTTTTTTTTTTTTTTTTTTTTTTTTTTTTTTTTTTTTTTTTTTTTTTTTTTTTTTTTTTTTTTTTTTTTTTTTTTTTTTTTTTTTTTTTTTTTTTTTTTTTTTTTTTTTTTTTTTTTTTTTTTTTTTTTTTTTTTTTTTTTTTTTTTTTTTTTTTTTTTTTTTTTTTTTTTTTTTTTTTTTTTTTTTTTTTTTTTTTTTTTTTTTTTTTTTTTTTTTTTTTTTTTTTTTTTTTTTTTTTTTTTTTTTTTTTTTTTTTTTTTTTTTTTTTTTTTTTTTTTTTTTTTTTTTTTTTTTTTTTTTTTTTTTTTTTTTTTTTTTTTTTTTTTTTTTTTTTTTTTTTTTTTTTTTTTTTTTTTTTTTTTTTTTTTTTTTTTTTTTTTTTTTTTTTTTTTTTTTTTTTTTTTTTTTTTTTTTTTTTTTTTTTTTTTTTTTTTTTTTTTTTTTTTTTTTTTTTTTTTTTTTTTTTTTTTTTTTTTTTTTTTTTTTTTTTTTTTTTTTTTTTTTTTTTATTTGGAGTTCAGGTTTATGATCATTTTCCATCTTGTTTGATGAAGAATGAACAATATTAAGTTAAATGACACCTAAGAGCAAGAGGTGGCTATAGTATCAAGTAAATATTGGTGTAATTTCTTCAATGTAATAAATTCAATATTTGAAAATGCATTAAACTTACAATCCACAGCAGTGTATAAGATTCACCTAGAATTGATATTGTTAGTAATACTCTACTAACTTAGATCTAGAAGGTTGGAATGAATAAATTGTAATAGGTATGACGTAAACACAAGTTTAACGATACTTAAACAGGTTGTCGTTTAACAATACGTGTCAAACTGTGATATGCAACTATTGTCTAGGTTAGGTATAATATGGTAATAAATTATAGAATTAGGCTGGCCTGTAAAATTAATAACTCAGCTTGACTTGTGCTATATTTACGTGTAACCGTAATAAATATTTAAGAAGGTATAAACAAGCTGGAGGTTACCAAGGCGTGGTCATGAAATTATCTTGGCTCGAGGTATCAATCCTACCTGGACTGCTTCACTGTCTCGATGATTCTAGACTAGGTACAGGATATTTAGATCGCTTGATTGGTGTAAATTTGTAAAAGTGACAATTTTACTCTTAATAATTATTGCACTGAAGGTTTGGTTATTACCAAGTGATATAATAATGGCATGTGTATCAAATTGTAGTATGGTTTAATATACAAATCGGTTGCTAGAAATTTATTTACAAGTTACATTATTTAATGGTTGAAACTGTTAATTTTAGTAGGCATCGAATGCACCTAGTTTTAATCAAATGTTTTATTTATTTACAGTGCCTTTAATTTTTAGTTGTTTATACGCTTGAGCTGTTTTGTGTTATAAGTAACTCTTTAGGTACCCCTGTGACCTTGCTTAATTTATTTCTAAAGCTTATTCGTGCACATTTCTAACTGGGAATAATAAAATTAATAAAACTTACATTTTATCTTCTAGTTTCCGGCGTTGAGTTCTTTTCTCAGAGAATCGTTAGTTTCGTTTTACTAAGTTGTCTGCATCCTCATTGTAGTCCTCTAAAGGAAAATAGGAACAGGTAGGAACGACAAATTGGGGTCACTACATCGAAAAAAGGGCGGTAACACCACACCCCATAAACACGGTTGCTTCCGCGAAAGGCCGGTACTAAAAATCCTACGGAAAACACAATCACTTCCGTCAAGTCCTGGTGCTATAGTGTTCACGTAATTCTCGACAGAATTAATTCGAGGTTCAATAAAAGTTTTATATCTTTTGCCCAAGAACGATAAAAAAATCCCCGAGACGGCATCTTAGCATATCTATAGATAGGAAATTATTCTAACCCTACAATGTAACTAATTCATAAACTACTCAAGACCGGATCCGGGAAACAGGGTTACTTTTACTTTCAATACGAGCTCATAGTAAAACCTTGACTTCTTAGTGCTAAAATTTGCACACCAATATACAAATAGACCTCTTTTACTTTGTACATAATATAAAATACTTCCACTGCCATAAATTATTCACACAAAATATTAAAATTAACCTAAATTAAAATCTTTCATCGGAAACCTTCCCCTATTTTGTCCTTTTAGTTAATATACAATTATATGCTTAATCCACAAAGTCATTAATCAAAATATTTACACATGTACAACAATAAAACACAGTTACCTGAGATACATATTTACACAAGGAGTCTGCTGCCTGGAACTGCTGCATGCATGAACAACTCTAACTCGGATTGCTTCATCCAATTTCTGCTGCGCCCAGATTTACCACGAGGTCCTCTATCGTCAACCAAACTACTGCTGTACCTCCAACTTCTTCTATACCCATACTTTTCGATCATCATCATTAGGTCTTCAGTCCTGGAACTGGTTAGACGCGTACCCTCATTGTTTCCTATTCTAAAGATTTCCTAAAGATTTCCCTGAAATTTGCACAATCTGCATCTATCACTATCTGATCTAGGTCAACATCTACCTCTTTTTTCCTATCTCTGCTTGTAATATATCCCATATTATTCCCCAAAAATCCCTTAGAACGTATTCTGCCCTTCTATTTCTCTTATTTTTCCCCAGATATCCTTGTTCCCCTACTATTTCTATAACGTATTTGTTATTATCTTTGTCTGTCCATGCTATCGTCCTCATACATCTGAAGCACAGCATTTCAAAAGGCTGCTACCGTTTTTCTGTCTGCGTTTCAGGCTGCTCGTATTTCATAGGCATACTGTGCTGTGCTCCACACCTATGCTTCCAACAATTTTCTTCTTGTTCTATGTTTTTTGTCTTTCCTCATAGGCGCTGTTCTTTCTTGTTAGATGCCGTTCAGTCACCTTCTATTGTTTTACAAATATACCCTATTTCTGCGACCTTCAGTGGTTGTGAAGGGAGGTAAGCAGCCTGTGGCTGCCAAGTTCCCCCAACACTTAACCATTTACCGATTTAATATATTTTCCAATATATCTTTTCGCACAGTCAACATTAGTTGCAGGTATTTCGCAACCAACAACTAGTTGTTTATACTAATCATCAGATTTATCAGCGCTTATTTTTTCGTCATTAGGTTTTCCGTCTCAAAACTGGTTGGACACGTACCTGCACTTATTTATATTCTGAGCTAGCCTACATAGTTCCCTGAAATTCTCACACAGCATGTGTATACAGCTCGTTCCCCTTCTATTGTTTTCTAATTTTATGCCCTATTTCACAGAGATTCAGTGATAATAATTTTCGATAATAAACCAAATTTATTAGATGCCGACATTTACTCACTCCATACTAATTGCATTATTTGTACAATAAGTGCAAAATAAAATCAAATTGCTTTTACTTAAAAGCGTTTATCGTAGTTCAAAGGATTATGCAATCGTATAAGCATATCGGAGTCTCAAAGTCGTAGTATAGTCATAGACTAAAAGCGTAAGAACATTGAAAATTAAGAGAGATTCCCATCAAAACCTTTCTCTGTTACCTAGTATTCATTACTTGTACAACGAACGATTGCTAACTCCATCCAATTCTGCTTATACTCAAGTTTTACGTCCTTTTTAGAAGTCATGAATATGTTTATCGGCCCACTAATTGACGTCGGTGACCAACCTACCTGGAATCGCTGTTGTTTTGTTCAAATTCTTATCTCCCCTAATAATACCCAGAAAATAAAGGAGTTTGAAATCGAGCTAAAAGCTTTCCTACCAACTTGTCTGTAATTTAATAAGAAGGTTAAATTTGTATTTAAAAATATGAAATTTAAATGCCATATTATACACGGAATGTTTCTTGTATATCATGCGCTATATTTTCTGAATAACTATCAGAAAGATTATGAAAATTAAATTTTAACTTCCTAAATTTTACTGAAAAATTATTACATTCTAAACTATTTACTTTAAAAGAGTTATTTGATGTATTTTGACATGCTGAATGCCAAATCAGTTTCAAAATGAAAAATAACACCCATTAAACCCCCAAATATCACAGTAATATATATATATAAATATATATATATATATATATATAAATGTTACAATGTTTTTGGAGTTTAAATGCAGTTTGCAAGCATTTCAATAGTTAATAAACAAACGCGTGAATATAATTGTCTAGTTTTTAAAGAAACCCTCAATGAAGATGACACTTTCTGTAGTAGATATATTCTATGTTTAGGTGTTGGAACTTGTCCGGCTAGTTATAATATCTCAAGGGCAGAGTTCGTACCTCTTACAGAAGCAATAGACACGCTTTGATACTGTGTAACAATTTTATTTCTTAGTTACTAAATCCAACCATAAAAGTGCAAAGTTATAAAACGCTTTTATTCAAATTATTAGTAAAATACATGCAACAAGTTTAGTAATACGCTAAAGTTGTATCTATAGATAGTTTTCTATAAATAGTCAGGTGTCTGTACCTTCGATAACTGTTCGCAGGCGCGTTTTGGTTGAAGGCTCCGCCGGGAACACGCCGTCGCTCGTGCGAGGTGATAACCAGTCGGCCCTGCAAGCTTGTTAAATCAAAATGTACGATTGGAAGCAGGCCGCCAATTTGCGGTTACATTTTAAAGAGTCGAGATCCATCTTTAAATAGCGGTTGGTATCCTATGAACAGTATTTAATTTGTTTAATTGAGGTATTTTGTTTAGCGCGTAATTAACCACCATAAAATCAACTGTAGAAACAACTATTCCAACAACAGATGTAAAACCACTTTGTATTGCAGTCCGTAGGAAGCGGCTTTGATAATGGAGAATTTGAATAATTAATAGAAGAACTTATTACTACAAAACCTGATGGAAGTATGGTGATTACTTTTGATTTTACAACACCACTTCACAGCCAAATAATGCAGTTCTGGTTCGTAGATAACTTTAAGAAATTTGGTTATGTTTCAAATTAGAAACACGCTATTTTTGTTTAGTGCATAAAAGCACGAATGTTATAAAATATCGATTATTAGTTGAGCTGAATTTTTCAGTGTTAAAAATTTTAATGCACAACTTGTAAAGTTTTAAGATACCATTCACGTGGTTCATTTTGTCCTGTTGGTAACAGCGACAGATGTTTTGTTACGTCACTTGTTTGCCTGCAGTATACTGCTGACACCTGTGTTCTAATAAACATATGCTTTGAACAATGTTTGCCTAAGTTGAGCTTATAAGAATATTTTTATGATCTTTCTTTATTAGAAACTGAAACTAACACAATTAATTTAGATAAGGAAACTTGATTTACTATGTTTTAATTTGTAACCCCCTCGAACAGATCTGCCCGGGTCGGCTTTTCTTTGTAACAAGTTTACACTAAGTTTTAAAATGTTTGCTTAGTAACTATTTTGATGAAACTTTATTTAAAATCCTTGAACTCATTTAATTATTTATGAAACTTTGTAGCATTGAATTTTGTTTTAAAAGAGAATCTTTTGAGTAAATTATTAGTTCAAGATTAAAGCTTTTTTATTTTGATCAAATACGGTCAAAACTAACTACAAGAAACTAATATCCGTATGAGTAGAATTTTAATGTCAACTTATATAGGAGATATTTTTTTTGATATTTCTTTAGGTATGTTTGTGGTACACAAATAGTGTTCCACCCTTCTATTAAGCTAATTATTACCATTTTTTACAGGAGCAGCGTCTTATTCAGTTAAGACGGGTTTCTGTCATCGAAGGCGATTTTTTTACTTTGGGTTTCCACGTCCGCCCCTAGAAATATACTACGCAATTATCCTAATTAAGTCAGGACTTGGTGGCGCCTTATTTGTTTTGGATTAAGTTCAACTTACAATCAGAATTCGACTTACCCCCCCATTTCTCATAGCTCTACCCAAGGAATAGACCCCTAGTTATGTCGGAAGACTTCGTTACACTTGCTCATAACGTGAGACCAGTTATATGTAAGAAAGATTAGCTTCACTGGCTTTCTATAAACGTAGGGCAGGTGCCTCAAAAAACAAAATTCGTTTCACTGGTGCCGGCAACGTCTAGGCACTTTAAAAAAAAATACGTTAGCTGAGCCCAGTTAGGAAAAACGTTTTAACTGCATACAATAAAATTAAGTTAAACCGTAAAACGTTACAAGTTACAAGAGAATAGTAATTCCGATTATACATACTTTATACAGAAACTTTATGCATGAGTAATGATTATTAACGATTTAATATACAAAATAGAAAATCAGAAGGAAACACGTACGAATGTGTACGATTGGAAAAAGCCAACTTCTCTAAAACAATATGTTACAATACTAATTTCTGATATCGTTATTTTATTAATTTTAAATGATTTACAATGTTGAAAAATAGCTTTCTAGGCATGAAAACAAATCATACTCAAGAATATACCTTATGTAATAATTTAGCAATGATTGCAAAAGTGATAGTGCTCAGAAATTATTAATAGACATACGACTAATGATAGAAACAACTATTGAATACTACGAAGATAACAAAGAATGAAAGTTTATCAGTGATTATTTTGCAGAAAATTGGCAAATTCACAGTGGTTGGTTTACCTTAAAGTGATTAATAAAGTACTACATATTCTATGTAAAATGTTTAGTACTATTACACTGGGCAGTCTGTTAAGTGTTTTAATTACTACATGGAAAATTAGCAAATCTTTTAAAAACGTTGCATGTTAACGAAATTTTTGAAGTTCGTTTAAAAAATTTCAGACATTGAATTGGTTTCAAAAAGTGTTATTGAATAAGACAACAATTTGCCAGTCAAAATGAAAAATTATACAAAAGAAAAAACATCACTGACGTTGTGCATCTGAGCCTATAATATAAATGATTAAATACTTATGTATACAATGCCTTCTACTTAAGACTAAAGCAGACAATTATTTCCTAATAAAAATGAACATTTTTAAAACATTGAAGTATTGACAAAGTTTAATAGTGCCATTTCAAATCATTTACCACGCACAATAAAATCGAATAATAAAATCTATTATTTATATCATGATATTCAAAATGAAACTAAAAGTATTCTCTCAAACCAATATTGTAAAAAATATTTTAAATTTAGTAAAAAAATATTTTTCTATTATTTTAGATTGTACTGCTGACACCAGTACAACCAAACAAATGACTACAATTTTCTGTAGAAAATAAAAATGTTAGCATAGGAGGAGAACGTGTTTAGATTTTATCAATATATAATTTGGTAAGTTGATTTTTCGTGTTTTATATTATCTACGTGTAGCGATAAACCGTTTATTATCTATATCATTTTTATCCAGCAATAATTTTATAAATGTTTGGTATTTTAATAAAATCGGGATGTAAATAGCAAAATTATTGTTGTTTTAACTTAAAAATAAATATCATCAAAGGAATGGTCTTTTATTATTATAAAGTTTATCAATAATATTTTGATTTATTTATTAGTAATTTTTGTTATTAGTTTTCTCAAAATACAAAGCGTTTTGACATCTTTAAAACTAGAAGCATGATACTAATGTTACGTACACAACTGGTGCTCGTCTTACATCATACGTATTTGGCAAATTAAAAAATTTGAATTAAGATATCAAAAATTTGAAAGGAGCGGGATACGATAATGGATTCAACCTGAGGGAAACAATGGACTACAACAACACATTTTAAATATAAATTCTAGTGAGTTTTATATTCTCTATAAACCATGTAGCAAACATGAATTACAAAACTGTAAATTTGATTAGTATTATTCTATGCTTCACTTAATTTTCTCCAAATTGTGAGCGACAGTATAATGATTTCAACTTCTCTTTGCGTCTTGAGAAACTCTTTTTTTAGACACAAAGCGAACTAACAACATAAATATCCTTAAAAAATGGATATGGGAATTCCTGTGGGAAATGAATAGAAGCCCATGATAAAACTAGGTGTTCAATGGTTAAAAGTTAAAGTAACTACCCTCGAAGATTTGCGGCTTAACTAAATTTTACTCCCGCGGAGTACTGAGCTGGGTGGTGAGTAAAACAACAATCGAATGAACGATCGACTCAACTAACATGGGCGCCACTACATTCAATCGATAAACGACCTAAGTGAAACTTTCTAAGAGAGGATGTAGAAACCCCTACAACAAAATTTCCGGAAAGCTGTAATAAAGAAAAACATTCCACGCATGTATACTTACTTAGGCTCGACCTAGCTTTTACCTACAATCTGCTGTACAGGTTGTTAAGGTATTCCGTACAGACAAGAAAGAAAGCAGTAAAGTAAGTAAAGAAAATCGCCTACACCGAATACCGCAACATAACAGAAACAGAATGATAGAATCGAAATCTAAAATAATTAGATTTCGAACTGGCTTAAAAACGTCGTAGAGTAGGGTGGGTGATACAGAAATAAAAATTGGAAACCTCAGTAAAAAGTTATATTACAAACATACAGTTCCAAAAGGAGTATTTACAAAAACCACACATTTACGTAATCGTCCTGTTATAACGTGATGTAAACAAAGCGACAATTTACGTATAATACAGAATAAACCTAAACATATGAAAATATCGAGAATAAAATCTTATATACCACTTACAGTGTTTCCAACCCTAAATATATACACAAGTAATATATGCTTTGAAATAATGCAATAATTTTTATCTGCTTTCGGAAGTGCACTTCTTAAATTTAAGAACATAACATTATAATTTTTAATTACGTACTCAAGTATTATCAGCAAGTTGTTGACGATAACATTAATACACAGAAAGGAAAACTGTAAAAAGTGCTCTAACGCTAGCTTGGGTTAACTAGTTGTGACTTTAAGAATAATTGCATAATGGTTCGTGCATTGTCAACGTGAATTTTATAACGTACATTCTGCAAGTTATTGCGGAATCAACCAAGAAAAGTGTATATCTTCCAAAAGAGCAACACAAATAAGGCAAACAGAAAAACTGTACTTTAAGCTATCGGGCTTTCTGGTACCATTTTAGGACGAGGAAATGCAGCCTGTATTTGTCGATAGGTCGCTTGATGGATGACCCAATTTAACTTAGTAGAACACAACGTACAACAACGCATTTTAAAATCGCAACTTACAACGCTCAAAGGACGTTGTATTGAATTAGAATCAAATACATAAGAGAATAGTCGAATGAATAAAAGGGCCTTTCTAAAGTTCAACTTGAAAACGACGGGGTAAGTAACATAAAACCATTCCCATCAATAGAGTGTTTAATATTCTGTAAAAACAAGTAAAATTATATTCCAGAAAACAACTGCGAAATATTCCTAGAATGCAAGCAATTAAGAAGGCAAAATACGATAATTAATTCCATTGAATTTCGTTCGCGTGGGAAAGTAAAGTATATTGTAGGATCCAGGTGCGTATGCAACCTTGCATACTGCCAAAGCAAACCAGTTGCCTGACTTATATAAATGCTTAGACGTTTGTACTATTATCGATCCACGCTATGGGGATGCCTAGAATGAATTAATAATTAGGTGGCGATATTATTACCCATAAAACTCGAGCGGCCGAACACGTGCAAATATAACAAAGTAGGTTTTGTCAGTACTAACCATTAAGAGCTTTTATCAGGTGTTTCGAACATGTTTTGTAGAATAAACTATTGGAAATAACAAGCGTCTTTCAAGGAATAATTTTTAAAAGTAATTTGAGGAAGAGCAAATGCTTGCTTGTTTACCGAATTTAACGAAGTTGTTTTACAAAGCATTTCAGAGAATTTATAAATGCGGTTTTAAAATATATTTGACGTACTTCTACACTGAGGGAAATTTTTATACAGGACTTAAATGCGTATTTATTAAACCTGTTAAGTTTGTATAATTTGAGAATAACATAAAAAGGTTTAGATTATCCTTTTTAAGAGGTGCTTAATTAAGGTAGTTACAAATTAATGCAGAATCCCTCTATTTCAAAAAATTAACGTAACAAGGTAATATCTATTAAGAAAACAACACCACATGAAAAATAGTATCTTATCAAAGACACTTTTTGTGTCGCATCAACAATCACTATTCGTAAATAATTACCGTGAATAAACTAAGATCAAAAGTTTTTCTATGGGCTCAAGATATTGAAGAAATAATAACAATCTACAGTTCACTCCAAAATTGAAATTTTAATTATATTTCTCTGATAAATTAATTAAGTATTCATTGCAAAACAATTTAAATCAATGCTTTTATTACACTATGGATTATTTGAAATCATATATTCAGATATACAACGCTTAACACAGGTAAATGATTAGTTTATCACTAAAAAACATATGTCTTTCGTTGACAGATATGCTCTAAAATTAATGGCTTGAAATCAATTTTACTTTTTAAAATAATACTTTGTTTGAATGGATAACTCAGAAAGCTTTACTTTCAAAGAATAGTATAAAGCTTCTTGTTAGTAACAAATTATTGGTCATAAATAAACTTAGCCTTGTTTAAATTCACATAACACATGAGGTGAACGTTGTTTCATATCAAAATTCCGTTAATTTAATCTCATTAATTTCGCAAAACTATTATTTTCGATTACTTTTATGGTCCTCTGAAAAGTGTAGACACGACCAATATGAAGCTAACAGCTAAACGATTTTATAAACTCTGCTCGAGCAGATTAATTTTTCAATATTTTAAACAATGAGCAAAATAAGTTTGAGAACCACTTCTTCGTATCAGATATACTTTATATAATATATTGTCATATCACCCACCCGGTGAACTGGTATAGCCCAATATGTCATGTGTTTTCAAACGCCACGGCAAGTGGAATGCGCTGCAATATTGTTGAACCAAATCAAAAATTCATATACCTTGTATTAACAAATATTTGCGCTTTTATCTTATAAATAATAGCTTCCTACGACAAGAGAAAATTGAATGAAGCAAAACCATTTTCAGATTCTCAAACAGCATTATTATCTATAATTTAGAAATATATTCGATTAATTGCACAATTGAAGAATTATAAATTCTGAGACCACTATAGCTTCCACTGATAGGCTCCTTTGTCGATACCGACAAGAATGTCTATGGTTAACTTACACGTTTTGAATCCCGATTCGGAGTAACCAAGCAAAACGTCTCTTTCGGGACAACTTGCTTAAACCACCTCCAACAATTGACTATTTGATTTTCGTACGTTAACTCGTCATCTCGAAAAAGAAAATTAAATATTAGGAAAGTGGTGAGAGAGGGATGTGCCCTATCCTCGTTAATTTTTAATTTGTTCATCGAAGAGGCAATAAATACTGTCAAATGCAGGACATTTAGAATTATTATTCCGGGACAAAAGTTGATATGCATAGATTTGCAGATGATTAGCGGTATTAGCATCTATCAAGGAAGAGTTAGAAGCAGCTCTTGATGAAATGGAAACAGAGAGATACCATATGAAATTAACAAAAATAAAACTAAAGTACTATTATGTAAAGGATGGAAAATAAATCAAAAACTAGAATGCAAATAGATAATAAGAACTTACAATGTTAACGATTTCTGGTACCCAGAAAGTCAAATAACGCAAGATTGGCACAAGGTCGTGCAACATTTAACAAGAAAAAGCAACTACTGTGTTCAAAAACAACAAACATGGAAACAAATAAATGATTGCCTAAAACATGTGTCGAGCGCAGCACTGTACGGCTGTGAAACTTGGACAGTAGGAGAAGCAGACAGGAAAAGACAGAAGCCTTTGAAATGTGGTGCTACAGACGTATGATAAAGATATCAAGGACAAACAGAGTTAAGAACAAAGAGGTACTAGAAATCGTAGGGGAAGAAGGAAATATAAGGAAAACAGTGAAAAATAGCAGATTTGGAATGATAGGTCACATACTAAGGCACGAGAGAATAGTGCGGAATATATTACAAGCAGAGATAGAAAAAAAGAGGGATAGAGGTAGACCTGGGTTAAACTATTGCACACAGATAGTAAAAGATGTTGGCTGTCGGAATTTCAGGGAAATGTGTAGGCTAGCTCAGAATAGAAATCAATGGAGGTACGCGTCCAACCATTTCTAAGATGAATAACCTAATGACAAAACAAATAACTGTACTTAAACCTGATGATTATTATAGGCAACTACAGATATTGATTTTGCAATATTCTAACCAATGTTGATTGTGCGAAAGGATTTACTGGAAAACTATTAATTCGGCAAATGTCTAAATGTTAGGGATAGCCACAGGCTGCTTAACCCCCTTCGCATACCAATGAATCTCGGTGAAATAAGGCATATAATTAGAAAACAATAGAAGAGGAACCCAGGCTGTATCTAGGTTGTGTGAACTGTGTAGGCTAGCTCAGAATAGAAATAAGTGGAGGTACGCGTCCAACCAGTTTCACAACCTAATGATGAAAAAATAATGGTAATTAAATCTGATGATTATTATAAACAACTACAGATGTTGGTTTTGAAATATTTTCAACTAATGTTGATTGTGCGAAAGGATATATTGAAAAATTATTAATTCGGCAAATGTTCAAGTGTTGGAGGATCTTGGTAGCCGCAGGCTGCTTAACCCCCTTCACATACCACTGAATATCGGGGAAATAGGGAATATATTTGTAAAACAATAGAAGGGGAACCGAACTGCATCTAATAAGAAAGAGGAACGGCTATGTTCGAAGACAACAAACATAGAGACAAGGAGAAAATTGTTGAAAGCATATGTGTGGAGCACAACACAGTACGTCTATAAAATAGGGACGATAGGAGAAGCAGACAGAAAAGCGGTAGAAGTCTTTTGGAATGTTGTGCTGCAGACGTATGATGGTAATAGCATGGACAGACTAAGTTAATAACAAAGAGGATATAGGAAAGTAGAGCAATAAAGATATCTGTGGGAAAAACATAAGGGAAATAAAAGAGCAGAATGCGTTCTAAGGCATTTTGGGGAATAGTGCGGGATATATTACAAGCAGAGATAGGAAAAAAAGAGGTAAATGTAAACCTAAATCAGACTATTGCACGCAGATAGTGTAAGATGCAGAGTGTAGAAATTTCAGAGAAGTGTGTAGGTTATCTCAGTATAGGAAGCAATGAAGGTACGCTTCTAAGCAGTTCCAGGACTGAAGACCTGATGATGATATTATAATTCAAAAATTTACTCATAATTTTGAAAATATTATTAGATCCTAAATTCATTACAGTCCATATATACGAGGTCAAGGTCCGATTGGTCTCGAAATGAAAACTACAGTGAAAATAAGAAATGTTTTAATTGTAACATATAGATACATCTTCCAGCTACTTTTCTACATCACTGCCCCGATTTACGCATTTGTCGTAACGTGTTCCAATACTGCCGTGATAGAAGGGGCAGTCGCCTGTGCTTTCAGCCATTTCTCTACACTGGTCTGCAACGAATCACTCAACACAAATTGTGAACCGACGATTTTCTTAAATAGCCTAAACAAGATCATTGGTTGGTCGACAGTCGCTTCCTTCCCTGATCGCCTGCACCATGAACGTCTGCACGTCTTGCTCCTAAGCTGCTGCACCAATGTCGCACTCTGATGTCGCTCATGAAAGTTTTACCGTACGCATTATTCATACGTCGATGAATTTCAGCTGCGTTGCATCCTTCTGTATGAATAAATCGAATGACCGCACGCACTTCACACTTGGCGGAAGACTATTGTCCTAAACATGTTAAAGTGTTTACTACGCCCTCAGAACTGACATAACTGCGACATAACATTTGTGATGACTTGGATACCATTAAAATTATTGATGAATTTGCTGCCATAAAAGCAAGAAAAATTAAACTATCTATGGTTACATTGTTATTGTAATTCATATAAATAAACAATATATTTACTGATATGTGTAAGTGATTGTATTATTTCTTATATCATGTATTTATTGAACACAAAAGGGCTCAATTTTAATGTATCGAGGTGCATTTTACCTTAGTCGAGATTAGTCTGTGAAGCAATGGCCTTAATTTCTCAGGGACGTTACAATAGGGACTTAAATGTTCTGAATTCTCCTTGAAGTTTTTAGAAAAATAAAAACTTTCTATGTTTTCATTAATAATTCCATTGAAATAATTTAATTTTTCATGCAATTGCTATAACTACTTTATACGATATTGCAAATCACACTCCGTCACTATAACAATAAACCTTGGTAATCACAAGCAGTTAACTTAGAAGCAGTGTTATGATAAATACAAACACAGTGAAATTTCATAATATCATATTGAAATTGATAAGAATTTTTATCCTCGAATAGGAAATGAAATTATCAATGCATTACGGAAATTATTAGACAATAATATGAATAATATAAGATAACTTACAACTTAAAGGTCCTCGGTAGTTAACATCATCAAATTTACCTATTAATTAAATATCTTACTATTATTTACAGCCGTTTCGATCGGTATCGTTTATAAAGGGTCATTTATTGAGAATGCACAATTTCTATAGTAGAAATACTAGACACCAAAATATTACAATTTAACCCAACATGCATTATACCAATATCGCTGGTTTAAAAGATACGGGGTGTTCAAAGTTGACAATTTATTTTGAAATGTCTCAATAACTTTGAAAAGTAGGATAGAATCAATTCAAAATTTTGTACCTTTGTTTTTTAGCATGAGAATTGCGAATTTGAAGTTTATTTTGGTATTTCTCATAGAGGGCGCTAGTGACAGTCTGTTCATGCACTGAATCAGAACATACTTTTTGGTCTGTTGAACTATGGTTGAAATAAATGAAAAATATTAAAAATTGTTCTATTTTAACCCTAGGATGCATGACTGTCAGACACTACACATTTACATAACGTGGGTCAAAAACCCTTCTAGATATCTATTGATGTGTATGTGCTTTAATTGAATAATTACGGCTTTAAGTTGTTTTAAGAGGTTTTTTTATTTGCAAATAGTACATAATAATTAATTATTATTTACACATTTTGTACATGTACATACTGAGTGGTCCCTGCAAATAATATTACTGCGATTATTGCATACACGATCGCATTTTCTATCCTTTTATACGGGACATAAGGAACATTGTTTTCTTGTTTCTGGTTTCCTTGGTGCTGTTTCTAATTTTTCATCCACTGAATAAATTTTCAAATTGCATCTATAACAAGTTTCTTTGACCGATTTTCCATATATAATAGAATAAGCTGCATTCACTAACTCTTTTAGATAAATCTTCTGCGGTCTGATCTTTCGTTTTTGTAGTCTTTATTTTTGTTATTGAACAAAATATTGGCATTATGAGCTCCAACGTCTATTATGTTGCTCCATGTGACATAAGACCATCTCTTTGTCTGTCGCTTGCATGTGTAATTTGATATTTTTTGTTCCATCACATCCACACTGCTTTTTGTTTCATTATAAAATTTTATTATTTCTGGTTTTTTCTTCGTAGTATTATCCACTTCATTGTCCTGGTGCCTTGTGCTCAGCCGAATTACTGCTGATTTATTTCTCTTTGGGACATAACTTACAAGATCTATATTTTGAGTAAAACCAAAAATAGATGGTATCTTTCTGTTTCTATTGGGTAACATCTCTGCAGGTATTTTTCTTTTGTTTCTTCTTATAGTGCCCACAGCAGTTATTCCAATAGATAAAAGTTTTTCGAATAATTCCACACTGGTAAAAAAACTATCTAACTTTAAATTCCTTGATGTATTTTGAATTGAACACACAAGAGACTGTACAACGTGCATTCTCAAATTGCGTTATACTTAGGCGCCAGGTTGCTTTCCAATATATATCTCCATCGATGGCATGTCGAATCTCTACTTCATACAACCAAAATATTTTTATACCACATTTTGCCTGTTTGTTTGGTATGTATTGTGTAAAACCGCATCTTTCTCTAAATCCTACTAATTATTCATCAATTGTGACAAACTCTTTTGGCACCATTACAGTCTTATATTGCTCCAGGAATAGGTTCCAAATATGGCTTACAGGAGCTAAATTGTCCATTTCTTACCGATAAGCCCGAGTTCTCTTATCGTCAAATCTCAAAAATAGTTTTATATTTTCAAATGATTCACGGACATGGCTGCTTTGTGGATTAGACAGTTTATCGAGAAAAACTTCTCGTACTGGTACATTCCAAGTTTTTTCCACTCCAGCCATGAGTAGAATTCCGACAAACGCCTCCATTTTTTCTTTATTGGTTGGGTACTAAACTTTCTTCTGATGCAAGTATGTGCGAGCAGCTTCTCTATTAGTACAAACAATGGTTTTGTCGATCATGTGTTATAACCCCGTCGCCGCGTTCAGCGCCAGTACTACAGTTGGCAACACTGATACGATCCACGTACACAATCTTGCACAATGATATTATGACATAATTGCGTGTCAAGTTGTAACACATGCCAAATACGTTTACAATGATACAAGTTACACCTTAAAAAGATAAAAAGTACTTACTTAAAAATGTGGAACGCTTCACGACTTTGCGTGTCATCCTTGCGCAGGGGCCATGCTAATCTAAGGGTATCTTGTCTGGGTATGGGTGCGTCATGCCATCGTTGAACCCAAATTTATCGTCTTCCCTCTTTTTTGTTTGTAGCGGTACGATAGGAACAACCAGGTAAGGAACGATAGGAGGTAAAGGTATGATAGAGGAATCTACATTCTGAAAAGAGAAAAGACAAAAGAACGACACAGGCAAACGTCACCGTTCGACGTCTCGTCACTAATAATCCTGTCGTGTCCAAACCGCGCACTTACGCTACTCCACGCCTGCGCATTCCTTTTGCCCAAATGCAGCTGTTCGAAATGACGGAAATGAACAAGTCTATTTTAAAAATAATGACGGGAATTCACTCACAAATTTAAAAATGTACATCTCCAAATTTGGAATGTAACACATATCATTAATTATAATATAATCTTTCTCCAAGCATTTTTTCTGTGAAAATTTCGCCTTGTTTTGAAGGACCAGCTGTAAAACGAATGACATTTTAAGGACGAGCTTTTCTTGGTTTTCTATCAGGCATCTTCATCAATTTGATTCCACTTTTTGCTGTATGTATTCATCGGCGTCGCCGTGGATCAATGTAGTAAGCGTAAGACTACGGATCCCAAGGTCCCGGGTTCAAATCCCGACACGGCCGACTGCTTGAAAAATGGCAGGTGAGCATTTTTCACAAAAATTACGCCCTCGTTCGGATGAGAGGTTAAATGGAGGTCCCGTGTGTGAGTGTTGTCACGCACGTTAAAGATCCCTACCTTGCCTGGAACGGCAAGGGTTCGGCAAAATTCTAAATTTCCAGGCAACAAAAAACTCGCCTCCTGGCCAATGTAGTACCTACAGGTGGAGCATTGGAAATCTAAATGAACTGTATGTATTCATCATGTTGCCCATCAAATCGAATATTTTCGTGGGTGCTTTGATCACTGTCACTTTCACTGCTACTAAATTGTACATTAGTTAATGTATTTTCTCTATCATCACCTTTATGATGCGAATCATCGCTGCTGGAGTCTCGATCTTCTGATTCGGCTTCGTTGTACCACATAGCACTGTCTCTTGAAAATTGAAATTGGTCGCTTGTACAGTTCGTTTATAACTTGTTGATGCCATTTTATTATATACAAGGATAAATTATTTTGTAACTAACAACAATCCAAATGTATACTAATAAATTACAGAGGTACAGATATATTTATAATAATACTGATAACAGATGCCAGGTGGGGATATATTGTCTTGTGCAAGCAGGTAGGTACAATTCATCTAATTTGTCTTAATTAGTATGCCGGATTTTCTATTTATCATGACATAATTTCGATATTACTTAAATTCACTATACAATGTGCCAGAACAAGGTAATTTAATACTCATTATGCAATTCTTAAAGATATTTGAGTGTATTTCAATGCGGGTCAAAAACAACCACCCTATGTAAAAGGCGCAAAATTTCTTTCTTGTTTATTTCTCAGAGAAAATATTTTTTATTGAAAACTGAGAATGCTTACAAGCTATTAACAAATAAGCAAACAAGGCATACATAAAATATCAAATATATAAAATTAAAATTTTTAAACATATGAAGTTTTAAAGTAGCACCTAGGTCAAAAAGATCCACGCTATGCATCCTAGGGTTAAACAAAAAAGTACCTTTTGTTTTATTTATGTAGCATTGTTTGTCTATAGTTATTAACTTGTAAGGATTTAATGTATTTTGCTAATGAAATTTTTATTATTTTTAATTACCAGTGGTCCTTTTGAACTACCATCTGATCTAAATAAAGTTATTTATTTAAATTGCGTTGAACATCATTTAAACGAGCTCCTAGAAGGCAATCCTCTTGCCAAAAGACAAAACTTATGGTTTATGCATGACGGGGCTCCGCCACATTTCTCTCAGTGCGTTAATGGCTGTTCAGCGTGTTTTCTTACGTATATATTTCAATCATCTCGTACAATTTCCGTTATCAATCGTTTTATATCATAGGAACGTTAATGCGTTTTTTTGGTTTTTTTAAACGTGCTGGTAAGGGGCTAGCGTCTTTGTCGTTTCAAATATTATTCTTTATGTTGTAGGTGTATCAAAAAATGTTCCTATTTTTATCTTCAATTAACTGTCTATCGTTGTGTTCATAGTAATATTGTCTTTGAAATTTTTATATGGGTTTATTTAAGTTGATTATACTACTTTTATTTGATTTTCTTATCGAAGTGGATGCACCTGGTAGGCAGACGATCTCTCTGGGTCTCATTTGTAGTCTATTTGTTTTTAAGTTCCTACGTGCTGATTTAGGGCTGATCTTGTCGGTAACATTACAGGTAATCGTTTATACCAATATGTCTTAATAGGGACATTTTCTACTCTCTACTCTTTCTTTAGGATGCTTATCCTAAAACTTTACTTTTTCTTACCCCCTCTATCTCCTTCTTTTCAACCTTATTTTTTTCTTCTGGTGGGCCTGTCTTAGTCTTCAGACAACCGTCCGTCACATAGAAACGGGCTACTGACTACACTGTGGCTGGTCGAGTAGTGCTTAGTTATCTACCGTTTCTTCTATAGATATTGCTCAATGCGTGCTCTTCTTCTTCTCCTTTCTTCTACCTGGATTGCTATAAAGCTCCAAATCTCCCAATTCCCTCTTTTATTTTTTCTTTATTTTCTACTTTTTCATTTACTTTCTAAGTCGCAGCATAGTTAGGGTTGTTGCTTTAGGACATTGGACCTTGGACGTGGGAAACCTCTATTTAGTTGTGTATCGCCACTGTTTTACGCTGATGTACGTTATAGCCGCTGAAGGTGAATTTGTTATCTGATTTGACCTGTGAACCGATCCTCTCTTAATCGACGCCGAGATGCAAGGATTGCATTCCCCATTTTATTCGGTCCCTCATGCTGTTCGTATGAACGAGTACCGCATCACGGAAGTTGTCCTTTTGAAGAACATGAATAAAAACCTCATTTCA
Organism: Platerodrilus igneus; assembly: GCA_036346225.1. Classification (NCBI taxonomy): domain Eukaryota; kingdom Metazoa; phylum Arthropoda; class Insecta; order Coleoptera; family Lycidae; genus Platerodrilus; species Platerodrilus igneus. The sequence goes on along the minus strand of JARFIW010001447.1, from coordinate 4,003,334 downwards.
AGTTCCTACGAGACCACTCTACTTCCTCGGGAGTCCTTTTTGTGTTATTATATTTGTAGGAGGGGCAGTTGTGTCTCAATAAGTATAGTGTCTCCGAACCAAAAATTAGTATTTACGTTATCTTTTTAAAAAAATAAGTTATTTTATTACATTATCTTATCTTAATTATTAGGTTAAACAATTAATGTTTAGTGTTTATCTTTTTCTTTAAAGTATTGTTAGAGATTCTATCTTATCCAATCAATTTATGACCATAAATGCTTAATTATCTTTTCCTCAAAATATGTTAGAGATCTTATCGTACCTTAAATAATACCCTAACCCATAGATGGTTAGGTATTTATCTTTCTTTCTGCAATTATCTCTGACATGTTATCCTACCTTGCTTATATCATAAAATAAATACATTTCTTATATTTTTCTCATTGTGAAATGCATTTAAGAAACTATTTTGCCTATTTGTTGTTCCGAACCTTTGATATTTATGACCAAAAGTAGGATTTATTATTGGAAAATGAAAAAACTACCTTTATGTAATATTGTACTTGATAAGATAGGATTCAGAGAATTATGTATCATAAATACAGTAGCACTAGCTAATTTGTTAAGGTTTTCACTGCTGCATCATCTTTTGTCTTATCCAGTTAAAAGCCAGCATGAAATTTGTTTAGCGTAAGAGAAAATCTTCAAAGATATTTATAAAATTTGTATGCATTCGTATACGAATGTGAAAATAATTTTTGTATTAGATTTATAGTGAAGTTAAGTGATAGTTTTAAGTGTGCGAGTCTCATGTTCCGACTAAACTTGTGCAGTCGGTGAGGTGGCAAACAAGGCCTTTACGTACTTAGTTCGGTAAGCCTTTAAATCGGGTGACTACTCATCTCGGTTTCCTGTTATCGCACATATTGCTATGGTTTAAAAAACCAGGTGGCGCCTATAAACAAATTTAATTTAAATTTTCTCAAATGTGAGCTCTCGTACGAGGAGACTTTTTCTTACTATTTGTTTTTCTTTTTGAAGTTTTAAGGCGTTTTTTTTACATAACGCTTCAGCTTTTTATTTTACTGTTAAAGTTCAGGGAATTTTTAAACCCCCGCATGGGGAAGTTCTCCATTATTATTATATTTAGTTTAAGCTCCGCGTGTATACCACGCGAATATTTGGTTCTCACGTATTTTAGGACATTAACCTACGATTTGTAGTGTTAAAAACCGCAAAGATTGCGTTTCCCGTGTCTTGAAAGTGCAGCTGCGGCTACCAAATTTAGCGTGAAAATATTAAAAAATCTTTGAAGGAACGTTAGTTGGTGAAAGCCAAGCGTAAAAATATGAGCACTTTTATTGCCCGCCTTCATCGGGAACAGACGCGTGAGTGTAAAGTTCCGAAAGTCGACAAAGTGATCCACCTCCCGCTACCGCTGCCGAAATTAAAAGTATCGGCACTTCGTCTACAAGGACCACCGCCAACCAAACAACCAACACCTGAACAACCCCAGAGAGGCAAGACGAACCGGACCCATTATCTCCACGGGGTAAGTTTTGGATTATAATTTAAAAGGCTTTGACGCGCCGGGGAAATTTATTATCATTAAATTTCCATGAATATATTATTATATTTATTATTATTATTATTATTATTATTATTATTATTATTATTATTATTATTATTATTATTATTATTATTATTTTATGTATATGTTTATTAAATGTGTAACATTAATTTAAATATAATATATATATATATATATATATATATATATATATATATATATATATATACAAATAGAGCTCCTTTTTTAGTCAATTGGACTAGTCTAGACTAGCCTCCTGAAAAGATTCAAGGACTTGTAGACTGTTTAAATACGTTCAACAAACATCTAAAGTTCACACACCAACTCGAAATTGAAAGAAAAATTCCGTTTCTAGACTCTTTAGTCATTCGGGACTATTCAAATAAATTATTATTTGACTGGTATAGAAAGCCTACCAACTCAGGCAGATATGTCAATTACTTTTCCAATCATTCTTTCGGACATAAGGTGAACACAGTATTAGCTTTGAAACACAGAATAAAATCAATAGCTGAACCTCAGTTTCTCAAAAACAACCTAAAATATTTAGAAACTACATTTTGCAACAACGGATATCCTAAGCAACTAGTAAAGAAATTAATTTACACCAACACTATTCAACAAAAAATTGAGTCAAGACCTAACATCATTACATATAAGAAATTACCGTTTGTACAAAAACTAACTCCCTTACTAGCTAAAATACTGAAACAACCGAACACTATCATAGGATATAGCTATGAAAAATCAGTTCGAAACTTTTTTACAAAACTGAAAGACGATACTAGTAAACTACTTAGAAGTAATATTATATATAAGATAATCTGCTCCTGTAAAAAAACGTACGTGGGAAACTTCAGTCAGTGGTTAAAAAATCGTCTAACACAACATAGATCAGATGCTAAATTGGGAAAGAAAAGTTGTGCCCTTGCACAACACGTACACAGTACCCTGCACATCCCCAAATACGAAGAGGTGGAAATATTAGATTACGAAACTAACTACAAAATTCGGATCTTTTTAGAAGCGTATTACATATATAGAGAAGATAATTCAATTAACCTTAGACAAGATACTCAAAATTTACATCCTATTTATTCTAATCTTTACAGGATAACATAATTATTTCCAATTGTATAAAGTCAAGGCTCATTGCAAACACATATTATTGTTTAATCTAACTGTACATATGGAACCTAATTTATGCAGACTGGTTTTCGAATATTGTTCAGTCTTGGCTGTCTGTTTATATCAAGTAGATGTGATATTTTAATATTAAGTTCAAACAAAAAAAACTCCCTTAGTGTGCTCTGTTCATATGTCATTTATATGTCATTTACAAGTCTGCTGTTTTTAAAGTTTTAACAACATCCCCATGTTTGGGGTTCTTTTGATTATTTGGCATTAGATTTTAAGTAAGTACTGTAATATTTTAAAATGATTTTTTACCTTATTGACGTTTAAAAATTTTTTTGTAGTATCTTTGATAAAGGCAACAACCGTTGCCGAAACGTTAGAATATTAATAAATTGATGCAAAAATAATATCGTATCATTCTTTGGACGACAATATCCCAATTTGAAAACTACAGAAATTGATTTTAAAATATATATATATATATATATATATATATATATATATATATAATATATATATATATGTATATATATATTGCTGTGATAAGGGGTGTATTGAATAGCAAGGGTCGTGTAGTAACCATAAATTGCAGTAGGAAGCAGAAAACTGCATTTATTTAGCAGAAAATTAAGTAATTCATACATTATGTAAATAGTAAGCATTTAACACCCTGTATATAGACCATAATTAGCTTTAAGCGATGCAAGGAAGCACATCTTACAACAATAGAACGCGTATTCAGCAGGCAAATAGGTAATTCATACATTAGATAAATAACAAATATTCAACACTCTGTATATAGACCTTTATTAATTTTAAGTAATGCAAATGAGCATATCTTTCAACAAAAGTACGCGCATTCAAGAGAATTGATAGTACATGTAATTAAACACGCATTGAAAAGTGTTCTAATTAGTTATAAAACAAATACGAAGATAAGAGATAAAACCTAACAAAGCTTTACGCAATTACGCAGAAACAATAAACATTTTGATAAGAAAACGCAGTTTAAAAAATACATAAACGAAAGTAGAATTAAGGTTACATCATTTATTTTGTTCAATTATCCAAAAAGGCGATATCTAAACAAAACAACGTATGGTCAAGATAACGAGGTATCTATAGCAAATAGATATTACACGGAATATATTACATCAGAAACAACTTTAAAATGCATGAAATACAAAGACCTGATTGGTTAAGATATCTACAAGACTTGTTGAAAACCCAGCCCACATGTAAGTGGGAACAGCCTTTATTAACACCGAGCAATGATAAGACGGGTCAGTTTAAAACTCAGACAGGGCAAAGCTGCGTCACTGCTAATCAGAAAGTCACGCGTATCTTAAATATAATAGTGTTATAGTGACAAATAAGTGCAACAAATATGAAGACTTCTTTTGTCGTTTAACGTGAGTAGATTTTGGGGTAATTTATTTAAACTAAATATTAATAATAATAGGGCTTCGAATGGATGGAATAGTACCTCGAATGTGTGGATACTTCGAATGTGTTTTTCTAATTGGTGGTACATTTTTCAATACAATACAATATATGATACAATAATTCGAATTGGTCGATATAACATTTCGAATGTGTGGAGGATTTCTGAATAATTCAAATCTGGGTCAATATAATATTACATTTCAAATCAACGTCGACGATTTTGGTACAATTCTGGTACAATTTTGAGTTGCGAGATTCAATGCAAATAAAATAAAGAAGCACGAAGTAATTTATGGAAAACAGAGGTTCAACTAAACAGAGCAGTCCTAGACGAATAAGGACAACAAAGAGCTGTTGATCCACAACCCGAACAACCTGTAGCAGGTCAGATCTAATTAGTTTTAAGATATTTTTTCTAAAATTTGTAAACAATATTTCTTTTCATTATATGAAATTAATTGACTTCGTTTTATAAATTCAAACAAATAGGTAATCATAAAGGGGTGGAGAAGAGAAAAATTGATTATCGTAACGTTGTGCACTCTGTGTAGATTGAAAAGGGCTAGCCTTGGCATAATAATAAAATTAGTAAATTTGATTTGAGAACACAGAGCGGTGGAGTTAAGTAAAAACGTCATAACACCGAGTACGGTGTTATCATATCAATATATATATATATATATATATATATATATATATATATATATATATATATTTAAAATAACGTTACACATTTAATAAACATTGTATGCTAATTGTTACTAAAATCAGTTAGGATATATGAAAGGAAAGGTGAGTAAGCAAACAGTTGTAACTGAAAAAGTGTTAGGAAAGTATGGTGATGTGAGGCGACAGTGAATGAGAATAGAAAGAATCTAATAAACTTGTGTAAGGAACGGGTTGTTTGTTTCAAATACGTCGATTGGTAAGGATTACAAAAGTACTGCAGTGTGTGGAACAAACTACTTTTGTGTTTAGACAAGGGTTGAACGTAAATGTTAATCGTGCTAAGGAGAAACTGAAGCTCTATAAAACTAAATGTATGAGAAAGGCGTGTAGTGCGGCAGTTGTATGAAAAGTAACAATATTCAGAAGTGAGGATGATAACTTTATAAAACAATTTGATCACGAACCAACTATATACTTGTTATGGCATTGCGTGCGGACAAGAAAGAAAGTAGTAAAGTAAGTAAAGAAATTTGCCCACGCCGAATACCGCAACAAAACAAAAGGGTGGAGTAAAGATCCAAAAGAATTGGATGCCGTGCTAGTTCAAAACGTCGTAGAGTGGGGTGGCTTATACAGAAAGAAAAATTTGAAATTTCAGTAAGAAATTTATTTACAAACCGTTAGTTAAACATAGTATAAAAAGAAATATATAGATGCCAAATCGAGCATTTACGTAATCGTCTTGTTATAACCTGATGTAAATAAAAGCGTCAATTTACATATAACACACCACATGGTAATATACATTCAAGTCAATATAGATGTAACATCTTAAAAGCTAAATAACATGTACATACTTACATAAGATTTCCAACTCTAAATATATACAATAAGAAAAGTAGACGTAATACATGCAGTGGTTTTACCTTCTTTGTGAAGTGCACTTCCTAAAAGAAATAACTTAACCCCAACTAAGATGAACCAAGTGTTAACTTACTCTAACTTATAATTTGGTAAACAAGCTGTTGACATTAGCATTAATTTACAAAGAAAGAAACAGGAAAAAGTGCTCTAACTCGAGCTTCGGCTTATACTAATTGTGACTGAAGAATAGTTACATAATAACTTGTAACATGAAGTCTGTAATTTATTGTGCAACCACGAGTAAGAAAAACTACGGTCTCAACGTGGTTAATAACCAACAAAAAAGGTGTTTATTTTCCACAGCAGCCTCAAGAAAAAGAAAACAGAATAGAGTACCTTAAGAAGTATAATTGTCAGCCTTTGCACCATCGTAAAGGATTTGGACGTGCATAAGATAGATTTTGAGTCCTTGGGAGCTTTTTTTTAAAAAGTTTATTTTCAAAAAAACACTACTATCAAATTTGTTTTAATATTATAATTACAAAAATGCTTTATTTAAATGCAATTGAAAAACATACTTGAAGTTAATATTTAAATGAATCAATAACTAATACTTACGAATGAGTAGCTTGAACACCTAACAATGTTAAAGTTATGAAGTTCAAAGGCTGACTGGCGATCAGGGCTTCTTACATTTAACTTGAAGCCTCTGGTCTCACATCGTTTGTGGGAAGTGCAGATCTTGCTTTCTGCAGTTTCTTGATAAATCATACATTGTCTTATTCTAAGTAATTATAAATAACTCTGCTTGATCACCTGTGGTATCAAGTTGCGTCTAGAATACAAAGTAGTCGTTTCCTATTTTTGTTTCTGATATGAACTCTGATAGCACTTAATATATTACATTATTTAATACAATGTAGCATGCTATAACTAAGACATAATAAATACGTTTAATTTTAAATACATATTAATATAGGCGATATGTATCTCGTGCTGCACTCGTCAACGGCCTGAATACTAGATGAAACAATATAACTATACTGTAAAACTAAGTAAACAAAGCATCTTAACACTGCGACGTACAGCGTTTCCTTTCGGTAAAAGGACGTTGTAGAGAATCGGATCGCTCAGGCTGTATTTATATGGAAAGAGAACAACTTGTTTGCATTTTAAAAATAATTCCCAACTATAGTATGTGAAGTATTCTGTGAACAGTACTTACTAGACATTTTCCAGACAGCAGCTGCAAAATATTTCTAGAATACTTCATGCAACCAACAACCAATTAAGAAAAGCAATATACTATAATGACTTTCACTGAATTTGTCAGCATGAGAAAACGACGTTGTTAAAATGGTTAAGTAAGTTTGCAACCTTTCCTACAGTACTATGGAGTATAGCGTATAACAGATTGCCTATATGTTTATAGAAACAATGGCGATGTATTATATCGAACTACAATAGCTAGACGAATTAATTGAAGGGACGGTTTATTGCTCGTAAACTTTAGCGAGTTTAACACTTGCATGATAACAAAATAGGATTTGTCAGTACTACTAGAAGCTTTTATAATTTACAATGCAGATGGTTTAGAAGATATTTCAACGAATTTATAAAGTAAAGGTGTTTAACAATAAGCAGATGTGTACTTCTTTCAACGAATTTATAAAGTGATGTCTTCTTAACTTTTGCAAGGCAAAGCAAACTATAGAATAGATTCCACGTCGTATTAAAACTTGAGGCATTTTAGGAAGCGTTTATTAAAAAGAAGTAAGATAATGTAGTTGGAAATTAAAATGTACATGAAAGATGCAGAAATAGATCGATTTCGGAAATCTAACGTAACATACTGTCACAATTATCTGAAATTTTTATAATTGAACATAAACTTTTTAAAAATTTCGTAAATAAAAGTCAGTTGGAAGATGTTTATTTCTGAGCTACGGTGTAAATTTTAGTGCTCCAACTAGGGGTAAGAACGGGATTTGATTATATTATGTTGCAAAAACTATATTGGTATAGTAGATTTTCGTTATTCGGATAATTCATTTCAAGTGTGTGCAATACAAGTGGCTAAAATGAAAACAAAATTATGAAATAGTATATAGCGTATAACTGTTTACACACAATAATTTATTGATCAATTTCTAGAACTGAAAAAATAAGTAGAAAATTGGCAGAAATGTTGATGAGCTTGAATAGTTTTACACATATCAATTTATCAATTCTTTTCTGGTTATTTCACAAGCAATAACAGTTTTTCAATATTTACATTCCATTTACATACCTTCTACAGATTGTTGACCTGATTTATATTAATTTAAGTTAGCAAAAATTACAGTACCATAAAATTCACAAAACGCCAAACAATAAATACTTCACCTTTTAACTACTATAGAAATAAACAAATTAGTGAAATTCCTATATGTTAATAGAAAATATCAGGAATATTGATAAAAAATTAGAGCCCTCTCTAAGTCCGTTTAAATTGGTGAGCCCAAGTTCTTGAAATTGATCTATTCATTGTTGTATGTAAAACACTTTGAGCTGACCTGCTGCTCAAGATCAACAAGTTCTAGAAATTGGTCAATAAATTGTTGTGTGTAAAACGTCTATTAGTAGTATACAACAGCTTAGTTGTTACTATAGCCAAGAAAAAAATGCATGTACTTTTATAAAATATGATATTTATTATGTTCTATCGATCTTAAGCTGAATTCTTCAAAGATTAAAATATGTGAACAGCAACCGTCTTAGCGGTTACAAATTACAAATTAAGTTGCAAGCAGACATTTATCATGAATATAAAACAATTTAACAAATCATGTTATGGTTTAAAAACTGTAAAGCAAAATTTAAGTGAAGCTAAAATAAAAAGCACAAAAATGGATTATTAAACTGATATCTAAAACAGCAGAATTAGTTGTAAACCAGTTTTTAAAGAAAAGAAAATCTTGACAGTTGTTGGGCTTTATATTTTTAGAATATATCCACAACGAAAGACAAAATATTGAAAAAATTTCATCTATACCAACACGAAACACGTCAGACATTCTTCATTAACAACAGTTTTATAATGTTGTTTCACCTGCACATGTACTGGAATTAAAATCTATAATGCTATTCCAGGGTATATAAAACAATTATTACTCTCAAAATACATAAACGTTCACTGAGAGAATGCTTATATGATAATTCGATTTATAACATTAAGGAACAAAATAATGTGTACAAGAATATAAATATAGCAATCTATCATATCCTATTTATAAGCAACGTGTTGAATAAATTCTAATTCTAAAATAAATGAGTTGAAAAAGATAGTCATAAAGAACCTGCCTACCCAATCTTGAGAATGGCGTGATTAGTGATTTGAATAGATGTGCAAAACAACTAGGTATTTGAATACGCATCCGGGAACTGAATGTTTTTAGTAATCCATGTAGCAATTATACCCTATCCTATACCTACGATTTTAAATTGTAAACATAACCTTAAAAAAATTGAATGTCTCAAAATTGGTTCGAAATTTAAACCATACAAATTTAACGTCACTAAAAGTGTATGTTTGCTATTCGTCTAATAAAAAACAATACTTATTACTTTTCGATATTTTTAAAAAACAGAAGACACGAACACGAGTAATAATGAAAACACTTATAATTTTTTTCCAGAAGAATCTTACAATAGCAAGTGTGAACGCCTGAAAAATGCAGATGGTTTTACCGTAAATATTAAAACAATTACCAATTATTATGTAAGTATCAAATAAGTGTCTGTAATAACAAAATAACTGAAAGTTAATGTTTTAATTAACCTTGATCTATCGGTTGCTTAGACATACTAATGAATTTTGCTACTTACACATCTAGACCCCTAAGTATTCTTAAGCAATCCCTTCTCAAACTTTGTAAGTTAAATGTAAAGGGAAACATTTCCTGAAGCATTATGAATATTGATCTCTAATGTTTGTTTCAAGGTTATAGCAAAGGATGAGTAATTGTTAATTATACCTAATGTGCAAATAGTTATGGTTTTTTCATGAGAATCATTTCCTGAAAAAATAGGTTATTTGATATAGTTGTTGAATCACTTAGTACTTAAATATGACAAGCAATTTTTTGTAGTAAACAGGAAAAAAAGGATACCTATAATACAATCTGATCGAAATCTTTCCCAACCATTTAAAATAATCTAAAGTTGGTTAAAAACTTCTAGAACATAATATTATTACAACACCGGTTTTGTTTTGTGTGTAGTAGCAGTATGTGTACACTACATTTGCAGTTTTAATGTAAGTACATACATACATTCATATTAATTTATTGAGTTCAAACTAAAATTATTGAATTGCGTTGGTCAAGATCTTTTACTTCATATATCCACAATTTTATGGTATATAAAGTAGAAATTCTTTTAAACTAGTTTAAATTTTTGTATCAGTAGATCTTATTCTTTAGTGAATACAATTTTTCCAATGTGTCCAACGCTATTTTGATTTTATGCTTGCTTTTTGCTTTTTTATGTATTGATGATAATGGTACCTGGGTTAAATGGGAAACTTATTGACTACTGTGGATACAGAGTAGCACGTAAAAATGTAAATAAATTATTACTGGATTTACTATACACATAAATAGTAGAACAATAAAAATAACTGGGTGTATCTACTTTTATTGCATTTTGAGCCACAAACATGCCGAAAATTATTACAATCCTTATTTATTTTAGTGTTGATGTGATAAATGCTAGCTAGAACTGATTTCCAATTAATAACTTCCTGGCGTACAATGAATATTCATTGAAGACAGTTTTCTAGAGCAATTTAAACATATTTGACATGCCTATGAGTATTACTATTTAAAACTTGTAACTTTAAATAATGAAATTTAATAGCACCAATGTATGTTACCTTTGCTGTGATAATATTAACTATTTCTAAGGTTCTGCAGATAAGTTCATTGGAATGATCTTAGAGTAGTAGTTAAATATGGTGTCAGAGCACTTAAAAAGTTGATATTGAACTTGACATTAGTGAATTAGGTTAAGATATTGTTATTATCCTTACATCATCACTATTGTTTATATAAAATGTATGGAATAAAACAAAAAGGATTTACTTTGTTTTTATAGGTTACACTTGGTATGTACTTAAAGATGGCCATGAAATTTTGAAACGTCTCATTAACAATTTTGCTATTAAAGTTTGGTTGCTACTTACATTATTCAATCTAATACGAGCGCACTGGAGATGCTGAAACCGGAAAATGAAAACAAAAACCCTTCAGTTTAATCTGAAGCCCATCAATGTGCTCCAAAGCCATTCTATTATATTTGTACATATGCTTATTGGCAGATGCATAAAGTTGCGGTTATGGATTATTGTTTCATGGTCGTAACCCAGTATGTCGAGGCTCGTATCATGCCACCATTTCCCTTTCAGGTTATAGAACCAGACAGCATGTGAGTTTTTTTATAATAGGCACTGAGGTATGGAAACAAGTGCCACTAAAGTTAATAGCTCTGTATTAATTTGTAACATGTTAAAAAAAACGGTTTCTAGCCATTGTTGCAGTATGTGTATGAAAACCTTTCATCCCAGTTGTTGACTGAGATTTAGTTTTTTAATTGATATTGATAATAGTATAATATTTTGTAAAGTGTGCAGTAAATGAGATTAGAGCATGGAATAATTTTATTACTTATAAATAAAAATCTAACGGTTCAGCAGTCTATTAATGCAATTTATTTTTTTGATGAACTGTATATAGGTACCAGAAAATCCTACCACAAGGAATTTTATGGTTTTGTTGTTAGAATTTCATAAATCTGCAATTATTCCGCATCATGAGCAAGCAAGTCTAAAAGACCATTTGCTGTAGCATACTAAGTACTTTTCCATACAATTTGTATAATTATTCTGCATCACGATATTCAAATGCATACTAACGAATGTACATTCACATGCAATTTGTGTAGTTATCTGCATCATAAGATGGTAATTTAAATAGACGATACGAATGCATACTAGCGAACATCCATTCACATGCAAATTGTGTCATTATACTGCCTCAAAAAAAAAGCTTTTATAAGGACATTTGCAGTCACATACTAACAAACTTCCATTCATATGCAATTTGTGCAGTTATTCCGCATCACGAATAAGTACTCTAAAAGACCATTTCGTGTCACATACTAAGGAACGTCCGTTTCCATGCAATTTGTGTGCTTATTCCGGAGCACAAAAAGAAACTTAAAATAAACATATTCGAATGCACATTAACGAACGTCCAATTGCATGCAATTTGTAGGATTATACTGTCTCACAAAAAAGTAAATTACAAAAGCATATGCGATCACGTAACAACGAACATCAATTCACATACAATTTATGTGATATTTTCATATTACAAAAAAGTCATTTACAAAGGCATACAGTTGTATACTAACAACTTGTGTACTTATTTTACATCACGAAAAATAATTAAAAACCTTTTGCTCTCGCATCTCTAAGTAACATTCTTTTTCTATGCTACTTTTTCGATTATTTCGCATCACAAAAAGGTATTCTGTAACAACATTCGCTGTCACATACTAAGGAATGTTGATTTGCATGCAATTTGTGTGATTATTCTACGTTGTGAAAAAGTGATTTACCAAGACGTATGCAGTCACAATGCGTAAAGAATATTTGAAAGGGTACAAAGAAGTAGCTTTACAAAATCGGGGACTAAAATCTCAAACATGTACATCAAGTATTGACGGTAATAAAAAAATATATAGAAATTTATGAGCAGCAAGCTTTTGAGTTAGTATTACCCACTGAAAAAGTTTTTCGAAGTACTTTAGTTAGTACAATACACTGTGTCTAGTGTAATATATGAATATCGTTATATAACTATTACCTGCAAAATAACACAGATAGAGGCCAATTACACCAAAATGAAACTGCATTTATTAGTATAACTTCAATATAACAAGATGTCAATGAACGCGGTTTATACAATACAATACAATCTTTTTAGGTTGAGTTGCACTTGTGGCTATCTAGAATGACAGTTATGAATACCGTAGAAAAGTATAATGCGAAGTTGCTGACACAGAGTAAATAGATTACAATACCTCCTCCACAACTTTAAGTGTTCATGTGGCTTAATTATTCTCTTAGGCTATTTCTAACTAGTACACTTTCAAAATTCTGATTAACCCTTTTAAGACTTAATCTATTAATAACACTCTTTTTTACAATACTAATCGTTTCCCTAGCTTTAAGTTAGGAATCTTCCCACAATTACTAACATTACCCTTTTCATCCACTCCATTATTTACATTACTTCCACTAACCTCACTGCTGACCACTGTTGCACTATCTAATAGTTTTCTACTTCTTTCCTTGTGACAAGTTTTTTATGAACACACATTTGTCTGTTTTTCCCTACACTTGCTCTATTTGATATTGTTTCTTTTAATATCATCTTCGCAGGAACATCTGAGAAATTATTGGTATTCACTTTGATCTTCACGAAAATCTTTACAGAACATCGCATCGCCTGCTTGAAGATATTCATCGCTTTTTCCCTTGTAAGTCTTCCTGTCTATTTTTTCCTATAGTTCAACAAATCTAATCTAGTTCAAGTATTAGTTTTAAGAAGTAACTCACTAGGCTTGACATTGGTAGTTACATGTATAGAGTTTCTATAATGAAATAAATAGCTATTAATTAAAGTTTCAATAGTTTGCAACCTAACACCACTAATGAATTAGTCAAATTTGTCAAACTTCCTTTTCACAGCACCACTAAGGGTCTTAATAAAATATTTAAACAATTCAATTTTAAAATTGTTTATAATAATACTAATAAAATTAGAGATGTTAGCTAACCCAAAATTGTCATTTTAATTATAATACTTAAACAGAAATAGTAGCTTACTAGCTTTTTCCACACCTAGTTTATGTCTTAGTTTTGAATGTGCAAGTCCAAACAACGAAAATGTTCGTTCCACAAATGCGGAAGAGAAGCTATTGCACACAAATTGTTTTACGATATGTATCTCTTTTTTCGATAATTGCGATAACCACCACTGTGGAGGAGTTATGTTGGTTAATACTTCATCGGTGAACATAATTTTTTTTAAAGGGTTCGGATTGGGCCTGAAGTATTAAAATTAATAGTAACATACCAATATAATAATAATAATAGATCTTTATATGCATTAAACGGAAATAAATAAAAGCTACAAGACCAAGTGAAAGGAATACAAATAAAGTAAATAATTACCTCGCAAAAGCTAAATAGAGCTTGTGCATGAGGATAGAACAAAAATAGTTAAACAAGGTAAATATTCATATTCACACTACATAATAACTAATCTACTTAGAATGGGCATTTTAACCAATAGAAAGTAACATATTTGTTTAAACAAAGAAACATCATATTAATCAGGCAAGCAAAACTCTGCAATCCAACTTTTTACTTTCTTAATAAAATGAGAGTAAATTACTATCTTAGTTTTTTTGTAGTAAATTATACAGACGTGGAGCTACATACTTAAAGTTTTGTTTTGTGGTCCTGACCGTTTGTATATTTATATCCAGTTTACTTTTTGTGTCGTAATTGTGGAGGAGATTTTTTTTTATGGAAAATTTTTTGTAATGGGTTTAGAACTTCAAATACATACAATTGGTATATATTGAATATGTTCAATTCTTTAAACAGTGCTTTAGAGCCATACAATCTGGGTTTTCTATAAATTATTTTTAATGTGGTTTTTTTGTAAGACTTCCAATTTTTTTAGATTATATGTTGCTGTACCTCCCCAGACTATTATTCCATACCTTAATATGCAGTGAACTAGCCCTAGGTATATTATCTTTAAGTTGTGAATATTTAAAATATCTCGCAGCAAGATAATATGAGCAATTAGGTGTCGCAGTTTTCCACACAAATAATTTATATGGTCATTCCATTTCAAGTGACAGTCAATCATGATACCTAGATATTTAATTTTTAAGGTAGGGTTAATTAAAATACTATAATGACTAGTGTTGCTATTTTCACATACTACAATTAGGTTCTCAAGCAAAGGTAGGCTGTCTTTATAAGGTGCAAATGGTATGTAGTTGGTTTTTTTTATATTTAATGTTAATACGTTATTATCCAACCATTGTATGATTTGGATAAGAAGTTAAATATTTTACTTTTTACACGTTCACAGTTCGTATCATTCACAATTAAGACTGTATCATCTGCAAAAGATATGATATCATTGTTAATATTTAAATTTAATAGATCATTAATATAGATTAGAAAGAATATCGGACCAAGTACTGTACCTTATGGCACTTCATATTTTACCAATTCACAGTTACTCTTAATGTTATTTAATATTACATATTGTTTACTATTTATTAGATAACTTCTAAGAAGGTGCAGACAGGTACCACGAAAACCGACACACTCGAGTTTATATAAGAGGAGTTTGACATACTGTGAAATGCTTTCTGCAGATCCAAGAAAATTGCAATGACAGGTTTTGATAAATCCATGGAATCATATATTTGTTCAGTGACAGTAGTAAGAGCATTATTTACCCCCATGGATGCCCTAAAACCATACTGATTTTGGGATAGTATGTTATGTTTATTCAAAAAATCTGTCATTCTGCATTTTGCTTTTTCAAATATTTTTGCTAAGTTTGAAACTAAAGAAATAGGTCTATAATTTGTTGTTACATTTTTGTTACCAGACTTGTGTGTTGGTTTAATGATAGTAATTTTAAAATGATCAGGGCAGGTTCCTTCACTGAAAGACTTATTGATTAATATAACTATAGGTTGTATGATATAGTCTGCAGTTTCTTTTAGAAAGACGGTACTGATATAATCAAAATCTGATGCTTTATGATTTTCAAGTTCTAGTATATATTTCTTAATTTCTGATTCAGTTACTGGTTTTAAAAAACGTTAATACTGGTTTAATTTGAATGTTGCTAGGCAAGGTAGGAGATTAAATTGCAATGTGTTTTATTTTTGCTGCCCTTTTTTCACCAATGGTTGCAAAAAATTTGTTGAACTCATCTACCGTTTCTTTATCATTATTTGTTTGTGTGCCATTTTGTTTAAGTAACTGTATGTCATCATCTTGTTGTTTATATATTTTTAAGTACAGTATTTGTTACATTCCATAGTGCTTTTGAATCTTAATTTTTTAGTTTATTGTTAAAGTAATTTTGTTTAAATACTCTAATAAGGGTAACTATTTTATTTCTATAGAATTTATACAATTGATTGAGGTACTGATTGTCTATGTAATTTTTTAATTTTTTGTATATATTGTGACGTACATCAATAGATTTTGCTATTCCATTTGTAATCCATTCACTCCTTTTCTTTATTAACTTATTATTAACTTTTATACTAGATAGGTTAATATACGATTGTAATTTAGAAATAAAACCGTTAACATGCAGTGTTAACATTCATATCCACAAGTTCACTCCAGGATTACTTTTTTAAATTTTCAATGACTTTATTATACAAGATTATGTTATGTTACGATATTGTTTAGTTGTTGAAACAGGTACTCGGTTTTTAAAATCAAAACTACAACCCAGTATAATGGGGTAGTGATCTGTAATTTTACTATTTAAGATTATAGGCATAAGCTTGTGGTTTGGTAACTTAGTTTTAACAAAAATATGATCAACACATGACTTTTTTTGCTTTTCACATCTAGTATAATTGTTGATGGAAGGACGAAAGCCAAATTAAAGCATTAAATTTAAATAGTTATTTGCCTGTGTTGTACTTACTAGTATATCAATATTTGAGTCACCAATTATGATTTCATTTGTTTCCAAACAAATACGCTCCATATATTCATTCATACTACCAATAAATTCTTGATAATCTATAGTTGGTGGTGTATACAATGCATTTATGACTACTTTAGTATTATTGCTAAACAATTCTGCCCTTACAAGATTTATTTTATGTATGCATATAACATATACTTTGTGTTTTATTGAATTTTTAATATACACTGTCCGAGATAAGGAGGGCCACTATGGGGATCTTGAAAACGGTATGAGATACAGATTTGGTTAAATGGGAGAAAAGTTGTGTAATCAAAGGCCTAAAAAAACGGCGTTTAGAAATCCCCAAAACAGTTTTTGATTTTTGAGATATTTTGAAAAAATTGGATTTTCTTATTTTACATATTATTTTGTTCTGGCGTTAATATGGCACCTAGACCAAAACCGAAGGCACTTCTCCACAGCAACTTTTAATGTCCCTTAACATGGCATTGTCAGTTTTTTCACCTCCTGACGTTTCGTTTTTGCGGAACCATCTTCAACTTTTTTTTAAATACCGTCCTGGTGATCTGGTATCAGATTCTGAAAGCCCTTTTTATGCCGAATTCAACGATGTATTATACTTTATGTTTTAATGCGTTTTCGTTTTTTTCGGCCTTAATCAAGAAAAATCACATTACGGACCTGTATTGCATAGTTTTTCATTTTAAAGAATAAACAATTAGCTATACCAATTAATAGTTTAGTCATTTAGGTGTTTAGTAATAGTTTACTGGCTGAGTTTATGCACTAATTTAATAGAATAAACAACGAACAAATAAAATTAAATTAACGAACACGAACAAAACAACTAAATTTAGAGCATATTTTCGAACAAACTTCCATTATTTTCCAAACATAAATAGCACCTTCTAACTATCGATTCTAAAACTTTAGTCAACATTTGTGGAGTAATACCAGCAAATGTTTCCAGAACTAACCCCCTTAGGTCTTGTTCTGTAGCAAAATTTTGCTGATAAACATGATTCTTAACGAACCCCCATACAAAGAAATCAAGCAGGGTTACATCGGGTGAACGCGCTGGCCAGGGTGTTTCCGAATGCGTGCTAATCACCTTCTCTGGAAATCTCATTGAAAGGTATTCCCGAACGGCTCTGGAATTATGTGCAGGTGTACCATCCTACTGTATCCAACAGTTGCGAACTGTCGCCAGAGGCATGTTATCGAGAGCATCCTCTAAATCGTTTTGCAGCAAATGTAGGTAACGCTCTGATGTTAAGTTGCGGCGGTAAATAAACAGTCCTACAATCGTTGTGCCGAATAGTCCAGCCCACATATTAAAACCAAAACGGTGTTGATGCCTTGTTGTTTTGTTTAAACGTGGGTTGGTTTCAGATCAATAATGAACATTTCGTCTGTTGAAAATACCGTTATTCGTAATCATGCTTTCATCAGACCATATTATTTGATATAGAAAATTCATATCTTCGTGGCATTTTCTTGTGTACCATTCATAGAATAAGCGACGACGTTCTAAATCACCTGGTCTAAGTCCTTGACCAATTCTGTACTTATAGGGATGTAAATTTTGTTTTTGTAAAATACAATGTGCCGTTGATTTTAGTATACCAACGTTTTGTTCAGTCCGCCGGACTGATGTTCCAGGATTCTCTGTGACGGCTAACAAAACATTATGTACAGTTTTTTCATTGCTGGTCTTTTTCCGAGAAACTACAGGTTTTTTTAAAACTACCATATGCTTTAAGGTTTGCCACTAATTTGCTAAAAGTCCTTTTATTTGGCTGTCTCCTTTCGGGATATTTCTGCAAATACATACGCTCTGCAACAAAACAACTTCGGTTGGACGAAATGAAGCATGCCACCATATCAAACTTTTCTTCGTTAGATAACATAACTAATGGAACAAATTACTAATTACTTCACAATAAATTAAGCACCAAAAACTAATGTTACTGTCAATCCAAATACGCCACTATAACATTCATTTGTTTTCCAAAGCAGGCTTTTAATTATTTAGTCTTCTGTTAATTTAATTTTAATTGTTTGTTGTTTATTCTATTAAATTAGTGCATAAACTCAGCCAGTAGACTATTACTAAACACCTAAATGACTAAACTATTAATTGGTATAGCTAATTGTTTATTCTTCAAAATTAAAACCTATGCACTACAGGTCCGTAATAGGAATTTTCTTGATTAAGGCCGAAAAAAACAAAAACGCAATTAAACCATAAAGTGTAATACATCGTTGAATTCGGCATAAAAAGGGCTTTCAGAATCTGATACCAGATCACCACGACGGTATTTAAATAAAAAAGTTGAAGATGGTTCTGCAAAGACGAAACGTCAGGTGAAAAAACTGATAATGCCATGTTAAGGGACATTAAAAGTTGCTGTGGAAAAGTGCCTTCGGTTTTGGTCTAGGTTCCATATTAACGCCAGAACAAAATAATATGTAAAATAAGAAAATCCAATTTTTTCCAAATATTTCAAAAACCAAAAACTGTTTTGGGGTTTTCTAAACGCCATTTTTTAGGCCTTTGATTACACAACTTTTCTCTCATTTAACCAAATCTGTATCTCATACCATTTTCAAGATCCCCATAGCGGCCCTCCTTATCTCAGACACACTGTATACAATAACTTCATCATTTTTACAATTTTTTGCTTCATTATAGTAATGAGTTATCCGTTTAAATCAAAAAGTGCTGGAGATTCACACTGAAAAGTTTCACCTAAAACTATCACATCGAAAAGATTATTATAAATTTGCATTAATATTTGTAACTCGTCATAGTGTTTCCTGATACTTCTGATGTTTGTATGAAAAATATATATATTTCTTAGTTCTCTTAATCCTTGCTCTCTTTCATCGGCAGTTAATTTATAAATTGTTTTCGTGGTATCTATCAAATAAGTGATAAAGTGACATGGATGGCATTAAAGCTTGACTCTAACGTTTTTTGAAACGTTTACGTGCTGTAGTGACAAATCCAAGTCCTCCTCAAAAACAATTTCAAGACATTTCCAAATCTGAACTGTATCAGATTAAGATGCGTTGTTTTTTGT
Source organism: Platerodrilus igneus (assembly GCA_036346225.1). Classification (NCBI taxonomy): domain Eukaryota; kingdom Metazoa; phylum Arthropoda; class Insecta; order Coleoptera; family Lycidae; genus Platerodrilus; species Platerodrilus igneus. The sequence continues at coordinate 3,983,739 of JARFIW010001447.1, read as the reverse complement.
ACTACATCTAGCGCAACTGATATTGATTTTGAAATATTCAACAGATCGTTCCTAGCCAACGTTAGATACTTTTTGAAATACTATCAAATCGCATATTTTCAAAAGCTTGTTCCATTGACTTGCATAAATTTCGATGCAATCTGCTAAAGTATTCCACCTGACTTCTTGAGGAAGGACAAGTGCCTTTTTACTAGCTTGTTTGTATTTAGCAGACACCAAATGGTTGTTACGAAAACATTCTACATCATGAATAACATGTTCTGTAATGTCTTTCGTTTCAAATTCAAAATCTTGTCACGGTAAATTTAGAATATGTGCCTTGTAGCCATATGTTATTATATTCAGATCAATAAAATCTGAAACATTACGTATATTTTCACACATTTGTGCCATGTTTGCAGCATTATTTGTTACGAAACTTGAGATGATACAATTATGTTTTGTTTTACATGAAGAAATAAAATTTTGTGTGATTGAAGTCAAATAATCTGCCATGTGCGGCTGTCCTGAAGTGTCAATTGTGTCATAGAGAAATTCGAACGACTCACTTCAGATGTTATTGTTACATATAATGGATTCATTGCAAATATTGAACCACCTATCAATAGACATGTTAACATATTACTTTATTAAATTTTCTAAAACATTTTTTGTGTTTTTGAACATAAATCTCGTCTAATAAGGTAGTTGAAATAATTTTCATTGACGGAGACAAATAATCAGGTCTGATTAACTCTGCTTTTTTGCCTCTTTATTTTCGATGAACCTGAAACCGCTGTCGGTGACAAAAATTGCTTTTACAATTTGTTTATCAATTATGTGGTTCTTATCTACAGATGTACGAATTACAAATGATGATAATGATCCTTCATTACATACTTGCTTTAATGAAAGGAATAGGTATTCGAAGTTGATTCTACCAAAATTTCTGAACAGTGACTTAAAGAATCAAACGCAGAAGCAGACGTTATCGATGCAATGGAGTTACGTGTTTTGTTATTGGTATCTACATCTACAATAAAGTAAAAAATCAAATTAATAGCAAACCAAAAAATAATACTGTCGTGTCTGATTTTTATTTATTTCCCCAGTCAAAAAATGACAAGTTTAGTCGATTAACTGATAATTGTTTTAGCATGATTACAATAAATAGCGTACATTGTGCTAAATAAAATAAACTCAGTTTATATTTATCTGCAGCAGGTGTAGCAGCAGAAACAACTTTTAGCAGATTGTATGATGAATTTTTAAATGTTGTTCTAGTCCTCACAATTCCTTGTTACAATTCTTGCAAAACTGACCTTACACCTGTTGTAGCTTTGTCACTTTTTACAATATAATGCTTCCAAATAAGATCCTTTTTTTGCCAATCACATTTAACATGTAACAGGTTAAAATTTTGCAATTTCAAAAGATATGTTAACTAATTTAAAAAAATGTAGAAATATGACTGCTCTGGCACTGACGCATGCGGATTTAACAAATAAAATGTACTTTCAGAAGCAGAACTTCAACCTTTCATAAGTCTACAGCCACTGCAAGTCTAAACAGGATATGACTGTCTAGCTGTGCATTTTCCAACTTGCTGAGGCATGTTTTTTTCAATGTTTTACAATTATGAGTTGGGACAGGATATGACTGAAGTATTACGGTCTAGTTAATAGCTGTGCATTTTTCCAACATGCTGAATGCTGATGCATGTATTTTTGAATATTTTACTTTTGGAATAATACAATAATGGTCTTTTGGATGTAGAAAATGTAAGAATACTATTAAATCGCAATATAATGAAATTTCAATGTAATAATTGTATCTGGTTTTCACTTTCGAGGTTGTTATTTCCATCTAATTACGAATATACAAAAAAAGTCAAAAAATCATGAATTTTAAAAATCATTAATTTTTAATTTTTTTAAACGATTTTTTCCAACCCTGCAATAAATTATCACCTCAAATAAAAAAGAAAAGCATTGAAAACAACAAATACGATTTAATGATATTTACCGAACTGAAAGAAAGCTAAAGAGAATCGTTCTAACTGTGAACCTTATACTGATATAGAAGATAACATCGAGGAAATGAATGTCAGTGATATATTATGAAGAATAAAAATGATTAATAGGAATTTTAGGACTTCCTAATTAACAAATTTTAAGACAATCCTAGCAGTCGATCTGTTGCTTCAGGTTGTTCAATTTGTGAACCTGTTAGTGCTCTGCACAAGACATTGAAGTTTAATTTAAGTGACCTGAATCATGACTTGTTTTTGCTAATAAAATTGATAAAAAAGAAGATTTATAAAAATTATTATTATTAAATGATAATAAATCTTCCTTTTTTAATAGCTGTAAGGAAATTGCTGATGAAAAAAGCATGAAAAGTATAATATAAATTATATATGGGGAAGCAATATAATACCAACATATCAGTGCAAAAATAGCAAATGCTCTGTGCAACCTTATTTAAAACAATTTACAGCATTTGAGTTCTTTACTAGAAATAATCAGATAGGCTGTGATTTGTGCACAAAGAGGTATTGTGGGCTCGATAAAAAACTGTGTATACTAATGCAGGTAAGCACATTCTAGTCTGTAATCCACCTGTTGTACTGATTTTACATTTTAAAAGATTTGAAATCTTAAGATTTCAATCTACAAAGGTGAATAACCATGTTTCCTTTCCTTTGTAATTGAATTTTGCACAATTTTGTTCAAAATGATGTCAAAACCTTCATATGTTCATTTTAATAAAACCAAGTTGTATGTTGTTGTGCAACATAATGGATTTAATTCATTGCAGACATTATGTGGCATATGTATAAATAATAACTAGGTTAGAGAACTATAGTTACTGGTGGCAGTTATTACCTAAAATGAAAATCATTTGTTGTCGTTGTAATGTAAAAATGCCGAAGCTAACATTGAAATTCTGCTGGGAAAGTTGTATTATTAGTGATTCTAATATTTTGGAAGTGCCTAAAAAAGTTCCTTTAGACTAGCACATTTATTATTTTATGAACGAATTTTGTAGCTTTCTTATATTCACTGATTGGTGTGTCATGTAAACTATTTATTATGCGATCGTAAATTGTCAGAACCTGCCATTTCATATGCTACAATATTTACTTTATATTAAGTGAAAGCATGAAATTGAGTTACCAACTGTATATCATTGAAGTTGAAATACCATGTTAAACCAGCGAATTATTAAAACCCAAGGCTAAAAACCAATAATTCATTAACTGTATAATTATACTTTCTATGAAAAGGACAGTTCAATAATCATATATCGATTAAATCTGCAAAAGGAAATATCGAAGCCAAAGCTGACAAATAAAAATGAAGGTGAAAGACTTGTGGCATTTTTTACCTTATTGGTCGTTTTCAATTGTTTAAATGATTGTAATGACTAATGCCTGTGTTAGGTAACTGATGTTTTTACAAACAACTTGATTTATGCGGACAGTTTCTATTATTCTCTTGTTAGAGCATTTTATTTACCAATCACATTATAAAACTTTTTGATTATTCAATTTTAACTTATAAAATCTTACATTACTAACATTACCTACTAGATTATTATTTAGGTAAAAGACTTAACCATCCATTGACAAAAAAAGAAAACATTAATCAAGCTTTTAAATTTTTATCTGGTCTAAATACAACAGTATCCATAAAGGCGATTCTATAAAACATCATTTTCTTTTTGTCTAATCTTCATATCACTGTATTATTTTTATCAAATCACTATCAAGAAACCAAATTAAAATAATAAGTTGAATTTTTAATTTTTGTTATGCAGTAGGCTCAATACTGTGTATCCCTTGTGATTAAGTTACATTGAAGTTGTTCTACATTACACTATTAGCTATTGTGTAAGGCTTTTTCTCTGTTATAATCGAGGGGCGCCAAACCAGCTATCACAGCAATTCCTTTTGATATTAATTCTACACGGAAGATGGTTATTTCGCCATAAAACTCCCTTGCTTTGGTATCCTAAACTTTGTTATGTTGCATGTTACCTTCCTCTAAAATACGATTCCATCACCGGGGTAGCTGGATATTCTTTATAAATGTGGCTGATTATCTAGGTTTTTAAGTAAATTCAAATAAAATTCAACCTATCTTAAGCTTTGTTAATGTAAACAATTTCAAGTAAAATTATATAAAATAATTTCCTTAAAAGAACTTAAATTTATTAACTTCATTCTGGCCAGGTATTTCTAAAAGAGAAATCCTAAGAGGACCCTAAATCTAATCAATCGATAAAGCTATTCATCTTTTCAAATTTTCCTGTTTCCAATATTAAATTACAAGGCATTTGTAAATACCAATTTCTTTGGCAATGCCTTTAATAACAAACACAACAAACGGTTAAATTTCCGCTTTTTCGTAATATCATTTTAGTATCCATTCCAAAATACTAAGTTGTTTGCTTTAGCTGTCACTAAATTCTTGTCAATAAAACTTACATTTCAATTTCCATACATACATATTTCTTAAAATTTCAAAATATTTCAAACTTCCTAACCCAATAATATCAAAATTTTAACCAACGCCAATTACATTGGAAATGTATAATTTAAGGAAATAATCACTTTTCATTTTCTACTACATAAATAACAACCAGTTTACATTTAAAATTCGCGTATAAGTGATGAAGGAGTATAAACATAAACACTTATAATATTACTCACTGTTTTATTCCAATTCCTTAAGACTGAGAATGTCCAGAGACCTTCACTGTTTTGATTTTAGCTAACCAACTCCCTTAACTCAACGCAATTCGCTTATTTGAGCTATCTATGTGGGTAGCCTTTTTAGTATGGCAAACACGTTTTCAAAATCCCACACAGGAAAAACATTTCTTGCCAAAACTGAAAGCGACGTCTTTTTTAAAAAAACTCACATCATTTTAAATTTTCACCGGAGAAGACCTAGTTACATCTGGAAGCTGATTTCGTTCAACGTTACTTCTAAATTAACCGCAGATTAACCCTCCAACCACACGTCATGTCCGCCTTATTACGTTTTTGTATAACTGCATTTTTGATGTGTTCTTATTACCAGTTCACTAATAACTAATTTCAATTTTTCCTGTTGGGTCCAACGAATATAATTCCTTCCACAGTAAAATCATATTTCTTGCGGTCAGCATTCAAGGAAACAACGTAAAACTTTAATCTACACTTAATAATGAGGTTATTATTGGTAACATTTTAATGTTCTTAGTGGTCATGACGGACGGTATCTGTCTATTGTAAATTTTCTTTGTTCATGGGAAATGCATACACAGTGTTTTTGTCATTTGAGATTGGTTTGAATTTCTGGTTAATTAAGTCATAGTTGCAATCTATTTAAATGAAATAATGTTATACCTAAATTATCGGAATTATTTTTATAGAAACAAAATTTGAAATATCATGATTAATTATTTGTGAAATCTGTCCTACAAGGTGCCTTCATATTTTGGTTTATCAGTTCAAATGTACTAAATTTTTTTTTTCTTATCTAGTTTATTGTTAGCATAATTCACTGCATTACAACAAAGTTTTTTCATATATTACTGAAGCAAGAAAACTAGCTAGTTCTGTTAATCAAAATTTCTATATTTATTCATTGGGATTGTTGACATACAATTCCAACCAGTTACTCAATATTTTGTTTTTTATTACATATTGCAGGTTTGAAGAATCTAGGCATTGATGTATTTATCATTTTCACTTAATTTATTGTTATATAGTGAACACATACTTATTCTGAAATAAGAATGAGCAGTCTCTTACAAACTTACAGTAATTTATATGATATTCAACTTAGGCAAAAAGCCATCAAACATTATGGCTTGTCTTTTTCTATAGTTGTTAAAAAACGGAATTTCTTATCAGTTATGTAAATAGAACATTAACAATAGTGTCATAATATTTATTGCTAGTACTCTTGAGTATTTTTCATTTTAAATTTACATGGAGTCACTGAAAGATAGGTTTGTTATGGGTAAAATAAACGTTAAATGAATAAATTTTGATTGGTCTTGAAGGAATAGGGAGTTCATAACAATATAAGAGTGCATCGGCTAACTGCAGTGATGGGGAGTGGGTTTCTATGGAAAAATGAATAAAAGAAAATAAATTTGAAAAAAAATAACAAAGGAATAAAAATAATAAATAAAAGGGCTGAAATACAAAAGAAAAACTACAGTACACTAATACTTGCCTTGAAGGGTTTCTTCTCTGTCATAATTGATGGATGCCAAACCATCTGTCACAGCAATTCTTCTGATTTTATACCTATATGGAAGATGGTTATTCTGCATAAATCTCCCTTGCTTTGGTATCCTAAATTTTGTCATGTTATATTAACCTTTTTCAAAAATACCTTAAAAACGCTCATTTATTCTGTCATAGTTAAAGAAATTTCTCAAAATAAAATGCCTCTTCTTCAAGATTCATCACTGAGGTAGCTGGATGTCCCTTACAGTTAACTGACTTTATCTAGTTCCTAAATGAATTCAAATAAAAATTTTACCTAAACTTAACCTCTATTAACAAAATAATTACAATGTACACACAAATATAGTTTTAAAAAACTTAGTTTCTTAACTTACTCTGGCCAGGTATTGCTAAAAAGAAAATCTTAAAAGCCCTTAAATCTAATCCATCAACAAAACTATTATCATTTGTATTATTAATCTTACTTGAGAAGTGCACTAAATCAAGCTTTTGCTGTGATTTTATGATTGTTTGATTTGTCAAGGAATCAATTCCATTTGCTGCAGTGGTAAACATTTCTGTTTCAGATTGTGCAATTTGAGGGTTAGAAACATTATTGCTGCAGATCGCTTTATTTCCATCTAAAATTGCAATTATTTTTATTCTCTCAGCACTAGTGTGAAATATACTGTAGCAATTAATACAGATCACAGATTTACATTTTTTCTCACAGCACTGAAAGTTTTTGATCATTTTGTTTACTGCAATTCTCGTTGGTGGTCATTTTTGCAAGGATAATGAGTTGGTTTGGTTGTCATTCAAAAACAGGCCAATTTCATAAGAAAATGCAATAATGACTATTGCTTGTAAATTTGAAAAATGTGAATGTTTAAATTAGTGTAGAACATGCAATAATATGGTGAATATCTTAAAGGAAGAATAAGAACACCAAGAAACTGCAGTGTTCATTGTAATAATAAATTGTTAATGTAAACGTGCACGTTTACATTAAAAATTCATTATTATTTATCTTCGTCGTACATGTACGTGGCTAACATTCTTTTATCTAGTACACAATTTATCACAGATTAATTTTTCTTGAAAGATTAAAAAACAGAAATATAGCCAAGAATAGTTCAAAATATTTTGAAAAGAAATGTACTGTTGCTCTACCTAGCGGTCAACATACGAAATTTTTCTTAAAAATCATCAAAATGAAATTGATTAAAAATATTTTTTGAGGTCTTCCATTTCGTTGCATGATCATGTGATTCTAAGTGTTATAGAAGGGAAAATCAATATATCAATATTCTACAATAAATAATACCGTTTAAGTATGAACTGAAATTTTTAAAAATAACGTTACAGGCCCAGTTTTTGTTAGTATAAAACCTTAACGTAGCCAAATATTTAACTGTTCTAAGAGAACAAGTAGTTGCGCCATTGCATTTCAATATCAATTTTAAAAACATTTGGTACTAGCAAGATGACGATTTGGCTCATAATATAAGAAAAACCCTAAGGTTCATAGAAGTTAATTTTTCACATTGCATTTTTAGCAGAAGAAGTATAATTAAATATTCCTATTTATATAAACTAACTTAAAATTACCTTTTTTTTTGGAGACCACGTAACCAACAAATTAATAAGCACATTACAAAAACGTTTGCAATTTCAAACAAAAATTATTGTTACCTACGTAACATAACAACAGAAATATATACAAATATGAGAAAGTAAACTTGTGCCATGGCTTTGCATGTGGTTTTTTTGAATAGCTTACAAATTAATATTTTGAAAGATGTCAAATATTTTGTTTTGTTTAAGTTAAAATTTAATATTTGTACCTTCTGCAAATTTCTTCTTGATTGCTTTTACAAGAGTAATTGAAAAACTATTTAAAAATTTGTCGTTGTACAATAAGCTGTTTATTTGCATATTTAATACCTTAATGTTTAAGTGTATTTCCTATGACATTTTTGTTTAATTCGAGAGCATCAAAGAATCTAAGTATCGTCTCAATGTGCCTTAAACTGCTCTATTTTCATAAATAACACTGGAAGACTGGACTCTTTTCACGTTCTCTGTTAAGGGAGGACTCAAGATGACAGTGTGTATAAACAAGCGGCAACATCAATGAAATATATGGTTCCTCAGTTATGTATTCATCGGTTTTTACCTTCCACTAATGATTTTACCAATCCTTGATTATATTTTTCTATACCTATATACATATGTAAGCACTATTTACTTAGGGAGAAATATTACATTACATATTTAAATAGCCTTTTAATTGCCTACCTTTTCTAGTCGATTACTGAATACACAAATTAGCACTGGTATTGATATGGCCATAAAAGTATGTTTTAACTTTCAGAAAGGTATTTGTTCATGTAGAAAGTTGACTGTATTGTAACAAATGAAACCTTATTTAATAAAATCACATATTATTATAATGAATGGTTTATTACTCTGAGTATCAATAATTAAAGTGACATTTTCTTATACAATCAATCCTTCTTCTAAAAATATATACAGTTGGTGTTGCAATGTACATGTTTTGACTCAATACAGAAAGTCACAGATATAGTTCATTCACTTTAACTTTAAAGGTAATCCGAGATCAGATTTTCACACGCAGATAGTGATAGATGCAGACTGTGCACATTTCAGGGAAATGTGTAGGTTAATTCAAAACTAGGAAACAATGAGGGTTCGCATCTAACCAGTTCTATGACCTGATGATGATGATCTCACTAATAAATGATAATGTACAAAACAAAATATAATAATTACGTGAAGTTTCTGTTTGACTCGGGCTTTCCCATTTTTAAAAACTTCCAATCTATATAAGAACATAATTAATGCATTTATTAAAGCTATTTTCTACAAGCATCATGTAAAGAAATAAATGACAATATATTTACATACACTATTGCGATCACCTGAATACATTCACTGTTGCCGCATCATTTTTTTGTCAAACAAGAAACTATGGATGATTAAATTAGACACCAAAATATATGCAAAATTCACTAAAACTAGATCTAAAAATGATTACAACTACCACAAAGCCTTGAAATATTATACGTCTTTGGCTATTGAAACAGAAAAAAAACTTATGTTCAATTTAATATTAACTGTAAGACATATAATTCAAAAACAATGTGCAACGAAATGCATAAAATTTCGATTCACACTAAAATGAACATTCATGTTAATTCTACACTTTTTTAACCATTGACTATTAATAAGGGTTTTTATTGAGCGTTCTGGTGTAGCTACAGTTAATCAGGACATATGTAGTAAATATCAAAATGAAGTAAAAGATGACATTCCCAAAATGAACTTTAAGGCATTCTCTGAGGCAGATGTATCTAAAATAGTCACAACTTTTACATCAAATGCCATCGATGTTGACCTGATAAATGAGCAAAAGTTTAAAATAATTTTAGCATACTGCATATCTATGTTGGTGCTCGTCATCAATTACTCGCTACAAACCACAAAGGTGCTGATAGTGTGAAAGAAAGCTATAATCTAGCCACCACCTAAAATCAGTAATCATGATAATTTAAGACCTACAAGCGTTGTACTTGCAGTCTCTGAAGTGCTTGAAAAAGTGATATTCTAACAATCCATGTGCTACCAACTATATTATTCCGAACCAGCAATCAGGATTTAGGACACAGTACTATCGCTGCACTTCTCAAAATTAGTACTGCTATTACGAAAGCAATGGATAACTCACCCATAATATTCTTAATTATGCAGTTTTATCGAACAGGCGATGACTTGTTTGAACTATCTAATACATAGAACACGAATGTTAAAACCGAATAAATAGTTATCTATGACAAAACTGTAACAAAACTATTACCTTTGGTTAAAGTATCGAGTGGTTGTTGAAATATTTGTTAGGTCAAGAATGGCACAATTTGACAACTTATTTTATTTATACGTAATACATACTTGTTCATAGAAAAGATTTTGTAGTTGCGTGAAATATTGTATTACAAGAAAAGTATTGGCTATTTAAATAAATAGTCATCCAGGACCAAACTATAACAAAACTGTTACCTTTGGCTAAAGAATCGAATGGTTGTTCAAATATTTGTTAGATCAAGCTTGGCACAATTTGACAAAATTATTTTATTTATACTGAATTCATACTCGTTCATAGAAAAGATTTTGTAGTTGCGTGAAATATAATATTTTAATGAAAATGCAAACGTGACGTTCTTTATACACCATCTGAAACATTTAAAATATTTTTACAATGATATCTGTCTGTTCATTGTTTTCACATGTCTGTCCAGCTGGTGTGTATTGCTGAAACAGCTAAAGAGAATGGCTTATAGTAAAAATTGTAATATGATTTATTGATTTTTTTATTTTGTCAACGTTTGTTACTACATAGTGAATCTGAGTAGCTTTTTGATCAAGTGTCTGTATAACTTTTTTTTTGTTCTAATATACTATTTTTTTCAGGTGATCTTTTATTAATTAAAAATTGGTCAAAATGGGGAAGAAGTTCGATAAATTTTCTTTATTAATGTGGAAAAATTTTTTGTTACAATGGCGACATCCGAGGCAAACTTTAGTGGAAATTTTAGCTCCAGTATTATTTTGTTCCTTATTAGTGGTTGTTAGAAGCTTAGTAGATCCAGAATTACATCCAGCAAAATTTTATTCGCCATTTAAAAATAAAATAGGAATTGCTACAAATTTAACTACGTAAGTATTTAATACATATTTTTCATTCAATGGTAATTTTACTATCTAATATGGCCATAATTTATGCAAGTAGTTATTCTTACTTTTAACTTTGATTTAACCATTTTGTTCGTCGTGTTTCCTTTTTTATGAGCATTGCATCACAGTGATGCACTTTATGAACTTCTACAATATGAAGCCATTAAACTCGTTATCATATCTGTTTTTACAGCCTTCTCGGTGTTATCACTTTCCGCGAATAATTAGCAGTGCTTTGCTTATGATTCATACAAGTTAGTGCAAAATAATGTATTCTAGAATCGTTCCAAAATGGGCTTCTTTAAAATAAAGCTACTTTTTATTAAAAACTCATAAAAATGGTATTTTAGCAAGGAGAATGCATTATGGAACTTGTTTTAAACGATGTATCTTGACATTGAAATTTATTTCGTATTTTTAAAATAGGTAGATGTAAATAAGCATATTCGAACTAATTGTATGATCTTCATAAATGCAATCAAACGTGTTAATAAATGCTTTTATTTTTACGGATTTAAAAATTGGGTTTTGTTCTTAAATGATGTGTCTTTAAAGCATTTTATTTAAATGGGAATACTCTTATTTTGCTAAAATATATTATACAGGGTAAAAATAAAATATTGGAAAAATTTACTTTTTTAGCTTTTTGGCTTGATTTTCCTCACAGAATGTGATGCTCAATAACCTTTTGTGACCTCATTATCACGTCATTTTCTCCCAAATTAAAATATAAAATTCGAAATCAATCCCGCTGAATTTATATTGAGCACCATATTTCTGCATTGATGAGTGATTTTTTTAATTTTTATTTCTAACTACATATTAATTAAGTATTTTTATTAGACTTGTAATGCACACGCATAATCCTTTTCTTACAGTGGTCTTTCTCTTCAAACACATTTCTTTCACGATATCTCAACTTCAACTTCACATTCCTCAATTTTTTCCTTTCATCACCTGAATTCTCTCATTGTCCTCCTTTACTTCTTATTCAATTCTTTTTACACATGGTCTCATCAAGTACAAAAAAATATTTCTCCCACATATATAAAATACAAAAAATATTATGAAAAAGTCTCCTATAGAATATGATTGTATCATAAATGTGGCATAAAATTTTGTGAATTTGACCTAGAACCTCTATGTATGCAACTAGCGTTATTCTGTCCATAGACAAACCAAAAGAAAGAGACTTCTATCAATTTATAAATACACCCATCAACTGAAAGTCCTTTATACCTTTTCTCCAAAAATGAATTTTTTAAACAATTTTGAAAACACCATCTTATTACCAAATCTTGCAAAAATACTATCAATCGAGGTTGGATAATTAAACTTTTTATCATACCGTTGACTTATACCTTTCATATTCAAGTTTAATTTCTCATAAACATCGCTTCCTTTTATAACAATTACATGATTTACAAAATAGGTATTTGATTTCTCACAGATATCCTCAAAATTTTTCTCCCCCTCATTTAAATTTTTATCAAACTTTTTGAAATCTTTATCACCATCATTCATGTTATCTTTAATTTTATTGTCCTCAACTTTTTCCTTTTTAGTTTTGTGTAGAAATATCCATATCTTTATATTTTAATTCACCATCTTCAAAATATTCCAACGACGCTTACTTTACTTTATCTTGCACCTTACCTGGATCCTCAATACACTTTAACTTTTCTTCACTTACTTCTTCCTGTGCCTCTTTTACTTCATCTTCTATTTTCTTAACTTCTTCCTTAACTTCACTTACTTCTTTATTTCCTTCATTAACTTCCACATATACTTCATATAAATTCAAACAAATAGTCTTTCTCGACTCTTATATCTACCTCATCAACCCACTTAAAATATTCTTCACCACATATAATTCTCTTCTTCTTCGCATCTATTACCAACTTTAACCTATCTAACAGATAGATTAATTCCCATTATTGCTTCCATCCTTAATCAAGGTACAATCATGAATTCTTGTTGAAATTTTATCTTACCTAATTCACATCTTAGGATTGCCATACTATTTATTCAAACTTTACGTTTTTTTATGGGTATCCACTCATTATTTAATATTTGTATGTTGTTTTCAACAAAATCCTTTGAACTTATCATTGGTTCAGCTCTCGTATCTATAAGTACTTTGATCATTTTATCTTCTACATTTATATTTAACGTAGGTAATAAGTTTTTGTTTACATTTTCGTTATTTTCTAAATCAAATTTTATAAATTCTGGTTGATGTTCGTACTGGTTAAAATTTAGGTGTGCTTGGTTTACCTTTTATTAAAAATTTGACCTTACCGTTCAAGGTCCTGTTCTGTTCACCACCTGCGCATATGTCCCATTGTTGCTTGTGCCATCAGTTTGTGCATGTTTACTAGTCTCCCTTCTTCTGTCTCTCCTGATGTTATTTTTCTGACTAGTTACTTCTCTGCATGTTCCCCCTTCCGAATGTTCTGCCAAGGTATCTTTCTGGTCCATTACTTCCCTGAAATATAAATGCATTTATGGGTTGATTCCTTGGTCTGGTTTGTATCCTCTGTGGTTGATCATCATATCATTGAAGATACTCCAAAAATGCATCTCTATCTGCAATGCATTGCGTTACCTCTGTTTCGAAGTGCCCTACTAAATATTCGATAATCTGCTTGTTCTCTAAAGAGGAGAATTAAGTTGTTTGTTTAGCAACACTAAATTTCTTTATGGCATATAAATCCCTTGTTGTGCCTGAATCACTGCTATACTTACCCATAAGTAAATTATCTTTAACTTTAAATTGCTGGTTATACCCCAAACGTGTTTTAAAATTTTAATTTTCAAGTCTTTAAAAGAGTAACTCACTCTCAAACAGTCCAAACCAAATTTCTGGACCATCTTTTAACATGAACTTCACGATATCTAACTTGATTTGTTCATCCCAACTGCCTTGTATCAAAGTTTTCACATTGTTTAGAAATATCGTAGGGTTAAGTTTGTTATCCCCATAAAATTTCGAATGTTGTTCTAACGTATCACTAGTTGAACTTTATTTCATATGTTCCCCAACATGAATATTTTTAACCCTATCTTCTAAATTTTCAAACTTATTGCCTAAGTCTGTTTTAAGATTTCCCAAATTATTTCTAAACGTTTTGAATCATGCTTGGCAACTTTCTTCGATTTCGTTTACTGTTGATTTAAACTTTTGATTTTTCTACTAGTTTCTTTCTCACGTGGTTCCTGATTTGCTTTTATTTGCACAATTTCCTCTTTCGTGCCATCTATGCACTCTACAATTTCAACCACTTTTCCTGTAATTTCAAATTTCATTTCCTCTATGATCTTATTAGTTTCTTTTAAGCCTGACGTTATCTTGTCACTCATTTCTTTAAATTTTCTTTGTCTTCTCACTTTTTGACTTTAGTGCCAGAGTATTCTTATCAAATTTCTCACTCACTTCTTTAATACATTTCTCACCCATTTCTTTTCTTTTTTTTGTCCATTTTTTTAATGCTTCTTTCATTCATTTCACTTTTCTCTTTCTGTTCCTGCATACGTTAGTTAGACTTAATAAAAGGGCCATCATTTTAGTTTCCGGAGCCTATTCTACACTCTGTTATTTCTTGTCCTCTGGATTCTTTTTTCAGTTCTTCCAAATAAACCGATTCCTGAGAACCAACTCACGAACTTCTTTCATTCTTCTGTCATCTGGGAAACCAGTCAATATACTATACAGAAAAGACGTCCACAAGACAAAACTTTAATTTTCAGACTACTTAATCGAGTCTCTGCATTGGGACAACACAAATAACGCTGTGAATACTTGATAAAATTGCCCTAACGTTGGGCGTCACAAATTATGCTTTGAATATTCAGGTACAGCCTCCCTGACCAATATAATGAATGCAACAGGTGCTTGCTTAATACAAAATATGAATTTTTACCCTTTTTCCTTTTTGGCTAGCTTAGCGACAAATATGCCGTTGGTATTTGCAAAAATGAAATGAAACAAAAAATCTCAATGAAACATTTATGAACAATCCTCTATACATTCAAAAACATCTTTCTTTTACACACATTATCAAATGATATACTTACTCACACTGATATAAATAACCTATATAGATGCAATTTACAACTTGAGTTTAGAAAGAAAATTATTTTATCACTACTCATGTATTAAAATAATCTTCACCTAATCCTTGTTAATAATTACACAACCCCAAAAAGTTTTACAATATTATCATATTATCTCGTGTCAATGTAGTTGATCAACGATGTTGAGCATAAATTTTTATATAGGTCAAAACGCCTCGAGCTCTGGCCTTAAAATTGCTAAATTATTAAATTTTCATTTTTAATTAATCGCCATATGTTGAAATAATTTGCATCAGACTTGAAATGTACTTTTTACAGGTTAAAGTAGCATGTGACTTTGCTCTAAGACTATTTATATTAAAGCTATAAATCGTCATTGTACTCCATTAAAATAATTATCAATGATTGAATGTCTCATAACTTATGTTCAAAGCTTCAATGTTACATGCTGAATGCCGAAAGAATGTACGATTCTGTTCAATTCACTTTCGTCTTTATATAACGAAACAATCTCAATATATCATCGCTTTTCAAAGTTCTATTATGTTCTTGAAGTAGTAGTCACCGCATGAAGTAACAATTACCCACAATTTTGCGTTCCTATCACTTAAATGAGCTGTCAGTTTTAAAATTTATAGTGATCGTTAAAAATTTTGCATTTGATTCATAAGTTAAGGGAAGAGGAGATTATTTTGTTATTATCTACGTATATGGAGGTGGAAATAACAGAATGTTAGGACATTAAAGGACTTCTTAGAAATGTTGCGAAATTATGATTCAGCTAAGACATTTGAGAAAAATAATAGGAGAAATGGTCAGAATCAGAATTGGAATAGATATAGGAATGGTACAGACACTCACAGGACTGGCCTGAATGGGAACAATTATAGAGGAAATGGATAGGACAATTGTAGTAATCATTATAGGGGAAATTCAATAGAAACAAATCAGAATTGGGGTCAAAGAGTAGGGATGTGAATTATAGGGGAAACGACTGGAACAGGCCTGATGGAATAATAGAGGTTTTGAGCAGGCAACATGTGAATATGGACAGAAATTGCAAGGAAACAGGGAACGTATACAACTGGACAAAGGGGAGAGAGATTCAGATGTGGAGATATAGAACAAAAGTGTACTAAGAATATGACGATACAGCATGTGACGACTAGGGATATGAGAGGGGAACTAGAAGATAGGGCAGAGAGAGCGAGAGCACACGAAGAGCCTTCTAAAAAACTTCAATTTATTAGTGTTAGGAAAATCTGATTTAGGTACGCAAGGTGGCATAAGTTTAGTTGATGAGTTATTAGCTAAACTTGAAAACGGGGGGTACTTTTGGCCGTATATAAACACCTTGGAGGTAGGGTGAGGCTCTCTTACTTTCCTCGCTTGCCATCGAGGTTAACTCAAGTAGTAGTAAATATTATTCAGTGATTTTTGTAACAAATATTGTTAGTTGTATTTACGCACGAGTTGATGTGTTGTAGTAATTAATCGGCGTTTTTTAAAAATCTTAAAGTAAATACTGAATTATAAGCGAAGATGTTATAATGCATGTTAGTACAAACTACTGCTATTTTGGTGGTTGGAGCTACAAGGCATTTTAAAATGGAATTGTAATGTTGAATGCATCGAGTATTGCTTTGTTGATCGTAAATGGAATTGTAATGGAAAATTTTGGAGGTTTGGATGCACTTTTAGTGGTAAATTAGGAGAGATTTTGGATAGGGGCGTGCAGAGAGGAATGGTGTGAATCAACTCGGAGAGCTGTTCCATAGCCTAGAATCATTCTAGATGGCAACATCATCGTGGACTGGTTTACAGATGCATGCAGTATAATGGTTACCACGTAACTGCTTTTTTATAAAACATTGTTCTGGTGTTTATTAGATGTGTTTTAATTCTTTGTGCTTTTGAGTGATTATTTCTTTGAATTTTACGGACTGAAAATTTTATTGAACTGTATATGTAAATGAAAACATGTTTAGGTAGAGAGGTATAACTGAGCTGTTTTGTACAAAGTAAAGGGGTCTTTTATTATTGCAGTGCTATAATTTTGCACACAAATTTAAAGAGTTTTACTGTGAGCTCATATTAAGGCAAGGGTTAAAGTCAGGTATGAGGTTAGCCCACTTACTTTAATAGGGTATATGTATGAAGAATATATTTAATCCGAACACTTTTTTGGTAATGAATTGTTTCTAATTCAAGATATATTAATGTATGTAAGTGAACATTTGTAATGAAAAGAGTTTTGGAAGCTGTAAATTTTATTTCATGTAAATAGAGGGTGATGTATTTTTGATAGTTGCATTATTTTGGATAGGATTGGTAGGGAAGTATTTTCTTTTAGATTATAGCATAGTGACAGTTAGGAGGAGTTTGAGATTCAGGAGGCCAGATAAGCTTCTTTGTTAGTTTCATAAGCATTGTAGGAATGGAATGGAGCAGCCGAGGTAAACTTTGCGAGTTCAAGGAGCAAAGCTACATAACAATATATATATATATATATATATATATATAATATATTGCTCTACTACCTATGACTCATTGCAGTATGTCATTGTAAAGAAATGCTGCTTGTAAAATCAGCACTAAAAATGTCCCTTCTTTAATATAAAATACCAGGAGTTGTAAAAATACAATTCCTCGAATTTTATCAAGCCATCCACGAACTCGAAAGTAACATGCAAACTTTCTCAGAATAATTTAATTGGAGCGTTTCACCTGCTCAAATTTCATAAGTTGTGTCAATTAACAACCGTCACGCCTAAAAATTCCCAACAGGTTTTAATTACTGGAAATATGAACAAACTTTGTTCGTAGGAGAAAAAGGCAACAGTTTGAAATGAAATGCCAAGTGCATGTGTTTGAAACAGGTTGCATGTGGATTAATTTGTAGAAAAGTTTGATATTGGATTTTGAACAAACGTGTGGTGGATGTGAAATAATTCTAGGATTCTAAAAATAGGTGTTCAACAATAATCAACTATTCTGAATGAAATTTGGAAAACAAGAAACTCCTGTTTCAGACGTCGTTATTCTTCAAGTATAAATTAGAGCAAATTATAATGTTTTTTTTTTTAAATTTGATTCCAATAAGTTTTTAATTGCTCTAAACTTCTATGATGTCAAGATTAAGTTTTTTGGCAACTGTGTTTGCTGCTTATTGAACAGAATAATCGCATACATTTTGTTTATACACATTTAAACAGTCCTTTTCCTTAAAATTTATAAGGTTAAAGTTACATATAAAAGATCATAAAATAATATTAATCAGTAAGAAAATGAAAGAATGAGTCTAATACAACACATGTTAAATTTTAAAAAGGATTTTTACTTTTAAAATTTTTTCTAGTGTTTTATTGTTTTAATGAGCCGTTGTATTATTTCAGATTACGAACAATAGCATGGTCACCTTATCATCCAGATCTAGAACAAATTGTGGGTGATGCTGTTCATAAAATTTCAGGGGATCAAAATATTATTATGAGTCATATTCCATTTAATAATAGTCAATCACTGGCAAAGTACTTAAGCAATGAATTGAATTTAATAGTAACATTAGCCGGTATACAATTTGACGATGCTTTGATTGATGTTCCTAAGTTGCCTTCTAATATAAGTATAGTTTTCAGGTAAGAAGTTAATTGAGAAATATTCGTTGTATAGAATAAAATTTTAAAAAATTTGTTTGAAAACAATGTGTATACACTATTTTCTGTATTCAATTATATTATAACAAACTTAAGCTTTTTATGATGTTTAGTGGTCCATAAATTATAGTCCAAGAAATATTTGTGACAGGTGGACAAGTGGAGTGTGTGTGCATGCTTGTGTGTGTGTGTGCGCGTGCATGTGCATGCGTGTGTGGGTGCATGCATGCATGCATGTGTGTGTCCATGTATGTGCATGTGTGGATACTGGTATGTACAAAGATAAAAGATAGCTGCACAAATATAAATCTTTATCATCTTAACATTTTTAAAATATATACAAAAATGATACAAGTAGGTACATACATTAAAATCTTCTATGGATATTTTCATGGAATCAAATGTTATGCTAATATTGCACTGCATATTTGTGTTGCAATTCATGTGAGAAGTGTTATTATCACGATGTACAAATATCGCTTGTTTAAAATTTATTAATTAGATTGTATATATTAATTGGGTCTCAAATTTAGGTAGCTATCATAGGTTTACAATACACATGTTGTTAGATTTATTATTAATTTAAGATGGAATAGAATTACATTTGTTAGTATTTTGAAGTAACTTCGTTTACTATACTGTTTATAGATTTCCTGGAGAGCTTCGAGCTGTTAATGGAGTGAAGGGATTTGGCCAGTATCATTGGAAAACCAATTTATTATTTCCTGTATACCAAATACCAGGTCCGCGTGGTTGGGACATGAATGAAGGCGCAGAACCCAGTTAGACTATGAAATAGCAATGTTGCACATTATTATTTATATTTTTTAGGTTACTATTTTGAAGGCTTTTTGAAATTACAGGAGGAATTGTCATATTCACTTATAAAATATTTTAAGAAGCAAGAGCACAACGCAAGTTTTGATCGTACAAAGATACCTGTTTACATGCAACGTTTCCCTTATCCTAAATGGATTAGTGACATTTTACTAACTGCTTTACAAACTTTTGTTGGTCTAATCATCATGTTAAGTTTTGTTTATACATGTATTAGTACAGTTAAAATAATCACAACAGAAAAGGAGAAGCAACTGAAGGTATAATCTATTTCATATCAGTTTAGGACCAAAACTACATTCTTTCTTCTTACATTCTAAATGATTTTATTCCGATTTTTACATTATTGCATAATGTTATTATAATATAGTATTCCTGATACATAGTGTAGCTTAAGAATTCAAGGTGGAACTTTAGCTAACATTATATATACTCTAAATAGTGTAGGGAATGGCATGCCAGTATATTTTAATGGTATGAGAAAGTTTGAATTGGAAAGAAATATGGTTTAGTATTTGGAAGTCTGTGAATTACTTGAATCGATCATTCTAGGATTATCTATTGAATGAAAAGTTTTTTAATGCCAATTGGCTACTGTGGTGTATTAGGCTTTCAATCCTGGATCAGAACTCATTTTGAAATTGTAAGTTCTTTTTTTAATTTGGAATACTAGAAGTAATTTTGGGTTTCCATTCTTTAATCTTGAATCGTCTGGTCTTTCCTAGAATTAGTTTGATTGGGATATAGTAGGAAAATTTTCTAAAGTAGATTAAAAATAGATAATATAATGCATAATATATTTAAGTAATGCTATCAATAAAATGTAATTTATACTCAAACCTGTATATGATACTTCACAGTGCAAGCACACGATACACATATGTATACCTGCAATACTCACACAATATACAACAGCAACATATGTAGTATGAGCTGATTGTTAACAAAAAAAACTTGGTCTGATGTTAATTTATTGATATGAAACTGGTGGATGAAAAAACATATTTCCAAAATATTATAGTTGGTAATAGTACTGCATAAATTGTATTCATATATGGTTTAGATAGATTATGTTTAATAATAGGATCTAATTAAACACTGTTTCCGCGTATTATTAAATGTGTACCTAAGATTTTATAAGCAAGTGGTAAAAAGTTAATATACTGCAGTATTATCATTGACATCGCAATTACAGGAATGTGACTTTATTTTTTGAAATATCTATTATACAGTAAAAAATAATAACATTCAGAGCTTTTACATGTATAAGAACTTTTATATATGTTGTTACACCTTTTGGCTGCATCAAATTTCATTTTAATATTCGGAATAGGAGATTTTTGAATCCAATACAGGAAAGTTTTTTCAAATTCTAAACGTAATTAAGCTACTATGTGTATAGCTTCATGAATCTAATTTCTCATGAACCAGAGGATAATAACCCCATAATTTATTGCCTGTATTCTGCATAAACACGTATTTCTCAGGGAAAGGAATATGGTATTGGTTAACCCGACTACCCATGAGAAATGTGCTATGGAGGGAATATCAACAGGTGTGTGGGAAAGATGCATTTTAAAACATGGTACTTGACTTCACACCATCAAGGGAACTATCAAACGTGGGTGCACGTTATTTCCAGTGAAGTGATCCCTTCCTTTCCTCATTTCTTCCTTTCATTACCTAAAACAACATCTTGTGTTTCACAAAAGTGTAGATACACTTACTTTGCCTTCAGAATTTGTAATAAACATGGAGGAAACTACTGTAACTCATCTCTGGTCTCGTGAAGATGAGCTGAGGCTGTCATGGCTCCAGTGAACAAGCTGGTAAACCCCTGGCTATTTTTATTTAGTTAGCTTTACTCCTGACTGCAATAATTACACCCCATTTGAGGGTATAACAATTTACACCCAGAGTTGTTCAGTGATTTACGACACAGATATAACATATCAACTGTATCTGATATATTTAGAAAACATATAAATTCTTGGGTGTTTGAATATATATAATTGGTTTTTACTAGTGACTTACTTGAAATGTCTAATTTCAAAAATTTGTATTAGAATTATATTGTTTATGAAGTTGAAAAATTCATAACTCCATCTAACTGAGGCAGCTTTGTATTACATTATCAGCTGGACGTCAGTTATTGCATTACCAGCTTGAGTGTTAATTATAACGTTAACCCCGGATAATTGCACTTAAACTTGATTGTTATTATAAACAACTACAGGTGTTGATTTTGCGATATTTTCAACTATTGATTGTTCAGAGGTATTTATTGGAAAACTATTAATTCGGCAAATGTTCAAGTGTTGGGGGATCTTGTTGGCCACAGGCTGCTTAATCTCCTCCACGTCCACTGAATATCGGTGAGAATAGGGTATATATTTACAAAACAGTAGAAGGGAAACCGAATTGTATTTAACAAGAAAGCGCAATGGCTATGCTCGAAGGCAACAGACATAGAAAAAAGGACAAAAGTGTTGGAAGCATGTGTGTGGAGCACAGCACTGTATGCCTATGAAATAGGTATAGTATGAAAAACAGACGAAAAAGGAAGAAGACTTTTGAAATATTATGCTTCAGCATGGACAGATAAAGTTAATAACAAAGAGGTTATAGAAATAGTAGGGGAATAAAGATATCTGTCTGAAAAAAACATAGGAGATATAGAAAGGCAGGGTATGTTTTAAGGCATTTTTGGGGAATAGTGCGGGTTACATTACAAACAGATATAGGAATAGAGAGGTAAATGTAGACCTAGATCAGAATATTGCACTCAGATAGTGAAAGATGCAGACTGTGGGAATTTTAGGGAACTCTAGGTTAGCTCAGACTAGGACACGATGGAGGTACGCGTCTAACCAGTTTCAGGACTGAAGACTTAATGATGATGAATTACAATAGTATTAGTTTACTTAAACTTGATATTTTCTACACGTATGTGATCAATTTCATGACTACTACCTCCTTCCATATTTCTTAAATGTATGAAAAGAGATTGAACATATAACTGGAAGTTTTAGTACTGATTGTATCGGGAAGCTTTCAGTTGTTAGCAGTTTTCATACGTAAGAAAGTAGCAGTGGGGTAAGAAACTAGAAACCCTTGTTTCGTGCGATTGTATGATCACACTAAGCATTAAAGGGGCCATTATAACATCTACGTTGCAGCAGCTCACTGAAATATTGGAATCACCTGTACATGGATTCGGAAACGGTCCAACTTTCAACAATTGCTGATACAATATCACGTACCATTTATCACGAATCATGTTTAGAGTTTTTACAAATACGAATATGTAAGTTCGATACCTTTTTAGTATTACTGTTTTGTAGACCTCATCTATATGTTATTTATAATTTATGCCCATCTTGAATTCTAACGTTAATTTGTATAGTTTTAAAAGTTTTTGGAATTTTAACAATTTTTATAAAATTTAATTTGGAATGAGTAGATGACAAGAAAATGTTTTGGTTTGAGCTTAAGCTTGTTTAACAGTAAAAATTTTAGGAAGCAATGAAAATTATGGGATTACCAAATTGGCTTCATTGGTCAGCATGGTTTATAAAAACTTTTCTTTTGCTTATCATAACCATAATTTTAATTGTAGTATTGATAAAGGCTAAATGGTATCCTGGAACCAGTTACACTATTTTTACACATTCGAATCCATTAGTAATTTTCTTATTTTTGATATTCTATGTTTGTGCTACAATTACATTTTGTTTTGCTATAAGTGTGTTTTTTTCCAAAGGTACTGTACTTTTCTGTTTTACATTTTTTATTCTTTCTTAATATTGCAGCTAATACAGCAGCCACGATTGCTGGCATGGCATGGTTTCTGTCATATTTTCCATATTCATTTATGCAGGACAAGTATGATACATTGAGCTTGTCACAAAAATTACTATCTAGTTTGTGCTCTAATTCTGCAATGGCTTATGGGTTTCAATTGATGCTAATGTTTGAGGGTATTGGAGAAGGTATGTGATTTTGCCATCACTCTTATTTTTATAGTTTTTGATTACACTTTAGGTTTACAGTGGCATAATATATGGATCACAACTACTCCTGATGACAATTTAACATTGGGACATTTAATGGTCATGTTAGCGGTAGACACTCTCATTTACCTTCTCATAGCTATATATGTAGAAGGTGTTTTTCCTGGTGACTATGGTATACCACAAGTTTGGTATTTTCCATTTACTATATCATATTGGTTTGGACGTCCTAAATATGTTGGTATATCTTAAATCTGTACATATGATATGCATATATCAAATTTGCATTGCAGGTGTTGAAATATTTCCTAATGAAATTTTGGAAAGTGAATTCTATGAAAAGGAGCCGAATCATCTAAATATTGGAATAAAATTACAACATTTGAGAAAAGTATTTAAGAATAAGAAAATAGCTGTAAGAGATTTGACTCTTAATATGTATGAAGATCAAATTACCGTACTTTTGGGACATAATGGTGCTGGAAAAACAACTACAATGTCTATGTTAACAGGAATGATACCTCCAACTAATGGCACAGCTATAGTTGGAGGTCATGATATTCGAGTCAGTATGGATAGAGTACGTGAAAGTCTTGGCTTATGTCCTCAACATAATATATTGTTTGATGAGTTAACAGTTAGAGAACACATTTACTTTTACAGTCGTCTAAAAGGATTAGAGAAAGAAAAAATAAATGAAGAAATAAAAAAATATGTAGACTTGCTAGAGCTTCAACCAAAGGTAAGTGATTTATGCAAATTAATAAGAATTGGTGTATGTAGTCCCACCTTTTTATAGTATTTTTGCAACATAGAAGGCATTTTACAGCTTCGTGCTATATAAATTTTTATATATCTTTTTTGTGCAGGTTATGTTTATGTATTCTTGCCATTGATTTTGTAAAAAGTTTCAGAGTGAAATTTACTTCAAGTTAATGGGATTGATATAACTTTAGTTTTGTTTTAGACAAATGTATTTTTTGTCATTGTTTTGTGATTTAAATTGAAAACTTAATACCTACTTAATTACACGTTTTTTTATACGATGATAAAATTATTTAATCTGTAATAGAGACTAAATAAACTTAAGTAACAACAGCCTTAAAAGTTATGGATTAATATGTTAGGAACATGCTATTGTTTTAACTTCAGAACGGCATTGACCTAGTATTACTCATGATACAATAATGCAGAAAGTATATTCCCGTTGCCTCTTTTGGAACAGCCGAGCACGGTTTCTTAACTCTGCAATAATTTTATAAGGATTTTTACCATCAGCATTAATTCTACCAAATTATGTTTAGTACACTATCATCTACATAGTATCATAAATATATCATACACACTCTCGTGTGCTAAGTAAAGCTATAGCATGCATATTGTTATTTTTTAGCCCATCAACAATTATTTCATGAATATTTCCAATTGAATTAGCAATTCTATGCATAAGAAATTATGGAATTGATAACTCACCTAATAATGTAAATGCATATTACTATGAGATATATGTACTTAGTATGTGAGCATCCTTATTTATTCTAAAAATTTAATTAACCAGATTTATAAAATTTTGTTTCACAAAATGTTCCCTTTGTGCGTTAAGGACAGTACTAGGTTTCGAATGAGGCAAATTTTGAGACAGAATAACTTCAGGTTTAAGTTGCCGAAGGTTTATTTGTGAGAATAGCCCAATAACTCTTCCTTCAAATATCTTTCATAATATTCCCTAATGAAATGTGTGAGCAAATTCTAGTAGGGCTAATATTAAAATAATCTGCCTGCTTGCATGCTTTTTTTCCATATTTCTGCTATTTTTTATCACTAGGAAAGCAAAAAGCATATTTGTATAGAAGTACTTCGACTGATTGTCAGAATTATATCAGCTAACAGCACAATGCATGAGTAATATTCCAAAATAACAATTATATAAACTAAAACTGAGATTCGCAAAGAGGAAGCGGATAGATAACATTACATACAGGCTTATGTATGACACTACTTTCTATCTCTTCGTGTGACATTTTCTGAGTTTATTGTATGATAGTATTACCTATTGAAGTTTTTTAGGTTAAGCTTAGAATAATTATATGAAATAACAAATCATCTTTGCAAAAATGTATCGGTGTATTTTAATAAAACTCGTATAATATACATTTTTATTTGAGCTTAAAATTCCATTACGATTAGTATTACAACAAAGTATTAAATTTGATCATCCGTGAGCAATTTATTGGCATTACCGTAACAATAATGGTATGTGTATCAATCAATGAAAAATGTTTCACTACTTTGCTGTATATCCTACCACACCAGATGTACTTCTGAATGACATTTGAATAAACTAGCTCAAGGGTGTTTATGTTAGAAAGGAGCTCAAGGATGGGATGGCATTGTAATACCCCTGAGACAAGCGTCTGCTTATTTAGGCTCAGAAGAATTGCTCTACTATCGCTCATGTGTATAATTTTATTTTGAATTCTATGTTCCAGAATAGCGTTAGCACCATGCATCATGGTTATGACTTCTGCTTGAAAGACAGTAGTCAGCTTGACCAGTGTGATACTTTCATGATGGTCTAAATCATCTGAAAAGATGCCTGCTCCAGTACCTTCACTTGTTTGATACCATCTGTTTAGATGGACATCTTGGTTGGAGGCGCATGTTTAGACAAACTCTAAAGCACTTCTTGAAAATCATTGTGGGTGCGATCGAGTCCGCCACTCCTCCCAGGGGGGTGTATTGCTCACCACCTCTCCGTATGTTGTGATGTCGATCCCCTCCATCCTTATCGATCTACAGAGCTTTGAACCTCTGCCTAAGCGCCGCCTTCAAAGCCATCTCCACATGCAGATCCAGCAGAGTGTGGCCTAGGTCTTGGGGTGTCCCCGTGGATTAAAGTAGTAAGCGTAAGACTGCAGATCCCAAGGTCCTGGGTTCAAATCCCGACACGGCCGACTGCTTGAAAAACGGCAGGTTAGCATTTTTCACAAAAATTACGCCCTTGTTCGGATAAGAGGTTAAATGGAGGTCCCGTGTGTGAGTGTTTTCACGCACGTTAAAGATCCCTACCTTGCCTGGAACGGCAAGGGTTCGGCAAAATTCTAAATTTCTAGGCAACAAAAAACTCGCCTCCTGGCCAATGTAGTACCTTCTGGAGGAGCATTGGAAATATAAATGCACGACCTAGGTCTAGGGTGCGTTGCTGTGGATCAATGTAGTAAGCGTAAGACTACAAATCCCAAGGTCCTGGGTTCAAATCCCGACACGGCTAACTGCTTGAAAAATGGCAGGTGAGCATTTTTCACAAAAATTATGCCCTCATTTGGATGAGAGGTTAAATAGAGGTCCCGTGTGTGTGTTGTCACGCACGTTAAAGATCCCTACCTTGCCTGCAACGGCAAGGGTTCGGCAAAATTCTAAATTTCCAGGCAACAAAAAACTCGCCTCCTGGCCAATGTACTACCTTCGGGTGGAGCATTGTAAAATCAAATGTAGGGCCTAGAATGGCTTCTAAGACTGCCATAGGCGTGGATCACATTGCACCCGTAATATGTTAGCTGGTAGGTGCATGGACTAGGCTGATCCTGGGCCACTGGACTAAAATATCATAGCAAAGCATTGGTCAACTACTGTAGTTCAAAGCCACATTTAATATATAGCATTATTGGAATTTATTGTACCCAAATACCAGAGAGAGTAATTAAAATGTTTTATGTGCCAAGACGTGTTAAAAATAAACATTTATGTAAATTCGCCTGTATATAAAATGTCCAGCAGGCAGGAGGTATAATGAAGAGCAAGTAGAGCGGGATATATTTAATGTTAAATATAGAGTTTTAAAAATTAAACCAATTGAAATTTTAGATTCTTTGTCTTTGAATAGAAATATATTTTACAATTTTTAAAAATTCGAATGTGTAATAAGATATATTTTAATATATGGATATGTGTTGTAATGACATTTCTTATATTTTAGAAAAACAACAACTGTTTATTTAATATTACACAAACTAGATCTATTAATATGAGATGTAGATCACTTGATATAACTGGTTCCAACATCTCCACTTGATCTACATTTGTAAACCAGCACTTGCAAAACATAATTTGTGTTTGTTTGTAGACACGCCTTTTGTGAGGAAATCAGCAACCATTTCTTGCGTGCTCACATAATTAAATTTCAATAAACCACTATCAACACTCTCCCTTAAGAAGTGGTATCTTATATCAATATGTTTGATGCAAGGTTGATATGCAGCTTTGTCACTCAAGCAGATTGCACCTTTATTATCTGAATGAATAATAATTGGATTTGAATCTTGGCGGAACAGTTCTTCATACAGGTTCTTTAACCATATAGCTTCTTAACACGCAGATGACATCGACATGTATTCTGCTTCAGTTGTGGACAGTGCTACAGTCTGTTGTCGTTTAGAGGCCCAAGAAATAGCTCCACCTTGAATACTGAACAAGTATCCTGTAGTGGATCTTCTTGTTTCACAATCGTTTGCCCAGTCGGCAATCACAATAACCAATAAGCTTAGAATCGGCATTCTTATTAAATACTAATTTTGCATTAACGGTACCTTTGAGATAACGCAAAATTCGTTTGACAGCTAACCAATGTCTTCTAGTCGGTTTGTTATTAAACCTGCTTAAAAAACTTACAACGTATTGAATATCCGGCCTATAAACTTATGCTATATACAGTAAACTTCCCACAGCTTCTTGGTATGGTACATTAACCAGTTCATCAGTATTTTCATCAAACTTTGTGAGTTTTTTACTGATGTCAACTGGAGTTGTAACACCTTTACAGTCACTCGTACCAAAAAGATCCAAAACTTGGTAAATATATTTTGACTGGTTGATCGAATAAGCTTGATTCTTATCATCTTTGGTAATTTGCATACCTAAAACATATCTGGCTCTTCCCAGATCTTTCATTTTAAATTTCAGTGATAGTTTCGACTTAAATTCGTTTTTGA
Source organism: Platerodrilus igneus (assembly GCA_036346225.1). NCBI lineage: Eukaryota > Metazoa > Arthropoda > Insecta > Coleoptera > Lycidae > Platerodrilus > Platerodrilus igneus. The sequence continues at coordinate 3,955,202 of JARFIW010001447.1, read as the reverse complement.
TACTAACGTCATTGCTAAAAATCAGCAAATCGTCAATAAACACGGTAACTATGATAATTTTTTTATCCATATATTTGTAGAATACACAAGGATCACTTTTGCAACTATGGAAACCATAATCCTTCAACCATTTGGTTAGTTTAAAATTCCAAACTCTACTAGCTTGTTTAAGACCATAAAGAGATTTTTGAAGTTTACATACTTTAGGACTACTATCTGAATATCCTTCAGGTTGAAGCATATAAACTTCTTCACTTAAGTCGCCTTGTAGGAAGGCACAAATTGCATCCATTTGGTCTATGATAAGATCGCATTTTGCTGCCAATGCTAGTAGCAGTCTAATAGAAGAATATCTTGCAACAGGTGAATAGGTATCTTGATAGTCAATACCTTGTCGTTGAGAACATCCCTTGATTACCAATTGCGCCTTGTAACGAGCAATAGTACCATCTTCATTATATTTAGTTTTGAAGATCCATTTGCAATTTATTACTCTGCGATTAGGTGGTAATTTAACAAGTTGCCACGTATTGTTTTCCAACAGTGATGTGTATTCTTCGTTCATGGCTACACGCCACAAAACATTATCGCTTCTCTGCAAAGCTTGAGTTAATGAAACAGGATCACTTATTTCTTGAGATGCGCACATTACATTGCCATCCAATTTTCTTGGTTTTGGAATACGTTTGGATTTTCTCAAGTGACTAAACTTTTGAATATGCGTTGTGGGTACATAATCAACATCAAGCTCCGATTGCTCTTGATCAGACGATTCATTACTAACATCTACAAGCTCATTACCACCATCTCCACTGCTTGTAGATTCGTTAGCAGATTGATCTTCTACGTAATCATGAGCATCAACAATTTGATCTGCACCTGCGGAGTTTTTGGGGGACTCCAACAACGGAAATAATGAGTTACTGTGTATATCACTATTTGTTTTGATATTAAAGCCACTGTTCTCCAAAAATTGCACATCTCTACTGATTACTAACTTCTTGGTATTTTAAGTTATATAATCGATATGCTGTAGATTGATCAGCATATCCCATCATTAAGCACTCCTCAGCTTTTGCATCAAATTTCTTTCTTTTTTCCTTAGGAACATGCATCATTGCTTTACAGCCAAAAATGCGTAAATTCGCTAAGTTAGGTTTGACATTTGAACACATTTCCTCCGGAGTTTTAATCGAACCTTTACAAGGTGATCTATTAATTAAATAAGCCGATGTGTTAACAGCTTCACCCCAAAATTCTTGAGATAAACCAGCATCAAATAACATATAACGTGCATGCTCAACAAGTGTCCTGTTCATGCGTTCTACCATGCCATTGTATTCAGGCGTGTATGGACAAGATAGCTGGTGCTGAATTCCAGATTCACGTAATAATTTACTCAATTTTGAGTTACAATATTCGCTACCATTATCGGTACGTAGTACTTTAATCTTTTACCCGTTTAATTTTCAACAAGCTTTTTGAAATCCTCAAATTTTTCACACACCATATCGTTGCTTTCATAGTATATATACTTTTTGAGTAAAGTCATCTAAAAGCACTAAAAAATAATGCGAACCACCAAGTGAATTTACAGCCATTGGCCCACAAACATTGGAATGAACCAATTCTAAAATTGTTTTAGTGCGAGTACCTTGTAATTTAAAAGGATTTCTATGTTGTTTTCCTTTAAGACAAACTACACATTTACTTTTTTCATCAACGGTATTGCAGTTAAAATCGATGCCTTCAACTTGACCTGACCTTAACTTACGTAGATAAATTGAATTAATGTGACCCAAGCAACGATGCCAAAGATCTTCAGTATCAATCCTTCTGATTACCATGCTATTATGTACTGTTGCATTGTTTAAACGGTACATTCCATTAATTAGGCTTGCTGTTGCTTTAACTCTATCATTTTTGTCTATTTTACAACCATTGGGATCAAATTTTACTACATTCCCACCTGCAGTGATTTTACTGACAGATAGAAGATTGACACAAAGATTAGGAACACATTGAACATCCTTAATCTTGATACATGTAGTTGTTCTACCTTTGGTAACTTTTAAAGCAACCTCACCTACACAACTAACCGGTAAGCGTGTATTATCAGCAACTAAAACGTTTTGACAATCAGTATTTTTGCCATTTTCTATCCAATCACATTTGTATGTCATGTGAGCCGATGCTCCTGAATCCACATACTAATTTTGATCCATAGAATTTCCCACAGCAAAGGATATGAAATTTAATTTTTCTGGTTGAGTATTCAACTGCTCGCGTTTCTTATGCTTTTCTGTGCAATTTTTAACAATATGCCCCAATTTATGGCATTCGAAACATTTTAAAACCGTTTTTTTGAACGTTTGCTTACCAAACATAGCCGTAGTTTCACTTCCAGATAAGTCCTTTGCTTCTTTAATTTCTTACAGTAGTTTTGTTTTTACTAGATCAGAAGTAATTTTTAAACCAGATGATTCTAGACCCATTATCATAGGCTTATATTTATCGGGCAAATCTGCCAATAATAAAGTTCCTATCCATTCATCGTCTATATTCATTTTTACATTGCGTAGCTTATGAGCTGTCATTACAATAATGTTGATATATTCCTCAATGTTCCTGCAATTTTCAAGTTTCGTGGTTGTCCACGTTTTTAATAATGCTACCTTTCTGCTCAAACCAGTCTTCAAAGGCTTTAGCTAAACGTTCCCATATATCTTTTGCAGACACAGAGTCTTGAACGTGAACAATGTTAACGGGTTCAATTAGTAGTATTAATTTTGACTTTGCTGTCACTTCAGTCTTTTTATCAACATCTATCCCTTCAATGCACTTTCATAAATCTTCAAGTTTGAAGTAAGCTTTCACCGCAAATTTCCATGATTCGAAATTCTCACGGCCCTTAAGCTTTTCAATTGCAGGTAATATGCCAGACGCCATAATTTTTTAAATATAAAAATTACAAATACCAAATTTAACATTCACTATTGCACGACTGGGCCCATAACCTAAAGTTTGGTGAAATTTGTATGTTTAATTAGTACTTCGAATGTGTAATAAGATATATTTTAATATATGGATATGTGTTGTAATGACATTTTTATATTTTAGAAAAACAAAAACTGTTTATTAAATATTACACAAACTAGATCTATTAATATGAGATGTAGATCACTTGATGTAACTGATTCCAACATCTCCACTTGATCTACATTTGTAAACCAGCACTTGCAAAACATAACTGTAGAACGGTTAGTTTATCTTCTCATGCTTCCAAACTACTAACAATAATAATTAAAAATAGAGTAGAAGCTTTGACTGAGAATTATTTAGGCGAAGACCAATATGGTTTTCGTAAAGACAGAGGGACTAGAGAACCGATACTAATGATTAGGGTAATTATCGAAAAAAGGTTTCAAAAAATAAAAACTCATTTCGCGTTTGTAGATTTAGAAAAAGCATTTGATAAGGTTAATTGGATTGTTTTGTTCAGGGTTTTGCGAAAAATAGGAATCTCTCATAGGGATAGAAAAATTATTTACAGTCTATATAAAAACCAAAGCGTAGTAATTAGATTTGATGAAATAGAAAAGGAAGCTAAGATTAGAAATGGTGTTAGACAGGGTTGTATACTGTCTCCCTTGATTTTTAATGTTTATATTGAGGAAGCTTTAAACTTAGCTACAGAGAGAAAAGAGATAGATGTTAGTGTACAGGGACAGAAAATAGACATGTTACGTTTTGCAGATGATATAGCCATTATAGCAGAGTCTAGAAAAGAGTTAGGAGAGTTTTTTAATATTTTAGAGTAGATACTACAGAGTAACTATAGTATGAGAATTAACTCGGTAAAGACAAAGATAATGACAAGTGAGTTACAGCCTAGTTCTAAACCAAAATTAAAAATAGGTAATACCGAGTTAGAAGAGGTAGATGAATTTTGCTATTTAGGTAGTATAATTACAAAGGATGAACGTAGCAGAAGGGATATAGTAGCTAGAATAGCTCAAGCTAGAAAAATGTTTTTAAAAAAGAAAAACTTACTAATAGCTAATAGTATTAGTTTAGATAATAGAAAAAGTTTCTTAAAGTCCGTACGTGTGGAGCATTCTACTATACGGTAGTGAGACTTGGACAATTAAAGAAGTAGATAAGAAAAAGATAGAAGCTTTTGAAACTTGGTGTTATAGGAGAATGTTAAAGATTAGTTGGACAGATAGAGTAACAAACGAGGAAGTTTATAGAAGAATAGGTGAGGAACCCTGTATGTGGAAACAATTAAAGGTCAGGAGAGATAGAATGATAGGGCACCAGTTAAGACATAAGGGACTATTTAGTAAAGTCTTAGATTATAGACTACCAAATAAAAATAGAGTAGGGAGGCCTAGACAAAGCTATATTAGTCAAATTATTAGAGATTTAGGTTGTGAAGGGTATGTAGACCTTTTTAGACTAGCTCAGAATAGAAAAGAATTTAGAGCTGCGTCAAACCGACTTTAAGTAAGTTTGAAAACAAAACAAAAAGAATAATTAAATAAAAATCAGTTAACTAAATGTCACCTTGACATAACTCACAATTAGTTAGCGGTCTGACATGTTGGTAGTGATTCGTTGCTTAAGCCTTACCATAACATATAATTTAATAAACGTCACCATGACATAACTCACAATTCGGTAGTGGTCTGGCATGTTGGTAGCGATTCGTTGCTTAAGCCTTACCATAACATATAATTTAATAAACGTCACCATGACATAACTCACAATTTGGTAGCGGTCTGGCATGTTGGCAGCGATTCGTTGCTTAAGCCTTACCATAACATAATTTAACACTTTTCCTTTTTTGAAGCGGATAACCAGGTTATAGTTCATTTCCTTATAAATGGTAATCATGTAAACATGTAGAGTTCTTTAACAACCATCAGGTTGCTAATATCTATGTAGAGCCAGGTGGATAGGAAAAAGATAGAAGGATATAGGAAGACCTAGACCAAGCTATATTAGTCAAATTATTAGAAATTTAGGTTGTGAAGGGTATGTAGAGCTTTTTAGATTAGCACAGAATAGAAAAGAAGCTAGAGCTACGTCAAACCGACCTTAAGTAAGGTCGAAAACAAAATGATGATGTAGACACGCCTTTTGTAAGGAAATCAGCAACCATTTCAATAATGGTACTTGAATGAGTTCACAATGTTAAAATTCATGGGCACCTACGATCAAAATAATATTTAGTAACACAGTATATTTCTAACCTATGAAAAGTTCTAAATTGGTATATTTAATGGTGCCTTTATTTGCAGGAACATGCAAAATCTGAAACACTATCTGGTGGTATGAAGAGAAAGCTTTCTGTTGGAGTAGCTTTATGTGGTAATTCTAAAATTGTTATGTGTGATGAACCTACTGCTGGAATGGATCCTGCTGCAAGACGAGCACTCTGGGATTTACTTAAAAGTCAAAAGAAAGGTAAACATAATCTATTAAAATATAAAAATAAAATATTATTTTAACAGAACTACACTATTACAAATATGAGTACTTATAAAATAATTTAAGATTATTTTAGTTAGAGAAATTTTATTTCAGAAATGATTTTCTCTTATTCTGTCCAAGATTTTATCATGTTCATCATCAAGAAAATTTTAATTTGTGTGGTTGTGTAGGGTGTGTGCTTATTTGTGTAGAATTTAAGAAGAAACTACTTTTACATCTATATAATAGTTAATGCCAATTTAGGGGGTAAGGCTATAATGCATGGGTCAGACAAAAACAAAAAGGACAGTGAAGTAAAAATCCACCCGTATCACGATTACTTATAAAAACATAAGGGAATTCAGAAATATCGGGCTAACTACAAATACAGAGAGTGGGTGGTTCACATAGACAAAGAAAGGCCATTCGTATCGGACAATTTTGATAATTGAAATACAAAGTACGCATTTTGTAGTGTAACATGAAAAAAAAACTAATCGGTGTGGAACAAAAAGTAAAGTGTAGGCTTTCTTGTAGACAAACATTTTGCGGTACATATAGTACATTTAGGATACTCTCTAATTAAGCAAATTAAAATAATTATGAACACCAGTGAAGCTAGTTTTTTAAACGGGTTCAGTACACGTGCTTCGTCCGACACAATGCGACTTGGGTTTATCCCTTGGTATAAAAGAAACAGAAAACAAGGTATTTTTCTTAATCTTTTTTGGTGAATAAACCACTCAGAGTTTATAAAATTGTCTTTATTTACATTTTGATTCATGACCTAGGATCGTTGTCAAAATAATTAAAAAAATTAAGTTTGACATTTTTGACACAAATTGAAAGTGACTTTGATGTATTAATCTTTGATTTGAATACATTAGGTGAAAATTTGAAAGTTTAGAACAGCGATGGGCAACTGCCGGCCCGCGGGCCTAATCCGGCCCGTTACGATGTTAAAGTTGGCCCGCGGCATAAATGAAAAATTGTGCAAGCAGTGTGACGAGATTGCGGTGTAGAAAAACTTTGCGCAAAGATGATGATGATTGTGAATGCCAGACAAAGACAAAAGACATTAAAAGGGTGAGATGGAGAACTTCGCAAGCTAAAGCGTGCATTTCAATCGTGTGCAACCTGATACTTTGAGCGACTTTGAGAGACGAACGCGGCGACTGCGGTCGCGGACGCACACGTGCACACACGTGGTTGAAAAGTTAAAACTATTTTAGTGTTTCATGAGCCACGGGTAGGTGCGTCGTGCATCGTGGTTGTTTATTAGTGTGCTGTGAGCTGAGAACAATTCGAACAATATTTCCTTAGATTTTGGACTTTTATAAGGTATTCCAGAAAAGATAGCAAATTATTTTTTTGTAATGAATAGAATTTTAATTTATTACAGCCCATAAAATGAGCCAATTAAAGAAGAGAAAATTGATGGCGAAGGCGCAGTTTTAATGATAATTGGACCTTCAAATATTTAATTACAAATATACAAGATAAAGCCGTATGTTTGGTTTGTAATAAAACTATTTCCGTTTTAAGGAATATAATTTAAAACGGCACTTTTCAACCAATCATTTCGACAAATATAAATTATTTTCGCCAGAGCAAATGAAAGTTGAAGCAGAGAAATTAAAAATGGTTTAACTAAACAACAAAATACTTTCAAAAGCCTGTCAGAGACAGATAAAGCTTTAACAAAAGCTGGATACATTGTTGCACATAAAACTGCGAAACAAGGCAAAACATTTTCTGTTGGAGAATTTTTTAAGGAGTGTTTGTTAGATGTTGCCGAATTATTAATTCCTGATAAAAACTACTCTTGAAAAATTAGTCTCTCACGAAGAACAATTGTAAGACGTATAAATAATATTTCACATAACTTGTGTGATCAATTGAAATTAAAATTGGAAAACTGCACTTATTATGCACTGGCTTTAGACGAGTCGTGTGATATTACCGATACGAGTCAACTTCTAATTTTCATTCGAGGTATAAATGATCGATTTGAAATTATCGAGGAATTACTTTCTACATGTCCTATGAAAGGCACCACCACTGGCGAAGACTTTTTTACGGCGATCCAAGAAGTACTGGAAAAACAAAATGTTAAGTGGGACAAAAATGTCAATATTACAACCGATGGGTGTCCCGGTTTTACAGGAAAAAACATTGGATTGTTAAAAAGAATAAGTGATGACATAAAGTGCACTCCAGGAAAAGAAATAATTTTTTTACATTGTATTTTACACCAAGAAACACTTTGTAAAAAGGTTCTGAAACTAAAGCACGTGATATCACTTGTAACAAAGGTTGTTAATTTTATCCGTGGACGAGCATTAAACCACCGTCAATTCGTAAACTTTTTGAAAGAAATTGAATGTGATTTTAGTGATATTCCTTACCATACGGAGATTAGATGGCTAAGTCTTTCAAAAGTATTAAAACGATTTCACAATTTGTTAGATGAAATTGTGAACTTCTTAAATATTAAAAACAAGCTTAATGAATTTGAAGAACTAAAGAATGAACAATGGTTGAATGATCTTTCCTTCTCAGTTGATTTATTATCACATTTGAACGATTTGAATGTTTCATTACAAGGAAAGGGACTTTTTATTTATGATATGTACACAAATGTTACCTCATTTACAAGTAAATTAAAATTATTTTCTCAACAGTTTCAACAGGAACAGTTGATTCACTTTCCAACTTTAAAACAAAGGGAAAATAACTTAAAAAGTACTGATTATGAAAAATATGAAATGATAATAAAAGATTTATTCACGGAATTTCAAAGAAGATTTGAAGATTTTAATAAAATTTCTAATGATCTTGCATTAGTAAGTCTACCATTTGCTTTTAATGTCGATGATGCACCATCCAGTATTCAACTAGAACTGATAAATTTACAATCAAGTGCACTATTAAAAAATCAATTTACTGAAAAATCAGTACCGAATTTTATGCTTCGTTAAATCCGGAAATTTTCAAAAATATTCTGGATCATGCACAAAATATCTGGCGTTCTTTGGATCAACTTACCTGTGCGAAAGTACATTTTCGTTAATGAAACATACAAAAGTAAAATCAGATCGAGAATAACAGATGAAAATTTGGACGCAGTTCTTGAATTGCTACTAGCGAATTAGATCCTAAGTATGATGTAATAATAGATCAGGAACATTCTAAATTTAATCCATCACATTGAAGATTGAGGAAAGTTTATTGTAATCATTGCAATAATAAAAGTGTTAATTGCAAATTTTATTTTTATTTATACTTTATTCCCATTGTGGTAAATATGTATTTATTATTATTCTTATTTTCTACTCTGTTAATTGTTTTTCTATTCAAATAATTTCACATTTTTTAATTAGATAACTAATTTTTGGTAGCCCTTAATTTGCAGTGCCGTATTTCTAATGCCCCCGAATTTTCATTGTTTTTCACGAAAAATGTTCATAGTTTTATTTATATAGTATATATAAAGTATTATATATATATATATTTATATATATATAGTATTATAAATCGCTCGATTTGATCAGGCCCGCATTGTCAGAGGAAAATTGAAAATTGGCCCTATGCTGAAAAAAGTTGCCCATCCCTGGTTTAGAAGATAATCAAAGTCACTTTCAATTTGTCATAAATGTCAAACTTAAAATTTTTTATTATTTTGACAACTAGGTTATGGATCGAAACGTAAATAAAGACAATTTTAAAAACTCTGAGTCGCTTAATACCTAAAAAAGATTATGAAAAATACAATACAAACCACAACAAACATACAGGGAGTGTTTAGAAAACAAGGTCACAAACTTTCATGTGTTGTGATACTTATCTTGCATCTATATTTGTGGGTACGAAACAGCTAAATATCTTGAACTCACTCACTGATGAAACGTCATAACAGTAGCCGGATCATTTGTGTTGTGATCATAACTGCAACGGCAGCCTATGCCAGAGAGCATTTGAGTCTACATAAAAAAACAATCAGGCCTATGTGAAAGAACAATTGGGCCTATGTAGAAGAGCTAAAAAGAGAATTCTCGTCTAACATTCTTCAAGTGGACCGTGTCCGATTCGAACTTCGAGATCTTGGGCATAGTAGTCACACACATATCAACTATGCCACGGAACCGCCGTGTGTATTCATTTGTTTAATTAAATTATTGAATTTCAAATATTGCCATTTTAATAATAATAAAGTATTTAGTTGGAGAAGGGATGTAATTCTCTGAAAGGTTGGCGTAACTTTCTTCACAATTTTGTAAAACATGTTTATTTAGAACTCAATGATGTGATTGATGCATATTTTAATAGCTATTCTGCATAATTCCACTTCTGTAAATAGATCAATTTAAACATGATCGCTCAATTCATGAATATCTACAAATATCAATGTACTGGGAGTGTGAAAATTACAATCGATGAAAAACTAAAGTTCAATAGAATTCTTGTTTAAAGAATGCCAAAAAAATTCACCTTGAACGTAGGTCAGCAGGTTCAAGTTTGCACTATTTTACTCAGTGTTTTAAAAATCGAATCATGTGTTAAAGGAACTTTTCATCAGATCTGGGCCCGTCCTGTGTGTTTGATAGCAAACAGGTTTGTTGGCATGCAGTAGAAAAACGATTCAAAATCTTGAGTAAGAAATATTAGAAGTAAAGGAAATGAAAATTTTAAGGCGCAATAGTAGAAATTGGAATGATTGTAGTGTTGGGAAAAACTATTAAAAGCATGTGAATGTTAGAAATGAACTGGCGTTATGAATCAACTGAATCGTTAAAACTGGTAATGATAACGTATTGATGGTTCAGGAAAATTGATATTACTAGGTTAATTAAAAGAAAGCAAGGTAGGATGTTGGTCATATTTTGAGGCATGAAGAAATAATACAGATTACGTCAGTTACAGAAATCCGTTGAGTACATGGCCCAAAAATTTGATGAAGTTCTCCAACAAAATATTAAAATTAAACGACTCAAAAGAAAACTATATTTAACAAGAAAATCAAGAACCGCACAATGAATTTTAATATTTGGAATATTTCGAGCAGATCCTCCAAAGTAGTCCCTCCGGAGATCTGAATGGGGACTATTTTAACTCCGGCATCTTTTACCCCAAAGGATGCCATCATCTTAAATAAGAATTTAAGTACACTGTATAGTTGGGAAATAATGTGGTGGTTTCCTGTTGCCTTCCACATCACTGTAGTGTGTCTTAGAATACAATACCGACCCCTTATGGTGTCTGCCACTATAAGTACCAAAACAACCGATGCCGTCTTTCAGGGACCTGTCTTAGACTCCTCCTCACTAAAGACCCCACTAATTTGGTTAAGCCTATAGTTCGACTCTTTAAATCACAAACACATAAGCCATTCTACCTGTTCTAGTATTCTAGAACTTTTTCAAGGTGCAGGTCCATTCAGAATGGTCTGAGTTTATCACAGTTCATTAATTAGTTAATTAATTATAATAGTTTGAGTTTATTGAGATTGCAATATGTACATACAAACTCAGCATTTGCATTTTTTAGTTAAACAATCGCATTTCATATTCCATCATTTCTCCATATATGTTTGAATCGTCCTTTCAGTAACCCTGAAGTTAATCTTCATATTTACAGTTAGAAGTAGTTTGTTCGTACATCCTTTGTCAATATTTACAGATAAAGAAGTTAGTGCAAGGTTTTCGCATTATTGGTCTTGTTCCACGAACCATGCATTCTTAAAAGCAAGCCAAATTTTACGAATAATTATTATATAAGAAATTTAAATTTATATATTTGACTGCAGTAATGCGCGCATTGTTTGTTTAATTTTTATTGTAAGTTTTTAAATAATTATTATTTTTTTACGCATTACCTGTAGCATTATTCTCATTTTTATAATATTGTTCTTTTTACATAAAAATTGAGTTACTGTTAGAAAAGGCTGCAGTTGTCACCAAACAAAGTATTGCGGGATTAAAGGCGTTTGAAACCGTATCAAACAATATTGATGAATTCTAGAACCAGCTTAAGTTCACTGCTGCTTTTGAAATCGCAACAAAATTATATGACGATTTTCAGTCCGTTAACTACATCACGTTAATTGATGGGTCTTCTGAGAATTGGAATGACTATTTGATTTGTTATTCTGTCAATTAAAAGCAGTTCATATGAGCATCGATGATGGTCTCCAAAAGCGACACTTGCAAGGTCCCGTTCAAACTCAAATGATGGAAATGCAGGTGACAGTTTCATGTTTTAATTCTGCAAAATCAGTAGCGTAATGTAAGGCTGCCCAAAATTGAACTTGTTCATTTCAAGGATGTCGCTTAAACAAGTCGCTGACCTATATAAATTTATTGAATGCACTCATACATAATAATGACAGTTTATCGCCATTGACCAATTTCCAGTATTTGATCTCTATCATCTCTATCTTTGACGTCAAACAATTATTTGACAGCGTATAACACGCTCATAAAATACAGGAATGAACTTGTCTTAACTACCATCTATTGGCAATCAATTTTTAATGTACCAAAATGCAATAGCGATTCAGTTCAGTCACTGCAAAATTTATTAAACAATTTCAGTGAAACTGCACTTTCACAGCACAAGAATATAGGTCTCAGAATTCATTTATTTTTGTATCTACAGAACCTTATCTCGATAACGCATTAAAAGGTTTTGGAACTTGGAAAAGTTCATTCAAAGTTCAATATTCCGTCTGAGGATCAACAATATTCCATGAACCGCCAGCTCGTTTTGGTATTAAGTTGCCTTTCATGGACCCAAAGAATATTCTCAAGTTTGAAGGTACTTTGGATATAGCTGATCGCAGATTGCTAGCTCTTGAATGCAGCCTTGACTAGTCTATCTGTCGTCCGCAACATGTACATTGATTTTATGAATGATTAATTCAAGTCAGGACACATGTCAAAATTGTCTGAAACTCCATCAAATACAAATTCATATTTTATGCTGCATCATTGTGTTTTCAAGACAAATGGTGACACAAAAGGCATTCGCGTTTGTCTTTGACGCATCAGCCAAAGCATAAAATAATGTTTCACTAAATGATTGTATACTTAGTGGAGCCAAACTTCAAGCAGACATTGCTGCAATTTTACTTATTTCTTATACTTATATTTTTGTTTTCACATGTGACATCTGCCAGATGTTCAGATAGGTCTTAGTGCAACCGATAGGTACATATCATCCTAATACAGTGATGTATGGTGTTTCATCTAGCGCTTTCATTGCTATTCGTTGCCTTCTTCAACTATCCAAGGAAGGTAGGGATAAATTTCCACTTGCTTTGCAAGCACTTCAATCAAATATTATATGTTGATGATCTGGTTTGTGGTGGTCAAGATTTTTCAGCAGTCTTGGAATTAGGCAATCAGCTTATTAGTTTGTTACAGTTAGGTTGTTTCGAATTATGCAAGTGGGCAGCTAGCTAATAACAATACAAATTTGGAATACATTCCAACAGAACATGTTTAGTCTAATTCTCCCAGTTTTGATTATGATTCAGTTGTCAAAATTCTAGGTCTTCAATGGCATTCTAACTTGGATATATTTTCTTTTGAGGTCACAACAGTTTTTGTACAATGTTAACCCTAGTTTCAGAGATGGCCCATATCAATGGCTTCTTGGGTTTTTTGACTCCATTGACATTTTTTGTCAAACATGTCATACAATACCTTTTGGCATGAGGCTTAGATTAGAACGCTACACCACCCGTTTGCACGCAAAGGAAAAATATAAATATTCTCTCTCGTAATTATCTGAATTTCTATTCAAATAATTTCACATTTTTTAATTAGATAACTAATTTTTGGTAGCCCTTAATTTGCAGTGCCGTATTTCTAATGCCCCCGAATTTTCATTGTTTTTCACGAAAAATGTTCATAGTTTTATTTATATAGTATATATAAAGTATTATATATATATATTTATATATATATAGTATTATAAATCGCTCGATTTGATCAGGCCCGCATTGTCAGAGGAAAATTGAAAATTGGCCCTATGCTGAAAAAAGTTGCCCACCCCTGGTTTAGAAGATAATCAAAGTCACTTTCAATTTGTCATAAATGTCAAACTTAAAATTTTTTATTATTTTGACAACTAGGTTATGGATCGAAACGTAAATAAAGACAATTTTAAAAACTCTGAGCCGCTTAATACCTAAAAAAGATTATGAAAAATACAATACAAACCACAACAAACATACAGGGAGTGTTTAGAAAACAAGGTCACAAACTTTCATGTGTTGTGATACTTATCTTGCATCTATATTTGTGGGTACGAAACAGCTAAATATCTTGAACTCACTCACTGATGAAACGTCATAACAGTAGCCGGATCATTTGTGTTGTGATCATAACTGCAACGGCAGCCTATGCCAGAGAGCATTTGAGTCTACATAAAAAAACAATCAGGCCTATGTGAAAGAACAATTGGGCCTATGTAGAAGAGCTAAAAAGAGAATTCTCGTCTAACATTCTTCAAGTGGACCGTGTCCGGATTCGAACTCGAGATCTTGGGCATAGTAGTCACACACATATCAACTATGCCACGGAACCGCCGTGTGTATTCATTTGTTTAATTAAATTATTGAATTTCAAATATTGCCATTTTAATAATAATAAAGTATTTAGTTGGAGAAGGGATGTAATTCTCTGAAAGGTTGGCGTAACTTTCTTCACAATTTTGTAAAACATGTTTATTTAGAACTCAATGATGTGATTGATGCATATTTTTAATAGCTATTCTGCATAATTCCACTTCTGTAAATAGATCAATTTAAACATGATCGCTCAATTCATGAATATCTACAAATATCAATGTACTGGGAGTGTGAAAATTACAATCGATGAAAAACTAAAGTTCAATAGAATTCTTGTTTAAAGAATGCCAAAAAAATTCACCTTGAACGTAGGTCAGCAGGTTCAAGTTTGCACTATTTTACTCGAGTGTTTTTTAAAAATCGAATCATGTGTTAAAGGAACTTTTCATCAGATCTGGGCCCGTCCCTGTGTGTTTGATAGCAAACAGGTTTGTTGGCATGCAGTAGAAAAGCGATTCAAAATCTTGAGTAAGAAATATTAGAAGTAAAGGGAAATGAAAATTTTTAAGGCGCAATAGTAGAAATTGGAATGATTGTAGTGTTGGGAAAAACTATTAAAAGCATGTGAATGTTAGGAAATGAACTGGCGTTATGAATCAACTGAATCGTTAAAACTGGTAATGATAACGTATTGATGGTTCAGGAAAATTGATATTACTAGGTTAATTAAAAGAAAGCAAGGTAGGATGTTGGTCATATTTTGAGGCATGAAGAAATAATACAGATTACGTCAGTTACAGAAATCCGTTGAGTACATGGCCCAAAAATTTGATGAAGTTCTCCAACAAAATATTAAAATTAAACGACTCAAAAGAAAACTATATTTAACAAGAAAAATCAAGAACCGCACAATGAATTTTAATATTTGGAATATTTCGAGCAGATCCTCCAAAGTAGTCCCCTCCCGGAGATCTGAATGGGGACTATTTTAACTCCGGCATCTTTTACCCCAAAGGATGCCATCATCTTAAATAAGAATTTAAGTACACTGTATAGTTGGGAAATAATGTGGTGGTTTCCTGTTGCCTTCCACATCACTGTAGTGTGTCTTAGAATACAATACCGACCCCTTATGGTGTCTGCCACTATAAGTACCAAAACAACCGATGCCGTCTTTCAGGGACCTGTCTTAGACTCCTCCCTCACTAAAGACCCCACTAATTTGGTTAAGCCTATAGTTCGACTCTTTAAATCACAAACACGCAAGCCATTCTACCTGTTCTAGTATTCTAGAACTTTTTCAAGGTGCAGGTCCATTCAGAATGGTCTGAGTTTATCACAGTTCATTAATTAGTTAATTAATTATAATAGTTTGAGTTTATTGAGATTGCAATATGTACATACAAACTCAGCATTTGCATTTTTTAGTTAAACAATCGCATTTCATATTCCATCATTTCTCCATATATGTTTGAATCGTCCTTTCAGTAACCCTGAAGTTAATCTTCATATTTACAGTTAGAAGTAGTTTGTTCGTACATCCTTTGTCAATATTTACAGATAAAGAAGTTAGTGCAAGGTTTTCATTATTGGTCTTGTTCCACGAACCATGCATTCTTAAAAGCAAGCCAAATTTTACGAATAATTATTATATAAGAAATTTAAATTTATATATTTGACTGCAGTAATGCGCGCATTGTTTGTTTAATTTTTATTGTAAGTTTTTAAATAATTATTATTTTTTTACGCATTACCTGTAGCATTATTCTCATTTTTATAATATTGTTCTTTTTACATAAAAATTGAGTTACTGTTAGAAAAGGCTGCAGTTGTCACCAAACAAAGTATTGCGGGATTAAAGGCGTTTGAAACCGTATCAAACAATATTGATGAATTCTAGAACCAGCTTAAGTTCACTGCTGCTTTTGAAATCGCAACAAAATTATATGACGATTTTCAGTCCGTTAACTACATCACGTTAATTGATGAGTCATCTGAGAATTGGAATGACTATTTGATTTGTTATTCTGTCAATTAAAAGCAGTTCATATGAGCATCGATGATGGTCTCCAAAAGCGACACTTGCAAGGTCCCGTTCAAACTCAAATGATGGAAATGCAGGTGACAGTTTCATGTTTTAATTCTGCAAAATCAGTAGCGTAATGTAAGGCTGCCCAAAATTGAACTTGTTCATTTCAAGGATGTGCGCTTAAACAAGTCGCTGACCTATATAAATTTATTGAATGCACTCATACATAATAATGACAGTTTATCGCCATTGACCAATTTCCAGTATTTGATCTCTATCATCTCTATCTTTGACGTCAAACAATTATTTGACAGCGTATAACACGCTCATAAAATACAGGAATGAACTTGTCTTAACTACCATCTATTGGCAATCAATTTTTAATGTACCAAAATGCAATAGCGATTCAGTTCAGTCACTGCAAAATTTATTAAACAATTTCAGTGAAACTGCACTTTCACAGCACAAGAATATAGGTCTCAGAATTCATTTATTTTTTGTATCTACAGAACCTTATCTCGATAACGCATTAAAAAGGTTTTGGAACTTGGAAAAAGTTCATTCAAAGTTCAATATTCCGTCTGAGGATCAACAATATTCCATGAACCGCCAGCTCGTTTTGGTATTAAGTTGCCTTTCATGGACCCAAAGAATATTCTCAAGTTTGAAGGTACTTTGGATATAGCTGATCGCAGATTGCTAGCTCTTGAATGCAGCCTTGACTAGTCTATCTGTCGTCCGCAACATGTACATTGATTTTATGAATGATTAATTCAAGTCAGGACACATGTCAAAATTGTCTGAAACTCCATCAAATACAAATTCATATTTTATGCTGCATCATTGTGTTTTCAAGACAAATGGTGACACAAAAGGCATTCGCGTTTGTCTTTGACGCATCAGCCAAAGCATAAAATAATGTTTCACTAAATGATTGTATACTTAGTGGAGCCAAACTTCAAGCAGACATTGCTGCAATTTTACTTATTTCTTATACTTATATTTTGTTTTCACATGTGACATCTGCCAGATGTTCAGATAGGTCTTAGTGCAACCGATAGGTACATATCATCCTAATACAGTGATGTATGGTGTTTCATCTAGCGCTTTCATTGCTATTCGTTGCCTTCTTCAACTATCCAAGGAAGGTAGGGATAAATTTCCACTTGCTTTGCAAGCACTTCAATCAAATATTATATGTTGATGATCTGGTTTGTGGTGGTCAAGATTTTCAGCAGTCTTGGAATTAGGCAATCAGCTTATTAGTTTGTTACAGTTAGGTTGTTTCGAATTATGCAAGTGGGCAGCTAGCTAATAACAATACAAATTTGGAATACATTCCAACAGAACATGTTTAGTCTAATTCTCCCAGTTTTGATTATGATTCAGTTGTCAAAATTCTAGGTCTTCAATGGCATTCTAACTTGGATATATTTTCTTTTGAGGTCACAACAGTTTTTGTACAATGTTAACCCTAGTTTCAGAGATGGCCCATATCAATGGCTTCTTGGGTTTTTTGACTCCATTGACATTTTTTGTCAAACATGTCATACAATACCTTTTGGCATGAGGCTTAGATTAGAACGCTACACCACCCGTTTGCACGCAAAGGAAAAATATAAATATTCTCTCTCGTAATTATCTGAAATCAGCATACCTAGATGTTTAAGACCTTCTTCGTTTTTTCTTTGTGAATTTCACACATTTTGCGATGACTCTGAGTTAGGCTATTCCTCAGTTGCTTATTTTAGATTTATAGACCAAAAGGGAATGTGTTTGTATCTTTTATTATGGTCAAGTTTAAGGTTGCACCACTCTCAGACTTAGTAGATTATATTATACAAATCTGTCGGCATTATTTACATATTGATAGGTTCTTTGCATGAAGCGATTCCACAGTTACCTTATCATGGATTTGTTCTTCGCCACACAAATGGAAGACTGTTGTAGTCAAAAGGGTGACTCACATTCAGGAAAGGATTTCTCCAGTTGATTGACATCATATTCGTTCAGCTGACACCACCTAAGAGGTTTACTACCTCAACAGCTTATCACATGCTCCTTATGGTTTGGGGGAGGGGTGGATTTCATGGCTTCAATTGTCTCCCAGTTTATGGTCTTTCACATCGTTTATTTATTTGTCAAATAATATCACAACAGAAGAAAAAATTTTAACATTTATTTCAGAATTGATTTTCCTCCCTTTGCAAAATGCAATGCATTTTGGCATATTGTTTTTGTTTTATTAATAATCTTTGTAAGATACACAAGTGTTCTGATGTCTTCGTGGATCATAAAGTATTTCCCAGGTCATCAGTGATATGATAGCAACTTCGTCCGAATCAACAAAGAGCGCATTTCGCATATGAAGAACGCCGTGGAGGATGAAGCAATACGTGGAATTTTCCTCCCCCTTCTGTTATACGTTGTCAAGGACGCACAATCTTCTGCATTTAAAGCTGAAATCGAATGTATCAAAAAGGGACTCGCATGTTCTAAACAATTTCAAAAACTTTTTCTTTTTTAGACAAGGATGAGATACCTTGTGCCCGTGGTTGTTGTCGTATTCATTCCTGCTATTTGAGGCCAAACATCCTGCACTTCACCTCAGCAGACATTGTCACAACTGGTGATTCTTCAATCTCATCAGGATCATTTACATGCTGGAGTCAATAGTTGAATAAAAATTTTGGATTTTGTCTGCAAAATGCTTGATTAGGCGCTATTTATCAAAATGCAACCATTGTTTTCAATTACATCCAACCGCTTTTGTTCCCACATTGGGTGACTTACCATCTACACAAATTACAGAAGTCAAGCCATTTAGTGTTGTCACAGTTGAATATGTCGGGCCATTTTCGATTCTTGTTTCTTGTGGTGCAGTCATTTCTAGCAGTTTTGCATCGTTTCATTCCACACCGTTGTCATTGTTCCCAGGTCATCAGTGATATGATAGCAACTTCGTCCGAATCAACAAAGAGCTCATTTCGCATATGATGAACGCCGTGGAGGGTGAAGCAATATGTGGAATTTTCCTCCCCCTTCTGCACCTAATTTTTCTGGGTTGGTAGAGAGCATTATCGAAACTAGTAAAACTCACCTCCACCCAGTTATAGGCATGCAAATCCTTACATATGAGTTATTCAATGTTTTTGCAAACAGGTCGAGACATTGCTCAACTCTCGTCCTCTTTGTAGTGTTTCAATGGATCCAATTGACTTAAATGTTCCTTCACCTGAACCTGCTTCAGCTATTGAAGCCATTAATTGCATCTCCACATGCAAGTCTGAATCATTTGAAAATCTCGAAATTGTCTAGATGACAACTAATCCAACACCTTCATCATGATTTTTAAAAGCATTAGTGCAATGAATATTTCTATAATTTTTATCAACAAGCAAATGGAACAAAACTAATGCTCTCGAATCCTTGGATATCAGCATGTTGGTGCTCATAAAGGAAAACAATACTCCTATTACATTGGAAACTGGGTAGAATTGTCGTCCTAAACCTTGGTCGTGACAACATTGCATGTGTTGCAACTGTTTGCACTACTTCGGGTCAATACAGAAGGCCAATGGTAAAGCGGTGTGCTTTGCCTACGCAATAAGCTTTATTCGTAATTTCTTGTGTATATATGATTCTTTTGTACACATGTTTATATATGATTTTCACGGTGAATAACAATAGAACCCCTGCTTTGGCCAAGTATGCGTTTAGTTAAAACAAAAACTTAAATTTAATATTGATAGATGGTCAACCAGTTTAATTTCTACATACTATTTTGCTTCTATAACATTTAGCTTTTATGTATGCAAACATGATGCAATATGCTTTAATTTTACAGAAGTGTACAACAACAGTAATAGTTCTTGTTAATGATAAACTCCACACATGTATAAATGATAACGATCAATTATAATTCCTAGATACGATATATAGAATGTGATGGTTATAATTCAATACACTTACAGGTTTTTGTTTTGTTGCATTCCCTCGAAGCTCTATCCACGTCAATAGACAGTACTTTTTGCAGATAAAATTCGTACCTATTATGGTTGATCAAAAGCTCCCAAAACACTGGTCACTTTTTCACAAGATCGGCATGTAATATCTGTATATAATTGCGTCCAAGGACCTGTCTCGATTTATGACTACCATCATTTTTTTAAATTGCTATATTACTTTATTGTGCACTGTTCTAATCTATTTTTGACACTTTGTATTGTATTTATGCTTTACAAGTGACTAAAATTATTTCTATAAGTTCAATATTGTACTTGTACATTTTTTATTTTGTATATTTGAAAGCAGAGATTTGTGGCAATATAATTTACAATCGCTTTATACTGTTACAGGAAAAAAATTAAATTAATAAAACTTGTAATTTGTATGTTTAACTACACAATATTGAGTATGCTTGAAAAGAAAAGAAAATGCATAATAAAAGTGCGAAAAAATAAAAATATTATGCACATTAAAAAATTGAGTTTCATTTTCAACAACTTATCATTCAGATATTAATGCAAACTTAAAAGCAAGATGTCAAATTGTAAAATATTAGGTATTTCTTTAAATTATTTTTTGAAAAATCTCAAATAAAAGAAAGTTATAACAAAATCTTTGATAATTACAATTTTAAATTTATGGGACATTTTCTGAATGAATAAAAACTTCAGTACTTTTATTTTACCATAGAAATGTTTCAAACAATCTAAATGCTTATAGTGCTACGTTTCCTGAGGTCTCCCATTCTTTGGTGATCATCTTGTTATATAACATTATTTTTAACTTAAATTGTGTATACTGTCTGTATCATTTAGTTCTTTTTAGATCGCACAATTCTTTTAACAACTCACTTTATGGATGAAGCTGATTTATTGGGAGATCGTATTGCTATAATGGCAGGAGGTAAGCTACAATGTTTTGGTTCTAGTTTCTTTTTAAAGAAGAAATATGGAGCTGGATATCATTTAATTATGGACAAGTCTCCTATGTGTAATGTTAACGCAGTAACTACTCTCCTTCAAAAACATATCCCAAACATTGTTGTAAGTTATATATTTGAAGAAAAAAAAAAGTTATTTTCATACAACTGTAGGTCGAAAATAATGTTGGATCAGAATTATCTTATATACTCAGTGAAAAACAGTCTTGGGTTTTCGAAGATATGTTGAGTGATCTTGAAACAAACAGTATATCATTAGGTATTTTAAGTTATGGTATTTCTTTAACAACTTTGGAAGAAGTTTTTATGAAGTATGTTGTTTTCTTAAAATCTTGTTTAAACAATAATTTAACTTTAGAGTTGGTGCTGATCATGGACAAGAGGAATGTAACAATGCTGTTGAGGGAAACAGTGAGCTTCCGTTATCTAATAATAATTCTAGAGTTATTAAACTACTAAAGGATGACTTAACTCCTAGTGATATTGATGAAATTCCATGTGATACTTCCGACACTAAATGTAAATATATTTTTAAATTTGTATACAAAGTTTAGTTCCTAACATTCTTTTGTAGTAAATTTGGGAGACAACTTGTTGACAGGCTATGAATTATGGAAAAATCAATTATGGGCTATGTTGATGAAACGAGGATTATCAATTATACGCTCGTGGTTTTTAGTTATAATACAAAATTGTATTCCAGTATTATTTCTTGTGCTTGCAATTGTAGTTGTTAGAGGTGTAAAACCATACAGAGATTTACCAGATCTAAATATTGAATTGAAATCTTATGGCAAACCTGTAACTGTGGTTACACATGTCACACAACATGACTACATACAACCATATCTTCATCTAAATGAAGTACAAAATAATATTATTGTTGATTGGGCAAATGGAAATCTATCAGAAAAAATTGCAGCTGAGGTACGAATTTGTTTATTTTAAATCTAGAATTTTAAAATATATAAGTATGAGAACCACACTTGAAATTATGAAGCATTATTACAGATTTAAATTTCAGGATATATCAAGTTGGCACTTTCATCTGTTTCTGTAAATTATTAGCTTTCCATATTTGTTCATATGCAATTGCAATAATTCTTTTGATATTCGTTGAACTGCTACTGATCATTTTTGCAGTAATCAGAACCCCCTATTTTTGTAGCTGCTTATTTTCTAAAATGTATGCAAAAGACTCCATCGATAGCTCTGTATATAGTTGATAATAGCACAATAAACACAAATTTTCCTTTAAAAACAAATAATAAAAACTATTATATTCTGTGACACGAAATATTATAATTAGTCTATTAATTTGACATAACATAAAAAAAACTATTTGTGCAAGCATTTTGATTTCTGTATATTACATGATATGCTGTAAATAGTACAATGACCAAAGAACAGTAGACCAAAATAACTTGAAACATTAATAAAAATTTAATCCTTACTATTACTTGTCATGAGTGTAACGAGGGTGTCAGTGTATGAGTTATTATTGTGTCAACATCCCATCCCCCCTCTTAAGGCATTGTTCTCAACAATTCACAACTCTCACCTTTAAGAAGTGGAGAAAGTTTAGTAATAGGGCGAATTAATTCTCCTTTATTAGTTTTAATTTTTACTACACATACTTCATTATCACATTGGGAGGGTAATTTTACTACAATAATGCTACATAAATTATTAACAAATTTACATGGGGTTAAATTCTCTGGGGTGGTAAATGCGCCTCAAATTATAAGAGCGGCACTTACCTCATGGGTATCCTGATCCAGCTGTGTCTTAGACTCTCGTGGGGGTGGCATCCAGATGTCCCTTTGTTTGATTGGCTGTACTTCTTTTCAACGAAGCGCCTGTATGTTGTGTAATGAAAACAGGAAAAAGGTAAGGAAAATGGACCACTTTGCTGACTGTCGGAACACTACAGACACATCTACACTTGAAGAAGATCGGTAGTAAAGTTTTTTTGTTTCGACACATTTGCTCCCACGATTCATCGTCCTCTCTAGCTGCCTTGTTAATCATGAGGAATGCAATTCATGCATTTTCCCACGCCACAAATCATAAGTCAAGGTCCGAACTTGTGTGAGTACCAAATCTATGTGTGGTTGTCACACAACACATATTTAACATAATAATACTGTAGGATTCCCCATGCGGGATTTAAGAACCCCTGAACCTAAATAATGTAGTAAATGGTAAAACTTTTTTAAAAAACACAACAATCACCTTAAAGCTTCAACAAGAAAAATAAATAAAAAGAAAAAGGTCTCGTTGTGCGAGGGCTCGCACATTCGCGGAAAACTTAAATTTGTCTAAAGGCGCCATCTGGTTTTTTAAACTGTAGCAATTTTTGCAATACCAGAAAATAGAAATAAGCAGGCATCTGACTTTAAGGCTTACTCAATTCAGCATGCAGAGGTCTTGTTTGTCGACGCGCCGATTGCACAAATTTAGTCGCGAGCATGAGACTCTCATACTTATTACTAACAAAACTTCACTATAAATTTAAAACAAAAGTTATTTGCACTTTCACATATGAATGCGTAAAAATATACATTTATATATTTGAAGATATTTTCTAAAGCTACAGAAATTTTGGCTAGCTTTAACAGGATAAGACAAAATATGATGCAACATCGAAAACGTTAAGTTAACAAATTAACCAGTGTTGCTTCGTTTACGATACATAATTTTCTTAATTCTATTCTATCAAATATAGCGCTAAAGTGCAAATCTGCTTTTCATCTTGCAATAATAAATCCTACCCTTTGGTCATAGATACCAAGGGTTCGGAACAATAAATAGGTAAAATAGTTTCTTAAGGCATTTCACAACAAGAAGGATGTAGATCATTTATATACAAAAGGTAAAGCCAATATAAAAATAACATCTCAGAGATAATTGCAGAGAAAAAGATAAATACTTAACCATTTATAGGTTAGAGCATTATTTAAGGTACGATAAAATTCTTATGATATTTTGAGAAAAAGATAATAACCAGTTATGGTCACATATTAATTAGGTAAAATAAAATCCTTAAGATAACTGACTTGACCTAATAATTAAGACAAGATAATATATTATAAAAAAAATTTTTTAGAGAAAGAATGTAAAATCTAATTTTGGCCTTATACTCGAAGCACGCCACTCCTCCTATAAATGTAAAAATAAAAAAGGGGACTCCTAAGGGAGTATAGAGATTCCATAGGAACTCAAAATGGGATTTTTACTCATGTCTTTCAAAAGAAAAACTTACGTGAAGCAGTACTCGTTCATATGAACAACTTGAGGAACCAAATAGAAAGCGGGAATGCAATCCCTGCATCCGGGCTTCAATTATGAGAATTGGCACACAAGTCAACTCAAATAGCAAGTTCACTGTCGATGGCTATAACGTACATCAGCGGAAGACAGTGGCAATACACATATAGACGGAGGTACCCCATGCCCCATAGCCCAATGTTGTGAAGTAACTACCCTAACTATGCAGCGACTTCGAAAATAAATGAAACAATAGAAAATAAAGAAAAGATAAAAGAGGGCGGTGAGAGATTTGGAGGTTTATAGCAACTCAGGTAGAAGGGAGAAGAGGAAGTGTTTGCATTGAGCAATAGCGACAAAAAAAAATGGTGGATAGTGAAGCACTACTCGGTCAGCTGAAGTGTAGTCAGTAGCCCGGAGTGGGGAAACGCCACTCTTATATGATGGACAGTTGTATCGGGACTAGGACAAGACCACCAGAGGAAAAGATAAGGCTCAAAGTGGAGATAGAGGGATAAGAAAAGGTAGAGTTTTAGGATAAGCATTGTAGAGAAGAAGTAGAGAATGTTCCTATTACGATAGATTGGTCCAAAAACCACCTTCAAGGTTAACGATAAGGTAAAACCTAAATCACCACGTAGATACTTAAAAACAACTAGACTCCAAATGCGACCCAGGCAGATCTTCCTACCAAGCTGATCTACTGCAATAAGAAAATCAAAAAAAGATAACCTAGTAACTTAAATATATCCACACGATAACTTCAAGGACATAATTGTCATGGACACTGCAGTAATTATATGATAAACAATTAATTGAAGATAGAAATAGGAAATTTCAATTAACAACAAGGAATAATATTTGAAAGGACAAAAGGGAGAGCTTCTCATCAACAGGTTCAGGAAATACAACAATTGCATTAGCATTCTTATAATATAAAATAATTGATAACTTAAGTTATAAATAATAATTGAAATGTTTGCGTAATAAAACACATTGATGGTAAATTTCTTGTATTCGCAATTGTGGAAACTGAATTTTTACTGTAAAGGCATAGCTTGCACTTACTATAGGTATTCAAAGTATAACATCAACCCGACATCAGCTAGTAAAAGTACTAAAGATTCGTTTGTTTGTTCAGACGAAAAATATGTCAACCACGATAAATGACTATTAGGTTGTGGAATGATAGATAGCAGATGTATTTGCATGTAATCATCACTAGAAAAAAATGTTTAACTAGGCATGAGAGGTTTATCTTTTAAAATAAAGAACTATATATATGGCATTACAAGGTTTGGAACACTTATTTATAGGTTAAAGGGTTAATAATCATTTAGATGTTCGATAAAATCCGTCAAAGTTTAAAGTTTGTCATTGTCCCACCTGCCTTCCAGCATTTTCATTGGTTAGGACAATAACCATACATTCCTTCGAATGAGAGAAAATGCGTGTTTATTTCATCACTTACAATAAACTGTAAGTTTCTGACCTATAGTTGCATGAGAACTTAGAAACAACGATTTTATGTGTAATAACCTAATTTATACTACAATAATAATGACTGGAAAATTAAGCTTTCTCTTTAGGATTAAAAACCATCCCTACACCTAATATTAAAGTAAAACTTTGTGCTGCCAAAAAGATGTAACAATTATTACTGCAGTAATCGAACCCCTTATTTTTGTCACTGGTTATTTTCTAAAATGCATGCAAACATTTCTCCATCAATAGTTCTGTATATATCGTTGATAATAGCACAATAAACACACATTTGCCTTTAAAAACATACAATGAAAACTATTACATTCTGTGACATACATTCTTATAATTAATCCATTAATTTGAAATAATAAAAAAACTATTATTTGTGTAAGCATCTTGATTCCTGTGTATTACTAAACAGCACTGCAACCAAAACACAACTGCTCTAGTCGAGTCCCGATACTAAAAGTGTTCACGTATTTTCTGACAGACTTAGTTGTAGGTCCAATAGAAGTTTCACCTTATTTCCCCAAGAACGGAAAAAAATCCCACAAGAGTGATATACACCCTCGATGGGGTCTTAACATATTTTTACATATATCATTCTAAGCCTACAATTTAACTATTAATTTATAACCTACTCAAGGCCAGAACCAAGAAACAAGAGGAATTACTTTTGCTTTGAAACGAAATATGGTCAAGTATAATGATATAAGAAATGGAAAGTGAATATTCAATAATTGAAAAATGCATGTTATGGGTTAATAACTTAACATGTAACAAGTGCACTAGCTTGGTTCATGCTTAACAGTGACTTGAGCCGATGATTGGTTCAAGGGAAAAAGCATAAAATTCCAATAGGGAAGCAACAACAACTGCAGATATTTTTCGGAGGTTGAGTAATTGATTCTTGATACGTTTATGTACCTAGAAATTTCTTTCTACATGTACTTCTGAAAAAGTAAACTAATTAATCTTTATAAATACCGAGCACAGTTGTATGATTTTTCGCACACTGTGATGAAAACTCAATGACTGGAAGAACCACGATTCAAATGTTAAATTTCAAAATATATTTTTGTTTGTTTATTTTCAAAGATATTTTCACACATGCTTTGTACAATATTCTACAAACAAAATGTTTGGCATACTCAATTTCAGTAAAAAAGTGATGGTCCCCTTAAATGCCTTCAAGGAAATTCGCAAAAATTACCAAATTTCATCTGACAATTTATCAACAGATAATGAAAATAAGAGTTCACCAAATTGGTTAAAGACTGACGATTCCACGATTTCAACACAAAAAAAGAATATATACAGAGTATTTTATGAAATTATAGACAGTTTGTGTTTTCAAATTAACACAAGATATTAATCAATTGAGACATTGGGTTGTTTTATCTTGTTACACTGTAAAGAATATCGTATTTTATAACAAAATTTCCCGATAGTGATTTTGAAAAGCTTAAGAGTGTTCGATTTTATCAGACTTAAAAATGAATCAACTGCTATCTATTCATTTCCTGAATTCGAATAAAACCAGTATACCAAGAATAAACTTAACGTGGGACTCAAGGAAGTTCATAAATTAGCAGTTTGAATTCTAACAATACCCACAACCACGGCATCCGTAGAAAGATCATTTTCAGTTCTCAAGTGAATAATATTTATAGTTGTTTGACACAACTAGAAGCTAAGCTCTCTGGACTAGCATTTGTCAATTAAAAAACATGTTCTTATTAAGCTACAAAATAACAAAGAAAGATTTTATGAATTAGTTATATACAAATTTTTAGAACATGATCGATTAGTTTCTATTCTGAGCTAATCTACACATTTCCGTGAGATTCCTGCAGCCTACATCTTTCACCATCTGTATGCAATAGTTTAATCTAGGTCTACCTCTACCTCTCATTGTTCATTCTCTGTTTCTAGTCTATGTCGCGCTATTCCCTATGCCTTAATGTGTGTCACTATAAGTGGTTTGGAAATCTGCAGTCTATTCTACTTTAACGATAATTCTTGCGACCTTGAATGGTAAAAAAAATTATTATTGCATGATGTAATTGTTCTAGTCTACACTAGAAATCTTTGCTTTCTGTGTAATATTAAAAAAGACCTAGCTTCTAAGAACCACTCCCACTCTTATTATCATTGCCACCACACACCCTACATTTTTTACCTGGAGACACCACTGCT
Source organism: Platerodrilus igneus (assembly GCA_036346225.1). Lineage (NCBI taxonomy): Eukaryota > Metazoa > Arthropoda > Insecta > Coleoptera > Lycidae > Platerodrilus > Platerodrilus igneus. The sequence goes on along the minus strand of JARFIW010001447.1, from coordinate 3,927,218 downwards.
AAATAGGTCCAACTAAGTATTTAAGCCTATATTCAAAACTTCAAGAAGGTTAGGAAGCTATCTACAATACTGCCAGTGTTATTGTATTCTTAACGTAATGGCAGATGACAATAAGGTTTATAAATGAGGTAGAATTACAGCCAAAGTAACTAGAATGAAAAACTTCTTAATCTTCTTTGGGAATTAAACCACTCATAGTTTTTAAATTCATCTTTATTTACGTTTCGATCCATGACCTAGGATTTATTTTGACAACGATCGTAGGTCATGGATCGAAACGTAAATAAAGATGAATTTAAAAACTATGAGTGGTTTAATTCCCAAAGAAGATTAAGAAGAATACTAAACAAACCACAACAAACATACAGGGAGTATTTAGAATGAAAAACTATGTCAAAGCAAATGAATATAATTTAGTGATTAATATTAATGAATTTATAATTAAGGAATCTATGTAGTTAATGTTTCAAGATTGTGAATGTATTCGAGATCAGTTAGAGGAGTAGGAACCCCCTAAGGAAAAGGATAGGATAGCTTTAGAATTACAATATACTTCAGTGTACAATAAACTACAAACAATTATGGAAAATAGGGTGGGTTCAAACAATGCCAGTGAAGTACAGTTGGATGCATCAGTTGTAGATTCAAACAATATAGTTGCCCAGTCAACATTCTTCACTTCATAGGTAAGGTTGCCGAGACTTAATATTCCTATATTTTCCAATCAATATAAGACTTCAGGTCATTAATAGAGCTTTTTATGTCATTAAATAGATTCAGATGTTCATTTAAGCATGGTTCAAGAATTATTATACTTAAAATCTGTTTTAAAAAATGAGCCGCAATCATTAATAAAAGATTTACAGATGCAAATTATGATATTTCTCTTGATTAGTTGAAAAAAATGTTATGATAATAAGCTGGTTACAATAAATTGCCACATACATAACTAATTGGAGGTTCAACTAACAAAGGGAAACCCAGGTTCATTAAGAGATTTTATATTCAAAATAAACCAGCAACCAATGCTCTATATGCTATAAGTGTACCTGTAAAAGAATGGGATCTTATTTTGATTCCAGTTATTTATGTCTTCAAAATTAAATTTTAATAATCACAAGGCATATGAGTTGGAAAAGATCCGCAAGTATTGCCAACTTTTAAAGAACTTCTAGATTCTTTGGAGAAATGCTGCTTAGCTCTAGAAGCCTTAGCGACTTCTGAGTCTAAAAAAGCTCACAATGTCAAATTATCATTCATAATCTAATGCAAACGCAGATTACAAAGAAAAGTGAGCATGTTGCAATTTAGATTTTCATGGTATTTCTAGGTGCAATAAGTTTTCAAAATTAGCTTGGATTCACCAAATATCATTTGTTGCAAAAAAACAGGCTATGCTATAATTGTTTAGGTTCTAAATACATAGTTATCAGCTGTAAGTCAAACGGGTATAGTTTTGTAGGGGCAGACGCCATAGTAGATTTCACAAGGATAAGGAATGTAAAAATGAATTAACTCAGGATCCATATAAGAAAGGTTCTGCACAAACAAATACTAAAGGTACTAATACACATGAAAATGATTTGCTTCTAGTACTTCATCATCAGTAGTAACCACTTTACCATAGGTAAAATGTTTTCCAAACACTTCAAGTTTAATATCTACCACACAATTTTAGCTATGCCTATGGTAAATTTAGTAACTCATAATGGGTTTATTGGACTCGGGGTCATAAGTTCGTTTATAACTTTGCATACTCTAAGCAAGTTAAATTTGCAGATCAACTCCACGGGTATTCAGATTTCAAGTATTGGACAAAGCAGTGTTCGTATTTCAGGTGCCATTAAGGTTACGATTGAGTCTCAAGGGGTTTCTATAGTTTGTAGCATTCTCAAGAAAATAATTTGTCCTTTGCCACATACTTACATAAATATTAATGAATTAAACGTTTCAAACAATTTAACTTTGGCTCATGGAAGTTTTTTGTGCCTGGTAAAATAGATGCTTTATTGGGGGCGGACGTATGCATAATATAATTCAGTCAGGATTGTTAAGGTTAGGCAAAGGTCTTCCTGTCTTACAAAACAGTTTGTTTGGCTGGATTGTAAGCAGAAGTATTAATAAAATCCAAAAACAGAGAGTATTTTCGTGTAAAAATAATATAATAGTTAAAATATTAAAAATTACAGCATAGCGCTTTCGGCGTTAGCCATCTTCGGTGCCACTACAGGTGAGCAAGTGAAAGTTATACAGATCAAAAATTAATGAATATAATTACTTACTGTCAAGTTAAATTAGAAAAATTATATTCCATCGAACTAATTCAATACAAATAGAACATTTGAACTATTAAACTAATATCACATAGAATAAGACTAGTTAACAAATTGATTGTTCCAATAAATATGGATTACATCTTGTGTGTGTCGTTGATGAAGTCGAAAAAGACAAATTGTTATATTTCTGTAATGACAAGTATAGAGTGCGATCCGAAACGTGGATCACCGCAGTAAAATTAATGAAATATGAATCATGTGTATGTAGTATTTTATAAGCCAATGGAGTTCCATCAATTTAGATGCTTGTACATTGCAATAAAAGTTCTATTGAGGTTAATTTGACTGTTTAAACAAGTGTTATTTCTTAGTAATTCTCTTTCAATTTCAAGATCTTCTAAAAAGTCAAATTGTTTTGTTTTACTAAATTAATAATGCAATAATAGCACTAAATCAAACACATTAAATTCGAGCAATTAACAGTTTTATTCTACTTAAAATGTACAGAAAGTAAACACTAATAAATACGTTTCACATTGCCACAAGAAACAAACAGATTGAACTAATAAAATGAAAATTTACACACCACACAACGATATTTTTGTCGCCGAGCACGGCTGTCGACTGGCACAAAAAACGAAAATAAAAAATGACGGAAAAATTACGGATCTCACAAAAAATGAGTTTTATAAATAATTTCAACTTATAACACAAATCTATTAAAGTTTTTTGAGATAATAATATGTATTAATTTTAAATGCAAATTAGGATCGCAAGTGTGTTTATGGTAAGATATGTGGTGAACAAATGCTAATTTATCTGTATTATTCAAATGTCCTTTTATTCTCATCTTCAATGGTCTGCGAGTTCTACACCACTTCTTGACAATGGTTCTATAGAATCTTTAGAATGAACCTCGTGTTATTTCCACATGTTACATGATTTGAATGAAACTGCTAATTGAGTTACTATACTTTTCTATTGCTTTTTTGATTTTAGTATTAAGGTGGGGTCTATAAAGGGAATTGAAATGATTTTTTTATGTATTTTCAATTGGAGTGATATATACTTGTTGAATGAGTTTTTTATTCTTTATACTATTGATCAAATTATAAATAAGATTAGAATTATATCCATTGTTAATTGCTATTTGTTTTATTATATTTACTTCTTGATTGTAGTTCGATTTGGATAAAGGAATATTGATAAGTCGGTGTATGTAACAGTTGAAAGCTGCCATCTTGTGTTGCCAACAATGGTTCGAAGCTGTTTGTGTAGGTTTGTGTGTAGTTTGTGTAGGTTTTCTATAAATATTATAATGTAATTGATTATTATGTTTAAAAATCGTCAAATCTAGAAAATTAAGCTTATTTTCATATTCTATTTCCCAAGTGAATTTAATATTAGAATGAACTTTATTAATATTATTCAAAACGTTTTGAGCAGTTTCAGCTGTACCTTTAATGAAAACCAAGCAATTATCAACATAACAAAACCCGTGTATAATCTGTGGATTCCTATCAGTTAAAATAAATTTGTTTTTTAAATGATTCATAGAAAAATCTACAATAAATGGAGAGTCTACTTCCGATTGCTAACGATTCGGACTGTTTCTAGCATTTGTTATTGAAAACAAAAAATCTTGTAATAAACAAAAATTCAATAAGGTCAAAGTTGTATTTACATTATCTTCTCCAACGTTGGCAAATCGCAGAAGATCTCCAACGAGTGGTAAGGTTTCTGATTTAGGTACAGAAGCAAAAAGGTTACTTATATCAAAAGACAGCATAGTGAAATCATCCTGCAATTGTATATTCTCAATTTCTGTATGATCAATAGCGAAGGGAAGTAGCCTCTCTCCACGCTTGCAGATGTTTTTATGGATCATTTGGAAAACAAATTTATTTTAATTAATCGGAATCCACAGATTATACACTGGTTTTGTTATGTTGATGACTACTTGGTTTTCATTAAAGGTACAGCAGAAACTGCTGAAAACACTTTGAATAATATTAATAAATATTAAATTCACTTTGAAAATAATAATCAATTACATTATAATATTTATAGAAAACCTACATAAACTGATCACATTATACCAGCAGCTTTGAACCATTGTTAGCAACACAAAATGACAGTTTTTAACTAGTACATTCACAGATTTATCAATATTCCTTTATCCAAATCGAACTACAATCAAGAAGTAAATATAATAAAACAAATAGCAATTAACAATGGATATAATTCTAATCTTATTTATAAATTGATCAATAGTATAAAGAATAAAAAAACTCATTCAACAAGTATTGTTACATTCCAAATTTGGAAATGTACATTGTTAAATATGTGAGTAAATTCCCGCCTATATTTTAAAATAAACTTGTTAATTTCCGCCATCTTGGACAGTTGCATTTGCGCAAAAGAATGCGCAGGCACGGAGTGAATGGCGCAAGTGCGCGATGTGCGATACGAGATTATTAGCCACGAGATGTCAAGCCGGTAACATCTACCTGTGTTGTAGTGTCTGTCTTTTCTCTTTTTCATGATGTAGGTTTCCCTATCTCTTGCCTTATCGTACATCTACCCGGTTATCCTTGCCGCTTCCCTACAAACAAAGAGGAGGACGAATAAATCTGGAATCAACGATGGCGTAGCCGACCCACACCAAAAAACAAAGAAATGGCCCTGAGATTTAACTGCAAGGCACATTTTAAATGAGTACATTGCTTTATTTATATTTTAAAGTAAGAATTGTATCATTTTAAACATGTTTGGTATTTGATACAATTTGCCACGTAATTATGTTATAATATACTATTGTGCAATAATGTGAAATGCGGAAGCGTATCAGTATATATCACCGCAATTGAAAATACATTCAAGAAAATTTCATTTTAATTCCCTTTATAGGGTCCAACCTTAATACTAAAATCAAAAAAGCAATAGAAAAATGTAGTAACTCAATTACAGTTTCATTCAAATCATGTAACATGTTGAAACAACACGTAGTTCATTCTAAAGATTCTATAGAACCATTGTCAAGAAGTGGTGTATATAACCTATATTGTGGAGATTGTCAGGTCACCTATATTGGTAGAACTTGCAGACCATTGAAGGTGAGAATAAAAGAACATTTGAAAAAAACAGATAAATCAGCATTTGGTCACCACATATCTTACAATAAACACACTTTCGATCTTAATTTGCATTCAAAATTAATACATAATATTACCACAAAAAAACTTCAATAGATTTGACTTTTTAGAAGATCTTGAAATTGAAAGAAATTACTAAGAAATAACACTTGTTTAAACACTCAAATTAACCTCGATAGAACTTTTGTTTCAATATACAAACCTCTAAATTGATGGAATTGCATTGGCTTATAAAATACCACATACACATGATTCATATTTTATTAATTTTACTGTAGTGATCTGAGTTTCGGATCGCACTCTTTACTTGTCATTATAGAAATATAACAATTTGTCCTTTTCGACTTCATCAACGACACAGACAAAATGTAATCCATATTTATTGAAACAATCAATTTGTTCACTAGTCTTATTCTATGTGATATTAGTTTAATAGATTAAATGTTCTATATGTATTGAATTAGTTGTATGGAATATAGTATTTTAAAATAATAGGACAGTAAGTAACTATATAGTTAATTTTTGATTTGTATAACTTTCACTTGCTTACTTGTAATGGCACCGAAGACGGCTAATGCAGAAAGCGCTCGACTGTAATTTTTTATATTTTAACTATTATATTATTTTTCACAAAAATACTGTTTTTGGAGTGTGTGTGTGTGCACGCATGTGTATGCGTGGGTGTGCATGTGTGGGTGCGTGTGTCGGTAGGTGGGCATGTAGGAGCATGCGCGTGTGGAGAGATGTGCGTGCGTGCACGTGTATGTGTGTATTTTTGCTAAACGTTTTCTATTTCAATAAATTAATAGGTGTCTTTTAATGCTTTTATAAATGTAAAGAAATAGGTGGGTGTGTAGGTGCATGCGTGCGTGGGTGTGTGTATGTGGGTGGGTGCATGCGTGCGTGTGTGTATTTTTGCTAAACGTTTTCTATTTCAGTAAATAAATAGAAGGTGACTTCTTAATGATTTTATAAATCTAAAGAACTACGAATGTTAATTTAAACATTTGGATATGCAGAAAAAATTTGTTTTCAACGATTAAAACCCAGCACTTGCCTTTTCATGCTGATTTTGTAACAATTATTGAATTCGATGTTTTTTAACTTGCTTAATTACATTAATAAAAATTAAAATGCTTCGATGTAATGTCATTGTGCTCAGACGATGAGGTTATAGGTCATACATTATTAATCAAAATAAATAAATTATAAAACTGTAATAAATTAAAAATACAAAGTTGCCATGTTGAATTTGACAACCTTTGAGTGTGAACAATATAACATACAAAAATAATTCTTCATTAGATCTAGAATGCGTGTATCCTAAAAATTATATTTCTTATTGGAAATTGGTGGGATTTACTAATACAGAAACTTTTAAAATGAAATGTCGTTATAAACATTTTAATGGAATGTTGCAAGTATTCTCAATAAAATTTCTTTCTTGCTCTTATTTGAAGACTGCATATATAGTTTATATTTAATCAATATTACTGCATACATTAACACATTTTCAGAGAGTACAAAAGGTTTTATTGCTCTTTTACACTACGTGTTTCTCCTAACTTTTGTAGACACGATTTATTGGCCGATTAAGCTAACATTGTTTTTTCTTAATTTCTCTATTAATATTTTTCAGTACATTTAGTAGACGCGTTAACTTTAGCAAAACTGAAAGGTTATTGTTCTGTAGCACCTGAAAAAAAATTACATATAGAACGATGGGAAGTTATTAGAAAACAATTAGTCCAAATTTCTGATGAACATATTCGATAGGAAACATAAGAGTTCTTGGATTAAGTCCCAACAACTTGGTAAAAGAAAAATAAATGGAATTATGCATTCTACTAAAATTGATCATTATTTGACTTACTTTCTATTTACAAAATTCTTAATTTTGTGAGTTTATTTTTGCAGCATAAATTTATGTAAAGTTTGTACAATTGATTACTATAGCGTGAACATATTAGATAAAATTGTTGTATTTTTTGGAATTTAACTGTCTTAGAAATGCAACAGAACAATAGAAAAATTGTTTACCTTCAGAAATATTAACAATTCAAATATTTGTAGACTGAAGTTAACCCGACCACAGTACGGTTAAAATATATTACTGGAGCAAGCTTTAACGAAAACAACACTATAGTAGCATGGTTTAATAATGAACCATTTCACTCACCACCTCTAAGTTTGAAATTGGTTATGAATGCCATATTACAGAAAGAAGTTTCACCACAACATCAAATTGATATTCACAACCATCCATTGCCCTTTACATTAAATACAAGAGTAAGTACATTATATATTAAGGTAAAATCTGTGTTTGGCACTACAAAAAGCATTGCAAACCATTTTTTTTTTAAATTTGTGATTGAGTATGTAATTTGTACTTTAACATTTAAGGTAATCATATTTTATAGTTCACAGAATTGGCTCGAGGGCATAATATGGGGTTCCAAATAGCCTTTAACATTGGATTTAGTATGGCATTTGTATCTTCATTTTACATAATGTTTTATGTACGTGAAAGAGTTACCAAAGCAAAGCACTTACAGTTTGTGTCAGGAGTTGATGTGATTGCATTTTGGGGATCTTCTTTTATATGTGACTTGATAACATTTATTTTTACATCTCTGTGTATAGTAATTACTCTAATTATATTTCAAGAAGATGGCTTTTCAAAACCTATTGAACTTGGTACGTATTATTTATTTGTTTAAAATATTAATTCTTAACACATGATATTTGATTAGTGCGTACATTGTCGATTTTATTGTATTTTGGGTTTTCTATGCTACCTATGATGTATTTGGCATCATATTTTTTTGATGTTCCTGCTACTGGTTATACAAGAATGACACTTATTAACATCTTTACAGGCAAGTAGTTATAAAACAAAAATAGGAATTTTTAATGAATTTTTTAACAGGTGTTGCTGGATTTTTAATAGTTCAAGTATTAGCTGCACCTGAACTAGAGTTGCAACATGTAGCAGATACTTTGCATTGGATTTTCTTAATAATTCCCCACTATTCACTAAGTACTGGTATACGAGACTTAAACGTAATTTATTCTACGCATAAATTGTGTAATATTATGGTGGACACCTGCGTAAATTTTGATCTTCCAGATTTTCCACATTTGACTCCAGAACAATGTTGGCGACAGTTATGCAGAGCACAGCCAAAATGCTGTAGTAAGTTATTCAGCATTTTTATTTCTTTGTAGAATGTAAACATTTAAATATTTCTTTTAATAACATACATTTCTAACTTTGAAATAATGTAGTTTTTTCCATATATATATATATATATATATATATATATATATATATATATATATATATATATCTGCATTTAGTATTACGCAAGTAATTTTATTTTATTTTAGACAAGCAGTACAAACATAGTGTTAATTGCAAACAGTTATAAAGTAATGTTGAAATAAGGTGTATAAATTTTTTGTTTGTTTTTACAGACGTTTCTTAGAGTCGAGACCAAATAAATTTAAGTACAACTCGTTGAAATACCATCATAAAATAACTCAGCCCAATTGTATATTACTCTTTTTTCAATAATACAATAGAAGGAATATTTACAAATTTATAAGCTGAATTACATGATTAGAACAAAACAAATGTTTATATGATTTGAAGCCACACCGCAACTGCTTCCTTCTTCTCAGGTGTGCTTCGTTGGCTGGTGTTTTTTTGGTATTGGCCAAAAATGATCAGCGAAGCTCATAGATATAGGAAAAGGTACAGACAGGAAAGGAAGCACTTCGCTGAGTTTGAACTTCATACACGTCCAACCTCGCCAAAGTCAATACTAAAGTTCTTGTATTCACCTCACCATTTTTCCATGCTCAAACTGTTAACCACAACTGCATTCTTATAACTTGGGAACGTAAACGTATGCAGTTTACATACTATAACTTATAGGTTAGTCCTGGAATATGTGGGAAACTAAAAATCATAGAACTTAATACGTAAACACGTAAATTAAGACTGGGGAAATTCTCTTCTTATTCTTCTGGCACAATCTTAGATAGGCCACCTTTTTTTTAATTTAATTCTAAAGTGGTGTTGGTTTTAAAAAAATCAAAGAATATAATGACAAAATTCAAAATTGTGAATTTAATTTTGAACATTTTGGAATTTATTTATAGCTGAAATACATAAAATATTATTGTGATTTTTATACCATCATCTTCAGAATGTTTTCTTGTTGTAAAATGCACCTAAAAATAAATTGTTTTCTTGAATTTCTATCTATGCTTGTGCCAGAAGTATTTTCCATAAGCGCAGTGTAGATTTAAACTAGTCGGTATGCGGGGACATTCTTAACAGTTCACCAACTTTTACCAAGGTGTCGGTAGATTATTTTTATGAAAGTGGGTGTATCATAACTAGACGTGACTGCAACAAGCATTTTCGACATCCGTCAATGTAAAAGGGAGAACGATGATCATCGGCAAATGCATCAAGAGCAATACAATCTTCAAGCTCATTGGATAAGGAATCTAACAGATAGCTGACATACTAGTCAACTCCACATGGACCGAGTATAATAAGACAACTGATATTTAGTGTATGGCTATTATTTGCTTTTGTTAGATATGCACAACAGCAATCTCAATATGAAATAGATGTTTTGTTTAATAATTAGTAAATAACTCCACAAAGCATTACTTAAGCTTTATTGTTATTTTAAAATAAAAACCTTGAAGGTACTTAGGTATAAATTAAAATTATAGACTTGCCAATGCTTGTTGAATGGTTTATAAAAGCCTTTCCTAGCAACTCACCATGCTCAGAGATGTTCCAGAAGGGCTTATTTGATCAATATCTTAGACCAATAAAATTTTATAGGTACGCTTTCAATTTTTGTTGAATAATATATATTCGTGGTAATGAATTTATTCGTTTCTGATATTTTGAACACTTTTATATGGTGCAAAATTATTGTGCAAGCAATATTCTTATAATCTAATTTAGAAATGTTTTCTAAGCGGGCGCTGTAATATGTTTTTGTATACAGTTCTATACTCCGATTTGTTTATATCCTTTTTCTTGGGTGTGTAGATCAGAATGGACAGGCAAAATTTATGAAAAATGTTTTCTTTGGGTGCCCATGTGTATTTTTGCATGTTGGATAGGTTTTTCAAAAATGTTCTCTTCTATGCGAGAGCTATAAATTTGTTTGTGTGTTGTTTATTGTTCTAATTCTTTTTGTATAGTGTTCCTGGGTGGGTGTGTGTGTGTGTGTTATTATTATTATTATTTTACTTAAAACTACATTTGCAATAACTTATCATGATAATTCTACATTATATACAGAGTACTCCTAGAAAATAATGATTATATTAAATATATTTAAAAAATTATATGGTTAAGTGTAATATTACCTGCCTCTGGTAATTTGGTTTTGGTGTACGTTAGTCAAGTATCGATGAGAAAACCAAAGTATTTCCATTGGATATGCAGTGTGCTCCGTTTGTACACCATTTTTGCTGAAAGGAATCAGAGTCATTCTTTGCTTGGTACCATATAAACTTTCGTATTATTCGTGACTTTATCCGACTTTTGTATATTTCCAGAAACATCACCTGTTTCTGTTGCTTGTAGTAATCTATAATAGCCCAATAAATAGTGCTTTTGGCTAGTGTGTGTTACATTCCAAATTTGGAGATGTACACTTTTAAATTTGTGAGTGAATTCTCGTCATTATTTTTAAAATAGACTTGTTCGTTTCCGTCATTTTGGACAGTTGCGTTTGTGCAAAAGGAATGCGCAGGCGTGGAGTGGCATAAGAGCGGGGTTTAGACAGGACATGAGGTTATTAGTGACGAGACGTCGAACGGTGAAGTTGCTTGTGTCGTGCTTTTGTCTTTTAGAATGTAGGTTCCTCTATCGTATCTCTACCTTCTATCGTTCCTTATCTGGTTGTTGCTATCGTACCGCTACAAACAAAAGAAGAGGAGAGACGATAAATTTGGTTTCAACGATGGCATGACGCGCCCACACCCAAACAAGACACGCTGAGATTAGCATGGCCCCTGCACAAGGATAACACGCAAAATTCTTGAAGCGTTCAACATTTTTAAGTTAGTACTTTTTATGTTTTTAAGGTGCAACTTGTATCATTGTAAACGTATTTGGTATGTGATACAATTTGACACGTAATTATGTCATAATATCATTGTTGTGCAATAATGTGAACGTGTATAGTATCAGTGTTGCCAACTGTAGTAGTGGGGCTGAACATAACGCCCGGGGTTATAACATGTAATTGCGTAATTTGCTAACGGTGCCACTGCCATACATTTATGAAATCCGCAGTACAGGTCCTTTATGTATATTTTCTTTTGTTTTTGTAGATTACATACTATTTTTCTTACGAGATTCCAAATGTTCTTGGTTGCTACGCATTCCATTATCATGTGCCAGGAAGTTCCTTGTTCGTTGCACCAAGGACACGTTGTTGAGTTTGCTACTCTAGTGCAGTTAAGAAATATTGCGTCGGCTAAACGGTTCTTGGCGAATCTCCAGGCTACTATAGAGTCATGTCCTAGCGATTGGGGAACTAAAATACGATGACTATTCTACTTTGTCATTTTTAAAAAGGGGTGCTAACTTTACACACATGTAGTACCGCTCTCTGGATTATTGTCGCATCAAATCGAGACACACTGAATGTCATTATTATAGCTTACTTACCTACTCGATGCAATTCGATAGTTTTTAATTCAGAATTTATTGCTTTTGTTACTCGAATATATTTGTGTGTTCCAATGTAATAATTTGGATTAATATATAACTAGTGAAAATCACACCTTTCGTTGCTTTGGAGATGTGAAAACGATTATGTGAATGTCAACCGCATAGTGGCTCAAATAACTTTTTCATTTACATTAATTTTCAATGTTTGCTAGCATGAATTGTAAACACACTACAAGACGGGCAAGACGACATATTACAGTGCCGGGTAAATTGAATGACTATGTCATTTTGCCCGCCCTTTTTTGTCTGCATAATAAAATGGTAACTACCTACTTTGTTACAGATGGTTTACTCATATAAGAGAAAAACGAATAGGGGAAGTTGGAGTGAAGCAGATATGGAGAGAGCTTTAGAAGCAATATGCAATAAAGAAGTGGGCTGGCTCAAAGCAAGTAAGATCTTTAATGTACCGATGGCGGCCTTACGTTGCCGAAGTCTCGGCAAAAATTAAATTACTGTTAATGTTAAAAAACATCTCATCTCCCGTCAATGTGCACTAAATAAAGAGGTCGAAGCTGCGTTTGCCAAACATATTCTGGACTTGGAATCTCGTGTATTTGGCTTAACAACAAAAGACGTCCGAAAGCTTGCGTATGAAATTGCAGAAAAAATGAACAGCAAACATCCTTTCAATAAAGAACGTAACATTGCTGGAAAAGGATGGTTACCTGGTTTTCGCAAACGTAATCCACAATTATCAGTGCGTCTACTAAAAGTCACTTCCCTCGCTAGAGCTGAATCATTTAATCGATCACAGGCAGACAAATTCTTTGGAAAACTTGAAGAAGTTGTTAACGATCATAAAATCCACGCTTGTATGATTTTTAACATGGACGAATCCACGTTGACAACCGAGTCCCCTCCTAAAATGTTCGCCAAAAAAATGAAAAAAACAAGTTGGTGCTATCACGAGTGCAGAAAGGGGGGTTCATTCAACAATTGTAACTTGCATGAGCTCTGGAGCCGTCAGTCATTTATCCTCGAAGAAGGTTTAATCCGGTATTATACGGCGAGGCACCTACAGGAACTCTAAAACTTCATAACGATTGGGGTTACATGACGGGAGAGTTGTTCGTAACATGGATTGCAATATTTTATTGATCACGTCAGACCTAATTCAGAGCAAAAAGCTCTGTTAATATTGGATGGTCATTCAAGTCACAAAAGCTATGCAGCCTTACAATTGACTAAAAAATATTCAGTTGTGCTGCTCTGCTTGCACGCACACTGCACCCACCGTATCCAACCACTGGACATAGGGCTTTTTGGTCCCCTCTACAAATATTATAATTATGCCGTTACCCAATGGTTATAAGAAAATCCCGGTCGTACAGTCAGCATCCATCAAGTGTCCTTACTATTTAAAGAAGCATACCAGAAAGTAGCTATACTTGAAATCGCATCAAGTGCATTTCGTGCAACTGGAATATCCCAATCAACCGTAATGTTTTTCCCGATGATTTGTTTTTACACTAGTCTAACAACCAATGTAACCGAGATCGTGTCTATTGCTGAACGAGAAGTTCGTGCTGAAAATTTGGAAGATGTTCAGGAGCCGCAAAAATCAACACAAACTCCCACCACTTTATACGTAGAACAAGGTCAAGGAATCGCTAGGGCAAGCACATCTCGGGCAGAACTCACTGATCAATATTGTGTGCCTATTTTCAGAAAAAGGATATTGAAAATATTTTGAAGGAATTACCTCAAAGTGATGTAAGAAAATCTGTTCAACATAAAACTGCTGGTTACCAAGATATATTAACCGAAAGTCCGTACCTCAAGAGCCTTCTTGAAAAGGAAAATGAAAACAACCTAGAACAGAGAAAGAAAAAAAGAGATGCGGTTAAAAGGAAGCTCATAGAAGGAAAATCAAGTGAAGAGAAAGAAAGAAAAAAGATCCAGCAACAGCAGAGGAAGATCGGTTTACAGGTAACGACGACGAAGAGGATTGTGATTGTCTTTATTGTAATGACTTATTTAGTCGATCAAAATCGAAAGAAGGGTGGTTGCAGTGTCAACTGTGGTCGCCTTCCGAATGTGCAGGTCTCTCTAAAACAGCAAAAATATTCGTTTGTGGGCTTTGTATGGACTGAAAAAGCAAACTTCTTACAAATCATTTACTTTTTCAGTATTATATCTATACTAATTTTATTTTGTCATCTTGCCCTATGGGGACGGGTATGATGGTATTTAGTAAAAAAAATATATTTTTTAAATCAGTGATAATTGTTTTGAAGGAAATGGCATTTTTAATACCAAACATGTTAGAAAATATTGCGGCCTACCAATTCCAATCAAAAAACAATTAATGCAGCTTTTCTATCTTTAATTTTTCTTAAAGTAAAACTAAGTATGTCATCTTACCCACCTCTACCCTATTACTTTGATTTTCAATTAGTTGGTATAAATACTTACAGTGCATATCAATTGAAATATTTAGAATTTAGGTACGTTTGATTGTATTACTACTCTTAAAAATAAATTGGTGCTACCTACAAATAGCGTAAATCTGTAGTTTTGTTGCCGCAGTTAATTTTCTATTTCGTTCAAGTAAAAATTAAATTTGTTGGGAAAAATGAATAAATACTGTAGGTCTTTTTGCTTGCCTTGCTAAAGTTACATACCAAACATGTAAACAAAGTATGTTCAATGTTTATTGCATCGAAATGAGTGAATTAGTCATCAAACAGCAAAACAATAAATTCTACTTGTTCGGTCAACAAGAAATATATTGCATTTACATCCACACAACTGTTATGTTAACTAAATCGATTTTTTTGTAAGTTCAGCAAAATCTGAGTCACGCCGATTTTTGTTTTAGGCCATTTAAATTAGTACCGACAATCACTGTAGCGCAGTAATGCAAATATGACTGAAATTTGCCATACAAGTAACATACACCAACAAAAGTTTATGCCTAAATATGCAGTTAGTGATATTTCCTGCAATTTGGTTGTTTCTCATTTTTATAAAATAAGAAATGACTCGCATATAGTGCTGCGTTTTAGCGTTAACAATATCTATCTTGTTCGACTAGTAGTAATAAAATAACTAAACCTACTTTTTAGTTTTTCATAATGGAATAATTCCCAATGATTTATATCTCAATTGACATTCAGTGTATTTTAAAATAATATAAATACCAATTTATAATGATACAATAAACAAGGATCACTAAAGTAAAAAATGCATCTTCTTGTAAATAAAATATACAATCAAACCAAATAATAAAGCTTAGTGCTGGTGACCCTGTTTTATGTTTACGCGCGCCCTTGAAGGAAGTTCTAAGTGGGCGTATCTGCGAATACTATCATGTCTTAAAAGATAACATAAGCTCGTTTATGACAAAGTAATTAAATACTGGTTTATAATAGTGCAACTAAACTCCACTGGCTGACTGCAAAATCGTGTTTAATAGTTTTGATGGAAGAGCTGCCCTCTATCGTAGAATGTGCGTCTACACAACGATATTCCCGTCTTAAGGATGGAAAAGAAACACTTTCCCATGGTGGGTATAAAAATCCCCTGAAATTATATAGTAAAATAAGATGTGAAGCCAAAAAGGGCCCAACAAACCCAAAATTCCAACTTAATTGTGCGATGATCAATTCTAGTTCCAATCTCTCTAAACGGTCAAGACAATATTCCACCCTCAAACGCATGAAAAATACATCTCCCCATGCGAGGGTAAGTTCACATATTTTAATGTATGCTGCATTTTTATTCCCTGAAATTGTATTCCGTTCAACTTTCTACACTTCACTCCATTACATTTTTGATCTAAATTAACTTCACTCAATTTTTCTTTCTGAACATTTAACATGTCCCAATAGCACCTCACATAACACCCCGCGGTCTCATGTCCTCGTCTCCCTACATATTCCATGTTTTCATGTTACCGATTCCTGATTAATTAATCTCGTCTTTCCTTCGATCCAACAAATCTTATTTTTTCGCACAGTAAATCATATTAATTATGGTCAATGTCTGATTAATACAATGTTTCTAGTTTAATCTATGCTTACCACACAAGTTGCCATGCAGCAGTCGTACAATGTATTTATTTATGTGAACTGTATGCGCAACGTTTTGTTATATTGCAAAATCTCCTGTACGGTTTAATAATGTCATCCTGCTTCATTCTTACCATATGATGTATTTAAAAGATGTTGAACTTTATTATTTGAATTATTTTTGACAACAAGAATTGAAATATCTTGATTAATTAAGAATAATTATTTACGAAATCATTTATACAAAACGTGTCCATATGTTTTGTCCCCCAAAATTAAATTTTTTCTTCCGCATGTAATTTGTTGTTAGCATAACACAACGCGCTACAGATTTTATTTCTCTCAATCAAGTTTTTAATGACCATTTTTTTACTGCTTATTGATTTTCTCAGATTATTGTTTCTTTTGTAATATTTGTTATTTATTAATTTCAGCAACAACAAACAATTACTATGCCTGGGAAGCTCCTGGAATTGGCCGCAACGTATTTTTCTCATGCGGAGTTGGTATCATTTTCATTGCAATCCTGTTACTGATTGAGTATCGCGCTTTCGAAACATTACTCTATAAAATTAAAATACGTTATCAGCACCTACCTCAACCACTTCCACCAGTAAATGAGGACAGTGATGTTAAAATGGAAAAGGAAAGAATTAGGAATGCAAATTCTGTTGATATCAGAAAAAGTAATTTACTAATACGAGATGTTAGTAAATATTATAAAAAGTTTCTCGCTGTAAATAGTTTATGTTTGGGCGTAAATCGATACGAGTGTTTTGGATTGCTTGGTGTAAACGGTGCCGGTAAAACAACAACATTTAAAATGATGACTGGTGATCTTAAATTTTCGTATGGAGATGCATGGGTTAATGGTCTTAGCCTTAAAACGGACATGAAGCGAATTCATCAATTGATCGGTTACTGCCCTCAGTTTGATGCGTTATTAGATGATTTAACTTGCAGGGAAACTATTATTATATTCAGTCTATTACGTGGCATAACACTGACAGAAAGTAAATCCATCGCAAAAACATTAGCGCTTGAATTTGATTTTCATAGGCATTTAGATAAAAAAGTTCGTGAATTAAGTGGTGGAAATA
Organism: Platerodrilus igneus; assembly: GCA_036346225.1. Classification (NCBI taxonomy): domain Eukaryota; kingdom Metazoa; phylum Arthropoda; class Insecta; order Coleoptera; family Lycidae; genus Platerodrilus; species Platerodrilus igneus. Next base: position 3,909,890 of record JARFIW010001447.1, on the reverse strand, counting down.
AGAGAAAATTGAGTACTGCAGTTTCGTTAATAGGTGATCCATTAGTCCTTTATCTGGATGAACCGACTACAGGTATGGACCCTGCAACTAAACGATATTTATGGAATGCATTATGCAAAGTAAGGGATAGTGGAAAATGCATTGTACTAACATCTCATAGTATGGAGGAATGTGAGGCTTTATGCACCGACTTGCCATCATGGTTAATGGGTCATTTGTTTGTTTGGGGTCAACACAACATTTAAAAAGCAAATTTTCAGAAGGTTACACATTGATTATTAAAGTTCGTAAAAGTGGAGATTTTGGAGAATTACAAAATGTAGAATTAGGACCAATTGAGCAGTTTGTGAAACAGAATTTTCCAAGTGCTGTAACAAGAGAACGACATCAAGAGTTGATGACTTTTTATATACCAGATAAGGTATTACCGTGGTCAAAAATGTTTGGCATAATGGAAGTTGGTAAAAAATCGTTTAACATCGAAGATTATTCATTAGGACAATGTAGCTTAGAACAGGTACTATACTAGATTTTTGTAATGCTCTATAAGTCGTTGTATTTTAGGTCTTTCTAACATTCACCAAACATCAGAGAGATGAATAATAATGACTTAAAATTAGAAGAAACAATTTTAGCTAAATTAGATAATTTTTGTAATTTGACTTATTTGTAGTGTGCATCAGATGTCAATATGACTGTGTGACTTCGTACTTTATCATTGCAACAACGTCGTAAGTGTAATATACACATGTACTATCATAAAAATATTGAAACGTTGCATCTATGTACAGTTTACTTTAGGTTTGTTATTATTTTAGTAAATTTTATTACTGTACAAATTTTGCTGCTTTTTATTTGGTAATTCTAGTCTTGTTTTAAAAACAAATAAATTGTAACAAAGATTTTATATCGAATATTTTTTTAGAAAATGATACATTGTTAAACTTAATATTTATATTGTGTATTATGTAGTCAGAAATTACTTTATTTGTACCACTGTGATATATTTTGAAAATTATAATATTGTAACGAACTCGTTTTTACTTTACGTATTGCTCGAAAATAACCTGATTATTCATGAATACAAAGCAACCTCAAATCATTGATGATAATACAATGTTTACTAACACTAAATTCTTTTTAGCACGATGATTAAAACATAGTTACTACTAAATTCAACTCTGTAAATTTATCTACACAAGCACTTATTTATATACACATTAGACGTATTTAGTTTAACGTATTATTCAGTAATTTGCATCATAATACTTGAGTACCCATATTTCAATTAAGACTGCCTACTCTGGCACATTGTGTAGTTTTTATATACAGCACAAAATAGAATGGAAACTACCAGAAGCTTTCGAGATTTTCTAGATTCTTCACTTTAACTGCTAACTTTTGAGATTAGTTTGTTACGTTAACTTTCTGAAATAGAGTAATTGTGCATTAATATCCAACTACCTTAATTAACCTTTTATGCTATTCCTGTTAAAATGAATATTTAGAAACCATTTTGTATAAAAATTTCCGTCAGTGTAGAAATATATTCTAAAACTGCATTTATAAATTCTCTGAAATACTTTGTAAAACATTTCGCTTTATTCATTGAAATAAGTAAGCATTTACTTATCGTTAAACTATTTCTAAAAGGCTAGAAATTTGCCTTATAACTTCCTTGAAACATTTTAAAAGCGGCTTATTATTTTCAATAGTTATTTGTTGAAATATGCGTCGTAAAATAAACGCTTTAAAGGTCGGTACTGAGAAAACCAATTTCGTTTTATCTGCTTGTGTTCGGCCGCTCGAGTTTTAGGGGTAATAAAACCGGTCCCCTATTAATTTTATTCTCAGTATTCCCATTCGATAATACGACAAGTTCATTGTCGTTTCTGTAAATTGGCAATCAGTTGTACATTGGGTTTCCTTTGTCAGTGTGCAAGGTTGAATACTTGCTTAAATGCTTAAAAATATCTGTTGCTTCTCCATGCAATAACAGAAAATTCAATGAAAATCATTATTGTCTGTTTGTTTGCGTTAACGAGCTATTCTTCTAGAAATATTTTGCACTTTTCGTCTGTAATATATTTTTATTTGCGTTCGCAGAATATTTCAATCTGTATAAATACAAGTTGAGTTTTAAAAAGGTTCTCTTATTTATTCAACTCTTCTTTAATGTATTCGATTCTATACAACGTCCTTTGAGCATTGTAAGTCGTGATTTTAAAACGTGTTGGGGGTAGTGTGCTATTATAGTTATATTGTTTGATCCAGCCATAGACGAGTACAGCCCACACCTCCGAATTCATAAAGATGCAACCACAGAAGCCGATAGTTTAAGACACAGTTTTGTTTGCTTTACTTGTGTTGCTGTTTTGGACGATAGATATTTTTTTATTCGCAAATAAATTGCAGACTGTATGTTACCAATTTAACGTTCACAATGCACGAACGCTTATGCAATTATTCTTAAAGTCGCAACTAGTTAGCCCAAAGCTTGCATTAGAGCACTTTTTACTGTTTCCTTTCCTATGTACATAAATGTTTACGTCAACAACTTGCTAGTTAATACTTGATTACGATATTTAAAATTTAATGTTGCGTTCTTAAATTTTACGAGGTGCACTTCCCAAAGCAGATTAAAATTACTGTAGATATTACTATAATATTTCTTGTACATATTACTGTATTATTTCTTGTGTATATATTTAGGGTTGGAATGACTATGTAAGCATATTGGTATTTTAGATTGTAAGATTTTATTCTCGGTAAGTGTTTATATCTTTATGTGTATACTGTATTATATGCAAATTTACGCATTGTTTACATCAAGCTATAACGAACGATTACGTAAATGTGTGTTTTTGACTTTTGTAAATAATCCTTTTTGGGACTGTATGTTTGTAATACAACTTTTTACTGAGGTTTCCAATTTTTCTTTCTGTGTGACCCACCACACTCGAAGTTTTGAGTTAGTACGGCATCCAATCCTTTTGGATTTCTATTCTACCCTTCTGTTTGATTTTCGTTTCTTATTTAACTGCTTTCTTGTCTGCATGGAATATCGTAAGAAGTTTAGGCTAATGAAGAAAAGGCAGCAGGCAGCCACTTTTGGTGGGAGAAATTTCTATACTGATTTCCCTCAAACAGGTCATTATTGTATTATTATTGTTAAGGTGTAAACCTGATACTAGTTGCAATGCAAATAAAAAACATACATAGCTCAATTAAAAATAAAGATACAATAAAAGTGCGGTCAATAATAAACGTATGCTTAGATTTGAAAATAAGCTAAATTACCATGTTTTGATAAAAGTAAGTACATGTACGTCGAAGAAAATACAAAAAATGTTAACAACTTACAATCCTATTGTTTTCTTTTCAAATGTTTAAGGTATTCACCAGATGATAACCTTTTACTGAACCTAAAATAAGTTTCTGAAAAGCAAGTGTGGTACAAGGGTGTTATCTGGAGATTTTCAGAGTAAATGGACCCACGATTAAGTGGTGGTGGAAATAATGATCAAGGCAATTTATTGCAAATAGTAACTGATAACCCCTTTGACCTTACTTAATTAATTTTTAAAGTTTATTCGTTTAAATTTGTAACTACGATTATTATAATGTATAAACTCTTATATTAGTCAATTTTCGTTGGCCTCCAGTGATAAGGGAAATATGGGTTTCGTTTTCCAAATTCGGTATCACATGGTTTTGTGGCAACCTTGGATAGTACCTTGAAGAAAGGTACTGTAACGTACTTTTTGTTCTTACTGAACGGACCATTATGTGAACGCCAGTAAAACGTATTTTTTTTACGTAGGTAGGTTGTTTTTTTTTATGGGCGTGGCGTCAGTGTTACTTATTTTTCCAAAAATCTTCCGACAAAGCTAGGGGTCTATTCCTGGGTAGAGCAATGAGAAGTGGGGGGGGGGAGTAGAATTCTGTTTGCAAACAAAAGTTTTAAGCTAAATCAAATAGGCGCCACCATGTCCTGAAGTAATTACGATAATTGCAAAGCACAGTTCTAAGGGCGGACGTGGAGACCCAAAGAAAAAATGATCGCCTTCGTTAACAAAAACCTGTCTTAACAAAATAAGACGCAGCTCCTGCAAGTAACTGTAATGGTTAAATAAATAAAAAAGTGGAACACCATTTGTGTCCTACAAAAATATATAAAGAAATAATAAAAAAGTATTTCCAATATAGTATTGGCATCAATTTATTACTCAGAAAGGTTTTAGCTTTATGTAATTAGATTTGATCACACTTGATCAAAATAAAAAGTCTTCAATTTTGAATTAATTGTTTACTAAAGAAACTCTTTTAAAATATTGTAACTTGTAACAAAAAAAATTTTCATCATCAACTACATCAAGATTAAACTTTTAACTTTCCTTTTTTGTCTTTCATTATTATTAATCAAGCAACTTTACTTTAAACAGGAACTTGTTGTACAAAATAAAGTAATAATGGTTGGCAAGCATAACACAGTAAATTAAATTCTAACCTGGGCAGATCTTTTCAGGTAGATAACAAATTATTAGCTCCTAACAATATCAGAATTTGAGCTTTCAAAATTACATATAATAATCTAAGTGTAGATAAAGCTGATCACAAAAATAGGCATGTTTATTTAAATTGCATTACAGCTGCTCAAAGCATTTGCTTTTAAGGCAACATCTGTCAGCTGTACAAAGTAGAAAAATACGATGTCGAAAACACCGGCTGAACTTATCGACTGTTCATATGGAACAAAGTATGTTTTTTAGAACGCTAATTCAACAAAATTTCGTTTTACAGCTTGTAAAACCAGCTCAACAATCAGTTGAAACTTTTACAATTTACGTGTACTAAACGTAAAAGCAAGTTAATGTGTTCTAAGTTTTGAAACACATGCAAAAGAAATTCTTATAGATAATTACGAACCAAAACTGCAATATTCGCCTCACAACAAGGCAAGACGGGATCCCCGTTCTTCAAGCAAAGATAACAGCGTTTGCAATTTGAAACGACTCCATCTAAATTAACATCTGTAATTCCTTCCTAGACAAATTTCTTGTTAGGCAAAGTTTAAATCAATTATTCTTGTCGAGTTATATTTGTTGCGTTCCACGTGTCGAATCACATCTTGTCGCATTATATTTTATAGTAGTCGTGGTCTCAAGGTTGAATTCTAATTTGTCCCATCCTAAGTTGTATTCTAAATTGTATTCTAATTGTCTTCTAAATTGTCGCGCTAAATAAATTACCTCAAATTACATAAGTTTGTATAATATATACTTTACCAACCGTTATTCGAAGATATCTTCACCATTGATAATGGATTCGAAGATTGCCGGCCTTTAGCCAGGAGTACATGTTGACAAAACTATCGCCCGTGGCCGACTATCTCGTAACCAGGGCCGAGCGGTCGCGCCGTCGGGGCGGGGGACACGAAACAATCCAACAGAGATGTGCTTGCAAATAGCTTTATGCGACACAGATATCTGAATATAATTAGATTACTACGAACGATGCACGCTTAGCGCATTATTTTGAAATTATATGCAAATAATGATTATTGAAAATAAAATTGTTACAGTACGACAGGTAAGGAAAAAACACTTGAGCACTACTTTGACGTACGGTACACACACACACGCACCACACCCCAAAACAATGTTGTTAGTTCTCCAAGCTCCAGTACTAGAGGAAGTCTGTAATTCCCAGCAGCAATCGTTTGAAGTGCAATAAAATTCCACATTATTTTCTCAGACGCGATAAAAAACCCCGAAAAGTATCTTCGCGTTTAACTGGCTATTTTTTGCTATATCCTATAAACATTCTAATATATACAAGTCCATAAAAATATTTACAAAAATACAGGTAAGTATTCAAATCTTACCCTGCTTATTTGGCAAGTGAATTAAACAAATTTTTAATAATTTTCCCAAACAGCCATAACAAATTGTAAAGCTAAAGCCAGTTAGGTTTTTTACCCAATTTATATAAATCTTGGTTTCAAAATATTAATTATTTAAAGTTCTTCTAAGAATTTCGCCTAATTATAAGAAAAAAAGTATTTTTTCCTAAGATAAATTCAAGATAGAGGTAAAATCCCAAGATAATTTTCAAAGATAATGCCAAGGTAACTTTTAAAGATAATCTCAAAATGGCGGTTAAATCCTAAAGATAATTTCTGAAGGTAGTCCCAAGATAAAGGTAACATCCCAAGATAGTTCCTAAGGGTAATTCAACGATAAAGGTAATATAGGTAGCCTTGAGAGCAAGATATAATTTTAAGATAATTTTTACCCCAAGATAAAATTATAAGATATGACATACATATATTTGAAGCCGAGTTCAGAGAGTGGTCCTGTAGAACAGTTAAAAGAAAATTTTCTTGTGCCCAAAATGGAGGTTCGAGAAGTGATACCCATTCTGTTACAAGCACAAGGGACTAGCTTACCGTGGGTACAGGATCACCTGTACCCCAGCTATAGACTATAAGATATGCCAAAGGCGAACAAATTAACTAAACCACTGACCCTACGGCAAAGACAGTAGCGAGGCTCGACTGAAAATGAGGTCCACCAAGTGCATGAGTCGCCTGGTCCTCAAAACACGGTAACTAACGGAAAAGAAAATACAGATAGAATAAGAAAGAGTATTTAAAGAAGGTTAGAATCAGTTGGATCCCATAGTAGCTTCCATGGTGAAGAGAGAAGAAGGACTCGCACTGAGCAAAAAATGGTAAACGAGATGGATAGTGAAGTGCTACTCGACATCAAACCGGAGTTAGTAACCTAGAGTGAAGGATTGCCACTCTTATGTGATGGGTGGTAGTCTTTGAAACTTAAGACAGAAGAAAGGAAAATAAGGCAGAAAAGGAGACAACGGGATATAAAAAAGTTAAGTTTTTGGGCAAGCGTCCTATAAGAGAGAAGGAGAAGGTAGTCTGAAGGACCCCATGCCTAGCAATAGCAACACCACATCCGCCATTCTCAACCCAAAGACATCAAAAGTCGATAAGAAAAAGGTGTATACGTTAAATTCACACCACCAGTCCGGGAATGTGTTTTAAAGAAAAGTGCACATACTATTTTTTCAGAAATCGCACTTTATCACCGACATATTGTTTGTACACGGGTTTATGATGGTTAATGTTGATATAGTTCTGTTTTTGTATCTTTAAGCTCAAAAGGTATGTTTCTTTTCAACAACCAACACCTCATGTCTTCCGTTTCTAAGAAGACGTTGGATTTTGTTGCACAGACGTGTTTTGATATGCTGCATTATTTATCACTATAATACAGAGTTTGGTTCGAGATTGTGTAATAATTTATCTTGTAACCATTTACAGAAATTTCTGTTATTCATTTCATCATGATAATCCCCAATTTTAAGTCCTGATTTAAAAATTAGCAACCCATTAGGAACAAAACCATTTTGCTGCCAGTAGGCACAATAATTAACCGTTTTCCTTTAACTAACGGTACCTTCAAACATTGATTTGAACCATCATCCCATGCTTTCAATACAGCATGTGAACTGTGCAAGTAAGTTTCATCACAATATATAATATTTCTTCCATCTGCTCGATATTGCTGTACTTTTCGTAAATAATCTACTTGAATTACTCTGATTTTTGGCTTTTCAATTAAAATTTTACTATTGTCTTGTCAGTTCTTCCAACAAAACCCCATTTTATGCACCAATTTTCTAAATGAATCTATTTATCCATAGAAATTAATTCCGTCTGATTCGACAGCCACAAGTACAAGCATTGTAAATTGTTTACGGTGGATGTTTGCAAATAGATAAATAATTGTGCGCAGAATTTCTTCTTCAAATTCGCTTAATATAGACTTGATGCTGCTTTTCTTGATGATTTTCCTGGGTGAAGTAAACTGGTTGTGTTTTGCATTCCTTAATAATTTTCTTATCAGGCGTTAACCCACACGTTACTTCCCACACAATTTTACTCAAGTTGCTCAGACAAATGAAATCTTGACCCACTACATAAAGTCAAGATCAGCTTCGGCTGCCTTATTACACATCATAGTGCCCCCCCTCCCCTTGCACTATAGTGTTATTAATTATTAGCATTGTTGTCCTGGATTGCTATCAATAATATGACTACTTTATACATCTTAGTTATTATCTTTTTGTTGGTGACAAATATAATATTTGCAAGACATTTTCAGTAATATTTGCGGTTTTGCCCAGATCACAGAGATTAAAACCCCTATAACATTCATGCTCCTTTAATATACGCATTAATCCAATTTTTCTACCTTTTATTTACTAAACAGTTCATTTATTGGTTTTCTATACAACCAACAAGTGATCTAAATAACCGTCAAATATTCTTTTAAAAACCAGAGACCTATAAATATTTACAACTTGTAGGTACTCATTCAACAGCTCGTTATGACAATTGTAGTTAAATTCAGTATTGTTGTCCATTTAAAATTAACTTTCAGAATAAATTTTAAAAATTTTTAACATTTAGATTGTACAAATATATAACTCAAATTACTACTCTACCTGCTTACAGAATATTTAAATAAATTCTCTTTGTGTTTGCACCATCTAATTTCTTAAAAGTTGCGATAATTTTTTGTAATATTTGTATGCCTATTTAAGTTCTATTTGTTTTAGCAGACTCCTTTGAGATATGGGCATCTTAATGGACAATCAAGTGTTGATTATTTTAAAAAAACATATATTAGGTATTGAATTAGATGTTTTTGCCTGTAGCAAGACCTGGTTTAGTCATATATTACAAATGATGCTGTTCATCTTACTAACTATAACTATAAAGTACCAAATATGATGATCTTAGTCTAATTAGACCTCAAAATTTTATAAAAATGTGATTACAATACTAATATGCCATAAGACACGATAGAAAATTGACCCTACTTTTCCCTAGCGGCAACATTATTAAGTAGAGATTATTTGTCAGTTTTATAGAATTGCAAGGATAGGAAGATTAACATCCTATGTAAAGGGGTTCATAGGTATAACCAAATTCATTCTGCAACGGGTATTAAACATATGAAGATCACTATGCTGCATATATTGAGTTGAATGTTTTTTTTGTACAAATAATAAACAATTCACTATAAATACTGGGAAATGTAAGAATTTTAACTTTAATGAACAACTCACTACAATCAGATCAATACACTTGGTTTGTAATAACACGAATAGCACAGCGCTACAATCTAAATATACGTCAGTAGCACTTGTGTCCCCATGATAGAACTGTATAAGTTAAAAAGCGACGAAAGATGCTAAAATATGCAGATTTTAAAACCTCTAAAGAAACAGAATTTTTTAAGCAGTTCAAGAAGTAAGTAGACTCAGATAATGTACTACACAACTTGTCACAATTTTTGTCCCAATTGAATGAAGAGTCCAGTGTTATGCCCAAAAACTTTACACAGTGGTTCTTATTAGGTAAATCTTTTTTAGGGTAAAGATCAGTGGAACTAACTTATACATAGTGTAGGATTATCAATCATTGCTACGTAATTAAATATTTAATGCTTTAGAAAATTGTTAACATTCCATTTTGGCCAACTTATTTAGATAGCTTTCATTGTCACTACACTATAATGTACAAATAATAAGATAGCCCATTGAATAGGTTAACTAAAATTTTACTCAGCAAAATGTCACTAGGAATTCACCATCCATAAATGTAGATGTGTACAAAATGTACTTACCTTAATATCTCGAAGTAGCTACACTTAGCTCGGTTGTTAATTTTATAATAAATGTCATGATTAATAGAACTTTGTCTTTTTGTTATTTAAATTTAAAATATTTCAGTGTCCCAAACCTCCGAGATTCTTTGATAGCTGCATTATTAGTGAAGTTATCAAAAAAACTTGTCAACAAAAGTTATAGACATAGATGATATCTATCATCATACTTAGGTCTTCAGTCCTGGAATTGGATAGACACGTACCCTCATTATTTCCTATTCTGAACTAAACTACACATTTCCCTGAAATTTGCAGTCTGCATCTATCACTATATGCGTGCGATAGTACGATCTAGGTATACCTCTACCTCTTTCTTCCTATCTCTACTTGTAATATATCCCGTAGTATTCCCCCAAAAATGCCTTAGAACGTATCCTGCCATTCTATTTCTCGTATTTTTTTTGTTTTCCACAGATACTTTATTTCCCTACTATTTCTATAACCTATTTGTCTGCCCATGCTATCATCCTCATAAATCTGAAGCACAACATTCCAGAAGGCTTCTATCTATTTCTGTCTGCTTTTCCTACGACCCCCTATTTTATAGACATACTGTGCTGTACTCACACATATGCTTTCAACAATTTTCTTCCTGTTTCTATGTTTATTGTCTTTGAACAAAGCAGATGTTCTTTCTTGTTAGATACAGGTCGGCTCCCTTCATTGTTTTACAATTAAATACCCTATTTCCCTGATATTAAGTGGTATGTGGAGGGGGGTAAGCAGCCTGTGGCTGCCAAGTTCCCGCAGCACTTGAACATTTGTGAAATTAATGGTTTTTCCAATATATCCTTTCGCACAATCAACATTAGTTGACAATTTTCACAAACAACACCTGTAGTTATTTATAATAATCATCAAATTTAAGTGCACCTATTTTTTTGTCTTTCCGTCTTGAAACTGGTCGGACGTGTACCTCCACTTATTTATATTCTGAGCTAGCCTACACAATTCCCACAACAGCTTATATACAGCTTGGCCCCCCTCCTATTGTTTTCTAATTATTTGCCCTATTTCACCGTGATTCAGTGGTATGTGAAGGAGGTTAAGCAGCCTGTGGCTGCCAAGATCCCCGAACACTTAGACATTTGCCGAATTAATAGTTTTCCAGTAAATCCTTTCACACAATTAACATTATTCGAGAATATTGCGCAACCAATACCTGTAGTTGCTTATAATAATCATCGATTTCTATTCTGAGCTAGCCTACACATTTTCCTGAAATTCCCACAACCTACATCTTTCACTATATCTGTGTGCAGTAGTCTAACCTACGTCTACCTCCACATCTCTTTTTTCCTATCTCTGCTTCTAATATAATCTGCACTATTCTTTCATGCCTTAGTATATGGCCTATCATCCTATCCCTCCTATTTTTTACTGTTTTCGACATATTTCTTTCTTCCCCTACTATTTCTAGGACCTCGTTGTTCTCAACTTTGTCTGTCCATGATATCTTCATCATACGTCAGCACCACATTTCAAAGAATTCTACCTTTCTCTCGTCTGCTTCACCTACTGTCCAGGCTTTACAGCCATGCAGTGCTGTGCTCCACACGTATGTTTTAAGCAATCTTTTCCTTGTTTCTATGTTTGTTGTCCTTTAACACAGTAGTTGCTTTTACTTGTTAAATGTAGCACGACCTTGTGTTAATCTTTGTTTTATATCGTTTATGCATTTCCCATCTTGCGTTATTTGGCTTCATAGGTATCAGAAATCCTTCCTTTTGTAAGTTCTCGTTACCTATTTTTATTCTTGTTTTTGTTTTATTTTCCCCTCCTTTACAAACTAATACTTTAGTTTTATTTTTGTTAATTTTCATACGGTATCTCTCTGTTAGAAATGTTTCTATTTCATTAAGAGCAGCTTCTAACTCTTCCTTGTTAGATGCTAATACCGCTATATCATCTGCAAATCTAAGCATATCAATCTTTTGTCCCTGTTTAGTAATTCCAAATGTCTTCCTGCATTTGACTATTCCTTGTCTCTTCAATGTACAAGTTAAAAATTAAAGGGAATAAGGCACATCCCTGTCTCACCCCTTTCCTAATATTTATTTCTCTATGTTCCTGCTCTAATTCTATAACCGCTGTTTGCTCTTTGTATAAGCTATGTACTATCCGTCTATCCCTAAAACTCATTCCAATCTTTTTGAGTATTTCAAACATTTTATTCCATTTTACATTACATTGTCAAATGCTTTTTCCAGATCTACACACCCCATATACACGTTTTCCCCTTTTTCTATTGTTTTCTCCATTATCACCCTTAGAGCTAAAATAGCCTCCTGTGTTCTCTTGTTTCGCCTTAACCCAAATTAATCTTCTCCCAGTATTTCTTCAGCTCTTTTTTCCATTCGTCTTTGTACTATTCTGGTTAATATCTTTGATACATACGTGTGCTGTCCAACTTATTGGTTCGAAAATTATCACATGTGGCGCTCTTCTTTTTTGGTATAGTTGCTATGATGTTACATTTGAAATCTTTGGCTCTTTTGTCTCATGCATATTGTTTAGACGTGGGATGTGATGTTCTGTTACTGTTTGACCAGCGGCTTTTAGAGTTTCTGCTTGCACATTATCTGTACCCGGTGCCTTACCATTTTTCAGACCATTTAATGCTAATTTAAACTCATCTCTAAGTATAGGGTATCCCAAGTCATCCTTTTCAATGTCTTATTCCTGTTCTAATGCTGTTAGTTCCTCCCCTGCATATAAGGCCCCTATATATACTTGCCATCTAACCACTTTCTCTACATATGATCTCTGTAACAGGAAAATATTTGCAATTATATAAGGTGTTCCAGAAACGACTATTATATCAAACTTATGTATTTTTAAATGGAACATTCCACATTTTCTTACCAATTTGGATTCAGTATAAAAAACAAACTTAAGTTTGTTAACATTATATGACACCTATAGTGAGCTGTTTTGCCACTAATAATATCAGACACATTTAAAAAATTCAGTGAGTAGCAATAAATCAAAGTGGAAATATGACATTTTAAATTTATCATCGATGCGATAACTACTACCATTAGAAATAAGGAAGTTGTCAATTGTTTTACAAAATGGCGGCCTGTTAAAATATTTATAAAACAAAACAAAAATCATTAAAAAACGTAAACATCTTAAATTAGAAACACATTTAATTAGCCTATCTAAGCACAAATTTAATTCTCTGCAAATTTTTCTTTACCGTGCAGTTTGAATAGAATTAATGCATCACAAAAACGAAAATAATGAATGACAAAAAAAATAAATTACGAGCAAATGTTCAAAGACCCGTCCATTCATATCCCAGCATAACTGAAGCCTCCAAGCAATAGAACGTCGATTATTTACTAACATTTTTGCAGTTAATACTCCAAAAGGCAACTCTAATTCGTTGCTTTATATTGTCTCGAGTGGTAGGACAATTTTGGTATACAATCTCTTTCACATATCCCCAGAAAAATCTATCGGTGTTAAATCTGGTGATCTAGTTGGCCAATATACAATGCCTCCTCTTCCAATCCAATGGTTCCTGTACATGCTGTTCAAATATTGTTATGCATTTAGCCGTCATGGTAGTACATGTCTAATTTTTATTGCAGTGGTACATCCTCCAATAAGGCATTCAAATCATTGACTAAAAAATGCGAGTAGCTTTCGACGCTGCATACCCTCAAAAAAAAAATTAGGATCGATAACGTAATTGTCAATCGTACCTCCCTAAACGTTCAAACTCCAAATATTTTGGTTATCCACATGCCACGCCCAATTCATATTGTGTTTATTTACCATACAATTGCTCGTAAAGATGGTTTCATCAGTAAACAATATCTTTGAAAAATATCGGGTTCTTCATCTACTTTTTATATTGCAACATCTTACCTGAGTATCAAAGTCAGTGCCATATAATTCTTGGTGAAGTTCCATGTGATATGGATGATAGGCAAATTTTTGTAAAATTCAGTTGATGGACAACTTACTGATACATGTTTCTACCGCAATCGCACAAGTGTTCGCATGCCGATTTTGTTGAACATTTAGCAGAATATCTAATTTCTTATCTTCTGTAATGGTTTTGCAAAATGTTTGATACGGAGAATAATCTACATTCTCCACTTCGTTGCGATGACTATGTATCTTCTGGAACACAGGCACTCTTGGATGTTGCTAATCCGGATATCGCTCATGATATAAATGACTGGCCAATAAACTGTTTCCATTCAGTTCTCCTAATGTGTATATCTCATTTTACTTTTGAAGTAGAATATTTTGTAGCAATATTTACAGTATTTTTGCTTGTTTCTGCATTTTTAATATGATGTTTCTGTGCGACACACAATTATACAAATAGCGATTGTTTCAACTGTTGGCAACAATTGACAGAATACCATAATTTATACTATAATTTCACAGCCTACTATTTATTTTAATAAATTTGTTGACTCATGCTTTATGATTTGTAATACACTCCACTAAAAAAAACAAAAACCACACGGTTAACGAAAAATTTGCAGAAGAACAAATTTGTAAAGAATTAAATTTGTGGTTAGATAAGCTAATCAAATGTGCGTGTGTGTGTGTGTATTTAAATTTAAGATTTTGATGTTTTTATTGATTATTGTTTTGTTATATAAATATTCAATAGTCTACAATTTTGTAAAACAACTGACAACTTTAATTATTTCTAATAGTAGTAGCCATCGGGTCGATGATAAGTTCAAAATGTCACGTCTCCACTTCGATTTGTTGCTAACCACAGAATTTTCAAAATGGGTCTACAATATTACAAAATAATTGCTAGGACTGAACAGATCACTATAGGTGCCATATTATGTTAACAAACATGCTTATTTATGATACTGTATCCAAATTGATAAGAAAATGTGTAATGTCCCATTTAAAATACATAAGTTTGGTAGAGCTCTCGTTACTGGAACACCTTATATAATTGCAAATAATTTCCAGTTATAGAGATCATCTCTGTCTACAACTTATGTTAACAAGTTTTTTGCCAATCTTTAATAACGAAACTATTGTAGAATCTCAAAGATCCGGGACACCCTGTATGTATAATGCATGGCAAAGCCAAACAAGATATTTTGCAGATAAGACATGGAAGGAAAAGAATACTGTCCCAATTTTTATTCATTTTTAAGTTATCCATTTAAAGCCAGGTGGAAGTTGTCACTTACTCAACAATTCATAAAATATAGAAATGTATCCGCTCCTAGCTCTTTTTAAC
This sequence comes from Platerodrilus igneus, assembly GCA_036346225.1. NCBI lineage: Eukaryota > Metazoa > Arthropoda > Insecta > Coleoptera > Lycidae > Platerodrilus > Platerodrilus igneus. The sequence goes on along the minus strand of JARFIW010001447.1, from coordinate 3,894,890 downwards.
AGCATTTGTAGCATGGCTTTTAATACACTGGTAAAATAAAACAAATTCATAACTACAATATTATTGCAACAAAAAATACTAATAGAACTGCAAGGATACAAAAGCTAATATTAGCTAACAGTAACTGTCCAACAGGTTCCTGGTCACATCATCACTTGCAACAGCTCTAGGATTTAATCCATCTACATCCTTTAAAGATAGGTCAGCTCCATTTTTTAATAAAATAGATATGCAATCAGTATGACCACAACTTGCTGCATAGTGTAGGGCGGTTTGTGAATCATTATCTACTAAATTAACATCTGCACCAAAAGATATGATCATATCCAGAATATCAGGCGATCCTCTGTCTGCAGCCCAATGAATTAAACTTAAACCCTCACAATCCAATTCATTTAATAATTTTTTTCGATTATTACGGGTGGAAGATTTAAGAATATTTTCTACTTCTTTTAAATTTCCTTCTTTAACGAAATCGGTAATAGTTTTTTCTGAGTGATTTAAAATTGGTTCATTGGTAGTTTGTAAAGTGGACACAGAAACCCATCCAGGGCCATTTGATGAGGTTTCTAAATTATAATCTGGGTCTATATTTTGAATAATTCGAATATATTGCAATTTTGCTTCACTTGTACTTAAATTTCCTAATTTATTCCAAGCATTCCATTTGGTTTTAGCTTTTGTATCATACCAGCTGGGTTTTGGTTTATTACAGGGACCTTCGCTACCTTGTTTATAGTAACCATAAAGGGTCAACAGCATACTATTATCAATATTAGGCACTAAATTTTTTAAATGGTCAGCAGCTTTATTAAATTGCTTTGTAAGTTCATCAGAATCAATTTCAAAATCATCTAAATCAGCTTCTGCCATTTCTGATGTAATTAATAAGTACTAGTATGGTCTACACTCGGTTCTACTTTTATTGTAGACCCTTCAATCTTATGATTAGGTTCATGTAAAGCACTATCATAACCTTCACGGGTGCTAAAAGATACAAAACCGTAATGACGAGAGAGCCCCGTATTTTTATCAAATGTCACTACCGCGGAATAAATATGACCAAATTTGCTAAAATACTGCTTAAGTTCAGTATGTCCTACGGTCCACGGCAAACTAGTAACATATAATCTAAAGAACTTCTGAGTAGCTCCAGAAGCCATAACTCATAAAATCACAACTTAGATATTTCTAATAAATGGATACTGTGATCTCCTATTAAATCGTGAATATCTACACCAGCACTTTGTCCTAAGTTTGAAATGTCATGCACAAAACACTTTAGTTTCCACTTAAATAGTAAGTGTTCTATTGACCAATCAGAACTACGTTCTTGGTAAGTGCAGAGAAATTTTGCTGTTGAATTGAGTTCTAGCAAATAAGATATGGTAACCAAAATATCTTCAAATACCACAGGATCGTAAAAACAATCAGATCCTAGAATTAAGTCTATACGGCCAAGCGATAATAGGTTATTTATAAATAATCCCCAAGTCAAAGGAATTACACTGATATCTCGATCAATTACCAAGTTGTTCAAATGGCAACAACGTTTGGTGTGTTCGAGAGATTTTGGTAAAGTTGCTGAATCACTTAGTGTTACAACAGCACCACACTTTGCTGCTAGAATTCCAGGTAGAGCAGTACCTGCACCAATTTCCAAGACCTTTAAATTAACAAGCTCCTTTCGGTGCTCCCAAAGAAACCAAGCCAATGCAGGAGCAGAGGGCCAAGTGTAGAATGAATACGATGCTTGTAGTAGCTGTAACAAAAGATTTATATGAGAACTAGAAAATGTACAGTTAAATCACATTTCACCAAGGTCCGAAGTTTGGTATAGGGAGCAAAGAAAAATTTAAACCTACCCCAACAATTGTAGTTTAACTAATCAAATTTCATATCAAATTTCACCCACTTTTAAATCAATGCAAATGTATAATAACTATAATCATTTTACTGAATTAATCAGTATGAAATAAAGGCGTATTTTAAAACAATATATAAATAAAATATGAAAGCAAGTCATTACTTATATCCGCAGGGAAGAAACTGAGCACCATTGTTTCGTTCGGCTTCAAAATATTTAAACGCTGGTAATTAGATTTCTTTAGAACCTTCGCCAGAAGCTTCCAGCATTTTCATGTGTAAAAACGATCGCGAATAATTTTTCCCAGAGAAATTTGTTCTAAAAAGAACAGTTTCAAAATCAATTTGTGAAAATAATATAAAATATTATTAACACAAATGTAAACAAATAAAACAGTGTCACAAATTTGAAATTTGAAAACAACACAAGGCTGATATCAGGTTTTGCCAACCTGAGAGAGCCAAATATCGTCCATTTAATTATAGAGTGTTACAAAAGTAATGTCCACTTGAGGATATATTCAGGAAGCTAACATAAGCCAATAATAAAGAGTGACAAAACTTCAGATAGTCCTTCCTTACAGAGTTATTGACCAACAAAGTATTAAAAATGTATGTTTTACAAAATCAAGTTTTATTGATAAAAATACATTAATTGTTACATTAGATGTTCAAATAAGTCACTTTCCACTTCAATGCATTTTCTAGCATGGTTTAACACAGTAGCATTTACTATCTCAAACATTTTGTTGTTTATTAAAGCTACGGCTGCACTAGTATGATCAATCACCTTTTGCCTGTTCAACAACTGGTTGTAGATAAATTTTTTCTTTGAGAAATCTCACAGATTAAATTCAGGTGATTTGGATGCCAAGTTATTGGTCCACCTTTTCCATTCCATCGGCCAGGAAAATTTGTATTTAACCACTCCTGTCGTGTAGACCATAATGTGCTGGAGCACCATCACGTTGATACGAATAACATCATCATCATTAGGTCTTCAGTCCTGGAACTGGTTAAACGCATACCATCATTGTTTCCTATTCTGAACTAACCCTACACTTTTTCCTGAAATTTGCACAGTCTGCATCTATCACTATCTGATCTAGGTCTACATCTACCTCCTTTTTCTTATCTCTGCTTGTAATATATCCCATGCTATTTCCCAAAAATGGCTTAGAACGTATTCTGCCCTTCTATGTCTCCTTTTTTTTCCACAGATATCCTTCTTCCCCTACTATTTCTATAACGTAATTGATATTAACTTTGTATTCCATGCTATCATTCTCATACATCTGAAGGACAGCATTTCAAAAGGCTGCTATCATTTTTCTGTCTGCTTTTCCTACTGCCCGTATTTCATAGGCATACCATGCTGTGCTCCACACAGGTAAAAAAACTCGCTTCCTGGTCAATGTAGTACCTTTGGGTGGAGCATTAAAAAATCACATGTAAGGTTGTGAAGGGGAGTAAGCAGCCTGTGGCTGCCAAGTTCCCTAGGTACTTGAGCATTTATCGATTTAATATTTGTTCCAATATATCTTTTCGCACAGTCAGTATTAGTTGCAGATATTTCGCAACCAACACCTGTTGTTGTTTATAATAATCATCAGATTTATCTGTGCTTATTTTTTCGTCATTAGGTTTTCTGTCTCAAAACTGGTTGGACACGTACCTGCACTTATTTATACGAATAACGCTGTCTATTAATAATAGGAATGTGATCAAATAAGGTTTCATCTAAAAATACAAAGTATAATGCTGATGTTAGGGGATTTGGCAAAATGTGTTGCACCTTACTCTTTTCTCGATGATATAAAAAGAGTAATTGCACGACGAAGTATAAGAAATACTTCGGCACAGCTTGCATCGAAATGAAATATAAAATTCTGTTGATGGGAGTATTTATTTTACATCATCTGGTTGTGCAAATACGCGAGCAACTTTTCCATGTAAAAATCTGAATGAGAGAACAAGTCGCCGTAACATCGGTAACCAAAACACAGGTAGTCAGAACATAAGGTAACCGGAGCATAGGTAACCAGAGCATAGCTAACTGGAGCACCCTAGAAAATTCAGTTGTGTTACAAAAGTGAAAATTTAACACGAGGTGCAAAGGAAAATTAATCCATTAATAACTTACCATCTGTATAATTATTATTTGATGGGTTAAACGAATAAACAACTTCTTTATCTTTCATACTAAACATCTAAAATTATATTTAAATGTTAATTTAAGATTAGAAAATTTACATACCAGGTAAGCACATGAGGCAAGGTAGAAGTTCAAATCAAAAATTGCCAACAGTGCCAGATAAGCAATCAGATATCAAAAGAGAAATGAAAATTTGACACTTCAAATAAATTATTTTCGGCCATCTTCGGGATGGACAATCTCTAGCGATTATTCTCAATAATACAGAACTTTGAACCACACCAGTTGTGCTTTTGGAATAAACACTTCAGAAATAACCAATAGGAAAATTTCATATAGATATAATTATAATACAGAATTAGAACCACACCAGTTGTGCTTTTGGAATAAACACTTCAGAAATAACCAATAGGAAAATTTCATATAGATATAATTATTTGTACTATGTAACAAATTAGTAACTTGTGGATTAAAACTAATAATCAAGGATTGTGCGAGATAAATTCTTATAGAAAATATATTATATAATAAAGAGAGTAATTTTATATTTAAATGTAGGTATAAGCATTTATATGCTAATAGTGCCAAGCACAATGTAACATGCTGAAATATATGCAAAAAGGCATTTACAGTGTGAACCAATAACTGTTGTTTAGCAATTCAGCCCAAATATTAACCGGGCCATTCCATGCCAAACCAACCAAAAAGTTTCAATATTCAACGTGACTATTTCAGATTGCAATAAAACTTTTGAGATCATTTTCCCTAATATAATGAGAACATATTTTTAAATTTTTTTTATCCCATTGGGTTTTTATGTAATTAATTTTTAAATTTTTGAAAAATCGTAGTTTTTTGACGCATGAACATTTTCTTTCTTGAATTTTTCAGGTTCTATACGGGCTGCGCCCCCACCCCCATCTTAAAGAGAATTTAATATGCTTTAATTTGATATGTACCTTGAGTATACTTGAAGAAACAGAATTTTTATTTTAAAGTTAGTGTTTTTAAAATTTTGAAAAAAATATATTTTTTAGTAATATTATAAGCTTTAAATCCTGAAAAAATTTAGAGTAGGATGTCAATGGTATCAGGAGTTGTGGTCCAAACAATGTAGTTTTAAGTACTGGTTAGAGCTACATTTAACTTAATTATAAGGTAAAAAATAAAATACATTAGGTATCTTTAACACTCTCACTACCAAGTGTATTTTTTAAGATGGAACGTTACCAGGCCAAAGCTGTTTTTAGTATTAAAATAATACCTAGACATATAACTTCATTCATTTTTAAAACACCATTTTGTTTTTTGAAATAATTCACTATTTTGCGTATATATCAATATGAATACACGTGGCCTGGTGTTATAGGTGCTTATAGGTTAGACCAAATGTATCATAATTGATACACCGGCTTTAAATCATAATAGTGAAATTCCTCACAAATACAGACAAATGGTGAAGTCACACCTCATGGTGATACGCAGTGTCAGGTCAGAGCAATCGGATTCGCATAAGAAACCCTGTTAAAATGTATTTGTTTAGATACACAGAGATTTGAAAACTACGCAAGTCCTGTGTATCATTTTGTATACACCTGGCCCACAGGATCCATTCCTTGGTGTATCATAAATGATACACGTGGCAGTGAGTGTTAAGCTAAATAATTTACATTCATGTCTATTGCAGATAATAATTTACTAAACTTACACATAAAATTACGGATAGCATGCAAATAAGTAATCTGTCCAACACAAGTATTCTATGGCACAAGCCAGTTCAGACTTGTTTGATTAATGCTCCTGTCCATTCTAGCTCAACTTTTGCTTAGTTTCCGCTAAGATTTCAGTGAGTGAAAATAGTTATTGGAAGTGTTACTCAGCGTTCTAGGTCGTTAAGTTACATGTTTATTAACCCTTTCCTACATCTTGGTGTTTTAAACAACTAAGCATATCTCCAGTTCAATAGTACAATCAGTTCTATTTAGTTTTAAAGACTTATCGTTTCAAACTATTTGACTGTTACTATATAACTCTGTGACAATATAGAATTTTAGTGAAAGCTACACATTTTCAGAGGAATTCAGTGTAGAAATGTCAGCTAATGACGTTGATGCTGATCTAAACATTAACGACATTGTGGGCTTTATAACATGTTAATACTCAGACCAATTAAACGTCTTTACAGAATATGTATGCTAAAATAAGGTTTAACTACATTTATATTAAAAATATTTTTCATTGTATGTGATTATGGACGGTATATGCTGATGATGATAACAGGTCTGCAGGTGTATGTATTAATATCGAAGTATTGACTATGCATGTGTGTGTAGCCGAATGTGTATGTGTAGGTGTGTTTGAGAATGCGTATAGAGGTATGGGTGTGCGTATGTATGTATTATGTACTGTAGTATGTGCACTCATTAAGACCTAAGGTTATAGGGGTGTTTATTGTTTTTTTTTTTGTATTAGTTAAAGTTTAACAAATACGTGTATATGGAACTTAGATTGCAAATATCTGTTTTTTGTTCATACTATTGGGACAGTTGTATATATGGCACATTTCTTTAAAAATTCGTTTAGTTGTTACCTTTTCAGTTTCCAATATTTTAGCATCTTTGAAATCCATATTATGATCGTTTGTTAAAGCATGAGTAGATAGGGCACATGCTTGCGGTTTTCTTTTAATATCGCTCTTATGTTGCGTTATCCTTTGTTTTAAATTCTGAGAGGTTTGACCTATATAGCATACATCACAATTCAAACAGTTTATTTGCACTGATTTAAACTGGACGTTTTATCTTTTACTTTGGAGAACAGATCATTTATAGATGTTAAGTTTTGTTTCGCGATTTGTATGTTTTCTTTCTTAAATGCTTGTATCAATTTAAGTGTTAGGTTTTCAATATATGGCAATGTTTTATACGAAACGTTTCTACTACTATTGTTATTTTTATTAGAGACTGCTTTATTGTTCAATATTCTTATTACAATTGACTGATAGCCATTTTGTTTTAAAATTTCAGAAAGAGGGATGTGAGATTCTCTTTATCCGGTTTTTCATTTCTACAATAAAATTTATCTTTGTACTGAACTGTTGATAAGAATGAAAATTAATGTACGATTTGAGTTTATGGGTTTTTGGTACCAATCCAGTATAATTTTATTATCGCACGTTCTAATCAATAAAGTATCTAGAAATGGCACGGTGTGGTTTACTTCCATTTCAGCTGTAAATTGTATATGTTGATTGTAGCTGTTAAAAATGTCTAACGTTTCATTCAATTTATGCTCGGGGATAGCTGTAATTATGTCATCTACAAATTTTTTTATGAATAGTACTTCAAAAGGCAGCTTGGGTATTACTTTATCGAGTAATGTGTTCATTACTATGTCAGCGATAACTGGACTTCGGTTTGAGTCCATTGGGCAACCAAAAATTTGTTTAAAATATTTGCCGTTAAAGGAAAAGTAACCGGACTCTAACATAAATTCGATCATTTCCACGAACATTCTTTTGTCTATTTTGCATTGGATTTTAATCTGATTCTATATATCTTTTATATTATCCACGGCTAATGTTTTTGATATATTAGTAAATAACGAGATCATAAAATCTGAAAATTCAAAACGAATCTTTGGTGTTATACTTATTGTCTGTAGATCTTTGTAGGATTACTGAAATAAATTTGGATAACGATTCTGTAGGACAGTTATTGCACGATATAATTGGGCGTTGGGGATAATTGTCTTTGTGAATTTTAGGTAAGGCATAGAATTTAGGTGCGGTGCCGCTGAAATTAATTAACTCTCTTGCTTCTTCTTTGGTTATATAGTTTTTATTTTTTAACGGTTTAGTCAGATCTAAAGTTTTGTTTTCAATGTTAGTTGTGGGATCTTTATCTAACTGGCGATATATATTTGAATCACTTAATAAAGTGTCTATTTTACTTATATATTCGGTTTTGGACATAGCAACCGTAACATTACCTTTGTCTGATTTGATTACAATTATGTTTTCATTTTCCTGTAGAAATTTCATACATTGAATGTACTCGTGCCACAGTTTCAGTTTACGTTTAAAATGTTCATGTACAAAATTAGTTAAAATATTCTATATAGATCTCTTTTTTCTGCGTCAATACTTACTAGTATGTTTTCAATATCTACCAAAATATTAATAACTACACGATTATTTACTACCGGTGGAATGCAGAACTTAGGTCCTAATGACAGAATGTGTTGAATTTTATTTGGAATATTAAGATTGCTGATATCTTTAAAGCATTTGTCATGGTAATGTAGATTTATTTTGTTTGACGTCAAACCTCTATACACACACTCGCATTCTCAAACACACCTACACATACACATTCGGTTACACACACATGCATAATCAATACTTCGATATTAATACATACACCTGCAGACCTGTTATCATCATCAGCATATGCCATCCATAATCACATACAATGAAAAATATTTTTAATATAAATGTAGTTAAACCTTATTTTAGCATACATGTTCTGTAAAGACGTTTAATTTTATATGTATTTGCCAGTCAGTGTTCGGTTCAGAAAATTTTAAAATGTTTTATTATACACATGCCAGTTAATTTTAATCTCAAATATTGTAAGTATACATTTGTTTTAAGATATCTGTTTGTACAACGTGTAATTTCTAGAAATCTGTGATCAAGAGTAAAAATAAATTCAAAAAATATAACCCACAATTGTAATAAACTGCACATATATATATATATATATATATAATATAAGTATATATATATATATATAATGAACTAGTAATTGAATAACCATTTAAAACTGTGAACTACAGCAGGACTTGAACCTGCAACCTCTGATTTTCCGGATCAGTGCTCTAACCAATTGAGCTATCTAGCCTAATTGTTTAGATGATGTTATACTTAATACTACTGAAGCTTGGCCCTTGTTAACGATTTTCAATTCGTCTTGCATTTAAGAAATTGAATCTAGTTATATACATAATTCATGTACTAATAACTTGATCATCCCATTTTTGCAACGCTCGAATAATACAAACATGTAATTATATTATTATTATTAAAAAATAGGATGATCAAGTTATTAGTACATGAATTATGTATATAACTAGATTCAATTTCCTTAAATGCAAGACGAATTGAAAATCGTAACAAGGGCCAAGCTTCAGTAGTATTAAGTATAACATCATCTAAACAATTAGGCTAGATAGCTCAATTCGTTAGAGCACTGATCCGGAAAATCAGAGGTTGCAGGTTCAAGTCCTGCTGTAGCCGTTCTTTTAGTGGTTTTCAATTACTAGTTCGATTTGAAATGGTAATTCAACTTTAAATACAAAGTTGGGTTTTACATTTAATACATTAATAACTATATATATATATATATATATATATATATATATATATATGATAAAATAATTGCTTTTAGCAAATTTAATAATTAAAACAGTATATACGATGTATATATAAACACTAACTTTACGAAGAATCGAAAGAAAGTTTTTTAATTATACAAAGCAAGCTAGTAATTTGCATAGCCATAAATGAAAGAATTTGTTTGTTTCATAAAGGGACTAAACATTCCCTTTATGAAACAAACAAGCAAAATAAATCTGGTTAGAATAAAATGCTCATTATGAGGGTGTTACAATTATAAACGCGTATATCTATTAAATAATATAACCCACATAAATACTTATATAATATCAATTCAATAACTTGAAAAATATTTTTATATGCATACCTATAACTTACGATTTAATTGTTTAAAAAAAATAAGATTTTGAAACGTTTATATCAAGAAATTTTTGGTACAAGCCAGTCTTTAATTTACATTATTTTATTAAAAATTAATAATGCAAATCTTTTAATATTAATTTGGCATGATTGTACCTTATACGAATAGGTTAATAATAATTCATGTAGCATCAGATAATTTAACTTTAATAAATATGATCTCCAAATCTAAATTATTCAGGACCACAATAAACATAAACACAATTAGATGTTCCACGAGTATACTAAAAATCGGAAGCAAAGATAATCAGAATAATCCGATTATTTTAATAATCAAAAATTTACTGATTCTTGTATCAGAGTATACTCCTAGCTAACTAAATGACTGTGGAGACTGCCTTTGCATTTTTCATCCCTTAATTTACAAGTCTTAATATATACAATACGTATAAGTGTTAAAACTACACAATTCATGTAGGTACCCAAGACACCTAAAGACAAATTGGTCAATGATATTGATGCAAATATTTGTTTAAAAATTTTTTAAATGCCCAATTATAATTTTACATACAAGACACCTTCACCAACTAAAAAAAGTAGAAAATACCTCTGGAATAATTATTTCAAGATTTTCTTCTTGTTGTTCGCCTTGAGCATTAAATTTTGACGTAAAAACGAATCTTTTCAATTGTTCTGTAACACCACTAGACATTTGCAATTTGAAAAATTAAATACTACCGTTCAACAAAGTTGTTGCACTTAAACGGTAAATAAAGCTAATACTAATTTACCTTTAACTAATTTTTTACAGTCACTTGCATATCCAAAAAGGGAAAACGTGCTTCAAAAAGTTGCCTGCACCCACTCGATGTCAAATTAGACATTGGTCACGTATATTTACATAACGCAAGGCAAAAAATAAATAACAACGTTGCCGGATTAATGTGATTGATTATAATGAATGATTTCCACGAACTGGCTATAATAACTACCAATGAGAATCAAGCATCCACTATTAGCAATTTTTAAATTATTCCAGATTTATGATGGAATGTCGCCACTACAATAAACTGTTTGCATAGTATATTTTACAATCAGTACAAATTCTCTATCAATTGATAATCTGTACTAGATAATTAGCAATATCTTTTATTATTGTTGACTATTCTAAATATATTCAGTTTGAATTATTCTCTAGCTAAAATGTTCACGGTTTTCACAAAGTTATTTTCAGTGGCGGTTTTAAGCTATGAAGTAGTAGAGCATTCATACCGCTTATATTCAAATAAACAATATCGTTGTTGTCAAAGTACTATATAATATACCATTGGAAAATGTACTAAATTTAATTCAGATTAACATATTTACCTAAGAATCAGGAATATTATACATAATATTGCACTTTTGGCTGAATGCTACTGTATTGCAGCACAGCCACATCTGCGACTCATTAGTGTTTAAGTTTTAAACTATTCCTTGAGCAACTGGAATAATATTTATAGATATATATATATATATATATATATATATATATATATATATATATATATTGTCGTGGAAATTTAAGTTAAGAAGGGTATATAGGTCTAGATAATAAATTTTTAACAACTGTGTATATAGGAAATAGGAACAATTTATTTACGCGCCAAATTAATCAGTTTAAATAGTGAAAACGGACGGTTATTAAGATATTTTGGTATTTCTAAATTGGAATGTTAAAATTGCATAAAGGGGGGAAGCTTTAGGGTACATGAAAACTCAAGGATACGCATAATTAGTTGTAATATTTTAAATCAAGCGCATCGGATAAGAAACGGAGCTTTTGAGTATAGAAAATCGATTATTTAAACGCATATTTCCATTTAAATAGACGAAACGTTCGTTATACAAACCCTAAGAAGTGCTAAAACTCGGAATTATCATTTTAAACGGATAGTTTACTTCAAACAAACACCTGATAGTTAAATGTCAAGTTCAAAGAACTGAAATATACTTTGGCACAAAATTCTATAGAATTGTTTGTAACGGTCGTTGCGACAAGCTGCTAAAATAACAAATGTTTTGAAGACTAAGTGAAATGAAATATCTATAAAGTAAAACAGACAGAGAACACGTATAATAAAACGTTGGTTACAATACACGTCTAAAATACGCAGTAGATTTGGAGGCCAACCACAATATCGATTTTCTGTAGGTTGAGAGACGTTCTAAAACAGACAATAAATATGGGTGAAACAAAAAAAGGTAACTAAGGGTTGGACGTTAAAACGGGGGAAAGCAATATAATTGGTCGAAGGCTAGAAGCTCACGTCGGTTGGAGGTTGTTGAGCGAATTTCATGGTAAAAGCAGGCTAAAAACTTGGAATTTTTTAGACGTTGAAGTTCGTTACGAACAAAATTTGGAGAATCGGTTTTGGAAAATAAGCTTTTCAATGAAAAGAGGGTCCGTGAGGGGTATTCATAAGCGTATAAATACACTGGGAGATGTATTAAAGCTATCTTAGATCTCTTACTTACTTGCTATTACGTGCTCTTACGTTGTACTGATTGTCGCTTATTAGTTGAATTATTATACAACATCCTATTTAAAAGTGTGTAAAAGCTGTTAGTAAAGTAACTGGTAATGTATTAAAAGTGTGATTGCACAAGTGGGTGCTGGCTTATCAAAGGTGCTGTTACTACACGCTACAATCTAAGGATAGGATGGTACATGGGTAAGCGAATCGAGAAGGTTGAAACTAGTATGCGTGAAGTGTAGTAGTTATCGAAGGTTAAGCTTGGTCGAGACCATTATCCGGGTAGAAATACTAAAAGGGTTACAGAGATTTGGATAGCTAGTGGACATGAGTTGTATCCAGGTATAATCACGAAGTGTATGGACACAACGAGGCAGATTTTAGTACACATCTTCAAAGGTAACGAAGGACGAAGCTTACTCCAGGTAAAGAAAATTAATTTCTTGCTTTTGTTTGAACATTTGTGCTGGTATTGTGTGCTTGAGTGTTTTGACTTATCGTGGATGTATTTTATTACATTAAAACTTCATTTAGAGGGATATATGTAAAGGACAATTGATATTGATTATTTAAAAATGTTTATTAATGACATAAAAATGTTGTAAGGAGTAAACGAGTCTTTAGCTTAATTTTAAACAAAAATGCGAGGTTTAAAAGCATTTAGAGGAACTGGGTTATACTGAGCTCAAAATAGACCAGAATAAAAATCAGTTTAGGGTTGCACGACGGGCCCATCTACTCGTTAAAATAAAATTGTTGAAATATATTAAAATCATGAAATTTTAAAAAATTTAAAGATTGAGATATATATTATACTCTAACCACTTATTAATCACACCAGACCGACCTCAAATCATTCATTTCAAGATATTACCATATATTCAAAATTTATCACCTCAAATTACCAAAATATTAAAACAACCAGATATTGTTATAACTTATACCTACAATAAATCAATAATTTATTCAGTCGACTTAAAGATAGTACTGACAAATCTATGTGAGCAACATAGTCTATAAAATTGAATGTAGTTTAAAAAAAACTTACGTAGGTCATTCTATGCACTGGTTAAAAAATCGCTCAACCAAACATAAAAGTGATGCCAAGATAGGTAAATTATGTTGTGCACTCGCGTCTCGCATAAGTTCAACAAAACATATCGCAAACTTTAGTAATACAGAAATACTAGACATTAAAAGCGACTATCACAAGCGACTATTTCTAGAATCCTTCTACATTCATCGGCAACCTAACCCTCTCAACACCAACCAAGATACTAACAACCTTAATGCGGTTTATTCCACTCTTTACAGATTCAAGTGACAACAATACTCACCTTCGCAAACTTATATAACAATTACTTATAGCAGTTTAATCTTCAATTACTTTTTTCATTTTAATTATAGTTAGTTTAGTTTATGTGTATCTTAGTGATTACGTTATAACTTTTAAATTTTCCAATATGATTTATTACATTTAGTTTACTTTTGTTAACTGCTGCATTCCTGTTGTCAAAATATTTTCAATCACTTTAATGTCATGAATAAGTGTTTCTTGAAATAGCATTTTTAAGTCATAGTAATTATGTAAGTTTATCTATACTGTTTTATATTTTGTTAACTAATTTTATCCAATTTCTAGTCTATGATTAAGGCATAAATTTCATGTCGAAACGTTAGAAACTAAATTACAATTGACTGATTAGTTTTTGCTTTACGAACCGAGTGTATCCCACAAATAACATCATAATTAACAAGTTGAAAATGCAAGGCATTGTCGCAACGAACTTCCAAATGTAGACTTACTTTAAAACAATTTAAAGAAATTAAAATTATTATGTTGTAATAATTATAAGTATTCAGATAAAATACAAAAATTTATAAACAACAAAAGAGACATTTTAATATATTTTATTTTATTGAATAAATATTTTAAAAGCTATATATTAGTTCTCATCAATAAGATAAGAAAATTTTTTTTTTTATATGAATCTAATTATTTTCGGTAATCAAAATTTAAGTTTAAACAATGTCTATAATATTGGAATAATTGGCATGAAATGCCATAAATTGTTCAAATATGTGTCGCATATTGATTTTAAACTTATTTAAAATTTTAATTATCCCTGTGGATTTTCCCGGGGGCTCGGCGTCCCCGTGGCCTGATTTTAACTGACATCAAAACTTAAGCTCTGGACACCGAGCTGAATCGATTGATGTATCACACATTGATGTCCGACCATTAAAAAGGCCTCGGACACACAGACAGACAGACACACAGACAAATAGATTTCATAAACGAACGAAGTTCGTTTGAAAGTTATACCTACTTTCGTTCGAGAAAATACAATACTATATATATATATATATATATATATATATATATATATATATTAAAGTGAATTATTGGCAAGTGACCTCAAATTCAGCAACGAGAGCATCCTCTTGCCCTCGTGGCTGAATTTGAGTCACCTGCCAATAACTCCTTTTCACTTTGCATTAATTTACGACTCATTTAACCTACTTTTCTATATATATATATATATATATATATATATATATATATATATATATATATATTATATACTGTCAAGAAGGGGGTGGGCTTATAAAATGTTTAAATAGGGCTTCGAAACGACTTTGCTAGAATGGGGGTATATTTGGTTTTGTTTGAGTATTTTCTTTCAGGTATTTTTGGTTTATAAATTAACAACAACTATTCCACGTTTATAAATTTATAAAGCTTTTGAAACTGCATTGCATTCAACAACATATACCGGCCATAGACCAGGCTAAGCTAGTTATAAGTTTGCATTGTATACGTATTTTAATTGTTATGGTTGCACGTATATGAAATTTAATTTGGAGTTAGCGTTTTCAAAACCATTTGAATGTAAAAACAAATATCAAAATTGTGTGGTATACTGTACGCTTTTAAAATTTTAAGGAGTTAAGTGATACTCCCGTAAAATTGGTAAATCAATTTCAGTTTGAATATGTTTTAACAATTAAAGATTGGTTATGTAATGACAGGACGTTTACCGAATAAGACATAAATGTCTGTTGCGTACAATTTAAAAGCTGAACCATCAAAGTTTGTTAGCTATTTTTAATATTGTAAAAAGTTCAATATACATAAATCACTGGATTACAAACCATCTAGAAAATGAATGTATCTAGAGAAAACAACTGTATTATTAATCAATTATTAATAATTATAAATTACATAGTGTGCGTAGAGATAGTTGCTATGGCAACGGAAACAAAAGAAGACGGTTTTATTTATAAGGGACTTCAAATTTATATTACGAAAAATAGACGTGTTTTTGTACTGTTATGAGTTTTATTACATTTTAAAAGTTACGAGAAAGTTTTGAAAGTCAAGTTGTACCTGGAGATAGCAAATAGTAGCAGTTTTACGGCGAATAAAAGTTAATTAAAAGAGGGAGTGCTGGTCTGTACCGTTATTGTTTGAAGACGAAAGCATAGTGGAATTGGAGTTATCTGAGTATTTGTATAACATAAAATTTGTAGAAATATTAGTAGTTTTATAGTCTGGAGATTACCAGTTGCTCGAGTTACTTATTATTTACAGGAGGTGCCTGCAGTTGGTCACTTGGCTTCAGGACGGCTGGAAGGCGGCGCTTGTATCTGGATTCCAGGTATTAGTATTTAATATCTACGCAGTGCTTTAATCAAATTTATAAAAGTGGAACTAGTGTTTGGGAATACTTTTGGCTTTTAAAATTATTTTGAAAAATCCTTGAATATTTGTTTGGGTGTCTAGTTGAGAGGTGTTTGCCTAGGACGGACCCACCCTAGGTAGATTCCGCCACGTGTTTGACGGCCCTGTAAAATATTTAAGTGCAGCAGCCGGGTAAAATATTTAAAGATAAATTGTGTGGCATAACTCAACAAGGCTCTAAAATAAGACAAGGAGGGACAGATAGATATATTACGCCTATCACTAATAAGGTAGGATCACAGTATATATAACAATATATATATATATATATAAATATTTATATATAACAATTAGTTAAAAGTGACGACCAGCAGTGTATACAATTAATAATTACAGGTTATTTGGTCTTCTAGTAATAAAACTCTATTTGTTTTTTACCGAGCTTTCGATTTATTTAAAATCTTCTTCAGGGTGCTGTAAAGTAACTGTGAGTGTCATTAACATAAGAATTATAAAATATTACTTACAAAAACTGGAGTTAAAATACTATCTTGGCTTTAAGAATTATCATTAAAACTTAAAATAAATAAATTAAATAAAACATTTGATAAAAGTACAAGATATATATATATATATATATATATATATATATAACGTCGTTGCATTTTGATATCTTGCATTCTGGTGCATTTCAGGTTTAGAAGCTCTTTTTACCTACGGTGCTTACGTTCTATTGAATTTTTTTTACCTATTATGTGCAAATACTCCCTGTATGTTTGTTGTGGTTTGTTTAGCATTTTTCTTAATCTTCTTTGAGAATTAAACCACGATCCTAGGTCATGGATCGAAACGTAAATAAACATAATTTTAAAAACTATGAGTGGTTTAATTCCCAAAGAAGATGCTATCATGAGCAACTTTTACTAAGCACATTGTAACAAAACTTTTTGTATTCTTAATTCGTGTGTTCTGTAATTTATACACTTGGATTACTGTGCGATACAAAAAGTGAACGAAATATAAAACTTACCAATTGCGCCATTTTCAAGATTGAGTTATGAACAGAAATGCAAAAGAATAAAAACATTTTGAAAGATTTTAATATCACAAGAAGAACGCTGTTTTAGGAGTGTAGTCGTATAAGAAGTATATTAATTCTACTGAGAATTTAAGAACCAAGGGATAAATTAATTATGACAAAGACATACCATTTAATGGACTTTTTAAAAAGTCAATATAAACTACTTGTTTTTATGATTAAAAATATTACAACAATTATTGTTTATAGTATATACATATATTCTGAGCTTCTACATAGTATAAAAAGCACCGTAATAAGTATTTGATTTACCAATTTAAGTAGCATGATACATTGGGACGAATTCGTGTATATATCAATTGATCACTGATTGGTCAATGCTTGGACACATCATCAATGCTCAAATACAATGTTTCATTATAAAAATGAAACTCTAATAATAAAATTTGGCAATGCCGCTGCATGTTTAAATCATGTAAACTGTACGTTTGGTGCCAATGTACGCTAAAAGGTTAAGTTTTTTTATTGACATAATTATAGCCCTACTTTTAATTTAAATAAAAATAGTTTTTAAAAATGGAAGGTAATCTTCCAATTATATCAGATGAATCTAAAATGGATTTTGATGACGAAACTACTAAAATAATTGGTAGATTTCCTAGAAGACATCCGAAAACAATGAATAGATTATGTGTTAGAGAAGAACGGAATGCGTCTATTAAGAAAATTTCTGTAATTTTACAAAAATCTGAAAATCAAAGGACTTTAGAGGAATCTCAAATCTTAAGACAGTGTTCAGAGGCAGTTGATGAAATTCAACTGCGCTGGAAAAAACGGGATGAAGCAAAACGTAGGATAGAGGAATTTGAGGAGCCACTACTTATTATTCAAGAAAAGTGCCAAATGCTCGCTCAAGCTATTGCACAAGCACAGCATCTTGTTGTTTACACTGGTGCTGGTATTAGCACAGCTGCTAAAATCCCTGATTATCGAGGTCCAAATGGTATTTGGACAAGGTTGCAACAAGGAAAGGAAATTGAGTAAGTGTTAGATTTTGAAATACTCTGCATGTTTTATCTGTTGTATTTTATTCACTGTTTCTTTTAAGTAATTATAAAGTATTTTTAGCATACTTAAATTAGTACTAGTGAATAAATTTGTAAAAGTAAAATTGATATGTGTTATTAATACTTTAAACTACGATAATTTAAAATTTTTGTTATCTATTAGTTATATATAAATATATTCCCAAAATTCTTCACATGATTAAAAATTGAAATAGAAATTTTAACTTAAGTTTCGAAATAGTGAATATTACTGACAGACCCACAATAGCTCGGTTTGTAGAACAAATTAAACGCTCACAGGTAGATGGTTCATGTTGTTGCATTTCTTTATTTGTAGTTTCCCATTTTGGTTTGAAATGATAATACAGCTTTTCTCAACTTACCTTGTGTAAAAAACTACCTAAAGTATTTATATTTATAATATAGGATAAAACTGATTTCATAATAAACTAGTTTTTCCTACACCCAACCAGCGTATTTGAAGAGCAATGAGATCAAGGGTTTGTTCTAGTCAAAACTAGTTAGTTTATCATTAAATAAGTAAAGCTATTGGGTTAGATTAGATTAGATCACATTTATTTACCATTTACAGGGGTATCGTTGTCTATTAATAAAAATTAAATGAGCCATTTCTATAATCTAAAATATTAACAATATGTTGTATAGAGAGCATTTATATGAGGAGTCGAGTGCAATCAACAACTGGAGATTCCTGGAGTATTTTTTTAAATTTTGATATATGCAATCTTCTGATAACAATATATATATATATATATATATATATATATATATATATATATTGGTATGATAACGCCGTACTCGGTGTAATGAACGTTCTACTTAACGCCACCGCTGTGTTCTCTCGAATTAATCTTTTACTTTTATTATTATGCCATGGCTAGCCCTTTTTAATTTACACAGAGTGCACAACGTTACGATGATCAATTTTATTTTTCACCCCTTTTTGATTACTTGTTTGAATTGATAAAACGAAGTCAACCAACATTCATATAATGAACGGAAATAATATTTACAATTATTGAAATTCTTTAAATACACCCTTCAGTTAATTAATATCATATGGATTATCTATCTCAAAATTTATATACTTTTGATTTAAAATAAAGTCACCAAAAACTACCTCTTTACAAAAAAATCTGGAACGTTCTAGACCTCTTTTGATTTATTACGTAAGTTTAACGTATGCAATGTTTCTTGTTGACCTCTTTACAAGTTTTGGATAAATTGAATAAATTCAGTATTAACATTTAAATTGAAAAATATCTTAAAATTAAGTAGATCTGACCTGTGATATGTTGTTTCGTGCTGTGGATCAACACCCCCTTGCTGTCTCTAATCGAATACCAATGCTCTGCTTTGTTGAACCAATATTTAGTACAGTTACCCCTTGCTTTCCAAAAATCACTTCGTTCTTTATTTTATATTTCTCTGCATATGCTTTGAATGTCTTCCCTTAAATACTTTCGACGCAGATTAGAATTGTACCTGAAGCCAATTAGAATTATAATTATGTCCTACGCGGATTGGAATCCAATTAGAAGCCCTATATGATTATAAATATTTAATTTAAATTAATTACCCATTTTCTACTCACGTTTTCTAAAAAAAACGGCAAAAACTCTTTATGTATGCTTAACGTAATTGTTGCACAGCACTACTTTCGCAATAACATAAATTTGATATATTCTAAACTTTATTTATTTGACGCGTAGATTTCTGGTTAAAAGTGTCGTGGCTTCGACGTGCTGCAAGTGTGAACTGACCGTCTTATCACCGAATGGGTGTTAAATAGCCTTTTCCCACTACATCTGGGTTGGGTTTTCAAGCAGTTTTGCGGATTGTTTTGACCAACCAGGTTTTGTCTTTAACATTCCATGTATTTTTGAAGCTGTTTTCTGATGCAACTCCTTTGTATTTCCGTGTCATCGAGTTTATTTGCTATAGTTATCGTTGCCTTAACATTTGTTATCACGGCCAGACTTTCAACTTACGTCCGTGTTTTGTATAGATAATGCTTTTGGATAATTATACAAAAATAAATGATGTCACTGTAGTACTATTTTCGTTTATGTATTTATTTATTTGAAAGTGCGTTTCTTATCAAACCGCATATTGTTCTTTCTTTATCACAAGTGTAATTGTATGAGGATTTATTAGGTTTTTGTCTTATCTTCTGAGTATTTTATTTTATAAACTTGTTAAACATTTTCAACGTAGTTTTAATTACATGTACGATTATTTCTCTGCTGAATACGCGTTCTATTGTTGAAGGATATGCTCACTTGCAATGTTTAAAATTAATTACGGTCTATATACTATATGCTTGCTATTTACATAATGTACGAATTACTTATTTTTCTGCTAAATAAATGCAGTTTTCTTATTCCTATTGCTATTTGCAGTTCCTATACGACCCTTATTACTCAATACACCCCTAAACAACCACTTATAACAGCAATATATATATATATATATATAATATATTATATATATTTTATTGTGTAGTTACCCTTGAATCTAGCCCCACGAATTGGGTCGTCATAATTTAGTGTGAATTTTCCTCTTTGTTATCTCTAACCTAAAATTAATTCGAGCCCCCACAACTTGGGTGCCATAATTTATCGTGTAGTTAACTCTCTCTACTTCGTACCCCACTGTTGGGTCGATATAATTTAATGTGTTGTTTCTCTCGAATATTCCCCTTGGCTGCTCTCCTGTTCTCTCCGACTAGCTCAAATTCCTTAAGATTACCACAGACTACAAACTCCCGTTCAATATCACCATGCTGAAACAAACATAAAATTCACACCCTACAATCACGCACTCAAAAGTAACTCAATTAACCAAATATATCACACTCTATTTATATAAGATCAATATTACATTTTCCAAAAATAAAAACACCATTTCTTTCCGTACACTCGTATGGTCAATAATTTTATAACAATAATAATACAAATCGATAACCTTTTAAACACATATTTTTATTAAAGTAATAGGGCATTCTTCATATCTTACGTTACCACTTTGTCTGTCATGAGCTCATAGTAAAACTCTATAAATGTGCATACAAATTTACTGCACTACCAAATATCAATAAGCCTCTATACCTCTTTACACTATCTCTTGGTTACCTGTAAAATAATTCATTATTCTTGAATCTCAAAAATCAGTTTCATTTTAAAGTCTCAACAATTTCTGTTTATCATATATCAAATAATAGAAAACACATCAAAGCACAAATCAAAAATGATCACAAACACCATGGAAAATATTCACCACTCAAAGTTCTATAAAATGGCCTACCTGGTAGCTATCTTCTGAATGTGGTCCACCACCTAGCCCCTTGGAGATGCTGCCGGCGAGTAGGTCATCAGTCCATCCAATAACTCCCCGGTCGAATCATCATGTCTGCCATGCATGCCGGTACTCAAAATCTCTTCTTGTCCAATTTACAACCAAAATATTCAATCTCCAAAATTTATTTAATACCCAATAATCGCTTTTTCCATCATTCAAATAATTTCATTCTTTATGAATTCCTTGCATTCCAAACACCACAATAACAATTGTTGTACTTACATACAATATTAATTTTCACCAAGAAATCGCTTTACTAGTTTTTACATAGATTTGAATTAAAACTGCACTCATTTACTTGAAAGTAACTATATGTATCGTGAATGGCTGATGAAATAAAAGAGAGTGAGACCCTTCTTCAAAAATGCTTAAACAACCCAGAATCTCTCCCCCCCTTTTATAAATTGCACATACATTTGTGTACCTGTCCCAACAATTCCTAAAAATATTTTCCAACCGTCTTGCATTTCAGCGAAAAAGCTTTAACGTATCTCGGTTTCTCGTGAATTTTAACAACAAACATATAAATACTTGGTAAACCGCTTCCAACTGTCAACTGCCACTTTCAATTCCCCGAAAACTAGTCTCCACTATTCCATTGATCTACGCCTTAAACTTGAACAAAACACCTTTTATCTCCCTTGCATCTATAGCTTCGTCTCACGCATATGCCTCCACCAGCTGAATATCCGCCTTCCGCCAATCACCTTGCTTGGTTCATTTCTCCCACTTTAATCGATGCTTGCCTGCTTCTAAATTACCTTGAAATTATTGATTTTGTGTTCTCCCGCCAAATACATTTGTTCAAGTCTCCCTACTATACTAGCTCTGAATTTGATCTTTGTGTCTCGCTTGTACCTATACGTTTTTATTCATCTTTGTTCGTTTCTAACAGTTGTCTCCGGTTCCATCCTATACTACCTTCAGAATTAAAAATCGATATCTTAACAAACATACTGCGTCTTTGTCAGTTTTATGTGGTTTTACTCGTGTCCCTGTTGCAATATTGACTATGTTGCTTCCAACGGTCGTCTGAGTTCCAATAAGCTATTAAAGTTTGTTTGTAGCAGTTTTATCTATAAATATATCTCCCCTTGTTATTTTGTAACCATTTTGGGTTTTCCATTTAAAATAATAGTGTTATTTCCACATATTCAAAGCTTTTGTATTCCCATATACTACTTTGCTATAAATTAAAGATGCTATACATTTTACCCCATAGCTATTATTTCTTATGCCCTATATTTACATAAATACTATGTTACATGCTTCCTGGCTAAATATGATTAAACTAAATTGATTTTACATTATTATACACTACCTAAGCTCTACAACAATTGTTAAAAATATCTTAAATTCCTTACTGAATAAATTAATTTTCTAATATCCTATGACTATTAACCTACAACTTGACTTGTGTCCTTATGTATTCCCATGATCCCTTAATTACACTATAATATATATATATATATATATATATATATATATATATATATAATCGAGAGATGCTTAAGATTTTATAATAAATAAATGCAGAATTTGAATAATATTTAGTCAAGAATGCCATATGTGTTTAGGGTCTAGTTCTGCACTTAAGAACCTTATTTTTGCTGAAACTTATTTTTTTCATTAGGAAGGACAATTTTAGCTTTAAAGAAATTTATGCGTAGGTTATTAAAAGTGCCCAAATTTCCACAGTACCTATTTTAAGGTTGCTGTTTGTCGGACTATCAGGAAGAGTTGTGCTTTTCTCAAGTATGCTGGTATCATCAGCAAACAGAATGCATGACAAGTCATTAAACAATATCAGAAACAGCTAGATACCCAGAATAGATCCTTGAAGCACATCATGCTGTTAAGAAGTAAAGAATAGCTGGAGTTTTGCATATGTAAACAAACTTCATTCTATTGTATTAAACTGGTCCTTTCTGCCAGCTAGGCAAAGTACAAGGTTCGTAATCTGGCTCTGAACTTTGTTTCAGTGGGTAGCAATGGGGAGGTTTTACTTTACTGTGAAAGATGGTAAAGACTAAAAAACTGATTGGGCATCACTATTTTGGAAAGGTACAAAAATCCGAAAAATAACCAGAAAAAAGGATGATTACTGTATAAGATAGTAAAGTCTAAAAAGTGATTGGGCACCACTATACATTTGTTAGAGGAGGTATAAAAACTCAAAAAATAAGCAATAAAAAAAGTAGACGGTTGTACTACCGATGCAATATAGTACAACCTGAAACAAACAACATTATTCATACACAAAAGACTGTAGTTTGTATCTCCAAAAAAAATGTAATAGAGATAATTAGTTGACCCTTAGATTCTTTAATCAATTAAAGTGAGTTAGCAAGAAAATTTTTTATATCAAAAAAATTTTTTTAGGATGCGGCTATTGTCATAAAAGAATTTTTTTACCATTTTGGCAAAATACTTTAAGTTCTTGATGGAGGTGATGTTGTTGGGAAGAATATTATAAAGTTTAGGAGCAAAGACACTCAGACAACGCTGTGTTTTATTTTTGCTCTTATATGGGACTAATAATTGTTTGTTCGCTTTTGTTCTTGTGAAATATTTGTGTTCAACATAATCATGATTTCCCTTTTTCTTGGTATAAATGCATAGATTTAACGCATAGAGAGAGCGAATGTTATTAATGTTTACGTTATATAATTGTTGTGTTGGATAGAGTCTGGTTCTTTTGTATATTATTTTCAATATTGTTTTTTGTACTATATCAAGCTTTCGTAAATTAGTTTTGTATAGACAGCCCCAGACCAACAATGCATATGTTATCTTGGACTCAATAAGAGATTTGTAAACCATAATGAGTAGTTTTTCATGAAGTATGTTTCTAAGTAAATAAAAGGTATGTATAGAAGGAAGCCCTTATTTCGTTAGTGAGGTTTGAGACATGCTTGTCCCATCGCAAGAATTTATCTAGTACAATTACAAGATATTTAGTATGTGACACTTCTGTAATAGGATTTTCAAAAGTTTCAATTTGAATTGAGTTAAAGTTTGGTCTGCTAGAAGCATTAATTGAAAAAGCTGTGTAGTTTGTTTTTGTTACATTTAACGCCAATTTTAAAGAATCAAGATGAAACTTGATTTTTTCATTTCAACACCAATTTTTTCTTTTAGTTTGTACCAGTCGCTATCTTGAAATATTATTGCGGTATCGTCTGCATATGCATTACTATGTTATTAAAATAGTCCTCACCTAATCCTTCTTAACAAGTACAGAACCTCAAATCATCTTCTATGCAAGCTACAAAAACTTTTTAAATTTTCTGTGGATAATTTACCTATTCTTTATTATCCCGTTTGTCAGTGTAATTGGTCAATGGCACTGCACAGATAATTTAGTAAAGTTCAAAATGCTTCAACTCTGACCTCAAAATGTGCTGGAAATTATCCCATTGACGAATAATTTTTATAAAAATAAAATATTATTCCAGCTTAATTTACTCAAATATCCATAACTAATGGATTAAATACTTCCTAGTTCCATTTCAAATCTCCATTTGACATTAAAATATCAGTTTGCAAAATGCATTTATTTTTAATTGATTAAAATCAGCAGTTGTGATCTTGAACCAAGATTATTCATATTATTGTGATAAATCATTATTATACTTCATCAAATAATTACATTTGATAACTTCTGTGTTACTTGTGGAACGTCGATGAAATAGATTACAAATTATTCGAAACGTATGTTTCATGTTGTAAAATAAATTAAGGAATGATACTTGGCTCGAATCATACACGTTGTTTGGCTTTAGAAAGAATGACCTCAATGCTTGATCACTTCCTTCTTACTATACAAAAATTCTAAACACGTCATTTTTTTCTATTCCATTATCGATTTATTTCGAAGCATTGGTCTCTGGATGATGTGATAATCATCACAGTCGTTATAATTTAGTTGTATCATAAAACGAGGCGGCTCCGTGGCGTAGTGGTATGTGTGTGACTACTACGCCCTAGGTCCCGGGTTCGAATCCCGACACTGTCCGCTTGAAAAATGTTAGGCGAGCATTTTTCACAAAAATACACCCTCGCTTCCAATGTAGTACCTTCGGGTGGAGCATTGGAAAATCACATGTAATGTATCATAAAACGTCGTCCATTCTTTGTTGGTGCATCAAAACATAGCCATTGTTCTTTCTCTCTCTCTTAGAGCTATTAAAACGCGTTATCTATTTTATACCTTCTTCCGATAGTGGCGTGCTTTTCGTATTGGGGCGTCTATTCATTTACGGTAAATAATTAGTTATTTCTAATGTATTTACAGATGATTTATGATTTTATCAAATTCTCTTGAACGAATGCCATATTCTTTCATTAATAACAAATGTTTGAACCTTCTGGAATTAATTTCTTTGAAATAAAGAAATGAATATTTTATTTTTGTTTGAAATTATATATCTACATACGGAATTTAATTACCTAATTAATGAGGGCTTCATTCGTATGTTTAAATGCAATAAGATTTATTTCTATGGTAGTTGAAACATGTTCTAGTGAATATTTACACATGGAAAATATGCAATGCTTTATAAATGCGTGAAATTGATATTTTATGTAAGTTACCTTTCAGTAAATGCAGCGTATTACGTTTTCAATAAATAACTCTTTTTGTATTATTGATTTTTATTCTAGCAAAGTACGGATTTCAGCTTCGCATATCTTAAAATCAAAGTTTTTTTAGTATATACAGAATAATTATTTATATATGGATGAAATGAATAGCTTGTGTATTTACATTTTAAGATAAAAACTTGTTTTAAGGTATCTCTCAAGAGTAATTATTTACACACAGCTAAAATAAATTAATTTAAAATTGGGTGTCTAAGTTTATACAGGGTGGAAAAATTAAATATAGGAATATTTTACTTTTCTCTGTTATTCTTCTTTTTTAGGTGGTTTCTTGTATAGAATTTGGTGTTCGATGACCTCAGATCTTCAGTTTGTTGCAAAGAATAAGAAAATATTGATAGACACTTTAGTGAACAACGGTTACCTAAAAGGAATGTTACATAAGTTGATGTATAGTAACTTCCTAAATCTTAACACCAACAAAAAAGGTATTACTTATAAAAAGCTTTTTTATATACAGAAGTTATCTCCTCTTCTAGTACGACTACTGAAACAACCTAAGGTTGCTATCGTCTATAAGTACAATCACTCAATCCAGAGTTTATTTACTAAATTAAAGGATAGTACTCCTAAATTGTTAAATAGTAACGTTGTTTACAAGATCGTGTGCAGTTGTAACAATATTTACATTGGACAGACTAGTCAGTGGCTAAAAAGTCGCTTAACCCAGCACAGGAGTGACTGCAGAAAAACTCCGCAAAATGTGCATGGTCATCTCTCGTTTTTGCAACCAAACATACACCACTGTTCGATGACACCATCAATTTGGACAATGAACCTTATTAATAATAAGATGGATGTCGATAAAGTTCATAATGTCTACTCTGCTTTATATAATAATGATATTTTTAAACATCGTTAAAATATCAACCTTTCGCGTATTGTAACTGATGCCATTTTTGGAACGTTCTCATGTCAATCCTATATAATCTAGTTACATTCATTTGTCACTTTCTGTTTTAACCGCCATCAAGGCATGACGTGCCCTTAAGGCACTTTTTAAAAAAAATGTATTCATTGACCCACAAATATAATGTAAATCATTTATCTATTTTCACTCTATTTTAGGTATTATAACAATCAAAGTAAGTAGTCAGCGTCTTGTTATGTATTTTCTGATAATTCTATTTTCTGTTTCTATTTAGCCTTTGAAAATGGTAAAGAGACATACCGAAACGTTAGGTATTTGATTAAATATTAATTTTCAATCTTTTTTTATGTGGACTATATCCCAAAGACGAATTACCATGTCTTTGGGATATAGTCCACATAAAAAAGATTGAAAATTGAATTTATATATATATATATATATATATATAAATGCAAGACGTAATTGAAAATCGGTAACAAGAGCCAAGCTTCAGCGGTCCAACACTTACACACACACACACAGCACATGTCGTATTAATTGCGATTCTCGTAAAATTTGGACGTTGTATATTAATTGTGGTTGGTTCTTGAATCCTGAATCGGCCCATTATGCAGGTAATATTGATTCTATATTATTGCTGTCGTATGCTTGTAACCTTCCTTGGTGCTTAACAAAGAATACCCGTACCACCTTACGTTCAGACCTCGATCCCTTGTGCTTCTGACTAGCTGTGGTACAGACATGCAGCATTTCACTCTGTTCCACATCGTGTGGTTTTAACCTGGCTGTAAAAATTTTGGCGTAATACCATAAATATATGTTTTTCTATATGTCACATTCTTTGTATGTGCAAGCGAATTGTAAAAATTATGTGTGTTTAAACACTGTATCCTTTATCTGAAAAATCATCGATTAACTTCAAGACAGAAGTTTCTGGTTTACCACAATAAATTTGATCTCAGAAATAGTTAAAGTTAGAAGAACAGTTAATTACAAAGAAGGCGTGCATTTGGATGCTTTTTAGAAAAACCCAATTTGAAGGTTTGCATTTTCATGGTGTATTGAGATTTTTCAAAAATATTAAAATTCACATAAAAAATTTTTTGTTTATAACCTGAAAATGATTGAAGATAAAAGACTTTGTTCGATTTCAAAATCGGTGTTAAAGAAGGCAAAACAAAACTTTTTGGATTTTATTGCCAGATCCATTGCACTTTTACCAAAATTTATTTATTTTTTGGTATAAAAGACTCAAAAAATTCTGCATATGCCAGTGAAAATGGCATCCAATTCCGTCGTAGTTTTTAAATTATAGTAATAACTGTAACTTTATCAAATATGATTAGCTGCACTAACTGATTTTCTTTTGGCAAAATAATTATTACATTAACTGAATAATAAAGTACATTATTTACAACAATAAAAAAACAATTTGCTAATGCAAAATTAATTATTAGAAATATTCAACTTGTGTGGGGTTATTTCTAATGTCCATTATTGCTCAAAATATGAGGTTTTTATAATATTGTTTTAACATTCTAGGCATTTTACCACCACAAAATACTTTCGTCTTATTTACAGACTCTAAATTTTGTGTTGCGTTGACAGATTAGAACTGTGTAGTTGTTCAAAGTACACAATATCATTGAGACTATTTTTATTGAGTTTTATATTCAAATATGAGTGTATTAGAAGTAACTAAAAGACAGTTTGGAAAATTTTGAATCAGATGGTAAGTACTGCAAAATGAGCAATCGGTTTGATCAATTTTTGTCTTAAAAATTGAGATCTTTGTGCTTGTAATGTTTTATGCCAAACGTATAATTATTTTCAGTTTTAGAATATAAATATCATACTTTTATAATAATTAAAGTCTAGGTGGTTGTTTGCCACTCAAATTTTTCGCATTTTATTTTAATTTTCCCCTGCTTACACAAATGCCAATTTCTTTATTAGATTGTAGAGTAATTTATTTTTTACAGATTCTATTGCTGGTAGCAATGTAGATCAAGGATTATTATCGAGAATATGCAAACACTTCCGAAGCAGAGTCATGTACATAGATCACCAACAAAGAAAAGTATTATAAAATGTTGTCGTGGGCCTGGGATGTAGCTGAGGTTCAGAAGTAATGACTGCAAATATATTGGTCATACGAAGGTACTAAAAGCATTTATAGCAATTTAACTTATATCAGATCATCGCTGCGATGCTAATTTTATGGATGATAATTGCCAATGAAGCTTTAAAGGCTATTGGAATTTGGGATCACAGAATCTTCAATTGACATTTCTTAACTCTTGAGCAGAAACACACTTGCAAAAATGAGAGCAAATATCGAATCATACAAAAACGTAGACATCATCATCATTAAGTCTCAGTCCTAGAACTGGGTTAGACGTGTATTTCTAATGTTTTCTACTCTGAGCTAACCTACACATTTCTTTGAAATTCCTACAGCCTACTCTTTTCACTATCTGTGCGCAATAGTTTTTATCTAGGTCTACCTCTACCTCTCTTTTTCCTTCTCTGCTTCTAACATATGCTGTGCTATTCCCTCATGATTTAGTATGTGTTCCATCATCCTATCTCTTTACTTTTTTACTGTTTTCCACATATTCCTTTCTTCTTCTACCATTTCAGTACCTCTTTGTTCTTAACTTTGTCTGCCCATAATGTCTTCATCATACGTCTTTAGCAGCACATTTTAAAGGCTTGTATTGTATTCCAGTCTGCTTCTCCTACTGTCCACGCTTCACAGCCATACAGTACTGTGCTCCATACGTATATTTCAGCAATTTTTCCTTGTGTGTATGCTTGTTCTCTGCAATCATAGCACCTGCTTTTTTTTTATACAGCACCGCTTGTGTTAATCTTTTTTTTATTTTATATCTTTTGCACTTTTGTCTTTTTATTTTTTTCTAAAAATGAACCCTATTTCATCAATATTCAGTGGCACGTAATGGGGGTTAAGCAACCTGATGGCTACAAAGATCCCTCACCACTCAGACACTTGCCGAATCAATAATTTTTCAATTACTCCTTTCACATGATCAACATTTCTTGAGAGTATTGCAGAATCAACATCTGTAGTTGTTTACAATACCAGGGGTGCTCGATATGTATCGGGAGTCAGTAACAAAAACCAAACTTAGGGTGTGAAAACTTCTTTAATATTTTTCAAAATATTCTGCACGATGATTGATACACTTTTGCATTCGTTTGAGCCAATTTTCATAGCATTTTTCATTCTGATTGAGATATCTCCAAAACTTGGATTTTGAATGCATCAACCGCCTCTTCTGGTGTTGAAAATCGTTGTCCACATAGTTTATTCTACACGGTGGGAACAAAAGGAAATCATTAGCTGCCAAATCAAGACTATACGACAATTCGATGTTTTGAGTGCTCAAATAGTCGCGTGTTTGAGCCGATATGTGAAAGCTCGCATTGTCATGATGGAGAATGATTCGGCGTTATCGGTTTATTTTTCTTATTTCTCTGAAAACTTGTGATACACAAATGGTTGTATATTAAGCAGAATCAACTGTTCTATGATCCTTTAAAGCAACTGTCGTGACATGTCCATTTATTCCGAAAAACAGGCAACCATTTTCTTCGAAGTGCTTCGAGCGCAGACAACTTTTGTCGGATTTTGTTCATCTTGGAAAACCCATGCAGTCAACTGCTGTTTACTTTCAGATTCATACGATAAATCCAAGATTCGTCACCTGTATAGATGCTATACACTGCGTTTGATGCACCGCAACCCTATTTTTTTTTAGCATTTCTTTGCACCAATCGACATGAGTTTGTCAAATAATGTGAGATCCAACGTGCACATAGCTTTTTCGCAGCTAAATGTTCATGTAATATCGAATGTATACTTGTAATACTAATGCCTAGGGATGCCTAAATCTCACAATAAGTCACATGGCGATCTTGCATTATCGATTCACACACAGCATCGATTTTTTTTTGGCACAACAGATGATTTTGGACAACCTTCTTTAAATTCATCCACCACCGAACTACGACCATGATTGAATTCACTATACCAACGATATACAGTGGTTTTAGTTGAAGCTTCTTCCCCAGAAGTCGAAATAAGTTGATCCAGGTACTGTTTTGGAGATAATCCATGTTGGAAATAGTAAAAAATCATCGCACGAAAATGTTCACGAGTTAATTCCATTTTTTGGCTGACATGGAATTTTCAATTCAATCAAAACAAAACAAATAGTGTTCGTATGGCAAAATGTTATATGTATGTATTCTGTCAAAAATGTCAAGCTTTAGGTTAGAAACGTCAGATCGCACCTAGCAACACTAATGTTGTCAGTTACCGATACATTTTGAACACTTTGTAATCATCAGGTTTCAATGCATTTACTTTTTCATCATTAGATTTTCCATACTAGAATTCTGAGCTAACCTACACATTTTCCTCAAATTCCCACTGCCCGCATCTTTTACTATCCTTATGCAATAGTCTAATCAAGGTCTACCTCTCTTTTTTTCTTTCTATTTATTCAAAAAATTTCGCGCTATTCCTTCATGCCTTAGAAGCTGTCCTATCATTCTATTTCTCCTATTGTTTTACAGTCTTCTAAAATTTCTTTCTTCTCATACCCTTTCTAGAACCTCTTTGTTCTTAAATTTGTCTGTTCACGATATTTTCATGATCTGCAAATCACATCTCAGTGGCTTCTATTTTTTTTTGTCCTGTTCTGCAGTCTTCGTTTCATAACCATAAAGTGTCGTGCTCCACACATATGCTTCTAGTGATTTTTTCCTAGTTTCTATGCTTGTTATCTTCGAACATAGCAGCTGCTGTTTGTTATTAAATATAACACAGATTGTGCAAGTCTTTTTTTATTTTGAATCTTTTGCACTTTTCTGCTTCTATTGTTTTCTAAAAATACGGTATTTCACCGATATTCAATGATACGTGAAGGTGGTTAACAAGAGCCCCCGCCACTTAGACACTTGCCAAATCAATAGCTTTCCAATATTTGTTGAGAGTATTGCAAAACCAACCTCTGTAGTTGTTTACAATAATCATTTCTGGTTTAAATGCATTTATTTTTTTCATTATTAGATTTCTGTTCTGATCTAACCTACACATTTCCCTGAAATTCCCACAGCCTACAGCTTTCACTATCTGTGTACGATAATCTAATCTAGTCTACCTCTCTTTTTCCTATCTGCTTCTAATATATTCTGCACTATTCCCTCGTGCCCTAGAATGTTTTCTATCAACCTTATCTCTCCTATGCTTTACTGTTTTCCACATATTTCTTAATTGCTCTACCATTTCTAGAACCCCTTTGTTCTTAATCTTGTCTGTCCATGATATCTTCATCATAGGTCGGTAACACCACATTTCAAAGGCTTCTAACTTTTTCCTGTCCACTTCCATACTGTCCATGTTTCACAGCCGTATAGTGCTCTGCTTCACACATGTTTTCAACAATCTTTTCCTTATTTCTAGGTTTGTTGTCTTTGAACATAGTAGTTGCTTTTTCTTATTAAATGCAGCACGGCCCTGTGTTACTCTTTGTTTTATATCTTTTGCACTTTTCCCTTCCTGCATTATTTGACTTCCTAGGCAGCAGAAATCCTTAAACTCTTGTAAGTTTTCGTTTCTTATTTGTATTCTGGTTTTTTACTTATTTACCCCTCCTTTATGTACTAGTGTTTAGTTTTATTTTTGATAATTTTCATATCGTATCAATACAGAACTGTGTCCATCTCATTTAGAGCTGCTTCTAACTCTTCCTTGTATAGTTCATTCGTTTTAACTTTCTGATGACGTCACAATTGAACAAAATACTACATTGTCAATGTTAGCTTAAATTATAATATATTTAATGAAAGATATAGGAATATTCCTATTGGCAAGAGGAATTGATGGCAATACCGTACAGAACTGCCAATCTTTATTGTGTTAAATGACAATATACTTCAAGAACAAATCTAGGTTTTTATTTGCCTGCAGTTACCAACACTTCATTACTACATTTGACATCATCCTAAAGTTAAATTGAATGGACTATAGATGCTAATACTTCTATCATTTGCAAATCTAAGGATATGAATCGTTGGTCCCTGCATAGTAATTTCAGTTGTCTTTCTGCATTTGACAGTATTAATTGCCTCTTCGATATACTAGTTAAAAATTAATGGCACATCCGTGTCTCACCCTTTCCTAATATTTACTTTTCTACATTCCTGCTCCAATGCTATAACCACTATTTGCTCTTTGTATAAGCTATGTACTATCTGTCTATCCCTATAACTAATTTCAATCTTTTTCGATGTTCATACTTAACTCACGGAGGAACACTTATAATGTGCGGGAATATACTGGTCTACCAAGTTTATACATTCGACTTCATACTTGTGGAACACCACTTTGAATTTGTTGTTGTCAGAGAAGATGCGAATTTCTATATTATTTGCTTATATCGCTCACCAACACTGCTACAATCAAACATTAATGTCTTCTTTAAATATTTAGAACTCTTACTAGATAATCTTCCAAAGAAAAGTAAAATACTCCAAGCCTGAGATTTTAATATTGATTACTCCAGAATTTCCACAACAAAAAC
Organism: Platerodrilus igneus; assembly: GCA_036346225.1. Classification (NCBI taxonomy): domain Eukaryota; kingdom Metazoa; phylum Arthropoda; class Insecta; order Coleoptera; family Lycidae; genus Platerodrilus; species Platerodrilus igneus. The sequence continues at coordinate 3,861,276 of JARFIW010001447.1, read as the reverse complement.
TTGTCTAGTAAATCTACTATTATCTTTTGCCTTGCAAATGTATGTAAAGGATAACAGTTGGTACAACAGTGGTGGCAGATCTCTTATTGATTATATATGTACAAATCTTGATGGCGATGCAGTTACATCACATGTTATTGATGGACTAACCGATCACCAGGCAGTAGTAACAAAATTGTTTATGCCAGTAATGAAAAATAACAGTAAATCTAACACAAAATTTAGCAGACTGTTTACGGAAAAACATTTGAAGGAATTTAATGAAGCATGCAGTAAAATCGACAGGAAAAGATGTTTGTTACAAGAAACATTTAACGAGAAATTTAACAACTTCAGCAGTACATAAAATATGTTAATCGAAGAGTCATTTCCTTTAAGAATAATTACAACAAAAACCTCAAGGCCTTGGATTACTAATGGTACAGAAACCTCTACGTGAGAAAATTTATTCGGAATGCAACTTTTTTACAATATTATTTAAAATATAGAAGAATATATAGAAATACGGTTAAGCTAGCTAAGTCAATGTATTATGACAATCGTCTAAATAGTGCAATTAACAAATCAAAAGAAACATGGTCTATTATAAATGAGCTACGAGGTCAAAACATGAAACAAAACAATGAAGTTGAATTCAATTCAAGCTATTTAAATTCCTATTTTTGCTCAGTCGCTACTATCCTCACCTCATTAATACACAATAAACCAGATCCCAAAAGTTTTTGGACTCATTTAAAGTCATTTACTCACATCTAAATTTTTTCTTCTATCCAGCGACACCACCTCAACTAATTGCTGCTATAAACTTTATGAAAAATAAAAATTCAGCGGCTATCGATAACATATCTTTAAAAATTATTTATAATCTTTCTAGACTTAATTAATTAATCCTTTATTACAATAGGGTAATTTCCATCGGGTCTAAAAACAGTAATAATTATTCCATTACATAACGGTGGCAATCCTCAAAATGCATAGCACTACTATCAACATATCTAAAATAATAGAAAAACTGGTGCAATTTAGACTCTTTAATTATTTAAATAAGTTTAATATATTATTTAATCTTCAATTTGGATTTTGTAATTAACTATTCTATTGAATGACATTTATTGCAATATCAATAATAAAAAAGATGTCTTAGTATTGTTTTGTGACACTTCAAAATCTTTTGATTGTCGTGAAACCAAAATAAAACTCGAAACCTTCCCCATGTATAGTGTAATTAAAATTTTTAAAAAAATATTAAAGTACCGACTAGTTTCAATATTGATCAGATATCATCCTCAGGCAATTACAATTATACTGAAATAATGTTCTTTAACAAATTTGTCTGAGTACAATCATTGCAATAACTTACTTACTGGAAAATTATTTTTTCTTAAAATTATTAACTACATCTTATGTTTAAAATTTTCAATATTGTGATTATAAATTACAATGTAACGTAACATTCTTTTGTATGTACTTGAAAAAAACCACTCATGCTTTCAGAGAAAGCAAATGAAATTAATTAATAAATTCGTTTTAGAGCACTGTATCAGAAGCAAATAGCAGCCGAACCAAGACGCATGTGTATGATAAGATTTAAATAAATGGCAGTTTTGTATATAGAAATTATAACACTGAGTGTCATAAACTATACTTTTTAATGAGAAGTATTCAAGTTTTATTTTGGTTTCGCGATAACTATAACCCAATTTTGAGAGAAAAAAAAACAATTATAGTTATTTAAGATAATCCTTTGATTGTGTTAGTCATAGAATCTTATTACTAAAATTAGAATTATATAGATTTTGTGGAGTAGCATTAAACTGGTTTAAAACATTCCTCGAAGGTAAACACAAATAGTCTGGAGCTGTAACGAAATATCTTTGTCCATTCCAATAACGTGTGGAGTACCACAGAGATCTGTTTTGGGGCCTGTCCTATATTTTGCTTTAGATAAATGATGTTATTAACCTCAATATTTCAGGAGACTTTACACGTTTGCTAATAACACATGTATACTGTGGCCCAATTTGAATGCAAATGCTCTAGTTAACACCATGCAATATGATATTGCAAAAATAATGGAATGGTACAACAGCAACGATTTGTGTTTAAATCTTAATAAAACCAAAATGATTACCTTTAATCTACAGCCACTTACCATTGAACAATCAATACTTATGGAAACAAATGTAGCAAAATTTTTGAGTTTTATTGATAGTAACTTGAAATGGATTGCTCACTTAGAAATATTTTCTAAAAAACTTTCAAAAACTGTTTTGCATTAATCGAATCACATTTACGATATGGTATTGTTTATTGGGATTGGGCTAGATCGCAAGAGATATTAAATACCATATTTATTTTGCATAAGAGATTCATTCGATACGTTTATAAAACCGTTTATAAACCAATTTTTATAAATAATAGAATTCTCACTTTAATCGGCATATACATATTAGAGACTGCAAATCTTATACATAAACACAAATCCTCTCAAGCAACTATGGTTCGATCGACTACAAATACTAACTGATGCAAGATAAACTTAGGTCTTCCTTTATCCAAAATCACAATCATGGTTTTACATGGGGAAAAATATATTCAATGCCCTACCAACAAATATTAAATCTGTACAGAATAATACCGCATTTTGTTACAAATTAAAAGGCCTCTTAAAAAAAGTCTATTGCAGTCTTCATGATTATTTTGCAGACAGTAGCAACTAATTTCATTTAATTTATCCTGAACTCAAAAAATTCTACTTTGAAAGATGTGATAATTTATAACTGAATTGAGTGCATATGCTTTTTTATCATTTTAAAATATTTAATGTATTAATGAGTTCAACACCTTTATGAACTATTAAAATTGATTGATTGCTATGTCTTAGAATGTCATACCAAAAGCTGCTTTCCTCTTTCAGGAGTCTTTCTCATTCTGGTTTTGTTAATAAAGACACCACTAATTTGGTTAAACCTATAGTTCGGCTCTAGCTCACTGAAACACACAGCCATTCTACCCGTTCCAGTATTCTAGAACTTCTTCAAGGTGCAGGTTCATTCAGAATAGAAACAAGTTGACGTTAAAATAAAATTACAGCGAACAAGGGTTTGTAAACCTTTTTGTTGAAAATCTCAATGATGTATTCTGTAGACACACTAGCAAACATCTGATCATATATTGCTATATTGAGTCATTCCCAAAATACTCAAGTCACACTTCATAAATAAAAAATCTGCAGACAAACTGCAGTGTTGCTCAAAAAATAAAATTAAAAATTTGATTAAGGAAAGGTCTGCTAGGGATATACCAAGAAATTTGGTCAGGATAACTTAATACAGCAGTTTGCTACGATCTGGAAACCTTCCCATTAAGATTCTGGCTTGTCTATAGGTCAAAGGAAAAAAGTTTTTGCCTCGGTTCATTGATCCAACATAGCGTTGCTCAACCAAGTTGGAAGTTTACACATGCACAAATGACAAGTAAATATTGTTTGTTTTTTCAGTTGAATCAATGAAAATACAGTATTTCTATGGACACCAATCTCGGAAAATAGAAAAATGGCTATCCACCTGCCTCATTGTTCCCATAAACACCACCAGTATAAACTATGAAGTATGAAACACGGCTTCAATTTGTTTTGCCTATTTATCATAACTTTTATTAAGACACCAAGGAATTAAAAAAGATATTGCATCAATGTCAAAACATACTAAGAAAGTGGAATATATTCCAACACCTGTGAACGACTTGCTATTCCAGAAAATTTTGAACATAGTTTCGTTGAATGGAAATATGATTTTGAGTAAAAGGCTTGTCGATGTTTCGTTAGTTTAATATATGTTTATTTTTCATAAACAATGTTCTTTTTTAGCATGTTTTTTTGCTTCCACAATCATAAATGTAGATTAGGATAAAAAATGATAATTGTGAATATTTCACATTGGCCAACGCCCTGTATTTTCCAATGTAATAAATGCATCTTGCCAAAACTTTGCGAACAATTACAAAAATGTATTAGAAAGTAAATTAATTTGATTTATTCCTTCAATTGGTCCTGAATTTTTTTGTGGAACTTTAACGAGCTTTAATCGCAATAATTACACTTCCTTTGCTTCCAACTGCATAAATTAAGTTCTTTCCTTATGTATATTTGAAACTTTGTTATTTTATTTAGATGTGTCTATAATAGAATTAGTTGCTAAAACACAACTATCATCATGCGACTTAAAGGTAGATTTATTTGGTTTTTCTACTCAAATTTTTCGTGTATATACAGGATGATTCAAAACGTTGGACACACTTTCAGTTTGCTATATTTTCTGAACTATATGTTGTATTTTAATTCTGTAAGTTATATTTGAATATGCATAATGGAAGATTACATATGTTCTGATTGCACAGATAACATCTAGCCGTAGCTGAATTCATCCCAAACTTGATGATGAATGTTTTGCATCACTGAATTCATTGTAACTATGATACGGCTTTTTAGGTCAGTAAAATTCATGGGAAGAGGTGGTACGTAAACTGTATCTTTTATGAACCCCCATAAGAAAAAGTCATAAGGTGTGAGATTTGGAGACCTCGGTGGACAGAACTGAAGTGCCAAGTTTTTATTACTCAAGCAACCTATCCATTTGTTGAAGTAGAGATTTATTCAGCAATCGTTGAACATTCAGATACCAATGGGGTGGGGTTCTGCCCTGCTGGAAAATGTATTCTCCTGTATCTTCATTCTTTTGAGGAACAAGCCAGTTTTGCAGCATTCTACGATACATTACTCCAGTAACGGTATTTTCGTCAAAAAAGAAAGATCCATAAACCTTTGTCAACGTTACAGTACAAAACACACTAACTTTTGGACTGTCCTGCTCATGTTCCAGCGCTACATAGGGATTTCACATTCCTCATATCTGAACATTGTGCCTGTTGACTTCCCACTTTGGTGATATGTGGCTTCATCACTCACAATCACACGAGGGAGAAACAATTCATCATGCATGTTTCAGAACATACAGCCACAAAATTGTTTGCACGAAGAGCATGTAGCAGTTGTAGGTGGTATCGTTTGTACACTAACTGCTGCCTCCAATACATGCAAGACAGTTGTTTTGCAGTAGTCCGAGTTTCCTACTCGCTCTATTCATAATCATAAGAATATATAATGATTTTCATTTAATGGCTGATGTATGAATTGTAGACCAATTAAATAATTCCCGTGTATTTCGATTTACACATTAACAGAAGTCGCATGTTGAGAACTGTGCTCAACAATTGCGTGCAAGTCCTCGTGTGCCCATATGTCATAATTATAAAAATTAATAGTAGGTATTTGTTATGTGTGAAATTGATTTTAACTACCTGAATGAAATTTACTCTACCATGGAGACGTAAAGGTAATATTGCACCTGCTAGCTTGCTGTGGCGAGAGATGAGTTGTATAAAAATAAAAGGAAATCCACTACCGGATCACTTTCACTGGAAACGACAATTTATTGAGTTTCACGGTCACGTTCGTGTTCGGGAGCTTATTTCACTAGCAAGCCCAAATCTGTAAAATTACTGTAACTTCGAATTACTTAAACCTGGTACTCTCACGGCGCTAGTTGCTTCTCAATTGAACTACAATGCCTGAAATGCTTTAATGTTCAACTGGTTTGATCTTCTCCCTTCTATTACAATTCGCCGGTATTTATAAGTTAAAGTATTGCCAGAGGTTTATGTTATGTCGTGGTTCATAGAGTTTGTACGACATTAACTGTTTCGAGGTCAACAATGTTTTGGTGCGTGAGAATAAATATTGGTGTTTTCACATGTTCCATTTAATACCATACTGCATTATTAGTTGGGTCAAAACGTCTTAAATTTTATATTATTTTATGGGTTTCTGTCGGTTTAACTGATCTATAATGATTTCGGTATCTTTCCAATGCGTTAGAATGTTTATGAATACAGGTTCGTAGGATGATTATTCATGATATAAATATGTCGTGTTTTTCTAATTTGATATGGCACATATGAAGTCTCTTTTATTGCTGATTGTAAAAGAATGTACTAAGTACTTTCCCTGTTTATTTCAGTATTTTACTGTAATATTATAATTAAATAGATCTTTTATAAACTCTAAACCACCCTGGCTTCTATAAGGTTCATTTTAATTAACTTAAATTAATAAATGTTTTCCTATATACAAATGTACTCTTAATTCACCCACTGGCATTACATATTTTTGAAAACTGAGCTGCACCAGTGAACAATATGTTAGTTAAAAATTGTGGGTATCATATAATTTCATTTTCAAGCTACTAACAAAATACCACTCACTGAAGAAAATCTAGTGGTAAAAGAGCTTGTGGTAAGAATATAATTGTTGCTCTTTTAAAATTTGTCAAATGATTAATATTCAGTGTACTAAAATTTTTCTAGTAATTGGTTTAAGGTTGTTTCCTAATTTTATTCAATGTCGCTTCTTTTACCGCTACAATTTTGACTATCCCAGAAGGCCCAGCGTTGACTGAATTTCTTTGAAAGTTTCTGGTACCAAGAACGCATTGCTGAAGCCATGCAATTATGAAATGGTGAAGTCGCAACCGTTAGAGATATTTTTCATGTAAAGGTGTATAGCTTTAGTGAATTATTATTTCCCACACATAAAATGCATATCGATGACTTGAGTGTTGGTTGTAAAACGAATAAAAATTAAAAAAAAATCCAAAACAGAAACATTAACCAATTATAAAAATACAATGTATGTCCCACATTTAATTTTTAATATTGTTAAAATAAATTGATTAAGTAACGTTATTATTAAATATTCGGAAGTTTGTATGTACAAGAACGCTTATAAGCGATAATTTTTAACTCGCTTTTTATGAAGAATTTGCCGGAACCTTATACTTTGTTCGTTATAAGCAAGGGTTCATTACATCCAAGGACATATAGCAGAGGTTTACTGTTTTTAGAACTTTAAATTTACAAATAAGCTACAGCTTGTAGCTGAAAACTTAAAAATCAAGCAAAAATATAATTAGACATTAACCTACTTGATGTTAAGCTGAAACATTACATGAAACCAAATTGCCAGTGTAAATTGTAATTAGACACTAGGGTTCCGAAGATGCTCTTGAATTTTATTTATTTATTCGTACACTATTGGTCCTACCGAAAGAATTGGAAGGTTAAAAATTTTTTTAAATAAAACAGTTTAAAAAATTGATATAAATACAATAAGGGTTGTTAATTTTACCACTTTATAAGACAAGCTCTAATAAGTCCTTTACAAGTGCATGAAATGTACATAATTTTAAGATTCTGTTTAACTCGACTTTTAGAAACAAATTAAAAACAATTTTAATCACTTCTCTCTCTTCAGAGCAATATCTTATAAGAAGGTGGGCCGAGAAAATATTTTTATACACTTCTCTTAATTTCCAATTTGCTGATGGTGTCTAAGTTTATTATTATATTAATTAAAAGAATAATTAAATCTTTCATGAGGCAAGAACTGAACTTAAAAGATTGAAGTGTAACCGTGGACTTGGTGATGAATGGTTAAAAACAACGAATGGGAAGACTGATTTATGGTATTATCAAAGGCTGTTAGCTTTCTTTAATATGAGAAATTTAGTATATTCAGCAAAGCAGTTTATAAAATAAACAGCAACCTGTTTTATTAATTTACAAAATTAAAAAGCAATTAATTAATTTAAAAATAAAAAATGTGATTACTTTGAAGGGAAACATACCACAGATGTTCTTTTTAAATGTTTGTAATTATATTTCATTTTAATAGTGTCTGAATTGGTAAATCACACCAATAGGGTTAGGTTATTTCCTTTAAGAAACATAATTTTTAGGTTTCATGCATTGATTTAAGGAAGGATTATTTGTCAAATTCATTATGGCATATTTTAAAGGTTAGAAATGATATCATGGCTACTTTGTATTTTAAAATTGTCAGTTTTATGGTTCGTTTGTTTTGATTAATAATGTATCACGCTAGCACCTATGGCTTCATCATCTGGGTATGAAGACGTTCACATATAAAATTGTGTTGACTCAAAAAATTATTTCTCTGGTTCTAGGTAACCCTTCCATAAGTTAATTTTACATATATTAGATAAAGAAACATGTCATTTCAGTTTGCAGTCTTAATTCACCTATCCAAATTCTGCCGAAGATATCTCCAATTGTTTAATGGAGGGATACTTTTTTGTTTTATACAGAGCACTTTGTAATGGCCATCCAAAAAGAAATAATATGTAACTTGAGTAGGTTAGTTTACCTAGAAGTAGGTATTGAACCGATTAAGGCAGTTAGTCATTAAAGTTTGGAAAATACCCTACCAGGTTGATTGCTTTTAATTTTAGGAACACCTTGGTTTCCATTAAATTGACTTCATGTTGGACAAAAGCATGTTGATACAGAATATCTAGTTTCCATGATGAAGTCCCAGGAGAATCTGGTAAAACAAAATATGTTCAGGAAATAAAGGCTTTTAATGGTACTTAGTTCTCTACGGTTAAGTCACTCATCAGGTATCTATGATTAAATTTTCCTAATCTATAACCTACAGTTGCTGTAAATAAATGAACATTTTTAATGAATTGCACGAACTTATAAACGCCCCCAGAGTATATTCTTGTTATTAGATTAAGAATTTAGATAGTAATTTTGTTTGCCAGAAACCTTTTTTATTAATACAAGTAATTTGTGATATACCTATTTAGTTTTTAATTTTTGTTTAAGAATGTTTAAATGTATTTGCAATGAAAACATTATTGTGTAATAGTCACAAGTAGAGCCAGGTGGATAGGAAAAAGGATATAGGAAGACATAGACGAAACTATAGTAGTCAAATTATTAGAAATTTAGGTTGTGAAGGGTATGTAGAGCATTTTAGATTAGCACAGAATAGAAAAGAAGTTAGAGCTGCGTCAAACCGACCTTAAGTAAGGTCGAAAACAAAATGATGAATGATAATGTGTTACAAGTAATGTACAGATAATAGTTCCAGCTTTGTTGTAATTAAATATATTGCAAATCCCTAGAGGCGTGATTAATATTTAGGTAATTTAACATTTGATTTTAGAAACCTTTCTTTTCAGCTAACAGTTTTAAATAGGTATAACATTAGTCTTCTTATTGTTAATGTTTGTTTTAGATTGGTTTTAGTATTCGTATACTTGATTATTTCTTGAGTGCATTTTAGGCCTGAATCACTTTCCTGATCTCAGGTTTTGACATCCTCTTGTTATTCTTTCTAGAGTATTTCTTTTGAAACCCCTGTACTTCGAGATTAGGTAGCGTCTAAGATACTTCTCGATCGAGACATATTTCACACATGATAGCATTCCAGAACTCTTTTCAAACACTTACAATGCCCGTCCCACTAAGTTAGTCAGCAACTAGTTTTGTTAGTACAGTTGAGATTTCGGTACTTTACCGAAACAGAATGTTTAGCTGGGTACTTCACCAAATTGTTCGGTAGATTACCGACTAAATTTTCTGCGGCCAAAGCTGTATGTAACAACATGATACTACTAAACTGCTAGTAGATGAAAGATACACGAGAAAAGAATAGAAATATGTGTATTATTTGTAGATCTGATAAAATTAGTAAATAAATTATTTGGAACATTTTATAGATGTTTTAATGGAAAAAAATTATTAAATTGTAAATCGAAAAGTTACCGTAACTAAGGAATTGTAGAGTAGAATAAGGTTGAACATAAGGTGTAAAATAGGAAAGAGGTCAACATACTTTTGTTACCCTTTATCAATGTACTTTGAGAGGGAAAAAATGAAATGCTACTTTTGAAAATGACATAAATGCATCTATAATATATAACTATACTTATCAAAGGTTAACTGTACCTACTCAAAATTTCATGTTGTCTCTCAATTCTCTTCACGAACTGCTCAACAAAAAAACCTTTCGTCCAAAGAATGATTCAATATTATTTTCAGTAGAATTCGGAGAAGTGAATTAAGATAAAACGTTAACTTGAACAAGCGAACGGCGATTTTCCATTTTCTGGATCGGCATAATTTAGCATGTGAATCTTCTTTGTTCCACGATGATGTTGTTATATGCATCGACGTTGTACATTATTAAGCAAAACAAATTAATCATAATACGTTCTAATTTAGAATACAAACTAAAGGTGATATTATTCTTAACCTTTAAAAGCGCCATAATTAATTTGACAATCTTTAAGTATGAATAATGTAAGATTACAAAATAATCCTTCCTTAGATCAAGAATGCATGTACCCTAAAAATTGTATTTCTTAAAAGCAATAATCCTAACCTTATTGGTGGGCTTTGCCAATACAGAAACTAATAAAATGAATATGATTATAAAAATTTCAAAGGAATGTTACAAATTTTCTTGACCAAAAGGTTGAGGTAGTCTTAATTCAGTCACTTAAATATTTTCTTATGCCTAGAACCTATTTGTGTTTTTTGACAGCCCTAGAATTACTTGTTCTTTAATCACGATGGCTACTAATGAAATGGTATTGAATGTTTTTGAACTATTTTACATACATGCCTTAATAAGCTCTGATCAATCATAGACTTCAAAGAATTACAATATCGACTGTGGACAAAATGCCTTGTTTAAATTTGTCTCATCATTGATATTAATTAATATTGTTAGGCCTATTATGGAAGAGCTCTTAGATTTTATTTAAAAAAGTTAAAGCATGCAATACTTTGTATTTGAGTTATGTGTTTTGTAAATACTGTCATTAGAGAATAAATAAAGTTTAATGCATTCACAACCAATCGAACAGAACTGATTTCGTGCAGATATTTTTCTTATATATGTATTTTTGTTTCTTTCCAGAAATCACGATCTGAGTTTAGCAGAACCTACATATACACATATGGCACTTTATCAATTATATCGGCGAAAAATATTAAAATATGTAGTGTCTCAAAATTGTGATGGTTTGCATTTACGATCTGGTTTACCACGCAGTGCTTTATCTGAATTGCATGGAAATATGAACATAGAAGTGTGTAAATCATGCAAACCACACAAAGAATATTGGCGACTTTTTGATGTAACTGAAAACACCGCCAGATTTGCACATAAAACTATGAGGAAGTGTTATAGTTGTAATGGACCTCTTATAGATACTATTGTACATTTTGGTGAGAAAGGATCCTTACAGTGGCCATTAAATTGGTCAGGTGCATCGAAAAATGCTCAAAAGGCAACTACTATTTTATGTTTAGGTTCTAGTCTTAAAGTTTTAAAACGCTACCCGTGGCTTTGGCAAATGGACAAGCCAGCTAAAAAGCGCCCTAATTTATATATTGTGAATTTACAATGGACACCAAAAGATGAATGTGCAAATGCTAAAATACATGGAAAATGCGATGATGTAATGAGGTTTGTTATGAGCTTCCTTGGTATAGAGGTTACAGGCTATGATCGAATTAACGATCCTATATTTCATCATGCTACTATTCTGTGTGAAGCGGAACAACATACCACTACACAACCTGCTTTAAAATATAATGAGGATTCTAGTATGCATTCCTTAAAACTTGAAAACTGTGATAACCTCCATACTACTTATAAAAATGGTTATAATTTTAAAGAGCAACAATTGATAAATAAGTGCAGCTTTAACAGTGATTGTATGTTAGATAGTTCCAGAAAAAGTGAAAATGACTTTCTAAGAAGTTTGATGTTTTCTCGAAATTATGCTTTTCTTGCATATTATGCACCTTTGCTCGCTTATCCTTATCAAACAAGTTTCTTATATTCTGGTTTGCACAGTATAATTAATCCTTTAACAATGTGGCCAACTAACTTGAATACGTTCAATGCTCTTAAAATTAAGGAACCACAAATTGTTTGTACCTTCTGTAACGAACAATTTCAGTCAACATTTTGTTTGTTTTACCGAAAAATGGACTCTACTTTTATAAAATCTGAAGGTTGTATTAAAGTAATCTGTGTTTGTTGTGATTTTCCAACAGAGGATGATGATGAAAGAGTAGATGATATGGACGATCTGGATAAAGATCAACTTAAACTAAGTAAAATTCACCCAGGTTGGTTTGGGAAAGGATACAGAAAATTGAAACGAACTAAGAAAAAATGATGCAGTATTATGTTTCAGTGATAATCTAAGTATTACAATTAAGCATCACATTTGTAAAAATCCATCCAAGAAAATTCTCTAGTTTATTTATTTATTATTTTTTTTATTAAAATGTGTAATATACTGTTTTATTGATGTTGTATGGAATGAGCATTTATTAAATTTTCATATGTAATACAAATTAATATACTCAAAAACTAAGTAAGATACAAGAAAGTTTTCAAAATATGAAATTAAATAAAATCAAAATTTCAAAGGTTTTAACATTTACAACGTCTTGTCCAATTAGTGCCAAACACTTGAAACTATACACAGGAACTGATCATGCAAATGGCACATCATTTTGACGTGCATCAAATCCCTTCTAGTATTTAGTTTTTATGTCTAATTTTATCATAACTTTATATTTAAATTAAGCTATTTTTCTGAACATTTACGTGACTTGTTGGGAATTGTGCCATTACTTCTCAGCTCGTAGGACTGTCATAAGCCAATAAGAAGTGACTCTTTAATGCGCTTGGTTTTTCCCAGAAGTGAAGTAGACACATTCATCAATATCTTGAAGTGGTGAGTTGCAACGAATGCTGGAGAAAAAGTCCCCTACTTTATCCATTCCTTTACATTTTTTTTTAACCTATTCTTAGTCTTCTACAGACGGCATGCAGTGGAATCTGCCCATAGACATGAATCCCACCCTGAATGTTTTCTTGAAGAAGCTCCTGGTTTTATAGCTGTAAGTGCTTTGTTTTGTGGCAGTATTATAAGCTTATAGATATTATGTTAGTTAGTCATTTTATTTTTATCTGATTTTATGTTAAAGGGTGCACAATATGGCATAATCATACATACCATACCCATTCATATAACTATTAATTACACTTTTAATGCATAACATTGACAAGTGTAACAATGTGAAATGAGTTTGAAGGTGGTTGTTCAGAATTGCATGTTGTAATTAAATAAATAAAAATTAGGCATTAAAAAACTGTCTGATTAATATGGTGTATAATTTGTGTTCCTAGTGCAATGAGACGAGTACATTTTTTAATGAAAATAACTTTGCTGTAATGAAATTAGTATTATTTTTCTATGACTAAATATCACTTTTTATAATTTGTTATGTATGTTTAATTCATTTTATTAAATAAAATTGAATAATCATTTACTATTAATAATACTGATAAATTTTGAACTTTAATTTGAAGTTTGTTTATTGAAATAAACAAATGTTTCAATTTTTGTCTGGTTGTTACGTGCCGAAATCGGCCGTAAACATTTCGAATTTTAGTTTTAATTTGTAAGGATTTCGCGCCAATAATTTTGAAAAGACGTGTGTGTATTTCCGTCACTTCAGACAGTGCGTTTGCGCGAGATTGCGCCGACGCGGTGTACCAAGAAGGGAATGTAGTTATCTTTGTGTCTTATCGTGTCTTTTTTTTAGATGTAGGTTTCCTTTTATCTACCCAGTTATCGTTCCTTATACCAGTTTCCTGTCGCCCCTCTACAAATAGAAAGAAGACAAATTGGAATTTGGTGTCAACCGGGCCCAACGAACACCCACGCCCGAAAAGGATCAACGGAGCCCCGCTGCCGCCATCATGGAGTAATGCTGGAGAAGCCCTACAGTTTACGTAAGTACTTTTTTGGTTTTTTTATGTGGTGGAGTAATTTTATATAATTACGTGACGTAATACCTTATTTGTGCATCATTTTTGCAATTATTTAGCATTGCTACCAACTGACTGTAGTGGCTCGCGTACCTCACCGGCGGGGGTATAATAATATGTGTTTGAAATTATTTATGGTTTTCCAGCAGGATTTTATAAATGAGGTTGTAGAACTTACTTTGCAAAAGTGGTTAAACTTCTTTTAGATTACATTTAAGGAAAAGTATTTGAAATTAATTTTGTGGGTAACTACTTTTAATAAAAAGTGGTTACAATCAAAATAAGGTTAGGTAATTTAGTTACCAACTACCTTAAAAAGTAGTAAAATTACTTTCGAAAGTATTTATGTGCTAATTACATACTAATATTTTAAATACCTAAGTGCAGTAATAAAACCTATATTATTATATAAATATAGAAACATACAATTTGGCTTTAAATCATAGAACTTTAACATCAGCTCAGTATATTTGTCCACTTATAGTTTACAGTACCCTGAAAGTCGAGGGTAAATTACTTTATGGCTTTTAATTTATCTTTACTGGGACTAATACATTTTAACTCTGTGCATCCAAAATCAAAAGCAGGTATAAAATTTTAAATTGTTTATGTTGAGTAAAGTAAGATTTGAATTTTTTGATGTGTCTAAAACAGACACTTCATTTCCAGATGCGATATACAAATTCACTTAATGCTGAGTTTGAGGCTTTTGGATATGTTGTTGTAATTTTAACTTATCTGTGGTTTTAGGTTAATCGCGTTCAATATAATTTACTTTTAAATTCACTTGATTAAAATAAAAATGCTGTTTAAAAGTAGCATACATTTAATGGGATTAAATATAAGGAGATGAACAGGTGTTCGCATTTGATTGGCGAAATGGTATTGAGTTACAACTTTACGCCTTTACAAAATTGACAGTAAACGTAATTTTAAATACATACAACACATACAAGTTTATTCACCAGACCTCATATTTTCCACAACATACATATAGAACCAACACCGCAATAAATAATACAAGTCCGAAATGTAAAGTACATAAGAATCTCCAGCAAGAGAAGTAAGACCTTTTTAAGTGGCAAAAGGTACTTGGTTGTAATAATCATACACATTTATTCTAATATACCCTGAAAGGATGTGCCTGAGTAAAAATTAAATTATATTACCACTCCCGTGGACCCTGTCTTGGTCTAGTCTGCAGTACATAGCGGGCTTCGTATGATATATGAGCTATACATACACATAAATATATGTAATCACTCACTTATACTAAAACTGTAGTCTAAAAATCTCTCTTTTATAATTAAGATGATCACTCACAAATCTTAATCTCTCAATTCACCCCTTTAAAATCGGACTTAAACATATCTCATCAGTTAGGTTTAATTATTTCTTTATATAGTGGCGAAGACCCTACTGAATGCCGTCAACCTTTTTTAGTCAAATTATTGACGTACATGTAACTCTCGCAGGAAGTTTTGCACCCATAAAAAATCTTATATAACTTAAGCAATAAGTATCTTCATCAATAGGTCTTCAGTCCTGCAACTGGTTAGACACATACCCTCATTGTTTCCTATTCTGAGCTAACCTACACATTTCCCTGAAATTTCCACAGTCTGCATGCATTAGTCTGATCTAGGCCTACTTTTCCTATCTCTGCTTGTAATATATCCCGCAATATTCCCCAAAAATGCTTTAGAACATATCCTGCCCTTCTATTTCGCCTATATTTTTTTTTGTTTTCCACATATGCTTTTCACAATTTGTAACCTTCGGTTTTATTTTATAAATACGCATCAACTACCCTACATATGTTCATGCTAAAATTAATATTCTTCATAATAGTATTTTAAGGTAATATTCTAAAACCTGTTAGGACTTGGAAAATAACTGATTGTAAAGCACGTGGTCGCTTGGATTTCCAAGAAAACACGCAGCACCTGCATGTTAGTTTCAAATAGCTTAGCGCTTGCTATCTCCCTTGAATACAATAGTTGGAGGGTTTCGTGTCACTTACTGGTAATTAACGAAGGCAGGGGAAGAGCGTTGATCGTCGTAGTTTTAAGTTCAGTTCACGTTGGGTATTTGAAGGGTTGCGAGTATGTTGTTATAGAAAGTTCTTTTAGGCGCGAAGTGCAATAAACATTCACGTGCATAGTTAATTGGTTCGGTCGTGTAAAAATTCAAATGGTTTGTTTTTACGACATAGTTGCTACCGATTTTCTTTTTAAGGAGGATTTTAAACACGTTCAATAAAGTGGTTGTAAGCCTGCACGTTACTAGTTGTCATTAAGTAACGGAATATTTAAATTGCGTCGACGGCATTTTGCATTGAGATTGTTTTTGTGAAGAAATAAAACCCTGGCCCAACGGACTCGCGTAGTTAGTTTTACGTTATCGTTGTAAGATTAATAATAAGTTTAGTGCTTACCAGAGAACTTAATGTGGTGTCGAGTGATAATTATTAACCTGGAAATTCAAGGAACCGGACCAGCGAACCACATCTCATATTATTCTTTGTTGGCTGTCCCAAAGGTATTCGAACCAGTTTAATCCGGTAAATTTCAATATTTGCCGCTCATTATATCAACGATCATCTCACGTGATTCTTGGTGCTTATTCAAAATTCATCTTCTTTCTAAGACATTGGTTACTGTACCGTCCTGGAGTACAACATTGCCCGCAATTAATTAAGGTAGACTGAAAACTGAATTCCTGCGGTGGTTTCACCATCTGTACTGTAAGTTATTATTGCCATATTATTTTATAAACGGAACTTGTTTACAATTCCATAGTGTTCAATTTCGTGCGTATAAAACTATTTTAAAATATTCATTTTACGCTGACTTAATTAGTAAATTTAATCATTGTTGATACAGAGATAGGAGGATCCATTAGGGTTGGTGTATGGATTTAATGAAAACTAAATGTACATGAATTGTTTGTTGCTCAACACATTAATATTGGTGAAAATTAATAGAAACATGTTATAGAGGTTGTGTATAATTTAGAGGTGTGAGTAAGGTTGATTTGGTGTTCAGTTAAAGAAGGCGGCTCCGTGGCGTAGTGGTATGTGTGTGACTACTACGCCCAAGGTCCCGGGTTCGAATCCCGACACGGTCCGCTTGAAAAATGTTAGGCGAGCATTTTTCACAAAAATACACCCTCGTTCGGATGAGAGGTAAAATGGAGGTCCCATGTGTGAGTGTTGTCACGCACGTTAAAGATCCCTACCTTGCTTGGAACAGCAAGGGTTCAGCAAAATTCCAAATTTCCCAGGTAAAAAAAAACTCGCTTCCTGGCCAATGTAGTACCTTCGGGTGGAGCATTGGAAAATCAAATGTAATGTTCAGTTAAAGACTACTATATGGTTATATTACAACAAATTCCGTCGTTCTAAAATTATAATTTTATAAAGAGTTTAAGTAATACTGTGAACAGGGATTCAGATCAAGTATATTTAATTTAAAGACTCAGTCGCCCCTAGTTCAGAATATCTTAAGTGATAACTCTATTACAGGTACAAGTTAGTGTTAAACTTGCATTATCATTATTGATCATTTTTAAACAGCCAGGAGGTGTACAACTTGGCTAATAACTTGAAATAGTGTCATTCCCATTTTTTGTCATATGGGTTTCTTGTCCGAGAAGAATAAGTTTTTCTTATTTTGCCGTTCTCCTATAAAAGACAGGGAATCCATGCCACTTCAGGCAGAACTCTACTAAAATAAGGGTGGTGCCCAGAATTCATCGGCTTAGTCAAGTAACCATTATTACTCTCCCCTCCCCACTTTAACCCCGCCCGTCACGACTGCAGCCAGCCGAGCCGCGGTTTAGTTTGTTTCTTTGAGCTTACCGTGTCTGTTCATGCCTCCCCCCTACCATCGTAACGTCAATTTTGGCATGTAACAAATTTTCTCCTTGTTTCTATGTTTGTTGTCTTCGAAAATAGCCTCTGCTCTTTCTTGTTAGATGCAGTTCGGTTCCCCTTCTATTGTTCTACAAATATATAATACCCTATTTCTCCGATATTCAGTGATATGTGAAGGGGGCTAAGAAGACTGCGGCTACCAGGATCCCCTAACACTCGAACATTTGCCAAATTAATAGTTTTCTGATATATCCTTTCGAACAAGGTTTATCGTCTTGAAACAGGTTGGACACGTACTTCCACTTATTGCTATTTTGAGCTAGCCTACATAGTTCCCTGAAATTTCCACAGCTAGAAAGCTCGATTCTCCTTCTGTTGTTTCCTAATTATATGCCCTATTTCACCAAGATTCGGTGGTATGTGAAGGGGATTAAGCAGCCTGTGGCTACCAAAGATCCCCCAACACTTGAACATTTCTGGAATTAATAGTTTTCCAGTAAATCCTTTTGCACAATTAACATTAGTTGAGAGTATTGCAAAACCAATACCTGTAGTTGCTTATAATAATCATCAGGCTTAAGTACAGTTCGTTTTTCGTCATTAGGTTTTCCATCTTAGAATTAGTTGGATGCGTAACTCCATTGATTTGTATTCTGAGCTAGCCTGCACATTTCCCTGAAATTCCCACAGCCTACATCTTTCACTATCTGTGTGCAATAGTCTAATCTATCTCTGCTTCTAATATATTCCCTCATGCTTTAGTATGTGGCCTATCATCCTATCTCATATTTTTTACTGTTTTCCACATACTTCTTTCTTCCCCTATCATTTCTAGTACCTCTTTGTTCTTAACTTTGTCTGTCCATAATATCTTCATCATACGTCTGTAGCACAATATTTCAAAGGCTTTCTATCTTTTTCCTGTCCGTTTTTCCTACTGTCCAGGTTTCACAGTCGTACAGTGCTGTACTCCACACATGTTTTAAGCAATCTTTTCCTTGTTTCTATGTTTGTTGTTTTTTAACACAGTAATTGCATTTTCTTGTTAAATGTAGCACGGCCTTGTGCTAATCTTTGATTTATATTTTTTACACTCTTCCCATCTTGGGTTATTTGACTTCCTTAACTTCTTGTAACTTCTCGTTACCTATTTGTATTCTAGTTTATAATTTATTTTCCCCTCGTTTGCATACTAGTACTTTAGTTATATTTTTGTTAACTTTCATAGCGTATCTCTCAGTTATAACTGTTTCCATTTCATTTAGAACAGCTAACTCTTAGCTAGATGCTAATACTGCTATATCATCTGCAAATCTAAGCATATCAATCTTTTGTCCCTGCATAATAATATCAAATGTCTTCCTGCATTTGACAGTATTCATTGCCTCTTCGATGTACAAGTTTAGGATTAATGGGAATAAGGCACATCCCAGTCTCACCCCTTTCCTAATATTTACTTCTGTGTTCCTGCTCTAATTCTATTACTGCTGTTTGCTCTTTGTATAAGCTATGTACTATCTGTCTATCCCTAAAACTAATTCCAATCTTTTTGAGTATTTCGAACATTTTTTTTTCGGTTTTACATTGTCGAATACTTTTACCAAATCTACAAATCCTATACACATGCTTTCCCCTTTTTCTATTGCTTTCTCCATTATCACCCTCAGAGCAAAAATAGTCTCCCGTGCTCTCCTGTTTCGTCTGAACCCAGATTGATCTTCTCCTAGTACTTCTGCAGCTAGCTTTTCCATTCGTCTTTGTACAATTCCAGTTAATATTCTTGATTGCTGTCAAACTTATTGTTCGAAAATTTTCTCATCTGTCCGAGCCTCTCTTTTTTGGTATAGTGACTCTGATGTTATGCTTGAAATCTTTGGATATCTTGCCTGTTTCATACATATAGCTTACACGTTGGAGAAGTCGTTCTGTTACTGCTTGTCTAGCAGATTTTAGAGTTTCTGCTTGCACCTTATTTGTACCCAGTGCATTACTATTTTTCAGACCTTTTAATGCTAATTCAAACACATCTCTGTCATCCCTTTTAATGTCCGAGTCTTGTTCTAATGCTGTTAGTTCCTCTCCTGTATATAATTTCCTTATATATTCTTTCCATCTATCCACTTTCTCTACATTTTCTATAATGACGTTTCCTCCTGCATCCCTTATATTTTTGCTATATTGTTTTATATCCTTAAAATTCATTCTAATTAGTTTATATGCTTCGTCTGTCATTCTTATTTCCATTTTAGTTTGTACCTCTTTGCACTTTTGATCAATCCATTGTTTTTTAGCTTTCCTACATTTACGAAAAATTTTTCATTTTATGGCTTTGTATCTCTGTTTTCCTGTTTCATCTGATCTATTTTCGTATTTTCGTCTACCATCTATTAGATTCAGAATATCCTTTGTTATCCATGGTTTCTTATTTTCTTTTTGTGTATACCCCAGAATATCTCTGACTGCCTTGTCTAATCTGGATTTAATGTTATTCCATTCTGTTTTTTCTTCCTTAGTATAAGAAATTTTCCCGATATCTTTCAGCAATTCATTTGACTTTTTTCCAAATCTTTTATGGATATCTTTATCTTTTAGTTTCTCAAAGTCAAGTGCCCTTTCCGTTCCTTTTTTTCAAATTTTTAAATTAAATTTAAGAGTGACCTTCATAATTAGGATGTTGTGGTCATGTCTGTATCTGCTGGGTAGCTTCTACAGTCTTGTGCTTGATTGTCTAACAAGAATGTAATCTATTTGATCTTCCTATACCTCCTGGCATCTTCCAGTGTATCGTTTTCTAGCATGATGTTGAAATAATGTGTTTGTGATGATTAAATTGTTCTTATTCTAAAATTCTACCAGCCTATTTCCCCTGTTACTTTTCGTGCCTAAACCAAATAAACCCATTACCACTCCTTGCCTATCCTCACCTACCACTGCATTAAAATCCCCCGTAATTATTAAATTTTCATGTCCCTTTACGTATCTTAGTATGTCTTCGATATCTTTGTAAATCGCCTCTACCTCTTCCTGACTGTAGCTAGAGTTGGGCATGTATACCTGTATTATTACTGAATTTATCAGTTTACATAGATGGTGCGAGGAAAGTTTTACATCAATTTATTGTTTCCGTATAGACAGGCAGTTAGGGAGTAAGGAATTTTAGAGAGTATTTGAATCCAAAAAACCAGATTTGGTTTTTCATTTTATTCAAATAGGGGGAATGTACTGTGATATTTGCTACGCTGAAAGTGTTATTTTGCAGTTTGAATGTGTTTTTTGGATTCAGCATATTAAATTACATCAAAAACAACTTTAAAATTGTAAGTCAATCTTGAAAATTTAAATTTTTTTTCAGAAATGTTCAAGAACTTCAGGTTTATTTTCATAATCTTTCAGGTGTAAGTACTCGTAAAATATGACTCATGGCATATAAGAAACATCCCGTGAATAATAATGTATTTCCAATTTAATATTTTAAAACACAAAATTATAACCCTCATATTTAACAATAGTCAAATTGCTGTTGTATTTTCTAATAACTTTTCGAACAATTTTCAAACACTTTATTTTTCCTTGTATAAACGTGAAGGGTCTATAACAAATGAAACAAACAACAACGATTCCAGGTAGTTTTAATTCTCAACTTCAATTAGTGACAAAAAGAAAGACTTACGACCTCACGAACGAATATAAACTTGATAAGAAGCAGAGAGGCATGAGTGCAGCTGTCGTTCAAGCAACCTAAATTCAAAACAAGGTGACAGAGCGTTGATTCGAGCACATGAGTATGAATGCGATAGGGATAACACGTGTTGGAAAGAGGTGTATTCTAGACATTAGTTTTCTTCAACTTGGGGTTTATACCAAAATTATTGGAGCATTGAATTTCGAATACTGGGAAGGTTGCACCGTACGTATTCATTTTGTTGACTTCGAAGAGGATTTTACGAAGAAATATTTTTAAAAATATAACGATTCGAAGTTGGTTTCACTAATGAGTTTGTTTTGAGGGCTAGAATATGAAGAACTTCATTACATATGGATTTGTTTATGTGAGGCCTTGTTGATGTTTGTATTTTTGGGAATTGAAAATAATATGTTAAAAAGGTCTTCAGAGAAGTTGACCATGTTTTAGAGGTGGGGAATAATTATAAAATGAGCGGGACATGGATTGGAAGCTCTTTTTTTAGTTCTCTTAGCTTTTAGCTCTTCGCCTTGCACGTGCTATTACGCTTACTCTCTTACGAGTTATTATTATCTCTTACGATCTCAATTAGTAAGGCAGTTCGATTTTATTTTTTTACACATGCTGTGTAAATTAAGTAATTAATTTTTGAAATGAATGAAAGTCGGCTTTTAACCAGCAAAAGTTTGGGCGTACTGCCGAACGCTGGAAGATTGGGAACCGATTGGTAATATATGGTTAAAGCGTGAATTTGGGAGAGAAATCCAGATTTCGGGTTTGTTCTTTCATGCAGCAGTCCCATGAAGAATGAAAGCTATTTCCACATGTACATTGTTCACAGGTAGCTATGCCTTATAGTTGTAAGATGTGTAAATGTTATTGATAATTTGTGTGGGGGGGATTGATTTTATGTTAGAGGGATAATTTTGAAGACAAAAAGGGGAGAGTTTTTTTATTTTAATTTGGGTTATTTTCTTTTATTTGATTTTATTCTTTTATGTGTTACAAGATTTCTTGTGGATTTATTTATAGGTTTAAGAGTATTTATGGTCTGTAAATTACTTGATATTATGTACGAGGTAAGAGGGTCAGTTTGAAATATTTATGTGCAGAAATTTGCACTAAAGGTACAGGTTTTACTATGAGCCCGTATTGAAACAGAAACTTTGAGGAAGAAATATGTGTTGAAACCCTATTACTTTCTTTTAATTAATTGAATATATTATCACGTGTAAATATTGAACTTGGAAATGTTACTGTTATGGGAATATGTTAGAGATTTAAATTTACACGCATGACTTTGCATTTGTGACGTACTTAACGTCCCTTTCATATACTGGACAGTCCACTGCTATTGCTGTTAGCACGCACAACGTTTAATGTGTGATCATGTAATTACATTCCTTTACTTTATTAAATGTATAAATTAAGTGTTCCTTTTATTGTGTGTTAATAATTCAGACCAGCTTAGTCATCTTTGGAGCCACATTATGTTAGAATACATAATTAATATCAGAGTACAACTTCACGAGCTTATCATTCATTAATGATAATTCTACTAATAATGTTGATTGTGCAAGAGGGAATGTGAGCAGTGGCGGCTCGGTTTCTGAAAGGTCAGTGACGGGCCACCTCAAAAAGGGTGTTAAATTGTCGGTTTTAGAAATTCCTAAATTCTCGGAATCTTTAGAACAATGGTGTGAATCCACCTTTGAGGTTAGTCATGTCTATTCTAAATTCAATAATCTACATATCTTTTGCATTTATCGATCACCTACCGGTAACATTGACTACTTCCTTGATGCCCTGGATACAATCCTTAATGCAACTTCGGTTCATAGTAAAGTCATCTTAACTGGTGACTTTAACTTAAATTATAATAATTCTTCTGATAGAAATTTAATTAATTTTAAGCGTTTATTGTTGTTGTATAATATGACTATGGAGGTTCACTACGATACACGTCTATCTTCAAAATCCGCTTCTTGTATTGACTACATTATTTCAAATATTCATTCCTCTGCGATCCTATGTTCTGAACCTATAAGTAATGACT
Organism: Platerodrilus igneus; assembly: GCA_036346225.1. Taxonomy (NCBI): domain Eukaryota; kingdom Metazoa; phylum Arthropoda; class Insecta; order Coleoptera; family Lycidae; genus Platerodrilus; species Platerodrilus igneus. Next base: position 3,837,872 of record JARFIW010001447.1, on the reverse strand, counting down.
TGTCTGACCATGAATTCTTATATTTTTCTTGCACTTCATTATACCCGGATAGCTCAAAGGGTATTAAACGACGTGTTTTTAATCACAAAACTAAATCTAAATTTGCAATACTATGCTCTCAGATTGATATCTCTAAGACACTACCGAGTTTAAATCAAAATTTTTTAACACTAGTTTCAGCCCTCTCGATAGCTTTTGAAAAGTCATTTCCACTTCAAGAATATAAACAAAAGCATAATAAATCCTGGTTGACAAATGGCATTCGTATTTCTGCAAGAAATAAAAAATATTTACACTATTTATACAAGCATTATCCTAACTCATTATTTATAAGGAACTATTATTTAAATTATAAGAAAATATTTGAATCTGTAATCAAGTTAGCAAAAATTACTACAATGACTAAACGAATCTTGGTATCAAAACTGGCATATCATAAATGAGGTAACAGGAAGAACTAATCCTGCTATAAAGGCCATATCTTTGAATAACTGTCTTGATGATAAGGTAGCGGATACCTTAAATTTACATTTTGTAAATGCAGCTTATTCCATAGTATCTAATAATCATGTTTCCATTGCCGCTTCAAGCGATTATTTGTATACAAATAAACAATCTAACCCTAATAATTTCATGCTCCGTCCTACAAGCTATCAAGAAGTAAGGGAAGCAATTAGTTCGTTTAAAAATAAAAGTTGCTCTGGTGCTGATAATATACCTGCAAAAATACTTCTCGATCTTCCTGAGAACATTCTAATTCATCTTTCTGATCTCATAAATGACTCTTTCTCTTTAGGGATTTTCCCAGACTGTCTTAAACACGCAATTGTCATCCCTCTACACAAAGGAGGTTTATTTGTGGTAAATAATTTCCCAATATCATTGTTGTCAGTTTTTCAAAGATTATCGAGACATTAGTCAAATCCAGGCTCTTAAGTTTTGTTAATAAATTTGATCTTTTCGCTTCAACTCAATTTGGTTTTGTGCGAAAAATCAACAAAGGATGCTATTTATAATTTTTTCACTAATGTTTATTCAAGTATAAACACTGTAAATTCCTTTTCTTTTGCTGTATTCGTAGATATAAGTGAAGCTTTTGACTCTGTAAATCACGAGATACTATTAAAAAAACTTTATTTTTATGGAGTAAGGGGTATCCCCAATGATTGGTTCCAATCATATCTTGGAGAACGTACGCAATCAGTTCGAAATGGAAATTATAATGTATCTTCGAAACTTGAAATAAAACTAGCTGTGCCTCAAGGCTCTGTATTGGGGTCTATACTGTTTTTATTTTTTATCAATGACTTTGTAACTTCTATCAGATACGCATCTGTCACCTTGTTTGCAGACGATACTAGCTTAAGTTGGGAATCTTCTTCGATCACTTCACTTGAATCTCACATCTCTTCAGACATGTCATCAGCCAATAATTGGTTTAAGATAAATAAGCTTTCGGTAAACGTCGAAAAAACCTGTTCCATGACCTTCAAGGGTTGGAATTGCATTAAAGAAATGAAACAGCTCAGTAATTTAAACTGTTCCACTTCTACCAAATTTCTAGGTCTGACGGTTGATTGCAACCTTACCTGGAATGAGCATGTAACCAAGCTTGCTAATTCCTTAGCTTCTGCTTGCTACGCTATTAGATCTGTGTACAGCGCATCAACGGAAATTGGCACTCTTAATGCATACTATGCACTATTTGACTCAAAAATGCGATATGGACTAGCTTTTTGGGGCAACAGCTCTCTCAAAAACATTAAAATAATATTTAAACTGCAAAAGAAAGCAATTAGGATAGTCTGCAAAACCTCTAGGTATACTCATTGCAAACCATTATTTAAAAAACTTAACGTTGTCACTTATGCTTCAGCATTCATTTGTGATTCCCTCCTATTATTTTACAAGTATCGATCTAACTTTCCTATAACAAATTCTGTTCATGGTTACAACACCCGAAATTCCAACGCTATACATTGTCCTGGGCCTACTTCAACACGATTTAAACGATCGTTCTGGTATATGGCCCCTACTTTATATAATAAACTCCCAGCCTCGATCAAAGACCTAAATAATCTTTTTGCTTTTAAAAGTGCGCTTTTAGCCTTGTTACGCGAACGATGTTATTATACCATAGAGGAATTTCTGGAGGATGTCTTTGACTAGTACTTTTAGTATGTTATTTTAAATTATTTAATGTGTAATTTGTTATTTATTTTAGATGTAACTTTGTATTTTTAAAGTTTTTATTGTATTATTTAAAGGGATAAGTGTAACTACCATTCTATACAAATATATATCTATCTATCTATCTAATTTATAAATACCTTTACATCGGTAATTGATTCGGATTCTTCACTGAGTGACATCCAAAACTCTATTATCTTCGCTCGAGTATTACGGGCCTAGCGGTTCAAATTATTAGGGCTTTGCCTACCAGTGGGGCACATTATAAAATTGCGTGGAAATTGATTTCAGAGAGATTTAATAACAAAATACTATTGGTAAACAACCACATGAAAGCGTTGTTTAATTTACCTAGAGTGAAAGGGGAAAATGCTTTCGATTTGCATAAATTAATAGATGAATTTTCGAAACACGTATTGGCTTTAGAGTCATTAGAGCAACTAATGGAACAATACTGGAATACATTATTTATATATCTAATCGGTTCAAAATTGGATACACAGATTAAACGGGAATGGGAAATTTCAACGCTAACAGAAGAATTTCCTTCATATGCAGATATCAAAACGTTCTTAATGGGAAGATGTCAAGTACTAGAATCATTAGATAGCGATAATAAAAAACCGAATTGGAGTAAACAAAATCACGAAGTACAAGAAAGGGATTTTAAATCAGAGTCTACAATCATTTTGGTAACTACAGATAATAAAGACGGGCTTAGATGCAAATACTGTGATAATGTTGATCATGCCATTTACAATTGTGAGTTATTTTTAAATCTAAACGATAATGCTTAAACTGCTTAAAGGGAAACCATTTATCGACAACTTGTAAATCGAGAACGTGCCGAAAATGTGGTAAACAGCATCATACGTTACTTCATTATGGGAAGAGCATTAATTCAGAAGGGGAGACTCAAATTAATCGAGGCAATGATGGTAATACAAGGACAGTGGTCCAAAATAATACAGAGGTCATAAAGGTTAACTTTAGCCATGCAAATTGTTCTAAGGTGTTACTATCAACTGCAATGATTAGAATAAAAAACGCAAACGCAATCTGTGAGGTTTATAGGGCTCTTTTGGATTTCAGTTCTGAAAGCAGCTTCATTACAACAGAGTTATGTAAAAGGTTAAATTTACAGGGATTTAAACAACAGATGGTTATAACGGCAATAAATCAGCATGCGTCATTCGTCGTACAACAAAATTTTGTCCTGTTATGTGTTAGAGAAAATTACAGATAGGATACCAGCGAAATCATTTGAGATAACTGAACTGATTATTCCAAAGCGGGCTGTACTTGCGGACCAGAGTTTCAATAAAAATAATGAGATTGATGTGTTCAGAGCTAACATATTTTGGGAGTTGTTGTATCCGGAGCAAATTCGGGTAAATCGGTTACAGCCAATACTACAAAACATGAGATTAGGTTGGATTGTTGGAAGGCCATGCCCAATCAATACCAAGAAAAACCACACAACAGTGTGTTATTTCTCAAAAACTATTAATGTTCAGCAGCAACTTAGGAAGTTTTGGGAACTAGAGGAGTGTCAAGGTCACCAGGCTATTGACAACAAATTGGAAACGTTTTGCGAAACTCATTTTCAGAAAACAATTGAGAAAGCGGATATAGGTCATTACATTGTCTCAATACTCTTTATTGAAACTGAACCGAAATTAGGGGATATATATACAACGGCATGCACCAGATTTTTCAGATTGGAAAATCAGTTTGCTAAAAATGCGAAACTTAAACAACAATACACAAAATTTATGCGCGAGTATGAGTCACTAAGTCACATGACTGAAATTACATTAACAGAAACTAACATTCATGATGGATATTATTTACCACATCACGGGGTGATGAAGGAAACCAGTACCACTACAAAATTACATGTGGTATTCGATGATTCCTGCAAGGATACCAATAACGTGTCTCTGAACGATACGCAATATGTGGGTCCTACAATTCAAGACAAACTTGTGGCAATTTTGTTGCGCTTTCGGAGACATCGTTATGTAATATCAGGAGATGTGGAGAAAATGTACAGGCAGGTGTTAGTTAAGGCGGATCAGAGAAAATACCAAAAAATTTTGTGGCGTGAAAATAATACAGATGATTTAAAGTATTATAATTTAAACACGGTGACTTATGGGACTGCATCTGCTCCATATCTTGCTGTAAGGGCTTTGCAACAAACGGTGTATGATTATCAGAATGTGAATCACGATGCGAAACAGGCGATTTTACATGATTTTATGTAGACGACCTATTAAGCTGGTCAGATTGCAAAAAAAATGGCAACGGAGTTATGTCGGAATATAAGGGATATACTACAATTGGGTGGATTTCCGATTTGGAAATGGGTTTCAAACGATGCGAATATCTTACAATACGTGATAACTGAATCAACGGGTACACAAAATTCTATTGTTATAGGTGATAATTCGATACACAGAACATTAGGTTTGTGTTGGGATTTTAGAAAGGATACTTTAATGATTAGTGTGGATGAAATTCATATTAAATCCAGTGTTACAAAAAGTGACATGTTATCAGTTCTCAGCAAATTATTTGAACCTTTGGGTTTAATTGGGCCATGCATTATTTTTGCAAAAATTTTAATTCAGAGTTTATGGAAAACCCAGCTGGGATGGGATGAGGTAATACCGCAACAATTATATGCGCAATGGAGGAAACTAATAAGTCTACCAACTTTAAATAATTTACAAATTCCGAGACATGTACTGTGTGGAAGCAGTGATAGACCTAAGATGCATTTATTTTCAGATGTGTCTAAAACGGCTGATGATGCGTGTGCATATATCAAGACAAAAATTGACGGTTCAATTGCTACACAATTGTTATGTGCGAAATCAAGGGTAGCTCCTATAAAAGAAATCACAATACCACGTCTTGAATTATGCAGAACATTATTGGTGGCAAAATTAGCAGACAAAATATTGCATTCGTTAAATATCAATTTTGATCGAATATTTTTCTGGTGCGATTCAACAATCACGCTTGCATGGATTAGACTTCCGTCGAATAAATTAAAGGAGTTTGTGGCACACTGAGTGTCCCAAATCCAAAATCTCACTAATACATCTGATTGGCGATATGTTCATACTAGTGAAACTCCCGCTGATATAATTTCGAGGGAGTGGTTCCAAATGAGTTGTTAAAATCATCCATGTGGTGGAATGAGCCGGTATGGTTATCATTAGCTGAGTCAGAATGGTCATTTTCGGTTGAAACCGATGAGTTTGTTGATCTTACATGGTCATTACATAAACTACAAAAAATTGTAGCGTGGTGTATGAGATTTGCAAGTAATGGCAGATCCACACGATGGGTGCATTACGGGTAGATTAACGATTAATGAATTAGATTTAACCTTAAAACGTCTAGTTCAAATTGCGTAACAAGAGAGTTTCAGAGAAGAAATTGAATGGGCAAAGGGAAAATCTAAGGCAAATGTTACAGGTTCATGGATGAAATTATCTCCATTTTTAGATAACGACAATTTACTTGGGGTTGGAGGGAGATTAAAAAATTCCCTTTTTAGTTTCGACAAAAAATATCCGTTATTATTAAGCGGTAAACGTATATTATCAAAAATTATAATGGAAGGTGAACATAAACGATAATTACAAGCGGGGCCACAATTGTTATTATCCTCCACTAGGGATCGATTTTGGATTACAGGTGGTCGATTACCTGCTATCGGGTCAAACCAGTTACGTTGAGTCAAATCATGGCTCACTTACCGGAGAGTCGCGTAACACCTATGCATCCGCTTCACTCAGTGGGAATTGATTATGCATTGCCGTTTCAAGTGAAACACCACAAAACTTACAAAAGTAAAACATCGAAATTTCATATATCACTGTTGATTTGTTTTACCACCAAAACCGTCCACCTCGAGCCAGTAAGTAATCTTACTACACAAGCATTTATAGCAGCACTACTCAGATTTGTAGAACGCAGGGGAGTTCCTACACACATATTCAGATAATGGAACAAATTTTAAGGGAGCACAGGTTGAGTTAAGGGACTCGGGAGATTTTTTGCAAAAAAAGAAACACAAATAATTACTAATGCAAGGATAGAGGGAATTTCATGGCATTTTATTCCAGTAAATAGTCCTCATTTTGGCGGACTTTGGAAGGCGGGAGTTAAATCTATTAAACACAATCTCAAGCGAGTATTTTTGAATTCAATAGTTACTTTTAAGGAGTTTTTAACAGTTTTGAATCAGATCGAGGGGGTTCTAAACTCCAGACCGCCATCCTTTATCATCATCACCTAATAATCATGATCCATTAACTCCTGCCCATTTCTTATTCGGTAGAAAGGCTACTACTATACCAGATCCAAATGTTACTGATGTGCCAATTAATAGATTATCGCGTTATCAATATTTACAACATTTAGTGCAACATTTTTTGGCGAATCTGGTCACGAGACTACATATCCGAATTGCAGCTAAAATGCAAATGGTCTAAAGAGTGCAATAACTGCAAGGTTGGTGATTTAGTATTAATAAGAGATGACAACTTACCTAGTTTCAAATGGAAGTTGGGTCGTATCATCGAACTTCATCCAGACAGCGGCGGACGAGTGCGAGTTGTGTCATTGAAAATTGCGACATCGGTGGTGAAACGTGCCATTACAAAAATTTGTGTCTTACCTATCGATGAACCTGAAAGAAAAGAGTGAAAAAAATTGTGTTAAAAATGTTGAATTATTTTACATTATTACTTACCATTTATGTGTTTTGAGTTGAAGTTAATACTTACTTTTGTAGTTGTTGATAATCACTCATTCATTATCAATTATGTAATACTTATTATTTGTACTTATTTATATTCAGTTATTGAAATATTATTTCAAGAGGGGAAATATGTTAGACATTTAAATTTATGTGCATGACTTTGCGTTTGTGGGGTGCATAACGTTCCTTTCATAAACTGGACAGTCCACTGCTAATGCTGTTAGCACGTGCAACATTTAATGCGCTAATTTTGTCGCTAATTTTGCCGCCAATAATGCTGTGCATAATTCAGGACGTGGTATTGTGATTTCCTTTATAGGAGCTACCCTTGATTTCGCACATAACAATCGTGTAGAAATTGAACCGTCAATTTGTCTTGATATATGCACACGCATCATCAGCCATTTTAGACGCATCTGAAAATAAGTGCAACTTAAGCCTATCACTGTTTCCACACAGTACATGTCACGGAATTTGTAAATTATTTAAAGTTGGTAGACTTTCTATTAGTTTCCTCCATTGCGCATATAATTCTTGAAGTATTACCTCATCCCATCCCAACTGGGTTTTCCATAAACTCTGAATTACAATTTTTGCAACAATAATGCATGGCCCAATTAAACCCAAAGGTTCAAATAATTTGCTGAGAACTGATAACATGTCACTTTTTGTAACACTGGATTTAATATGAATTTCATCCACACTAATCATTAAAGTATCCTTTCTAAAATCTCAACACTAACCTAATGTTCTGTGTATCGAATTATCGCATATAACAATAGCATTTTGTGTACCCGTTGATTCAGTTATGACGTATTGTAAGATATTTGCATCGTTTGAAACCCATTTCCGAATCCGAAATCCACCCAATTGTAGTATATCTCTTATATTCCGACATAACTCCGTTGCCGTTTTTTTGCAATCTGACCAGCTTAATAGGTCGTCTACATAAAATCATGTAAAATCGCCTGTTCCCCATCGTAATTCACATTCGGATAATCATACACCGTTTGTTGCAAAGCCCTTACGACAAGATATGGAGCAGATGCAATCCCATAAGTCACCGTGTTTAATTCATAATACTTTAAATCATCTGTATTATTTTCACGCCACATAATTTTTTGGTATTTTCTGATCCGCCTTAACTAACACCTGCCTGTACATTTTCTCCACATCTTATATTACATAATGATGTCTTCGAAAGCGTAACAAAATTGCCACAAGATCGTCTTGAACTGTAGGACCCGCATATTGCGTATCGTTCAGAGACACGTTATTCGTATCCTTGCAGGAACCATCGGATACCACGCATAATTTTGTAGTGGTACTGGTTTCCTTTATCACCCCGTGATGTGGTAAATAATGTCCGTCATGAATGTTAGTTTCTGTTAATGTAATTTCAGTCATGTGACTTAGTTGCTCATACTTGCGCATAAATTTTGTGTATTGTTGTTTAAGTTTCGCATTTTTAGCAAACTGATTTCCAATCTGAAATATCTAGTGCATACTGTTGTATATGTATCCCCTAATTTCGGTTCAGTTGCAATAAAGTATTGAAACAATGTAATGACCTGTATCCGCTTTCTCAATTGTTTTCTGAAAATGAATTTCGCGAAACGTTTCCGATTTGTTGTCAATAGTCTGGTGACCTTGACACTCTAGTTCCAAAAACTTCCTAAGTTGCTGCTGAATATTAATAGTTTTTGCGAAATTGCACACTGCTAATATAATTGACTTATTTAACTGGTTTTCCTACATAATAGCTTGTTCTGGGTATATAGAACTAACCATGTTATTTAGATTTTGATTTTCATCATTATAGTTGTTTTGGATAACTTGTTGTGCAACTACTAATTCCATTAAATTATTAGACTTATCGACATCAATGATATTGGCATAAGTAGGGAATTCTTTTTCAAACATGCGGTATATAGATAATTGAGTTAGATGAAGATTATAAGTATGTTAAAAATTCTATAATGTTTAGTCTGCTCAACAGGCTCGTTTGTATAGGCACTATGGCAATTATTATCATTTTATATAAATAACAACATCCTCGTAATTAGCACAAGCTGTTAGGGTGTGATAAATAAATAAGTAAATAATTTATTACATTATTTAATTCACTAAAAATAGACATATTTACTTTTGGAAAGGATAATAATCAAGACCAGTATTATATTGAAATTTACGTGGTTTTTCACGCTTCTTAGCATTTGCAACAAGCTCTTGTACACTTTTGCGGTATGGCACAGGTTGCGTTTCTTCATGTAAGGTACATTCTTCTTCAGTTAGTTCATTCTTTATGTAGAATCGCCTTCGAATTATATCAGTATCACGTCCATATTCATCCAAAAGATCTCTTATTGCAACCGGTGGTATATTACATTCAAACAGATAATAACTAAAACAAAGTTTAATACATATAACTATTACTTTATTGATGACAGTCTTTTAGTACAATTAATTGGTATTTAATTTATATCAAAACTTCAAAGAGAAAGTACAAAATAACTTGGTTGTATGTTTGTTTCAAGAAATGGTGTGAACAGGTGCAAAGGTGTATAAATCTTAAAGGTGAATATTTTGAAAAGCAATAAAACAGCTTGTTCCAAAAAAAATTTCTTTTCTAGCTTTTGTGGACACTTAAAAGGTGGTCGTCGTATTACTCGATATATCAGAAGTATAAATATTACAAATTTCTTTTAAAGTTTTGATATATCAAAACAATCTATTATACTGATGCCACCTCTCATTTATTAAAAAAAAATATTTTATATTTGGAAAAATCGACAGGAATTAGCATTCATTAAGTAGTGCAACCTGCTTTTGTATCATAATACATTAATAAGCACAACTAAAACTACAATAAATTTTGTATGGATGTTTGTATCTTATTGGAACCATTAAAGTTCTTAGTATTCTGTGGTGCTCACTTTCAACACAAAACTAATCAGAATGATGATATATGGACTTAATTCCAGTGTCATGAAGCTGATAAACACTAATAAGTAATACATGATTTCATGCACCGTTCATTGTATAAGTTGGACTGTTTCACTGTTTAATAATTAATTTGAGAGCTGTTATTTATTAGCAGAAATTTTCATCACATATGCATATGTATGTTGCTTTGAATATTGCATTTACTAAAAGGCAAGAGTCCGCTTTATGTAAGTAATTTGTGGTATTTCAACCAGTAATTCATAGGGATCTTCAGAAATGTTTTACTATTTTAATACATTTGTTATGTAGGACTCCAACTGACGGCATTTGACCTCCCCACACTGTGTGCGGTTGATGCTATGCCTGTCTTTAATCCTCATCCGATGCTTTAGTATTCATCTGCATTGGACAAAGGTGGTTGTGTTGCGTCCCGCATATTGTTACACGTGTTTTCGAGGTCGTTCATAATTTTGCAAGTTTCTACAATTTATTTGGATATGAGTATACAATTGATAATCAGGTGGGTCTCTCAGGTGTAAAAAGACGCAAAGTGGCAATAAAAAATTTCAAAAAACTAACCGATAATGAAATGGCACAGTTGTTAGACTGTTCAGACGACGAAGACCTAACTTTTGTGTCAAATTTTGATGAAGACTTTTATTCAGATAGTGAAGCAGAAATTGATAATGGTAATTTTTTGTTTGTTTCTGATGTTTTTTGTTTATTCTTCTACTGTTTTCTAAAAATATGCCATATTTCACCGATATTCAATGGTAGGCGAAGGGATTAAGCAACCTGATAGCTATCAAGATCCCCCACCACTTAGACACTTGCTAAAGCAATAGTTTCCAATTACTCCTTTCGCACAATTAACATTTGTTGACTATATTGCAAAACCAACACCTGTACTTGTTTACGAAAATCAGGTTTAAATGCAATTATTTTTTTCATCATTAGGTTTTTTTGTCCTGGAACTGGTTGGATGTGTACCTACATTAATTTCTATTCAGAGCTAGCCTACACTTTTCATTTCATTTTTCATGTTTATTTATTCATTTCCAACAAGTAATCTACCCAATTATAAAAATTTAAGCAACAACACAATTACATTTAAAAGCAGATTTACAAAACAGCCATATTGCTGCAACTATTGTTTATTGTTTATTCAACATGTATGTCATATATATGAATCAACATCAATTAAAAAACAGTAGATACAAGAAAAATCCATGTGTAATTATAACACTAGAATTCCAAAAAAAGGTTTAGGCACCTAATTTTTTGGCATTACCTAAATATTCTTTGGTACAATAAATCGCATTGTCTAAGAGGAATTTTTTTAATACCTTTTGAAATCTCTTAATTGGCAACTCTTTAATAGTAGAATGCAAACCATTTGCAAAGCATTTCAACTGACATAACTAAAGCTTTTGATAAGGTGTCGCATAACATTCTGTTGAATAAACTGGAAGCTTTTAATTTTGATCAACATACCATTCATTTTTGGAAATCTTATTTAACAGCAAGAATTCATAAGGTAAAAATTGATAACTGTGTATCTAAATCATTTACACCTACATCTGGTGTTCCTCAAGGTTCTATTATTGGCCCCTTGTTGTTTCTTATATTCATTAATGATCTTCCAAAATATCTAAGGTTTTCACAGTGTCTCTTATATGCCGATGATGTGAAAGTTTTCAAACATATTAATAGTGTCAATGACTGTTTCTTGTTACAACAAGATGTAGATAGAATTGCCAACTGGACCATTTCTAATGGTCTGTCGTTCAACATAAATAAATGCAAGTCCATAACTTTCACTAAAAAGCGCAATCCCATTAGTATCGCTGGTGTAACTAAATTGAAGGATCTGGGGATATTATTTGCCTCAAATTTTAGTTTTAAAGAACATATTCAGAGTATTGCTAATTCAGGTGCTAGGAGTCTTTCATTCATTATTAGAAACTCATCATTTGCAAAATCTGTCGGTTATAACCATTCTTTATAAATGCTTAGTTCGATCCCAACTAAAGTATGCTTCTATCATTTGGTCTCATCAAGCAGCTACCACCACCTCTAACATATTAGAAATGATTCAAAAAAGATTTGGTCGTTATTTATATTTTAGAATTACTCGTATATTATTACAACCCCGTAAACGAGGTACGCAAGCCACTAATGACAGTTGGTAGCATCCGATAAGACATAATTCTTTTTCCAAACTTGTTCGCCCAAGGCGAAGGAAATATTTCGTTTACGTATATTATAATGGTCCTTACTCTTTTCGTAAGCTTTTAACAATTTTTTTCTAAAGTCGTTAACGATAGAAGGTAATGATTGTTGGTCTTTGTCCCAGCGTACTTTATCGTCAAATTCAATTACGTTAGTATCGTCAGAAACTAAACCATAATAACTCCCATCAATTGGGGTATATCTTCCAAGAACAAGAAATGAAGAGTGAATTGGGTTACTTCGTGTTTAGATGTACGCAAAGCTTGAGAAATTTTAAAAATATTTTCATCCCATGTAGTATGGTCTGAATCGATATAGGAAGAGATAGCGGTAATTAACACTCGATTTACTCTTTCGGTAGGGTTTACTTGGGGATGGTATTTTGCGTTAAACCAAATTTTTTGTACTTTGTAACTCTTAACAAAATTTTGAAAATCTTTAGAGATAAATTGTGCCCCGTTGTCACAAAGAATAATCTGAGGAACACCGAAGATAAGAAATACATTTTGCTCTAGGAATTTAATTATAGCAGCAGATGTAGCTTTACGTAAGGGTTGCACCATAACAAATTTAGAAAACCAATCGGTGACAACTAAAAGATATTGGTTACCTTTTTTTGATCGGGGAAGAGGTCCTAATAAGTCAAGCGATATTAATTGAAAGGGATAAGATACACGTTTAAAGTTACCCATTAAGCCAGAACGAGCCTCTTGTGAGCTCTTATGAAAACCACAAATTTTACAGTTCCTAGTATAACGACAGACAGATTGTTTTAATGTGGGCCAATAATATAATTCAGATATTTTAGCGAGAGTTTTTGTAACACCAAGATGAGCATCTATGGGATCATCATGACATAATTTAAGCACTTCACTGCGGTTAGCGGTAGAGACCACAAGTTTCCATTCAGGGATGTTAGATATTTTGCGAGGTGAAGAAGATACAAATTTATATAATCTATTGTTGGTTACACGAAAGATAGGAAATTTATCGGGATTTTCAGAAACTTTTTTAATCATATTAAGATACCAAGTATCAGGAATTAGATTTGGAAGGTTAAGAGAGACGACATCAGGAGATAAGGCATCAGGTACGATATTTAACTTGCCAGGCCTATGCCTAACATCAAAGATAAATTAAGAGATACGCAAGTTCCATCTTGCCAAACGACCTGCGGGTTGTTTTAAGTTATTTAACCACCTGAGAGCTGCACAATCAGTAATTATGGTAAAATGTGTACCTTCAACATATCCTCTAAATTTTTCAATGCCAAAGATAACTCCCAATAATTCACATTCGGTAGCTGGGTATTTTTGTTCGGCAGAAGTTAAGGCACAACTTGCATAAGCGATTGGGTGTTCTAAACCATTGCTCACCTGGAACAACATTGCACCTAAACCAGTAAGTGAGGCATCGGTTTGTATATAAAGCTTTTCATCGAAATTGGGCGAGATTAAGATAGGTGCTGAAGTGATTATCGTTTTAATTTGTTCGAAAGCCTGTTGAGCTTCTAAATTCCACTCGATAGTTTGGGACTTCCTTTTTTTTTAAATTAAAGCGGTAATTGGTGTAGATATAGTTGAAAGGTTGGGTAGAAAGATGCGATAATAGCTAATCATTCCAATTAAATGTTTGATTTCGGTAACAGTTTTAGGTGTTTTAAATTTAGTAATCGCGTCGACTTTAGCAGGATCTGCTCGTAGACCAGTTCCATTGATAATAAAACCAAGAAATGTAAGGGATGAACAACAAAATTGACATTTCTCCCAATTTATCTTAAAACCTGCTGCATTTAGGCATTCTGCCACTTCATTCAATGTGGCGATATGTTCGTCAAAGGAACTTGAGATAACTAAAATATCATCTAGAAATACAAAGGCACGTTCCTGATGTAGGATAGGGCCTAACGTTTGATCCATAGTACGTTGTAAGGTTTGTGGTGCGTTACAGAGACCAAATGGCAAAAAAATATATTCGAAAAGACCTCGTACTGGAACACAAAAAGCAGTTTTTGGGCGGGAAGGTAAGCCGAGGGGTATCTAATAAAAAGCTTGTCTAAGATCGATAGATGCGATAAATTTTGCGTTTCGAAGCCGGCTTAAAATTGAGTCAGTTCGTGGTAGAGGGTAAGCATCGGAGACAGTTACAGAATTCAACTTTCTGCCATCAAAACAAACACGTCAATCGTCATTCTTCTTACGAACTAATAACATGGGAGACATCCATGGTGAATTTGATGGAGAGATAACACCAGATTCTAACATTTTATCTATTACGGAATGCAAATGCTTTTGTAATGCAGGCGATAACGGATATTGACGTTGCTTAAAAGGGAGGGCATCACCTGTAGAGATAATATGTGTTGCAGTAGTAACGCAACCAAGTTCAGAGGTATTTAGTTTACGAAATTTGTCCATTGTAGTGTTAAGAATTACATTTTGGGAGTCGGTAAGAGAAATTTTATTAGATATTCCTGCAGATGCACAGGAGTTTGTTTTAAGGAAAGTTTGCCAATAAAAATTTTGAAAGTAAAGCGATAAATTAAAAAGTTTACAAAAATCTACACCTAGTAGGAATGGATAAGCTAATGTAGGTACTATCAAAAAGGAACGTCACGTTCAAGTGATTCTACTCGAATTTTTAATTTGAATTTTAATATTTTGTTTAGATAATTGTTGTAGACCTTCGTTGTTTATAAGGGAGCATGAGCAACCTGTGTCCAGTAAAGCTATTACATTTAAGGAACCAATCGAGATGGGTAAATGTGGGCGATTATCGAAGGGTTTTTTAACAAGTTGTAAGGCAACAGACTTTTTATGCTAAAAGGAATTAACGGTTTGTAGCCAACTCGACCATTCTGACGGGGTAGTATAACATAATTCTGTTAATGAAGGCAAGGCATTTTGTAAATTCAAGGTAGCGACATTATTGTTAGATATATTTAATAAAGCATTAGAGGTAGTTTTATGCTTTAAATTTATTGACGTCTGGGTCCATTGAATGGTTGGTGTTGAGGACAATTTTAATTCCTTGAGATATTCACGTCCCGGGTAGGAATAACTCGGCGGGAGTTTCCCGATACGTTAGAATTACAATTCGTACAGTTAGATTTATAGATATTAGCATGACCACAGCCATAGCAAAAAATATTCTTGGGGTATGTGCAAACGCTATAGTTATGTCCACTTTTCTTACAGTTCCAACAGGTAAGTGAGTTATTTGTTGAGGTAGAAGGAATATTAAGGGTAGATACTTTATGAGAAGATTGAACTTGACACGCTAAATCGGGTTCTAATAAGCCAGATTGTTTTTCGGGGGTATTTATCCACCCGTAATAAACCCGTAATAAAGGAAATTACATTTTCGTCAGGTTACTGGGTTCGATTTCGTATTTCATTCCAAAGATCGGTAATATAACCATGCAGTAAGAAATCCCGTTTTAAACACGTAACTAATTCCTCCTAGGTAGAAATCTGACCTCTAATACTACGATACCAGATTAAGGCAGAACCAGAGAATAATTCACCCGCTGAAACAAATAAATCTTGATCTGTACAGTTGCGTGAAATTCTGAAATCGTTAATCCTATCAAGACAAGTCATTAAAGGAATTTGGGAGTCAGAGCCTTGAAATTGCGAGATTCGATAAAGGTACAGGTATATCTGTGTCTGCATTTGGGTTAAGTCTATCAAGAACTATTCCTTCAAGTAACAAAATGTCCGATAAGAAGGTTTGTTTAGCTTGGTTTGCTTGTTCATTGTCAAATAAACACAACAACTCTATTCGTTGCTTAAGGTGAACTATGCGAGAAACAACGCGCTTTAATTCAGTTTCGCTTGGGGCAGGATCAATTTTGTTTACTATATTAGCTATATCTTCAAGGGATTGTTTAATTTCTGACATATTTTGAGGTAAATCAGAAACGATTACTTTCAAAATAGGTAGCCCTTTAGCTTCTTGCGCTAGTATAGCTTTAAGTTGCAATCGTCTGTCATTCTGGTTAGATGCGGGTTTAATATTTCTACATTGAATTTCGTAGATTAGTTCGAATGACTTGAGATTAATGATATTCATTTTAAGATAATATTTAAGACAAGAAAATATAAGAAATTTAAGATACTATAATATTTCGCAAGATAAAAGGTATCCTAAAACTCAATTGGCTACGTTAAGTATATTTATTTTATTTATTTATTTTATTTATTTACGGGAAATCCCCATTATAAAACAATATTTTCTTCCAAAATGTATAACAAATACTAAAAACTAAAATAGCTCTAAATTAATAGTATAACTAGTGACTATTGTTCAATTATAAAAGTCCTACAGCATAACAAATACATTTATATTTCTACCGTGCGAATACATTTTTTAAATTTAATTAATGAATTACAGAAAGGGTCTACTTTTAACTTATTAAATAAATGTAAAGATCTGTCTAAAGGTATGTGCCGTCCATAATTTGTAGAATGAAAAAGAATACTAAATAAATTATGGTTACAAAAGTCTATTAGGAACATTAAAATGAATTCTCTCGATAAGTTGTAAACAGTCAATTTTCCCATTTAGAAGTTTATACACAAAAATCAAATCGTTACATTTTCGACGAGTTTCAAGCGTTTGCAAATTTAAGACATTAAGAATACTCGAATAATCGTGATTATCAATAAATATTTTTAGTTTATAAGCACAGTAACGTAAAAATTTATGGTGAATTCTTTCTAATGTGTACATGTGTATCTTATACATAGGAGACCAGATCAACGATGCATACTCTAAAGTTGAAAAAACCAACGACATATACACGCATGTTAAAGCTTGTATAGATAGCTCGGCACCATATCTGAGAACAAAACCTAGTATTTTGGAGGCTTTAAGGGAAATATAGTTTATATGATCATTATAATCAAGTTTGTTATCTAGTATTATTCCTAAATCTTTTACAGAGTTTACAGAGCAGAGCAAATTTCCATTTATAAAGTAACGACTATCAAATTTTTGGATCTGTAGAAACTCATATGGTAGCATTTATTGATGTTGAGTGACATATTGTTAATATTGCACCAGTTTATCAAGCAATTTATATCTTCCTGTAAAAGTCAGCATCCTGTTGTGAGTTTACAACTTTATAAAATTTAAGATCATCAGCGAATAATAGATACTTGCTATTTGCAAAGCATTTTCCTATATCGTTGATGAACAGATTAAATAATAGGGGCGAAATATGTGCTCCTTGAGGAACTCCAGATGGAATGGGAATACTTCTGGAACTGAACGAGCCGTTTTTACCTTTTGTGATCTGCCTGTCAAAAAACTCTTTAACCATTCAATTATATTATCACCAAAACCCAGCCATTTTAACTTTATCAATAGAAATTTATGGTCAACACGATCAAAGGCTTTGGAGAAATCTGTAAATCACATCAACCTTACACCTCATCTCTAAGGCTTCCAAAATATCTTGATTGAAGACCATTAAGTTAGTTGTAGTAGATCTCCCACTATGAAACCCGTGTTGATTATCATTAATGATTGTTGAACAAGTGAAACTTAGTTGGTCACAGATAATACTGTCAAATAACTTAGACATAGCTGATTGATTACATATGCTCCTATAGTTCTGTACATTACTTGCATCACCTGATTTGAACACAGGTACAATAAAGCTCTCTTTCCAAATATCAGGAAAGGTTCTACAATCCAGAGATAGTTTAAAGATTAGAAATAGTGGTTCGATAATAGTACATATACAGTTTTTAAGAAAAATGTTTGGGACGTCATCAGGACCTGCTGTTAATTTATTTGGTAAAGTTGATATTTTGTTATATATAATAGCCTTAGTAATTTGAGGATAAGATATATCATATTGATTTATGTTGTTTGGTGTGCTCGTATATAATGAATTTTCTTCTTGAGAGTACACAGTTGAGAAGTAATCACTGAACAAATTTGCAATATCTTCACCCTGAGTTTTTTGTTGGTCATCAAGAAACATACTATGCGGTAATCCATATAAAGAGTTTTGTTTTAAAAATGCCCAAAAGGCTGTAGGATCGGTAGTTAATTTGTCATTAATATCATTAATATAATTCGCATAACCAGTTTTTGCAAGTATTTTACATCGTGTTCTTAGAGAAGCAAATGTTTGATAAGTAGCAATATTTGGATATTGCTTATATGCCACATGTGCAGCTTTCTTTTGATAGACGAGATTCTTTAGTTCTACTGTAAACCACTTAGGAAAGCTTGATGTAGTATAACGTCTTCGAGGTACATAAAGTTTTATGCCGGTACGTAACACATTGTAAAATTTAGAAATGGCTTCATTTACATCTGGAATATTTAAGAGTCGGCCAATTTATTGAGGCAAGATAGAGATTCAAAGCTTTGTAATCAGCATTTTTAAAATCGTAAGAAGGTTCAGTATATTGTAGCTTAATATCATTAGTACAAAAACAAGATACTGCAAATGAGTATGTGTCATGATGTTTAGATTTAGGAAGTAATGGATCTATTGCAGACTCAATAGCTAAATCATGTTTATTTGAGAATACTAGATCTAAATAAACATTATTACCATTTGGGATGCAACAATTTTGGGTAAAATTTAGAAATGAGTGTCCTTGAGTGACAACTATGGCCTTAGGGTCTTGTGAACAACTCACTGCTACACCTGGTTCTGAATTAAACCATTTTACATTGGGCAAATTGAAGTCACCGAACACATAAAAGGTATGCATTAAATCTCGAAACTAAGTCATCCATTACATCAATATGGCATACATACTTTTCAATAGGACTGGCTGGAGGAATATATACACCACCGACAATGAAATTCACATTATTGAATGAACATAATAAATAAAGTTGTTCTACTGATTGTTGTATAAGTTCAAGTTGTTTCACTTTTATGTGGTCTTTTATAGCAATTAGAACACCTCCACCCCGTGATTTGTCACTAGTTTTATCAGAACGGTCACATCTGAGATCTTAAATGATTTGAATTGCACTTCTAACTCAAGAATGTCGCTTGAGAGCCAGCTCTCCACGAGAATAATTATATTATAGTTTGATAAAGCAATTGCATTAGATAATTCAACACATTTTGTACGTAATCCTCCTACATTATGACAATAAACTTGTAATTGGGATGAACATATACTCGATTGCTTACACTTATTTAGTTTTTTTTATCAGTGCGTTGAATAATAACTGGGATGCCCTGTTTGTAAATGATAGCTAAATTATTTTCCCCATTAGCTTCTCTTGTTTTTAATTGATCAAAAACTACCTTATATTGTTGTTGCTGCAGTTTAGTTCTATCCGGGCCAATCATTATGTTTTTTGAGATAAGCTTACGTTTCAATTTCAGAGCATGTAACACAGTGGAATTATTTGAGAGTATTAGCTTAACTGGACGTGTCTTGTTATTAATCACACGACCAACTCTGATTACTTTTATTATATCGTTAGAGCTGATACCCACTTCATTAAGCATCGAACTAAGAACTTTTTTATCATCATCAATCTTTTGCTCCAAAATGTTTGACGTTGATTCCCGCAAATTATAAACCATCAGATTGCTTGCTCTAACTGTGCGCTCATGTATCTCAGCACATACATTGTCAATGGAAATTTTAGATTCATCAGACTTCAATTTCACTATTTCCCCTTTTAATTTAGTAATTTCACTCTGTAAAAAGTCAATTTTACGTAATAAATTTGGTGTTTGTTTGACGGCAGATTTACACTCATCACAGAAATATATTAAGGCCCTTTTTGATAAATCAATTACCCTTTTTTCAGTAGAGCTAAGATTGCTACAATTTTTATCAATGTGAAAACAGATTCCACAACTATCACATAAAATTGTTTCATCATCTTCTCTAATAATTGATTTACAATGTGAGCACTTATCCATACTGCTGAATCCAATCCTGCACAATAGTATATAAAACAAACCAAATAATAAATGAATTGTTTTTGATGAGATAAGAGTTTGCTGTTGTAATTAATACTTGTTATAAAAGCCAGATGTTTATAATTATTATCAATTTCTGTATAAAATTATTGTTAGATATTCGATGATTTTATAGTTGTGATGCACCTTTTTCATGAAAAAGTTATTTCATTAGAATGCCTGTGTATATAGCTTCAAGATGATATCAGACATAATATTTAAATAGCACAAATTATCAATCAAATAAGTAATACTGTAAGGAGCACAAAATGATAACTTCACTCAATGTCACTGTCACTATGTAAATTTGAAGGCAAAATCTTCTTTAAAAAAGCATTTGTAGGTTACAACTATTTAAATTACTAAGGGAACACTTTTAGAACGGTATCAGGGCAAGATAGTGTCTAAGGAGAAAAATACATCAAGATTACGTTACTATAATGTTTTAGAACATATACTAAAAACTCAATTGATTGCGGTAACTGTTTTTAAACGCAAAGTTTTCTTTAAAAGGAATTTATAAGTTATAGCTAAATATTTAAAATACTAAAAAACACTTTTAAAACGGTATCAAAGCAAGATAGTATTTATACATGATTTAAAAACACTTTTAAAATCCAAAAAAAGCATATAGTTATGTTTAATATAATATGAAATAGACAATTTCCATAAGGAACAAGGAATAAGGCATGAATTAATTAATTATTTATATTTAAATGTACTTACATGCGAAATTGTTATATACCCCAAACGCGAAAGTTAGGTTATATTATGTAACAGACACTCCCAAAAGAAAAGACTTTTAATTCCATTCCAAACAAACCAAGTACTTATTTAAGAGAATTCAAGTTAGAAAGCACACCATTTTTATAGTTACAAGAGAATCAATTGGATTTGCAATACATTATAAACAATATACTAGAAATTAGTAGTCAATATGGCCACTTCTGTTAAATTAACATAACAGCTGTCATGTCATTTTAGATAATTCTACAGTAAGTTTTAGAGCTGCCAGAAACGAAAAGGCTACTCACATAATTTGCTGGGCTTCTTGCAGAATTACTCCATGATGGGTACAGCGGGGCTCCGGCTGCTTCGCTAATCTTTCTCGGGCGTGGGAATTCTTGAGCCAGGTTGGATCCAAATTCGATTTGTCTTCTCTCTATATGCAGATACAAATAAGGTAAAGGGTACAGGTAAAAGCACGATAATTTTGGAATCACAGGAAACCCACATATCAGAAAAAAGACACGGTGAGATACCCCACAACTACTCTTCTTCACGTTTCGGAGGCTAGTTCCAACGCATATCCGGAAATCCCCCCCTTCCATCCTTATTGGCACACCGTGCCGGCCCAATCTCGTGCAAACGCACTGTCCAAAGTCACGAAAATATGCGCACAAGTCTTTTTAAATTCATTGGCGCGAAACCCTTACATTAAAACTTATAAGAATGTTTAGTGCCAATTTCGGCACGTAACAATATGCCCGTCTTATCCGATATGCATCTCATATAATGATCAAAGGCAATTGATTCATAGGGAAATTCATGTTAGCTTATCAAAATTAGTGAATAGAAGACACTACTTGGGTGTTGTGTTTATATATAAATTATTAAACAACAAGATAATTATACCGCCCTTATTATCGCCTATCTGCTTTAAGATTCCATTAATTAAATTGAGACCCGATTTTGTATTGTTTGTTACAACTTCTTCTGAATCTCCAGTTTATAAAGTTTTAGAAGTAATTAATTTAATGCTTAAGTTTAAGAATGATTTCGATATTTTTAATACTTGTTCTAATGAAATTGCTATGTTATGTGATTTATTATTTTAATGAGATATTCAGCGCTATGTAATTGGGTTTATACTCTATATTGCTGCTGATTCAAATAAATAAAATAAAGAATATACAGCCAAAGTAGTTTATACCAAATCTACTTCTTGTTAATCTATGGAACGGAACTACTAAGTTGTTTTTACAACGAGTGTTAATATTGTGAAAATCAGTATGCATAGAATATCTACCTACATGTTTTTTTTATATATATTAAGCATTGAAAAATGATAAACATGGGAAAGTAAGCATTTGGAATTTTATAAAGTAAGTACGACAATCTTTGCAATACCCAATATTTGGCAAAATATGCATGGCACGTCGTTGTGGCCGAAAAACACGTTTACTCTCAGAGCAATGACCCCAGACCTCAATTGCATAAGCTATATGACACTGAAACATTGCAAAATAACACGACTTTAAAACATCGAAAGATAAAGAATTCTTTAAAGATTTAATAAAATAAATAGATTTGCAAAGAATTTTGCTCAGATTATCGCAATGTATATCCCAATTTAGGGTTGAGTCAAGAGTTACTCCTAAGAATTTCACAGAATGTTCCTTACAAGGTAAGTTATCTTTAAGAGAAAAAAATATTTGATCTGTTTTGTACTTATTTAAGCAAAGCTTCTTATCATCGAACCAATCTTGGACTGCATTTAAAGCTACATTACTTAGGTATGATAAGCTTTGAATATTATCACCATTGAACTAGACTCAGGGGTTCGCTATCTCGTTTCTTATGGGTTCTCTTCTGGGTTCTTTAGGATCATGAAATCTACAACCAAAACAAACTCGACTTCATCTTAACTTACTTTTAATTCAGTAACCAAAATTAGGACAGATTACACAGAGATAAAAACAAATGCCGCCCAATGAATGTTTCTCAACTAAACGAACACTAGAATTAAACTTAATATTAATTTCGGTAAGGTAACGGGAACAGTTACTAAACGCGCTTTGTATTTATAGTCTAACAATTCCTATATCTAATTTCTACTAACGCAAGATCGCAATCACAAGAACGGATTCATTAACCTTGCGATTACAGCAGGTAGCCTTAAAAGTAAACAATATCTAAACTTCCCATCCCACTAAATTAACCATTGGTAGCAAACATGTGCCTTGCGGCTGAGAACGTTTTATACGCCGAGGGTCCAGTAAACCGACACAAAAATCTCGTAAACAAAATGTACAATCCTCCAATACAGCTTACGTTGTGGTAACAAACCAAAAGCACAATGATGCGTCAATTTGCGTGTCTACGTTCTAGACAAACACTCTACTTAATAAGCAAATGCTTCGTAACCAACGCAGATTCAAACTTATCAACTATAAAAAAAAGGTAGAAATACCTGCATTCGCGTTGCTTTGAAATTGCCGCTTTCTTTATAAATTCTCAACCCCTTGTTGAGAATCTACTAATTCTTGAACACAGTACTTTGACGAAAAGACTTTAGAACTCAAAACTAGAAGTAGAACGCGCTCTACTTTATCCCAAATCGTTACAACATTTTTCACGCTACATTAGTGATCATTTTAAAATCCTATGCGCTCAACGCACTGGATGTAACTGCCCGGACCTTCGTGCACATGTGGACAGCTGAACAACTATAACGTATTATCTATAACAAGCCTGCAAATTCCAGTGTTAGGACTGAGGAAAAGCAATATACAGCAATAAAAATATAATATTATACAACTAAATTATAATCCAGGGTCGGGCCTGGCTCACCATGATGAAAAAGACTTGTATCGTCTGCATAAAGAATAATATCTGTATTACGAATTGATTTAGATAGTTCATTTATAAAACACAAAAAAAGGAGTGGCCCAAGTATTGAGCCCTGAGGCACACCGAAAGGAACGACTAATTTATGTGAATACATCTCGTTATAATATACTGTCTGCATTCTATTATTCAGGTATGTTTTAATAAGTTGAATACTATTAGTCCCAAAGTGCATTCGCTCCTATTTATCAGTTAAAAGAGAGTGATCAAGACAGTCGAAAGCTTTGCTCATATCACAAATTTAGCTAGAGTTTCACATTTTTCAAAACATAACAAGATGTTGTCCACCAAGGTGACAATTGCGTCTACTGTAGACAGATGCTTACGAAATCCAAACTGTTGGTCGCACCAAAGCTGTTGACTCTCAATATAAAATACCATTTGGTCCTTTAGAACTTTCGCAAAAATTTTCTCAAAAATTGGAAGTAAAGAAATTGGACGATAATTAGCAGCAACATTTTTTGGACCCTTTTTATGAATAGGAATAACTTTCGCAAGTTTCAATGCATCAGGAAAAATAGTTGCCCAAATACAATGGTTTATTAGTTTTGTTAGAGGGATAGTAATGATATTGATTGTTAATTTAGTTAAAGAAGAGCTAAGATATAGATATCTTTGGAATTTGAATTTTTCATATTCATAATATCTTACGCTTTAAAACCAATTTTTACAGTTTAAAAAACGTCGATAAATACATCGCGCAAGCGCGGAATAAGCGACGTCACGGGCGGTTGGTAACGCTAATCTTGTACAGATTTCGGCGCGCCCATCTATCAATGACGTCACCAATGCACAAATTTAATATGCCATTATCGGAAGATATAAATTTAAGACAACAATTTATAACAACGAACAAATTAACAATGAGAGTACTTACATAAGAAATCCGACGTCCGGCGGGGTTGAGTTAAAGTTGGCTTCTCGGTATCTCAGGGCTCCATCCCAGAGTGATTAGAGATGGCGCTCCAGCGTGGTATGCTAGCGGGGCATGGCCTCCTATTTGTCCTCCGGGTCGTGCAGTACGTTTCGCCAACCGCTACAAATTTCTTCTACCTAACTATGCAGGGAACGGAAAGGAAACATGGTATAAGGGCGACAAACAAAGATAATCAGGCAAGGATATCTACATAGATAAAGATAACGATACGTTACCGAAAAACGTCCACTGCACTCGAAGGTTCAGGCAAAAAAGCCACGTTACAGAGGCTCACGGAAACACTTGTCCCCACTTTTTTGTCTTTCACGCGTCGGCGCGAAGTTATTCGTCCAACCCACTTTTGACGTGACGGAAATACGCGCACCGAGTCTTTTGAATTTATGGCGCGAAACTTCCGCACATCAAAATTACTAAAAAAATGTTTAAGGGCCAATTTGGCACGTAACAAATAATGTCTCCAACACAGTTGTAAGAAACCTCTTGATATATAAATTTATCAATAGATTCAGTGTTGATACTACTACAAGTAAAATTATATATGTATGTGGAAAGTTTAAGTGCTTTCAGAAAGTTGTAGGATTTGGTGAAACTTGATGTAAATTTAAAGTAAACGGGTTTTAGTCCAAGTTATTGAGAGAGAGAGAGAGAGAGAGAGAGAGAGAGATGGGGGTATGTTAATCTTTTGCAACAAGTGCGGATTCGCCTTCAGTTATATTACATAAACTATTGGAGTAAACCAAGTCGATTAATCTATTGTTTTTATTTAAAACGTTTTACAGCACGGTGTTAGTAGTCTTCACAATTCAAAAGCATGAATGTCTTTGTGTCTATTACATTACCCGTCCTGTAAAGTGGCACATTAAAATCGCTCATAATTAAAACGTTATGTGGTAAATTGCTGTAAATAATCTAATAATATTTCAAAGTAGATGGTTGCCGTAGTTAGCAGTATGTAAATAGCAAAGATATGCAAACACACACCCTTTATTTTGATGCTGCAAACAACAGTGTCTACGAGAAGTGCAACAGAACACACTTATGTTGTTTCAACAGGCGTGAATGCAAGACAACTTCTAATCGCCAACAGTGCCCCGCCACCACGTGTTAGTCCAATATCTGCATATCTGCGATCCGTTCTAGCAACGTTGTAGTAATTCAAAAAAAGCTCCGATGATGCAATATCATCAGTTAGCCAAGTTTCCACAAGTGCAACAATATCATACTTACATTAGGAAAAACTGACACAAAACTCTGTATTTTTGTCCATAAATCTCAAACATTCTGAAAATAACAATGCACGTAGTTCAAAGTATCTGAGTTAGCTTTAGTGCTTACTTTGGGGGTGGTCAAAAGGTTCTTTTCACAATCATTTATTTACTATCGTGATTGTTTGATATGAATTTCCTGACAGCTATACTGTCAGGCCAAAATTCAGGATTAAGTAAAAAGTTCGATAACGGTGACACTATAGTGATTTTACATCAACTATAAACATCTGGAAATTTTAATTTTAGGCACAAAATCTCAATTTTGAGTTGATTCTTTTAGTTAGGTCTGAATATACACTAGTATCTTGTTGTCATCGAGTTTAGAGTTGACTCGAGTTAGGTGAATATCAACATGTTTCACACCTTTTTTGCACAGCAGTAAAACAATCGGATGAGTCCAATTTTCCATCTGAAAAAATATCAACTTTAGCTGTTCCAATAACTAAACGGTTTCTGTTTTGTTGGTTCTTGTTCTTTAAAGTGTGCATTGTCCTTGGTCCAGTAGTTGAGGCATTTTTTTCTCACATCAAAGTATCTTTCTTTTAATGTAAAATTTAGGTCCTTCATAGTTACAAAATCTTGTACCATCTTATTACCATATTTGTTTACATTTTCATCATTTTGAAGATTAAATTCATTCACTTTTATAGATATTGTATCAGGTTAACATCTTTGTTTATATTTTGAAAATTTAAGTTCAGTGCAGATAGTAGCTGACTATCATCATCCTTTACTTGATGCATATGTGAAAGTTCAGTTTTGTTAATTCTTGGACCAAGTTTGTTATCAGTGAGGAGTTTAATTAAATCTATGTTACTTTCCTTTAATATTCTTACTTCAGTTTACAAATCCAAAAATTCCGTGCTAAGTGTTACTGTTTTCCTTTTTATTAAGGATAATATTAGAGAAATGAACTCTTCACTTTTTAGAACGGTAGTAACTTCATTACCATAAATCCCTTCATTACTGGTTGTGGTGTGAATCAGAAACACATTATCTTCATTACAATTATCAGGTACACACATTGAACTGTTAGCCATTCTTGATTTTGCAACACTGACACAATTTCCACAATAATTCCTTTTGATCTTCATCACTTTTAATAAAAGCACCATTACCCTGGCTACGCTACATGATGTATGAGCTCCAGTCTTGCAATTATTGCACACCACAAATTTATTTACTGCATTTTTATTACAATAAACACAAATATTCAATAGTTCACCACTAACATGACTTGCACCAGTGGCCATCTTGAAATTCCTACATCCTATAGCTTTCCCTATCTGTGTGTAATAGGCTAATTTAAGTCTAATTAATCTTTCTTTCTCCTTTGTCTGTTTCTAATATATTCTGCACTATTCCCTCATGCCATAGAACATGTGCTATCATCCGATCTCTCATATTTTTTATTGTTTTTCACATACTTCTTTCTTCCCCTACTATTTCTAGAATCTCTTTGTTCTTAACTTTGTCCGTCCATGATATCTTCATCATACGTATGTAGCACCGCATCTCAAACGCCTCTATCGTTTTCCTATCTGCTTCTCCTACTGTCCAAGTTTCACAGCCGTACAGTGCTGTGCTCCACACATGCTTTCAGCAATCTTTTCCTTGTTTATATGTTTGTTGTCTTTGAACATAGTAACTGCTTTTTCTTGTTAAATGCAGCGCGGCCTTGTGCTAATTTTTGTTTTATATCTTTTGCACTTTTCCCATCTTGCATTATTTGGTGTAAATGTCGAATATCCCCTTCTAGATTCTGACAGTGAAACTAGTGTCAATCGCTTTGATTTTTTGTACTGATTCCGAATATGGAATTTATTTTCAGTGCAAACAATAAGCCACGCTGCTATGGCACCACAAAGTTTCTAAAAATGGTCCTATTTTCATATCCCATTTTCCAATATAAATTGCATGGAACATGGCTTATTTTTTCATACAATTTCAATTAAATTTCAAAAAAAAAACAAACAAGGAATCTCTGAGTATTTAGAAAGCTCATTTGTCAAAATGTTGTCCACTATACCATATGGCAAGTGGAATTTATTCAAACTTCACGACTTGGCTCAAGATGAAACTAAATTGTGGAACTATTTAGCAAGCACTGGAATCATTGAAGAGAACAGTACATGCCCGTCTTGTAGCAAACCAATGGTTCTTGGCCAAGACAAATACCGTTGGAGATGTCAAAAGCTTTCACGAGTAGGCAAGAAAATTAAAAAATGCCAAGAAGAAATTACTGTAAGAGCCGGGTACTGGTTTTCCAATAGCAAGCTTTCTTTCGAAAAAATACTCGTGCTTACATATATGATTATCAAAAAGTATTCCTAAATTCATATAATGAATGAACTGGAACTGGGGAATAAAACTGTGGTTAATTGGATGGGATTTGTATGCCAGGTGTCTTGCCTCATTTTTTGCATTTAAATGTTATTTTCTAATTTCTCTGTATTTGTGTACTAGGTGTTAGAAGAATGGTCAATGGAAAAAACTGAAATGATTGGATGCATTGGGAAAACTGTCGAAATTGACAAAAGCAAATTCGGAAAGCGTAAATACAATCGAGGCCACCGCGTGGAAAGGCAGGGGTGTTTGGTGGCTTAGAACGCAAATCTGAGAAAAATTTTCTAGTTCCGGTGGAAACACGAGACCGAGATACTTTGACTTCAATCATAAAAAACTGGATCAAACCCGGGACTACAATAATCAACGACTCATGGAAAGCCTATAATCATCTTGGGGAAGAATGCTATCGTCATTTGAAAGTCAACCATTCTGTTACTTTCGTTGATCCTACAACTGGAGCTCATACTAATGCAATCGAGGGCTCAAGTTTGATTTAGCAACCATGTTTTTTTAAGGGATCGTATATATATTTCGACGTAGAATTCAATGCTGAGTACGACAATGGCAACCATTTTGTTAGGAAATGAAAAATAGAAAAGTTATGAATTTTTTTATTTTCCATGTTAAGTCTATGGGAAAATCATTTTTTTCAAATTATTTATTTTAAATGAAAATTATTTAATAGGTGACGTCCCCTTCTGTTGTTTACATTATTTTTGGCGTCTGTAACCTTTCACACTTGCTTCAACCGTCATTAAAGAGAATGTTTATTAACTAGAAGTTGGACAATGTTTAATATCCGGAGAGTTGACTGTATTTTATTTGATTATTGTTACTTAAGGTCATGGCCAACTTCGTAGCGTTATGGAACTGCCTAAGATTGCCTACAACCCGAGAAACGACGACATCTTGGGCTTTCGAGCAGGCCCTTCTTCCGCGCACTAAATCCTACAAGCTATCCGTTGCGGATTTGGTGACTTTCGTGCATAATCAAAAAATGTTTTCTTTCATCCTTAGAAAAACTAAGTTCGAATAAAATTGCTTATTTTCAAATTTATTATTATATTCATAAGGTTAGGTTAGGTTAGGTTAGGTTACGTTACGTTAGGTTACGTTACGTTAGCTTAGGTTAGGTTAGATTATGTTGGGATTGACTTTTTTAGGGTAATATTTATTAATTATAAATTTGAAAAATAATTTTCCCATAAACTTAACATGGGAAATAAACAAATTCATAACTTTTTTATTTTTAATTTCCTACAAAAATGGTTACCATTTTCGTACTCATCATCATTGAATTCTACGTCGAAATATATATACGACTCCTTAAATAAACATGGTTGCTAAATCAAACTCTACATGAAGGCATGCTAAACAGTTTCTACCAAATTACAATCGGTAAAAGAAAAACCACCCGGGCTACTTGTCACATTATATGTTTATTAAAAAGTGCTAGTCTGATGGTGTCGATGAGCTCACCGCATTTTTGGGATGTATTTTACTCATCCAGTTTGATACTGTACCAACGCTTCCTTAAAAGCATAAGTTTGAATCTTTCTCTGTTCCACCACAGTTTAGTTTTACCTAAAATTAGTAATAAATGTTTGTTTTATACTATACCTACATAAACATTTTTGTATTAAAACACAGAAAATGTGTAAATTTCTATACTTACGTTAGGTTAGGCATGAATGTCAAATTTGCATTGCATATTGTTTGGTTAGGTTAGCAGAACAATATTTGAAGACGAGACTGAAGGTCGAAGTCGGCAAATTTTTTTCTGCTAACCTAACCTAAGGCGATGTAATGCATCAAAGTTACAATTACTCCCGTTACTATGACTATAATAGGATATGAAAATATTACCATTTTTAGAAACTTTGCACGGCCATAATACGCCTATTGTTTGCACCGAAAATAAATTGCATATTCAGAATCAGCACAAAAAATCCAAGCGAATGACACTAGTTTCAGTGTCAGAATCTAGAGGGGGATATTCGACATTTGTTCCCATTATTTGACTTCCTAGATAGCAGAAATCTTTAACCTCTTGTAAGTTCTCGTTTCCTATTTGTATTCTAATTTATCACTTATTTTCCCTTGCTTTACATACTAGTATTTTAGTTTTATTTTTGTTAATATTCATACCATACCCTTCTGTTAGAACTGTTTCCATTTCATTAAGAGCTGCTTCTAACTCTTCGTTGCTAGATGCTAATACCGTTATATCATCCACAAATTCAAGCATATGAATTTCTTTATCCCTGCGTAATTTCAAATATCTTCCTGTATTTGATAGTATTCATTGCCTCTTCGATGTATAAATTAAAAATTAATAGGGATAGGGCACATCCCTGTCTCACCTCTTTTCTATCTACTTCTTTACCTTCCTACTCTAATTCTATTACCAGTGTTTGCTCTTTGTAAAGGCTATGTACTATGCATCTATCCCTAAAACTCATTTCAATCTTTTTGAGTATTTTGAACATTTTTTTCTCGTTTTACATGTCGAATGTTTTTTCCAGATCTACAGACCCTATATAAAAGCTTTCTCCTTTTTCTAGCTGTCCTTGTTCACCTGCTTGGTCTAAACTCAAACTGATCTCCTAGTATTTCTTCGGCCCGTTTTTCTATCCGTCTTTGTACAATTCTAGTTAATATTTTTGACACGTATGCTGTCAAACATATTGTTCGAAATTTTTCACATCTATCTGCACCTCTCTTTTTTGGTATAATGATTGTGATGTTAGGTTTGAAATTTTTGGGTATCTCGCATGTCTCATACATATAGCTTACAAGTTGGAACAGACATTCTGTTACTGTCTGCCCAGCGACTTTTAGAGTTTCTGCTTGCACCTTATCTATACCCAATGCCTTACCATTTTTCAGACCCTTTAGTGCTAATTCAAACTCATCTCTAGGTATACGATATCCCGTCATCCTTTTCAATGTCTGATTTCGGTACTAATGCTGTTAGTTCCTGTCTTGCATATAAATTCCCTATATATTCTTGCCATCTAATAACTTTCTCTACAAATTCTATAATGATGCCCCCTCCTGTGCCACATATTTGTACTATACAATGTTATAACCCTAAAATTCATTCTAATTAGTTTGTATGCTTCATCTGTTTCCTCTTTGTATCTTTGAATTTTTCATCAATCCGTTCTTTAACTTTTCTGCATATGCGAATAATTTCCCAATTTATGGCTTTGTATCTCTGTTTTCCTGCTTCGTCTGGTCTGTTTTAATATTTTCACCTTTGTTCTATTAGATTCAAATTATCCTTTGTTACCTATTGTTTCTTATTTTCTTTATGTTTATTCCCCAGAATATCTCTGACCGCCATGTCTAATCTGGATTTAATGTTATTCTATTCTGTTTCCACTTGCTTAGTATCCCAAATTTTCCCGATGTCTTTCGGCAACTCATTTGACTTTTTCTCAAATCTTTCGTAGATATTTTTATCTTTTAGTTTTCAAAGTCAAAGTGCCTTTTTCCATTCCTCCCGGCATCTTCCATGTGTATGACCTTGTAGTATGATGTTGAAAAATTGTGTTTCTGATAGTTAAATTGTTTTTGTCTTATAATTCTACCAGTCTATTTCGCCTGTCGCTTCTCGTACTTAAATTAAATAAACCTATTACCAGTCCTTCCCTGCCCACACCTACCACTGCATTAAAATTCTCCGTAATTATTAAGATTTCATGTCCTTTGTTCGGTCTCTTTGTCGCACGTTCGCGTGGTTAATTTTAAGTTATTTAAATTTGTAGTCGTAAATCTAATAGTAAAACTGTCATCCCTTGTTCCCTTATATCCTGCCATAAAAATTCATTGTGCATGGGTGAATAAGTTGGACTAAGAGTAGTGAACAAACACTTTCTTATGGATATCGAAGCAGAACAGTCGTCGGTTTTTTCGTTCGGTACCGTAAGTTAGTCAAGTGCCGCAGACTTTATTTGTTAAACCCCTAAAAAACACAGTGCAAGTGCAACGTAACACAGACTCAATTTCGCATACAGTCCACTTGGTTGAAAGAATAGGAACTGCAGCTTAGAACAACAAAACACCGCGGAGGTAAGTCGATGTATAAATTTATAAGACCCCCCGCGCGTAAACAAATTTGGCCTTCATCACCGGATTATTAATTAATTAATTAGTTCCCATCCTTTAAGCTCCTTACACTTAAATTTATAAAATTGTCGTAGTTTTTATTATGGTTAAACGTGTTACACAGAGAAGAACATCTTGCTCGCAAATTGAATGATAAAAACATCTGGTTATAACGGTAGATTTTACAATACATTTCTTATCCTTTGTGGCAAAGATTAGGGTCGTCGTCGGTATCTTTTTATGTAAACTATTTATGAGGGTTATTGTATCCTAAATCTTTACCTTATTTGTCACTTCAAGTTGGAGCAACCATTCGGGTTCATGCAACTTGTATAACAAAGGGGTTGAAATTTATTTGAAATCTTAAAAGCTTTGTCGGGCAAGCACTGTAGTTAGTTGCATTTTTCTATTAATAATTTAATTTCGTAGATTAATTATTTGTAGCGTATTCGACTTACGCATTGTTTTTATATTAATTTTTATTGTCGTTCATTAATTATTAATTAAATATTTGGTTATATCAATTGATAAAGCTATTCTTGAAGCTAAATTTGTAGTTAAAAGGTTGAATCATATATACAGCAAAATCAACCAACCGGAAAACGTATCGATTGCTTTAATTAGAGCGTCGATTAAAAGTGCCGAACAGATTGAAACGCTTTTCAAATCCTTTTGCAAGGATATTTTCTTTGATGAAGAAAGTGAACAATTGGATGAATTTTCTGCTCTTAGGGTGAAAATCGATGATTATCTATTAGATATTCGTATTATTGCTGAACAATGCGAATTAGATCGAGTAGAAAATAAGCCAAAGGTGGAAAATATGAATAATTCTTTTTGTCAAATTGTACAATTCGCTTGAAACATCTTTCAGTCCCACGCTTCTCTGGACGCATTTCAGATTTTGAGAGTTACAATGCAACTTATAAGCGGTTGATTCATGATAATGTCAGTTTGTCACCTGTTGAAAAATTTTGCCATCTCGTTGATACATTAGATGAGTCGTCGCGTGCATTAATAAAACACTTGCCATTAAATGATTATGCATACGAGGAAGCATATAAAATCATTACTAATCGTTTTCAGTCCAAGAGGTTATTACTTTCAACATATTTTAATGCTCTCGAAAAATGCCCTAAGGTCAGTTCCCCAGACTCGCATGCAGAACTCCTGCAATTAATTAGTTGTTTTGATGAAAATATATTCGCGTTAAGGCAGATGGAAATAGATTTATTAGATTTCATGTTGTTTAATCTGTTATCAAAAAAATTAGATACAAACATTTTAAAGCGTTTTGAATTAGGAAATAGTGACGAAATTCCTTCGTTTAAAGATTTAAGGTCGTACATTGAAAAACAATGTAAAGTGTTGGAAATAAATGACATTGCATCAGGAACATGCTTAAAAGCTCGAGATTCCGTTAAAGAAAGAGAAAAAGGAAGGTTTGTTAGCACTTCGGCTAAAACTTCTTTAGTTGGTACCACCAATGATGTTAAAAATTGTAGTTTCTGTCAAGCTGTGCATCCTATTTATAGATGTAAGCAGTTTCTCGATAAAACCCCTCAAGAAAGATTTGAGGTGGTAAAGCTTAAAAATCTTTGTATCAAATGCTTAAATACTTCACATTCGATGAACAATTGTACGTTAGATTGGTCGTGTAGAAAATGTCATCAGTCGCACAATTCGTTGCTTCACTTCGATAAACAAGAAAAATCGGTGTCGCCACGCCGACAAACCCATCGTCAAAGGTCAGCGTCTCCTCGGAGAGCGGCGCCTAGACTTACTTCTACTAGTAGACCTAGTGAAAGCAATCTGTCGTCGTCGGTTGTGCATGAACCTGCCACTAGCTCGTTGATTTCGACATCATTAGAACACACAACCACGCTGTTAGCTACGGCAATGGTGTCGGTGCTTGATTATACAGGAACATTGCAATCTGTTCGTGTAATATTAGATAACGGATCCATGGAAAGTTTTATGACTGAAAGGTGCCGTCAGAAATTAGGTTTTAGGAAACGGAGAGCCAATGTCACTGTTCAAGGACTTGGCTTGAATTCGTCGTTGGTGTCTGGTGCACTATCGTGTGTAGTCAGCCCCTCGGGAGCACGGTCTCCAGCATATGGAATTGATTGTTATATTTTACCTAACATTTGTAATCAATTACCTTCGTCGTCGATAGTGGTCAAAGAATGGTCGCATACTCGAGGTTTGGCCTTAGCTGATCCTAATTTTAATGTTCCTGGTAAAATTGACATGCTACTCGGAGCGGAAATCTTTGCTCAGGTTTTGTTGAACGAGTCTCGTTGGGGTGTCGCTAACGAGCCAGTTGCTATTAAAACAACCTTTGTTTGGGTTTTAACGGGAAAGGTCGTTTCCCCGAATAGTTCTATTACGTCGTTGTGTGCTCTCGTTGAACCCTTAGACAATGACATTCGTCAATTTTGGGAATTAGAAAATATTCCCTTCAAAAAACACATTTCTCCTGAAGAAGAAAGGTGTGAAAATCAATTTGTGGAAAGTTATAGACGTAACAAGGACGGTCGTTTTGTAGTGTCCTTGCCCTTTAAAATTTCGGAACCCTCATTCGAGGGTATGAGATCAATTTGTATTAAAAGATTTTTGTCGTTAGAACGTCGTTTGTTAAAAAATCCTGAATTGTATTCAGATTATAAAAAATTTATGGAGGATTATTTGACAAGCGGGCACATGGTTCAAGTGAAATCGCTTGAAAATTCGTCCGGTCATGAGAAAATGTACTACATTCCCCATCATGCTGTACATAAGCGTGATAGCACTGCCACCAAATTGCGGGTGGTTTTCGATGCTTCGTGTCAGGATCAATCTGGAAAGGCGTTAAATGATAGCTTGGCTATTGGTCCTGCTTTGCAAAAGGACATTGCAGTTTTGTTATTGCACTTTCGTGTACATCCTATCGTAATTACAGCTGACATTAAACAAATGTATCGGCAGATTTTGGTTAAAGATACTCATCGTGATTATCAACGTATCGTCTGGAGATTTTCTCCGTCAGATCCTATTATGGACTTTAAATTAAATACTGTAACTTATGGAGTTTCGTCGTCGCCTTTTTTGGCCTTGCGTACTGTTCAAGAATTGGCAAGGTTAGAGTCGATTAATTTTACTTTCGCGTCATCGGTATTTGCGCGCGATACCTATGTTGATGACTTAGTCACTGGATGTAATTCGATTGAAGCTGCTAATCAATTAATTGGTGAATTGAATAGTATGTGCTCTAGTGGTGGTTTTCAATTAAGAAAATGGAGTAGTAATTGCCCGGAAGTGATGTCCAACTTGAGGGAGTCCCTGTCCAGTTCGGACGCAATTACATTTCAAGATAAAGATAGTGGTTCAATAAAAATTTTGGGCCTTTCGTGGCGTGCTCTTACAGATGCATTTTTATACAACTTAGACGTTGAAGAGTGCACTTGCACTAAGCGTAATATTTTGTCGGCTATCGCAAAAATTTTTGATCCTCTCTGGTTGATAGCACCTGTAGTACTGTTCGCTAAACTTTTAGTTCAAGATCTTTGGCTTTTAGGTCTCGGTTGGGACCAAGAGCCTCCATTAGAAGTCATACAAAAATGGAAACATTTTTTGGGTGAATTGCCAGCGGTTTCGAATATTGAGATTTCGCGTCGCATTGTATGTCATGATTTTAAAAAGGTGGAGTTGCATGGGTTCTGTGATGCTTCTGAAGCTGGGTATGCAGCTGTCATCTATTTTCGTTCGTTCGATCTAGAAGGTAATATTACCATGTCATTAGTATGCGCAAAATCGAAGGTTGCTCCTACTAATCGCGTTTCATTGCCCCGTCTCGAATTGTGTGCTGCCGTACTCTTGGCAGATTTAGTAGATTTCGTCAAAAATACTTATACAGATATTTTATCATTTAGTAATATTTTCGCGTGATCAGATTCTACTGTTGTTTTGTCTTGGATTCGGTCTTCCTCGCATAAGTGGAAGACATTCGTTAGCAATCGTATTTCGCATATTCAAGAACGTATTCCTCCATCTTCGTGGTTTCATGTTAAGTCCCAGGATAACCCTGCGGATTGTGCCTCACGTGGACTTTTGGCTTCAGAGTTGGTTCATCATCCATTATGGTGGACAGGACCTTCCTGGTTAGTGCGTCGTAATGAAGAATGGCCATTAACATCGCTGCCAAAACTTATCGACTCATCTCAGATGGACGTCGAATATCGTACTCTGTCGTTAACAGTCGTTATGTCTAACAATTTCTTAGATATGTTGTTGGATAAATTTTCAAACCTGCAGAAAATTTGTAGGATTATTACCTGTATTCGTCATTTCATTCGTAATGTTCAATGTCCAGATTTGCGTTCAAAATATTCTGATGGTTTGTCTCTAGCTCAGCAGCAAGAGGCTATACATTTATTGATTAAAAGAGTTCAAACAAATGTTTTTGGTCAAGACATTGCAAATATTAAAACTGGAAAACTTGTTAGTAAACAACTTCGTAGCCTTAGTCCGTTTCTAGATAGTCGTGATTTGTTGAGGGTGGGCGGTCGCCTACGTAACTCAGAGTTGTCGCATGATGCAAAATTTCCAATTTTGCTTCCTCGGTCGCATCGGTTGACTGAACTTATTATATTAGATTGTCATGAAAGACATTTACATCCTGGAAATCGAACAACACAATTTTTACTAACTCAAAATTATTGGATCTTGTGTGCCAAGAGGGCTATTCGGCAATGTCTGAAATCCTGCATTCGTTGTTTTCGTGTAAACCCTGTGGCTTTATGCCCCCCTATGGGGGATTTACCAGCTTCTAGGTTAACTCCAGGTAAGGCGTTTTTACATACGGGAGTCGACTTTGGTGGACCTTTCTCTGTCACAATGAATCGATGTCGTGGCGCAAAATCATTGAAAGCGTACATTTGCTTATTTATTTGTTTCAGCACTAAAGCCATCCATTTGGAACTAGTGTCTAACTTGTCGACAGACGCTTTCTTGGGTGCTTTACGTCGATTTATTGCTCGAAGAGACAAATGTATTCAAATCCATTGTGATAATGGTACTAATTTCGTTGGGGCCTCTCGTGAAATCTCTCAATTGATGCGCCATTCGGCAGGCATTGAGGGAATCGAATTTGTGTTTAATCCTCCTGCTGCTCCTCATTTTGGTGGGTTGTGGGAGGCCAGGATTAAATCAGTAAAATCCCATTTAAAGAGAATTATCGGTGAACAAATTTTGTCATTTGAAGAATTCTCGACGGTATTGATTCAAATCGAAGCGATTCTCAACTCACGTCCACTATGCGCACTGAGTTGCGCACCGCATGACTTCTCGTATTTGACCCCGGGTCATTTTCTTAATGTTGAACCAGTTTCGGTGTTACCCGATCCAGATTTGTTGTCCATAAACCCCTCTCGTTTGAATCGCTGGCAATTGTTGCAGCAAATGCAACAAGGATTTTGGAAGAAATGGAGTGCTGAATACCTACACACATTGCAGCAGAAAGGTAAGTGGTTGAGGAATTCCGCTACCCTACCTATTGATTCGCTTGTCCTCTTAAAGGAAGAAAATAACCCCCTCTACAGTGGCGTTTAGGAAGAGTCGTAGATGTTCACCCTGGTAGAGACGGTATCGTTCGGGTAGCTACAGTCAAGACATCCCAAGGGTTAGTTAAACGCCCTCTAGTGAAACTATGTTTACTGCCAGTTACTTGATATTTAATGGTATGTACACATA
This sequence comes from Platerodrilus igneus, assembly GCA_036346225.1. Lineage (NCBI taxonomy): Eukaryota > Metazoa > Arthropoda > Insecta > Coleoptera > Lycidae > Platerodrilus > Platerodrilus igneus. The sequence continues at coordinate 3,799,731 of JARFIW010001447.1, read as the reverse complement.
TATTCACTTATATAAGTTTGTCGGTTAGGTTTCTTAGTTAATAGCTCTAATTAGGTTTTAAATATAAAATAAGTTAGTTCATACTTATTTTGGTGGGCGGGATGTTCGGTCTCTTTGTCGCACGTTTGCGTAGTTAATTTTAAGTTATTTAAATTTGTAGTCGTAAATCTAATAGTAAAACTGTCATCCCTTGTTCCCTTATATCCTGCCATAAAAATTCCTTGTGCATGGGTGAATAAGTTGGACTAAGAGTAGTGAACAAACACTTTCTTATGGATATCGAAGCAGAACAGTCGTCGGTTTTTTCGTTCGGTACCGTAAGTTAGTCAAGTGCCGCAGACTTTATTTGTTAAACCCCTAAAAAACACAGTGCAAGTGCAACGTAACACAGACTCAATTTCGCATACAGTCCACTTGGTTGAAAGAATAGGAACTGCAGCTTAGAACAACAAAACACCACGGAGGTAAGTCAATGTATAAATTTATAAGACCCCCCGCGCGTAAACATCCTTTATGCATCTTAATATGTCTTCGATATCTTCTACCTCTTCCTCACTGTAGGTAGAGGTGGCTATGTTGAAACATGTTTAATTTGCTCAGTATTTATTCGCATTGAATACAAGTATAATGCGCCAAGCATGCCTTATTCTTTATTAATGTTCTATATAGTACATAATGGAACGCTTCGTTTTAATAATCTTCTTGTAGTAAAATATCTGTGTGACATAAAGTTATTTTATCGAGCATCTCTAGCAATCTTGTTGCGTTCGTATCTCCCCACCTCTAACGGCGAGTTTTTGAATCGTCGCTATCGTCCGTTTCTCGTTTGTTCGTAGTCGCAGCCAAGCTATCAATTCATCAAGACGTTTTTCAGAGTAGAGGCTTGCGACCTTCGATTAAATTATTTGTGTGAGTGGTTCAAGTCATGGTAGACTTGAATAGATTTCAATAACTTCTACTAACGGTTTGTAAATTATACATTTTACGAACTTAATTTAATTTTGTTTCATTTATTTAGCACGCCTACGAAAAACTATAAAGAAGTACAAGTGTTAATTTTGTTTTTGTAAGTTGTATGGTTCTGTACAAGGATTGGAGATTGCTGTTACCCAAGAAATGGTTTATGGTTTTGTTTGCAGCTGATGAAATTTCAGATGGGATTTGTCCGGGAAAATCCGATGCAGTTTGCTTCGTTATTAAATTTAAGAAATTTTGCATGTGTTTAGAATGTAGTTTGTCTTTGATAAACAGACGGTCATATAAAAAACACGAAAATTGCTATCATGTTTATGACCGATTATTGTTAAACTGGTTTTACAAACTGTAGAAAGAAGTTTTGTTAGGTTAGGTTCATATATTTGTAGGCATTGTTCACATTCGAACTTCAGATAAATTTCGAAGTATAGTTTCGACGTTATACTTTTTTTGTGATGTAGTAACATTTTAAAGATATTTGCCGTGAAAGCAGATGCTTCGTGTAGCTTTTCTAAAATTCAAATTAAACATTCTTCAATCTTGAAGTTAGCTTTTATTCACATATAAATTATAAAAACTAAGTATAAAAATTTAAACTCGTTTAGTGACAATTGCAAAGTGTTTGCATTTGTGTTCATATAACATTTTTGAAGTTATGAAAATTTATATACTTAATACAAAAAGTACTTGGTAAGTAATAGCAGTGAACTTTTGTTTACTTTTAATTTGTTATGTACATGGAAGGTTATTTCACTTCATTGCAAAATTTAAATACACACTGCGTAATAATTATGAACCTGTAATCTACCTGATAAGATCTGCCCAGGATAGAAATGATAGTTCAATTCATTGTGTTTACAAATTTGTTTGATTAAATATTTAAAACAAGCTTATGTTTAGAGAGCAGTCTTTTGCTTTAAAAAGACAAAATTTTGATTTTGTTATAAACATTATTGTTGAGAATTTTTACATGTTAAAAACTTATGAATTTTTAAAAGAAAGTTTCTTTTTACTTCAGTAAACAATTAGTTAAACTTTGAGACTTTTATTTTGGTCAAATGCGATCAAATCTGATAACATAAAGGTAGAATTTTTGGATAATAATTTTGTGCCAATATGATATTGGATATACATTTTTTATTTTTGATACTTTTATAGGACACAAATGGTGTTCTACATTTTTTTTTATTTAATCTTTGTAATTTCTTACAGGAGCTGCGTCTTATTTTTATAAGACAGGTTTTTGTTAACGAAGGCGATCGTTTTATCTTTGGGTTTCCACATCCGCCCTTAGAATTGTGCTTTGCTCTAATCGTGATTATTTCAGGACTTGGTGGCGCCTATTTAACCTTGTTTAGTTTTTGTTTGAAAACAAAATTCGACCCCCAACCCCCACTTCTTATTGCTCTACCCAGGAATAGACCCCTAGCTATGTCGGAAGATGGCCCTTTCTTCAATTCTCTGTGAAGGAAGCGGAAAATTTTTGTGCACTGGCGCCCATTTATAAAATTACGTTTCACTGGTGCCCAACACAAAAATAGAAGTTTCAATGTATACTTGTATCATTACTGTATTACTGGTTTAGATTCTAATCAAACCATGAATACTATTTCGTTCTTCTATAAGTAGTTTTCTAGTGTCCTATTTTCCACATAACTATCCCCACACCCAAATTTCTTTCCTCTGATCTTGTATGAATTATCCTAGTCTCTGCTCCAAAAATTCACCGCCTGTGGCCACCGAACTTCGCTAATCCCTACTATGTCTAATGCTAACATATCCATTTCAGCTTTCAATTTCTCTAGCTTACCTACTTGCTTCATATTTCTGACATTCCACGCTCCAACTCGCAAAATGTTCCCGACTCTTTTTCTAAACTTTCCAATCGCATCCTCCAAAGTAGTTCTCTCCTGGAGATCCGAATGGGGGACTATTTTAACTCTAGAATCTTTTACCGCAGAAGATGCCATCTTCTTAAATAACAATTTAAGTACAGTGGGTATTTGGGAGGTAATGTGGTGGTTTCTCGTTGCCTTCTACTTTGCAGTAGTCTTTGAATGACATACCGACCCCTATGGTCTCTGCCACACTAAGTACCGAAAGATCTGCTGCCCTCCTTCAAGGACCTCTTTTATTCTGGTTCCTCACTAAAGACCCCACTAATTTGGCTAGACCGATAGTTCGGCTCTTTAGCTTACTGAAACACGCAAGCCACTTTACCCGTTCTAGTAATCTAGAATTTCTTCAAGGTGCAGGTTCATTTAAATGGAATATAAAACCCAACAACATAAATATTATGTTCTTTATAACATCAGGGAAAAATCTTTGAACATTTCATTCAAATCTGAGAGCCGATGTTGAATATTGTAATTTGTAGGTTGACATGGAATATCCTTAATACATGCAACAATTAAAACGTGCTATTTGACATTACTAGTGCTGCTATTTTTCTCGATAAGAAAGATACAAAACAAACCACAATAAACATACAGGGAGTATTTAAGGCTGCTACTTCACAACATTTTGGACGGACGTCCATGTACTTAAGCACTATCATTTGATATTTATATATTTACCTAGCTTTATTATAAACAACACCGTGCACACTAGTTTTGTATGGCAAACTGCGTGTACCTAAATTCTCCAATTTTCTAATTACTCCGCCTTTGCTAAATATTAAATCTCCAGTTCTCTTTAAAGTTGTAATTAACTCTAGCTAAAATGTAAATACTGAAAACAAAGATGAGAAGATGGTAAAATACCTTAGGCATTATTCGTAGTAGAAGCATTAATTCATATGTAATCATATTTGTAGAATATTTTTCAATTATAGTTATAACCTAACCAGTGAAGTTGAAGATTGAGGTTAAGTATCAAGTGGCTAAAATGCCGTTTATAATCGCGTATTTCGTAACGTAATTTAGAATAACGTAGTATATCAACGACGTGTGTCTAGCTGCAGGGTTAAATCGTTGATTAAATAATACATACATCCATATATTCCTTTAAACAATGGTTAAACCCTCCAATAGCAAATGCAGCTTTCGTTACTCAATTTAATTAATTGGTAAGTTGATCATATCTAACAACTTTTTTAATAATTTGTGTGTGTAGATATTATTATGGTGTTTATTCGTCATTAACTTACAACCAAAAATTGTAAGTGAATTAGTTGTTATTTTTATTGAAAAACCATGGATATGGTCATCAGGATTCTTGCAAATGTTCTACTTATTTTGTAAGTTCTAGAAATTTATCAATAAATTGTTGTGTGTAATGTAAAACAGCTATTTGGCTTTTCTCTGCTTTCTGCGTGATTTTAAGAATACCATCCTTTTGCATTGATAGAAAAGCAAGAGAGCATTTTGTCTCACTAAGTTTACTCAAGAATTGAATTTCAGGTGTTAATTCTGTTAGCTCCTGACAATATTATCCATATAACTGTCTAATACATAAGTTCGCTGCAAATGTGCGACTGTGACCAATTATAAATTTAGATGTATGTGGTTTTTTCTTCGTATTTATACCTATCAACGTTGTACTAATATTCATTACGACTTTGTAACTTTAGGATTGATTTTAAAGCAAACCGTTTAAATTGCCAACCAAAATGAAATAAAATTTATGATAACAGTGTTATCCACGAGTTAGAGTTATTTGCATCAAATCTTAGAACATTAAAATAAGCAACTACGTTACTTGGTGACTAACTATTATAGTCGAAACCATGAAAGAAGTCGTCTGCGTCATCACTTGTATTCGTACGAATTAAGTTAAAAATTTTAAATCAATGTAGCATCTAGTTCATAAATACCCAATAAATATTCCAATTCGGAAGTTTCCGTCAAGCTTCGCGCATCTGCAAATAATGAAGCATAGTTGTGAAATAATATTTTATTTTCATAGAGATAGTTGCTTTAACTATTTTTAAATTGGCGTCCTCTTGTTTTACGAGTTTAATGAATTTAGTTAAAATAAAACGCATTTTCATAAATTGAGTTACATATATTGAACTGAATAGAAACGTACAATAACTGAAATATAAACTATTTACGGTAGCTGCATTGAAATCTTTCTCGGTACGATTTTGTCTTGTTTACCTTCTAATAAAATGACTAATGACATCTTACACCAAACATTTCATTTTCATTAATTCTTTTGAAACTTTAAAAAGTATTGCATTTACAAAAAACCAAAAAAGATATCCTATTTTAAAGAAAACGCATAATTTTACTAAAGGTTAGCCTGTTAAGTATATAAAGTTCAAAACATACAGACATATACTCTTTTCTGTCGTTTTCCTAGATGAACGTGTTCACGAATGTCTTTATTTAAAACACGTACAAATCGTATTACTATCTTTATCATATATATTAGTTAAGGTTTTAGATAATCTTAAACGTATAATAAGACTTGAGTTAGACACCTATGACCTAGAGGACTTCTTTAGTGGTTCCTACTATGGACCTCTCTACATAGTAGAGGGGTTTATAGTTCCTACTATACCTCGGTTCATTTAGTTGATTTAGTTGTATTCCTAATAAATAATCCTACAAATTATCCACCTCTTAGAGGTGAATAATTTGTGGTAATACTATTATACTCGATTCGTCGAATCAAGGCCATTATCATTAGGTCTTCAGTCCTGGAACTGGTTAGACGCGTACCATCATTGTTTTCTATTCTGAACTAACCTACAGATTTCCCTGAAATCTGCACAGTCTGCCTAACTATCTGATCTAGGTCTACATCTACCTGTTTTTACCTATCTCTGCTTGTAATATATCCCATACTATTCCACAAAAATGTCTTAGAACGTATTCTGCCCTTCTATTACCCTTATCTTTTTCCCCCAGATATCCTTGTTCCCCTACTATTTCTATAACCTATTTGTTATTATCTTTGTCTGTCCATGCTATCGTCCTCATACATCTGAAGCACAGCATTTCAAAAGGCTGCTACCGTTTTTCTGTCTGCGTTTCAGACTGCCCGTATTTCATAGGCATACTGTACTGTGCTCCACACAACTGCTTTCAACAATTTTCTTCTTGTTCTATGTTTGTTGTCTTTCCTCATAGGCGCTGTTCTTTCTTGTTAGATGCAGTTTCGTCACCTTCTATTGTTTTACAATTATATACCATATTTCTCTGACCTTCAGTGGTTGTGAAGGGAGGTAAGCAGCCTGTGGCTGCCAAGTTCCCTCAACACTTAACCATTTACCGATTTAATATATTTTCCAATATATCTTTTCGCACAGGCATCATTAGTTGCATATATTTCGCAACCAACAACTAGTTGTTTATACTAATCATCAGATTTATCTGCGCTTATTTTTTCGTCATTAGGTTTTTCGTCTCAAATCTGGTTGGACACGTACGTACACTTATTTATATTCTGAGCTAGCCTACAAAGTTCCCTGAAATTCTCACACAGCATGTGTATACAGCTGTTCCCCTTCTATTGTTTCCTAATTTTATGCCCTATTTCACCGATTTTCAGTGAAGGGGATTAAGCAACCTGTGGCTACCAAGATCCCCCAACACTTAAACATTTGCCGAAATAATGGTTTTCCAGTAAACTTTTTCACACACTTAACATTATTCGAGAATATTGCCAAACCAATTCTTGTAGTTACTTATAATAATCATCATGTTTAAGCACAGTTATTTTTTCGTCATTAGTTTATCCATCTTGGGATTGGTTGGATGCGTACCTCCATTGATTTCTATTCTGGACTAGCCTACACCTCTCCCTGAAACCCCTTCAGCCTACATCTTTTACTATCTGTGTGCAGTAGTCTAACCTAAGTCTGCCTATTTTTCTCTTTTTTCCTATCTGTGCTTCTAATATATTCCGCACTATTCCCTCATGCCGTAGTATGTGGCCTATCATCCTATTTCTTCTATTTTTTATTGTTTTCCACATATTTCTTTCTTCCCCTACCATTTTTAGTACCTATTCGTTCTTAACTTTGTCTGTCCATGATATCTTCACGACCTTGTGCTAATCTTTGTTTTATATCTTTTGTGCTTTTCCAATCTTGTGTTATTTGGTTTCGTAGGTAGCAGAAATCCTTAACCTCTTGTAAGTTCGTGTTACATACATGTTTTTGATTTATTTTCCCCACCTTTGCATACTAGAACTTTAGTTTTAGTTTTGTTAATTTTCATACCGTATCTCTCTGTTAAAACCGTTTCCATTTCATTAAGAGCAGCTTCTAACTCTTCCTTGCTAGACGCTAATATCGCTATATAATCTGCAAATCTAAGCATATCAATTTTTTGTCCCTGCATCATTCATTTTGTTTTCGACCTTACTTAAGGTTGGTTTGACGCAGCTCTAACTTCTTTTCTATTCTGTGCTAATCTAAAAAGCTCTACATACCCTTCACAACCTAAATTTCTAATAATTTGACTAATATAGTTTGGTCTAGGTCTTCCTATATCTTTCTATCTTTTTCTTATCCAGCTGACTCTACATAGATATTAGCAACCTGATGGTTGTTAAAGAATTCTAACATGTTTAAATGATTACCATTTATAAGGAAATGAAATATCACCTGGTTATCCGCTTCAAAAAAGGAAAAGGGTTAAATTATATATTATGGTAAGGCTTAAGCAACGAAACGCTACCAACATGCCAGACCACTAACTAATTGTGAGTTATGTCATGGTGACATTTAGTTAACCGATTTTTATCTTTTTTTTGTTTTGTTTTCGAACTTGCTTAAAGTCGGTTTGACGCAGCTGTAAATTCTTTTCTATTCTGAGCTAGTCTAAAAAGGTCTACATACCCTTCACAACCTAAATCTCTAATAATTTGACTAATATAGCTTTGTCTAGGCCTTCCTACTCTATTTTTATTTGGTAGTCTATAATCTAAGACTTTACTAAATAGTCCCTCATGTCTTAACTGGTGCCCTATCGTTCTATCTCTCCTGACCTTCAATTGTTTCCACATACAGGGTTCCTCACCTATCCTTCTATAAACTTCCTCGTTTGTTACTCTATCTGTCCAACTAATCTTTAACATTCTCCTATAACACCAAGTTTCAAAAGCTTCTATCTTTTTCTTATCTACTTCTTTAATTGTCCAAGTCTCACTACCGTATAGTAGAACGCTCCATATTTACGACTTTAAGAAACTTTTTCTATTATCTAAACTAATACTATTAGCTATTAGTAAGTTTTTCTTTTTTAAAAACATTTTTCTAACTATATCCCTTCTGCTACGTCCATCCTTTGTAATTATACTACCTAAATAGCAAAATTCATCTACCTCCTCTAACTCGGTATTACCTATTTTTAATTTTGGTTTAGAACTAGGCTGTAACTCACTTGTCATTATCTTTGTCTTTACTGAGTTAATTCTCATACTATAGTTACTCTGTAGTATCTCATCTAAAATATTTAAAAACTCTCCTAATTCTTTTCTAGACTCTGCTATAATGGCTATATCATCTGCAAAACGTAACATGTCTATTTTCTGTCCCTGTACACTAATACCTATCTCTTTTCTCTCTCTAGCTAAGTTTAAAGCTTCCTCAATATAAACATTAAAAATCAAGGGAGACAGTATACAACCCTGTCTAACACCATTTCTAATCTTAGCTTCCTTTTCTATTTCATCAAATCTAATTACTACGCTTTGGTTTTTATATAGACTGTAAATAATTTTTCTATTCCTATGAGAGATTCCTATTTTTTGCAAAACCCTGAACATAACAATCCAATTAACCCTATCAAATGCTTTTTCTAAATCTACAAACGCGAAATGAGTCTTTTTATTTTTTTGTAACTTTTTTTCGATAATTACCCTAATCATTAGTATCGGTTCTCTAGTCCCTCTGTCTTTACGAAAACCATATTGGTCTTCGCCTAAATAATTCTCAATCAAAGCTTCTACTCTATTTTTAATTTTTATTGTTAGTATTTTGGAAGCATGAGAAGTTAAACTAACCGTTCTAAAATTCTCACACCTATCAGCCCCTGACTTTTTTGGGATTGGGATAATATTTTTTTCAAAATCTATTGGAACCTCACCTGTGTCATATATTACTTTCATTAGTTCAATATAATCTGTCTAAAGTTTTCTGACTTGCATATTTTATTAATTCTGCGGGAATATTGTCTATCCCTGGCGCTTTATTTAGTTTAAGATTCCGACCAGCTCTATCAAATTCCTCTCTTAATATTGAGAACCCTATTTCTACATCCTCTTCTTGGTCGTTCTCCAACTCATCCATATCGTCTCCCTTATATAAATCTTCTAAATATCTTTTCTATCTATCTGCTACCTCAACTTTATTTATTAGAAGCTCATTATTCTCGTCTCTAATGCCATTATATTTTTTCCTATCTTCCCCAAAAAACTTTTTAACTGCCCTGTAAGCCCTGTCTGTCTTACCTACTCTCAAATCATCTTGTATTCCCCTACAATTCTCCTCCATCCATTTATTTCTAGCTTTTCTACACTCGTGTACTATCTTATTTCTAACTGTATTATAGTTTTGCTTACTTTCACTATCCACTTCTCTGAAAGGTTTAAGCTTTCTTCTATTCTTTATTAAATCTAATATCTCCTTTGTTACCCATGGTTTTCTCGCTTCTATTTTTTTCTTACCTATAGTCTGTGTTGCTGTATCATGTACAGTCAGTTTTATTTCTTTCCATCTATTTTCTACGTTCCCTCCTATAGCTATCTCTTTGCTCTTATTATCTAATACTTGTTTATATTCCTCTTTTACTCTACTATCATTCAGCTTACCTAGATCCCATTCCTCTCTTTTAACCTTTCTCAATTTTTTGAATTTTAGTTTACACTTCATTTTAACTAAGTTATGATCGCTATCTATGTCAGCCCCTGGATAACTACGACAGTTTTTAACTTGGTTTCTAAATCTTTGTTTAACTAAAATATAATCTATTTGGTAGCTAGCCCTATCACCTAGCGCTTTCCAGGTATATCTTCTCCTAACATGTTGTTCGAATAGGGTGTTTACAATTACTAATCTATGTTCCTGGCAAAACTCAACTAATCTTTCTCCTCTATCATTTCATCTGCCATACCCAAATTGTTCTACCATTTTTCCCTCACTACCTTCTCCCACTGACGCATTAAAATCGCCCATAACTATATATACTCGTATACCTTTTCTACTTCCTCATCCTCGTACTGAGTTGTTGGCATGTAAACCTGTACTAAAACAGTGTCTGTGGGTTTTGTACTCAATCTAACCATAATTATTCTATCACTAAATTGTAAGTACTCTTTAACTTTATGCCCTAATTTTTACCTAACACTATTCCTACCCCTGCCTGTCCATTAGTTGAAGAAGTTGTAATTATTCTATAATTATCTTTCCAAAAGTCATTACTATCCGGCTATCTCACCTCACCTCCCTGCATAGTAATTCTAAATGTTTCCTGCATTTGAGAGTATTCATTGCCTCTTCGATGTACAAGTTAAAAATCAATGGGGATAGGGTCAACCCTGTCTCACCCCTTTCCTAATATTTACTTCTCCACGTTCCTGCTCTAATTCTATTACTGCTGTTTGCTCCTTGTATAAGCTATTTACTATTCGTCTAACCCTATAACTAATCTTTTTGAGTATTTCAAACATTTTTTTCCATTTTACATTGTCGAATGCTTTTTCCAGATCTACAAACCCTATATATATACACGCTTTCCCCTTTTTCTATTGTTTTCTCCATTATCACTCTCAGAGCTAAAATAGCCTCCCGTGTTCCCCTGTTTTGCCTAAACCCAAATTGGTCTTTTCCTAGTATTTCTTCCGCCCGTTTTTCCATTCGTCTTTGCACAATTTTAGTTAATATTTTTGACACGTGTGCTGTCAAACTTATTGTTCGAAAATTTTCACATCTATCTGCGCCATTCTTTTTTTGGTATAGTTACTATTATGCTACGTTTGAAATCTTTGGGTATCTCGCCTGTCTCATACATATAGCTTACAAGTTGGAAGAGACGTTCCATTACTGCTTGTCCAGCGGCTTTTAAAGTTTCTGCTTGCACCTTATCTGTACCCGGCGCTTTACCATTTTTCAGATTCTTTAATGCTAATTCAAACTCATCTCTAAGTATAGGATATCCCAAGTCTTCATTTTCAATGTCTGATTCCTGTTCTAATGCAGTTAATTCCTCTCCTGCATATAAATTCCCTATATATTCTTGCCATCTACCCACTTTCTCTAAGTTTTCTATGATGACGTTTCCTTGTGCGTCCCTTATATTTTTGCTATACGGTTTTATATCCCTAAAATTCATTCTAATTAATTTGTATGCTTCGTCTGTCTTTCCTATTTCCATCTTCGTTTGTACCTCTTTGCACTTTTCATCAATCCATTGTTCTTTAGCTTTCCTGCATTTTCGAATAATTTCCCATTTTATGACTTTGTATCTCTGTTTTCTTGTTTCGTCTGATTTATTTTTGTATTTTCGTCTTTCTTCTATTAAATTCAGGATATCCTTTGTTATCCATGGTTTCTTATTTTCTTTTTGTGTTTACCCCAGAATATCTCTGGCCGCCATGTCTAGGCTGGATTTAATGTTATTCCATTCTGTTTCTACTTTCTTAGTATCAGATATTTTCCCGATATCTTACAGCAATTCATTTGACTTTTTTTCGAATCTTTCTTGAATGTCTTTATCTTTAGTTTCTCTAAGTCCAAGTGCCTTTTTCCGTTTCTTTTTTTCACATTCTTAAATTTAAGTGCGGCCTTCATTATTACGATGTTGTGGTCAGTATCTATATCTGCTTCTGGGTAGCTTCTACAGTCTTTTACTTGATTCCTAAACCGTTGTCTAACAAGAATGTATACTATTTGATATCTTCCTATATCTCCTGGCATCTTCCACGTATATCGTCTTCTAGCATGATGTTGAAATAATGTGTTTGTGATGATTAAATTGTTCTTGTCGCAAAATTCTACCAGCCTATTTCCCCTGTCGTTTCTCGTGCCTAAACCAAATAAACCAACTACCGCTCCTTCCCTACCCTCACCTACCACACCATTAAAATCCCTCGTAATTATTAAATTTTCATGTCCTTTTACGTATCTTAATATGTCTTCGATATCTTCGTAGATGGCTTCTACCTTTTCGTCACTGTAGCTAGAGGTGGGCATGTATACTTGTATTATTACTGTGTTTACCGGTTTAGATTCTAATCTAACCATGAGTACTCTTTCGTTCTTTTGTAAGTCATTTTCTACACAGTATCCTATCTTTTTCCGCATAACTATCCCCACACCCAAGTTTCCTTCCTCTGCACCTGTATGAATTACCCTGAAGTCTCCACTCCAAAAATCCCCCGCCTCTGGCCACCAAACTTCGTTGATCTCTACTATGTCTAGTGATAACCTATTCATTTCGATTTTTAAGTTCTCTAGCTTACCTACTTGCTTCATACTTCTAACATTCCACGCTCCGACTCGCAGAATATTCCCGACTCTTATTTTTAACTTTCCGATCGCATCCTCCGAAGTAGTCTTCTCCCGGAGATTCGAATGGGGGACTATTTTAACTCCGGAATCTTTTACCCCAGAGAATGCCATCATGTTTGTTACAATTTAAGTTCTCTGTGTACTTGGGAGGGCGGCTCCGTGGCATGTGTGTGACTACGACGCCCAAGGCCCGAGTTCGAATCCCGACACGGTCCGCTTGAAAAATTTTGGGCAAGCATTTTTCACAAAAATACACCCTCGTTCGGATGAGAGGTAAAATGGGGGTCCCGTGTGTGAGTGTTGTTACGCACGTTAAAGATCCCTACCTTGCTTGGAACAGCAAGGGTTCAGCAAAATTCAAAATTTTCCAGGTAAAAAAACTTGCTTCCTGGCCAATGTAGTAGCTTTGGGTGGAACATTGGAAAAAAAATCACATGTGTGCTTGGGAGATAATGTGGTGGTTTCCCGTTGCCTTCCACATCGCGGTAGTGTGTCTTAGACTGCCATACCGACTCCTATGGTCTCTGCCAATCTAAGTACCGAAAGAGCCGCTGCCCTCTTTCGGGGACCTGTCTTAGTCTGGTTCCTCACTAACGACCCTACTACTTTGGTTGGACCTGTAGTTTGGCTCTTTAGCTCATTAGAACACGCAAGCAATTTCACCTGTTATAGTAATTTAGAACTTCGACAAGGTGCAGGTCCATTCGAAATGGGAATCAAGGCCATGACGTCATAAATAATAATTTAGGCAGCCAAGTTCTAATGCTAATGCATGTAAAAAATTAGCACTAAAGCTCCAGTTAGCGATATTTTTTGCAAATTGAAAACCTTAATACTAGAATGTGATGTATCATTCTAGTAATGTACCTATATTAGATTGTAATTATGGTTGCTACATTTTTTTCTAGAATGAATTAAATATAATTAGCAACGAATTGAATATTCTCCAAATTTCTAGAGGAAAAAACGACAGAACTCCAACAGACTGGACAACAATTATGTTGGAAATGCCACGACTGTATAATGTAGAGAATTATTTGCAGGAAATACCCACATTGTTGTTCGAGTGTTTAGAATAAGTGTGTACTCGCATTATTCACCCTTATGACAAAGAAGTACATAATACATGCTCATTTGTAGCCGAAGTGCATGAACTGGATGTATCTAATGATCAATCCTGTGATGCTAAAAAGTTATTAGTTTTTACGAAGTAGAATCTTGTCCAATTTGTAGTATTGTTAATATTCAAATGATTATACAAAATTAGATTGAATGGTGTAAGTCTTAACATTTCTGAAAAGATCTGTAATGTATCAAAGTTGAATTCATACCACAAAATGCTTGTGGAACTACCAAGATCTATAAAAATTTACATCGCATCTATAATTACGCATAGCTGCAAGTTTAGTTTTATACTTTAAAACTCTGTCAATTATAAAATATAACTAAAAAAGCCGGCTGCTTGTTCGCGAAGTAAATATATGTTATGTTTAGATAATAAAACCAGTGTTTAATAAAAAAAAAACCTATTTAGCTTTTGAACTAATACTTGGATTCCATCAATCCATTTAAGTTTACTTCAATGGGAGTATTTTGAATTTCGTCCAAGGTTTAATGCGATCGATTATAAATTCCAATTCTTATACCCAATGAATTATGATGATGGAAAAGATTTAAGCAGATTCAACTAATCGATACCGAGTCTAGTCTACTTGAAAATTTTTCCAAATTTAATTTATTATATTAATTAAATCTCTCGTTTTTTTCAATTCATTGTAGCACTTATCTTTGATTCTAATATTGCAGTATACGCTATTCGGCAAAAGAGCCATAAAAGTAAGTCAGGGTAGCCTTCTATTAAGCAGCAAAACTAAGATAACGGTCCAGTAGCAAAATTATAATATTAATAATAACGACATCATTTTCTTAAACGTCTTATGGCATTATAAAATGGTAAAGGATGTTAAATACCTGTCGTGGTATACACTATCCCGGTCTGGTGTCCAGAAGTCGCTAGAAGTAAATGTAGATTACGTTTAAACTCAAACAATGTGTAAATGAATGAATCTTGTGAATAACCTTTTACTGGAAGTTTTGCAACTGGCTATTTCTGCACGTTTAAATTATATCTACATTCATTCCATGCCATTACGTTCAACCGAATTAAGCAAGATCTTTGATCATAGGGTTATAATATAAATAAATTAATGACCAAAGATTGCTTTATTTATTGTACAATTGCTATAGAACAATGCAAAGCGGGAGGACAGTAGATGCCGAAGCATTCTGTAAATTGTCGCTACCACATCTCAAAAATATGAGCATTAAATTTGAACAGATATCTTCGCCTTTCCAAACTGCATCAATTTTAAGCTTTAGGTTTGTGTATTATCTAACAACTGTTTTTTGTCGTATCTATTTTAAAAGTAGTCCACTTTGACCCTTTTTTTCATATTTGTGTGACATTTTGCATTTGGTATTCATTATAGTCATGACAAGAGGATATACTATTTTTTATCTACAATTAATATATAATATACATATTACACCTGTGGTTTTTGCAGTACAATGCTATATATTAATCACGCTAGGGAATAATGAAGAGTAGAGGGAATAACGGCTCTTTATTTCCTCTTACAGACCAACTGGAAAATAATATTATTAAATCCCAATACCTCTGAAATTTAAAACAAACGTCAAATGCCAAATATCAAATACTATGTCTCAATACAATAACACAAACAACTAGCCGTGTTGGTTTTCGCTAATTTATTGAATTCCGATAATTTGGAAAGTCAAGTTATATAAATTATGCTCTCTTATATTGATACTTAGCTGTAGATAGAGTATAGTATACAACTTGCTATCATGAAAGGTACTATTCCCTCGGATGATTACTACACTCGCTCGCTCATGTAGCAAATTTCATCCTCGGGAATAATAGCCTTCATTATAGCCTCGTTGTATATTATACTATAATTAAACCTAGAGTTTATGATGAACAGTGATTGTCATGTTTACGGAAGCACAACTTCATATTTCACTTTTTCTATTACGACGTTTAGAATACACTAATCTCACAAAGATTTCATGTAAATTTTTCTGTTTTAATAATCTGATGGTGTTACAAAGAATTTTGTATCCACCTCGAATCGTATAGTGCAAATTGTTTGAGTTCAAAGAAAATAATTTTGCTTCATTTTTTAAAAATGCTTCAAAAGGAAATACATTAAACTCATTTTATTAACATACGAATGTACACTATGTAATATTATGTAATGAAAATCACAAGTAAACTTACATAACAAAAGAAATAGTCATTGAACAAAATTCTTTATTAACGTATGAATATTTAATAAGAAGAGTAAAAGTACATAATGAAAATAAGAAATAAAGTGTAAAAACTTAAAGGAAATAGGTAATACTATTGCTATTTGCTAAATTATTTAGATGTAGAATATGCCAATCATACTATTCTAATTCAAATGTTGGCACATTCACTGAACCAAACTCAAATTCAGTTTTAAAATCTTTTTACTTGGTATGACAAATGTTAGGGATTTATTGACGGTTGGATTTCTTAAATTTTCATCATTCAGTAGAAATTCCATGGTAATCTTGCACAGTGGTGGAAGTCTAATCTTGTTATCAATGTAAGTATGTCTTCTCAACTGTGCAGGCTGATGTTTTCGAAAAATAAAGGTTTTAAATAATCGGTCGTGGATCCTTTTTTTAATTGATAAATAATACTTAGTAATAAAATATTATAGAAAATCTTTGAAAAACACAATTGCATTTTCTTGTAATCTCCATCGTCGTTTTTGCTAAACGTATAGCTAACTAAATCATTAATTAAAAGAAACGGTTATTTTTTATTATTATTCTCATAAAAATAATTTTAAAATGCTACTGAGTTTGCTTTAAAATCACATTATACAATTCAGTTCTTTTATAACCGCCAATTAATTTATTTATTACTGGCTTATAGCAGTCTAGTATATCAAAATTCCACTCCTATAACAGTTGATATCATTAAGAAGTTACAAACAAGGTTCTGCATTTACCTTCATGAATGTTGTTAAATAAAACTTTCGGATCGCTTAGATTAAGTACCGGATTGTCAACTTTTATATAACTCTATCTTAAAGTCTGCTTTGCTTAAATAATTTAAACTAATTTCATCACTACTTAAAGTAGTAAGAGAACAGCCATTTAAAATAGTTAGTAAGCTATCGTTTGCTAAATTTGGTAACTGTTGCATCATTCAGAGAATCATCTAAATTATAATCGGGCGAATTGCCATCGTTAGTAAATATGGCTTGTGAATTGTTGGTACTTACGTCATTAGATATTACAGTAGCTTTGTATTCTTTTATTCTCGATGATTTTCATGTAGACTTTTATTTGCTTTTCAGAAATAAATAAACGTAAACGCATTTGTGTTATCTCAAAAACCTCTTGAACCATTGAGGTACTAATAACAGGCTGTCTCCGATAGCTTCAAATTGTAGCATTTGTAAATTCAGTTACAGGGCCTAAGTGGGAAGTTTCATTACAAAAAATTGTTTAGTTGCATGCTGCAAAAGATCTTCTTCCAAGACTTTAAAACTGTTGATATCTGTTATGTTTGTGTTCATGAAGTAGTTAGGCAAGATTTTTATGTTGCTAGGTATCCTGAAAACAAGCTTGTCATATTATGTAAATTCATATCATATACAACTTTTAAAGAGTTCTCAGATTAAATACTTCTACTACTTCCAGAATTGTTTAATATATTATTAAGGCATACAATACACAATTGGCGACGAGGATAAAGTTATGGCTAATATTGGAAAAATTGAGGAATTTAATACTACTCAACCTGAAACATGGAAATCCTATGCCGAAAGATTGGAGTTCTTTATGGAGGCTAATAATATTAAAGAGGACAAATTTAAATGTGCAACTTATTAACAGTTTGTGGGTTAAAATGCTATTCTACGATTAAGTTGATTTGTGCTCCCAAAAGAGTAATGGAACATTCTTATGAAGAAATAATTAGAAAACTGACTGAACATTTTTCTCCGAAACCTTCTACTATAGTTCAGCGCTATAAGTTTTATAAAAGGGTTCAAAAACAGAACGAATCAATTGCTACTTTTGTTGAAGAATTACGATCGATGGCCGATAGTTGCGAATTTCCGGGTAATTTCTTAGACGAAGCCATAAGAGACTGCATCGTTTGTAGGGTAGGAAGTGAATCTTTATAGCGTCGTTTACTTATTGAAACAAATCTGACTTTAAAAGTTGCTTACAAAGTTGCAATTGCTACCGAAACTGCCTCGAAGAATATAGTTGAAATAAAGGACAATTGCAGTAGTACTACTGAAATATAAATTAAATCGTGGTAGATTTTTTTTGTAGAGTTTTACTTTACCTATCGAGAATTCTTATATAACAGTAACAAGCCCAGGGTAAGGTTAGGATGAAAAATGGCTTTTAGAAAAAGAAAACTCTTAAGTCTTTTTAGCTAACTGAGTTTTGACCCACGGTCGCATGAGATTGAGTCAATGGGTTTATTAAAGTCGGAAAATAAAATAATGGACGCCACCTAAATTTTTTTTAATGCAACTGACAATCAATTTGCGAGAAAAAAAAATTTGGAAACCTAAATTATCACTAACCACTTTAAATACAAAGTTTGATTATCACAAATATGTTGCTTACATCTGGCCGTCTTCTTCACTGAACTAATGAAGTCTAGGGCGGCTCTGAAACAAATACTACCAACATAGATACCCTTTATATCTTATGATCCTGTATAAGCATGAAATCTTTATTTTAGTTTCGTTTAGTTTTCATTGTATCATGATACGCATTCGTTATAAGTTTAACCTTTCAATTACCTAAGAAACTTTGGAGAAGTTTAATAATTATAGAATAATGAACTGAAGTCAAAAATAATTCTATATTCTCATGTAAGATAAGTAATGAACATTATAAGTGTACTAATAAAAAATAAAATTCCTATAAATGTAGTTTCTGTTTTACTCAGAGGGTGTAAAACAAATCTTAAAATTTAATTGCTACTAAATCTTGATTTGGATACTTAACTTTTGGTGACAGTATTTTTTATAATTATTAGTCTGGGGTAGCGCTACGAAAGACTACAGTTCTTTAAAAATTTACTCAACATGTGGCAAAATTATTAATTAGTTAATCTCAGATTAAACTTCACTTTTCTGGACTTAGGCCCTTTAAATCAACATGTTGGTATTTTGAATTGTAGTAAACAAGATAAATATTGAACTTGTAACAAACAAGTGACGATTATTTGTCTGCACATTTTACTATTGTTTTATATACAACCGGTAAGGTACAATTTTCAAGGTTAAGCACATTATTAATTACAAAAGATTGTTCTATGAACTACAACATTACATTTTAAAAAGATAAGCTTTTAGCAGACTGAAGCTGCTCAGACTGAAGAGGAATTTGCAAATCGCATTACACGAGTTTTTACAATTTTCAAAGATAGCGGCCTAAAACTGAATAAAGAAAAATGTATTCTTGGGTTATCGTCTGTTACATACCTTGGGTTTCGTGTTGATTCTGTAGGCATCCATCCAACCGAAGAAAAGTACAAGGCTATAGATGATGCAGCAGTTCCCAAAAATAAAGTGGAGTTGCAAGCATTTTTAGGCATGCTTAATTTTTATCACATTTTTCTAAAAGGCAAAGTCACAATTGCTGAACCTTTACATAGGTTTCTGGATTGCTCAGGCGATTGGGTTTGGACTGCTATCCATGACAAAGCTTTTAAGAATGTAGAAAACTAATTACTTCAAATGCGGTGGTGGTACACTATGATCCAATGAAACCAATAGTGATTACTTGCAATGCTTCTCAATATGGCGTTGGTACTGTTCTTAGCCACGTTTTACCAAATGGAGTGGAAGCTCCAATTGCATTTTACTCTAGAACAACAAATTCTATAAAAGGGGTTATTCACATTTGGATCAAGAAGCTTTAAGCACTATTGCAGGAATAAAAAAATTCCATAATTACTTGTATGGCAGAAAATTCTCAACTGTTACGGACCACAAACCACTTTTGGGTCTTTTTGCTCTGGAGAAGCCAACTCCAAATATTATTTCTTCTAGAATGCAACGTTGAATAATTACGCTAAGTACTTATAATTACGAAATTAACTACAAACCTGGCAAGCAATAATGCAGATGGGTTAAGTAGACTGCCTTGGCCCATCATAGAACAAAATATTGAAAACCCAAAAGAAGTTCTATTATTGAAATTGATGGAAAATCCGCCTTTAGTTGCTAAGCAAATTTATTCGTTAACGGCTAAGGATCCCATTCTGGCACGTGCATTAAACTGGACATTGAAAGAATGGCCTGAAGGACGGGTATCAGAAGAGTTCAAAATTTTCTATGCCTACATGAACGAATTATCATCACATAAAGGTTGTATTCTCCGCAGATGTCACGTGGTTATTCCAAAAGTAGTTACTGTAGGAATTCTTGAAGTACTGCATGCGTGTCATCCCGGCATCGTAAAGATGAAAGGAATAGCAATAAGTTCTATTTGGTGGCCAGAAATTGATGCTGAAATAGAAAATGTTGTTAAAGGTTGTAGAGAGTGTCAAACAAATGCACGTTCACCTCCAACTTGCCCAGTATTTCCTTGGGAACCTACAAATAAACCATGGTCGAGATTAAATTTACATTTTGCAGGGCCATTTATGGAAAAGGTTTTTCGAATAGGGGTGGATGCATTTTCTAAATGGCTTGAAGTTCGAATCGTTCCAAATACTTCTACTGAAGCAGTCATATTAACATTGTATGGGTTGATTGCTACTCACGGGTTGCCAAATACAATGATATCCGATAATGGAATTGCATTTACTAGCGAACAGTTTAAACAATTTGGGAAAATGCTTAAAATTCGTTTACTGACCACCGCTCCTCATCGACCACAAGGAAACCGAATGGTAAAAAGAATGGTTCAAATAACTAAAGATTTTCCGAAAAAAAATATTACTGGAGATTTGAAATTTCAATTAGCTAAATTTTTATTATACCAGCACATCACTCCTAGCTCAACCACTGGCCGGAATCCTAGCGAGATTCTTATGGACAGGAAGTTACAAATTGTGTTGGATAAACTAAATCCAGATTTGTCTTCAGAGTTGCAACTTAAAATGGAAGAATCTCTTGACAGTGCTTTAGAGCTACCTAACCTACGAATATTTAGCATTGACACCGTCTTCATTAAGAAATATAGTAGAGATGATAAATGGATTCCTGCAATAATCTCTGAAGTTAACGGGTCTGTTTCTTACAAACTTAAATTGCATGATGGAAGCATTTTGCACAGGCATGTAGATCAAATCAAACTTAGATTTCCTGTTACTTTAAATGGTGAAGGTAATAAACAAAATTACTCTCTGCCATCATAATCATTCGGATGTTCTATGTGACCCATATATGCCGGCTATTTGTAATGTGCGGTTAACGTATGATCAGGACGAAGTTGCTCCAATTCCAGCTACGTATGAGAGACCGCAACGAATTCGACAACCACCGGTGTGGTTAAGTGATTATGTTGCTTAAGAAGACGAAGTGTTATGTTTGTGTTCATGAAATAGTTAGCGAAGATTCCAATGTTGCTAGGTATCCTAAAAACAAGCTTGTCACATTATGTAAATTCATATCATATACAACTTTTAAAGAGTTCTAGATTAAATACTTCTACTTCTTCCAGAACTGTTTAATATATTATTAAGGCATACATTACAATATTCCAGTACCAGTATCTGCATTTTTTCTAAAGTGAATACCATCAACTCCAAATGCAACCCTTCTGTGTGAAAAAAATCTCTTCGTCTTTTAATATGGCTCATAGCATACGATTCATGTTTTTCGGTATCGATTTTATCCTTTTCCTCAAGTTTTTGTTTTAACCTTTACAATAAACTTTCTTTAAATTCCCCTTTATTTTTACACAATGTAATCGTGGCATGTGTCTCCAAGTTTCGGCCAGAAGGACTCCACATCATCAACTTTTAATTTTGAAGTAATTTCTACGTTTAGCTACAAAAAATCTTAAATGTTTATTTTTATGTCGAAATAAAGTAGGTTAATTTAAGGATGTTTTGAAGCAGTATTCAACTTTGATGTATTCAATGCGGTCACAAATATGACAGTTTGTGAGCTTGCAAGAAAGTAGTAAAAAGACTGGTACTGGATATGGTTTATGAGAAACATAATATTTACACCATTCGCAATAATTATTCCTTATTAGGAAACGGAAATTTGCCTAAGCAATTCTGTAAGCAGCTTTGATTATATACTAACATAATATCTACGATCTGGTTTGTGACATTAATAACACTCGTCTAAAATATGTTCATCATAATTAAGTCTTCAGTCCTCGAATTGGTTAGACGCGTACCTCCATTGTTTCCTATTCTGAGCTAACCTTCACATTTGCCTGAAATTCCCACAGTCTGTATCTTTCACTATCTGCGCGCACCAGTCTGATCTAGGTCTACATCTACATATCTTTTTTCCTATATCTGCTTGTAATATAGCCCGCACTATTTCCCAAAAGTACCTTAGAAGGTATCCTGCCCTTCCATTTCTCCTATTTCTTTGTTTTCCACAGGTATCTTTATTCCCCTACTATTACTATAACCTCTTTGTTATTAACTTTATCTACCCATGTTATCGCCATCATACATCTGAAGCATAACATTCCAAAAGGCTTCTTCCTTTTCCTGTCTCTTTCTCCTGCTGTCCCTATTTCATAGGCATATATATTCCACACATATGTTTCCCACACTTTTGTCCTTATTTTTATGTTTGTTGTCTTCAAACACGGCCGCAGCTTTTTTCTTGTTAGATACAGTTCGGTTCCTCTTCTTTTGTTTTGTAAATATATACACTATTTTACCGAGATGCAGTGGTTAAGCAGCTTGTGGCTACCAAGATCCTCAACACAGACATTTACCAAATTAATAATTTCTTTTTGCACAATCAAGATTAGTTGAAAATATTGGAAACCAACAAATAGTTGTTTATAATAATCATAAGGTTTAAGTGCAATTATTTTTTCATCATTGTTTTCCATCTAAGAACTGATTGGATACATACCTCCACCGATTTCTATTCTGTGCTAGCCTGAAATTCCCACTGCCTGGATACAGCTCGGTTCCCCTTCTATTGTTTTGTAATATTTCACTGTTATGTTAAAGAACAAATAATGTCTCATAACGTGTAGTCAAATCAAGATATGTGGCAATTGAATGTCAGCACTTTGTAAATGCGTACTGATATTGTATATTTAAGTATTTGGAACTAAACATATTTAAATTGTAAGGCAAAAATATTTCATAACTGTGACTTAAAATTTCATTTACAAATATATCATTTAGCATGTCATACATAATCAGATCATTTCTTTTGTGAATTTTTTAGATGACGAAAACCAAAGCCAAATAACTATGGTTTCACATTAAATACAAACATTTGCCATTTAACGTTTTTCTACTTTGTCATGATTTAATTGATTTACAAGGTACTTTAAATGACACTATCCTGATCTTATTACAAGTATGGCCTATAATAATGAATACTTTTAACTGAAGTCGATTTTCATTAGATTGCATCTTCTAAACATCCTAAAATAAGCGAATTTAACAATAATAAAATAAGATTTGACATTCAAAAACGTTTTATTTGGCAAATGTTTTGCTTCAACTTACTACAGTCCTTCAAAGTAATACATATTTACCTTTTCGTTTTTCATTTCATTTATTATTAAGCTTGTAACTCAGTTTTCGCTTAGAAAACGTTCCAATGTGAACTCCGCGTAGAATTGAAACTAACAAATAATAATGGATATTTGCATATACAACTACAGCACTCATTAATTAATCGTTTTTGGAACAACTTTTTACTTCTGCTGTACTTGAGGTGCCGATTTAAACTGTACTAAATGCCTCCAGAAGGTAAATAAAAAGTGTTGAACTAAAAACTGACATCTTGAGTTTAAACATGTCGAGATTAAACTCGACGAGTTTGAACTTAACATGTTGAGTTTAAACTCATTATGCCGAGATTAAAGACGACATATCGTTTGTGTTGAAGTTAGTACTTGTGCACTTACTTCTATAGGAACTATATAATCCAGTTACTGTGAATGTTGTGATGTTTTTGTTTTACATGTTGATTTTTTGTAGTACTGTCAATAAAACGATTATTCTACTTTTCATCCTTATGTTAAAATATAAATAAGCACTTCCATAAAGACCTCCAACAGGTTATGGGCCCAGGCTACATTTAATATATTATTAACAGGAAGAAATCCATGAAAATATTTGACAGAAAGTTTTGAGCTGTTTCATCTGATAAACTATTACATACAATAAAGTATGAGCAGTCATCAATTTGTTATCGAGAAACTGGACGGTGTCTCTAATTGGCAAACATGGAGTTTCGCCATGAAGCATTATCTCAAACAAGAAAAGCTCTGGATGATCATAGATGGAACTATGGATGACAAGCATCCAGATTGGGCTACAAAGGATGAAATAACCTTGGCCAAGATAGTACTTCTTATAAAACCACATTTATATCCTCATGTAGAATCAGCAAAGAATGCTAAAGCAGCATAGGATACTCTATCCAAGACATTAGGCGATCTTGGACTTATAGGAAGACTAAAAGTACTGAGACAACTATTTTCAGTAAAACTTAGCAATTACAAAGTTACAAAGGGATTCGCTCAACATAAAGGCATTGAATACGAGGAAACCTTTTCTCCAGTAGTCAGACGTGAAGTTTTACGAATGTTGATTGCATTAGCAGCACACCAAAACCTTGAAATTACCCACATGAATGTGCAAACTGCATTCCTAAATCGAGATATTAATGAGACAGTTTACATGAAGCAACCTGAAAATTTTGTAATGCCTGGTGAACTAAACAAAGTTTATTTGCTTAAAAAGGCCATTTATGGTTTGAAGCAAGCCTCCAGAATATGAAATATTAAAGCCCACAATGCAATGTTAACTTTAGGTTTTACTCAAAGCAGGTATGAACCTTGTATATATTACAAATTTTCAGAGAAAACAACCATGTTTATGGCTCTCTATGTAGACGATTTCTTTTTGTTTTCAAATAACAAAAAGGAAAAGGAAGTGGTAAAAAGAAAACTCATGCCCAAATTCAAATTAAAAGATCTTGGAAGAGCTGAGTTTTGCCTAGGAATGAAAATTACCTATGGAAATTCTACAATAAAGTTAGATCAGACTCAGTACATTCTTGATCTTCTTAAGAAATTTAAAATGGAAGACTGCAAACCTATTAAAACTCCAATGGAAGTTAATTTAAAATTGCAGAAGTGTGAAGAAAAATTACCGGATGTACCATACCAATGTCTTATAGGTAGCCTTATGTACTTATCGACATGTACAAGACCTGACATAGTGTTTGCTGTAAATTACCTTAGCAGATTTAATACTAAATATTCACTAGAACATTGAACACATGCTAAAAGAATTCTTCGTTACCTGAAGGGTACTGCTCACCAGGGTCTAGTGTACAAACCTAAATCTAAGTGTGATCTTACAGGCTTTATTGATGCAGACTGGGGTTCAGACATTGAAACCAGGCGTTCAAATACAGGACACGTGTTCATGTTGGCTGGCGGACCCATCTCTTGGGGTAGCAAGAAACAGCAATCAGTTGCTACTTCAAGCACTCAAGCTGAATATATGGCGCTATCCGATGGACTGAGAGAAACATTATGCCTAGATGGATTCTGGCAGAATTATGGCAAATAGATAGTCCTACGGTAGTGTGTTCTGATAGTCAAAGTGCTATCAAGCTTGTTAATAACCCAGTCTTTCATTCTCGAACAAAGCACATTCATATTCGTCATCATTATGTGCGAGAGGTCGTTGAAGAAGGAGAAGCAGAAATTCGTTATTTATCAACTGATAATATGATTGCTGATATATTAACGAAATCATTGGGAAAAGTTAAATTTGAAAATTGTAAAAATGGTTTAGGCATGTTTTAAGAAACAAGTACGTGACAGTTACTGTGTGTGTGTTGAAGTTAGTATTTGCGCACTTACTTATTTGGGAACTATATAATCCAGTTACTGTGAATGTTGTGATGTTTTTGTTTTACATGGTGTTGATTTTTTGTAGTACTGTCAATAAAAAGATTATTCTACTTTTCATCCTTATGTTAAAATATAAATAAGCACTTCCATAAAGACCTCCAACAGTTTGAACTTGACATGCCGAGATTAAACTTGACAAGTCAAGTTTGAACAAGACATGTTGAGTTTAATCTCCTCCTGGCCATTGTACACCATCGTAATTCTAAAATGTGTGTATAAGGAAATTATCCTTTCATTTAAAAATTATACTCTAAAGAGTTTTGTAAAAACTTCGACTTTAGTATCGCCAAATAGACTATGATTGCTATACTAAATTCATTTCATTGTATTTTTTCTGTCTTCGACATGCAAAGTAAATAATTTTAATAACTTTTGTAAACATTAAAACTTACTAGACGGCACATTTTGAAAAATTGTACTACAAACTATAATAATTCTTGTTTAATTTTCATTTCGAAACAACATTAACTAATATAACTGCTTTTAATACTTGTGTAAAAAAATGTCGAGATGCTTTTGGGTCCTTGCTCACGGGCTATTATAATCATCTATTAAAATGCAAGTGATGTACCTTTATGATATAATTAATATTTGAGGCCTAATGAATGAAACTAGTAAGTGAAATAGTAACAATAACACATCAAACTTGAGCTGAGTAATATTTAGTTAAATGTATCATAGTTTCTGAATTTGAATAAATTTCGTTGAAGTCTAACGAATTCCGCATAAAGCGAAAATTCACCTTAAATATATCAAATTCAAGATAAAATTTCTTATGTCTGGTGAAGATTGGACACAAATGTACAAATTTCTGGCAGCTATTTACCTTTCATTTTAGAGATAGCAAATACTAAAGTTATTATAGATCAGGCATGACATTTAGTTCAAAAAATGCAAAACCAATTGTTCGATACAGTAAAATAGTTGAAGTATTTAAACTAATGTAGGTAGTATTTTGATGCAGATCCACTATACAGTTTAACATTGCTACTTGTTTAACTTAAAACATGTCAGTGTGACTGATTATTATTATGAAGTTTTCAGCAACTGCGTTTCCTTGTTGCATATGTACACATTTGCTGAAAAACAAAACACGCATTTGTTGTAATAACTTATTATAAACTGACCTAATATAAATTACAATATATAAACAAAAATATTACAAAAATTGAGAGCTGGAATGATTATTAAAAAGTTACTTATGTATAACGAATAGGAACGTCTTTTACAGCCATATTAATTTCTTCCAAAAAACTCTTGGAATTATGAATAGTTGTACCACCCAGCACAATACTAGTATCTGGATAAGTTCTACTAAAAGAATGCACTGTCAATGATTCTTCATATGTAGCCCCACCAACTATAAAAACAATAACTTCTTGGGGTCGCCCTATTCTGTGGCTATTTAAATACGGATACATCTCTTCTTTTAATCGATCTTTTAAAAGTTCTTCAAGCGTTTCTTGTAAAACAGGTTTGTGTTGCGTAAAAACATTATCAACACCACTTAAACCTTTAAAAAATCGTTTTGTTATTTTAACAGGATCATTGGTGTTGAATAAACCGCTCTGACGAGCCTGAACTCCACCGTAACTCAAAATTTTTTGCACACTGGAAGTATTTTCGGAGGATATGCCAATTTTTTTTAATAATCTTACTAAACCTATAGTATCGTTACTACTGTGATTCTGGTATTTTAATGCATATAACATAACTAGCTTTATGGCATCTATATCTCTAATTCCTTTCTGCAACAACATTTTCAAACAATTAAGATGATTTGAATGTTCTGTTTGTGAAGTAATTTCTTGTTCAAGTTCAGAAACAGTTAACAAATTATGTTTATCAACTAACGACGACAACTCGCCTACTACTGTTACATGTTTTGCAACGTTACCTGATAATTTTTTAAATTGAGGGTACGTCTCCACAAAAGCTTTCATATCTGAAATACTTTCAACTTTTTGATGACTTTTTGCCTTAGCTTGAAAATGCTCCATTAGTTCTTTGATATTTTGTCCAATATCACCAAAATTCAAAAAAATATTTTTTGCATAAAATGCATCTTGTTCGGCAGACAGTACAACTTCAGCTAGATCTTTGGAAATTCCCGGAACCTTTGATAAATCAACGCGATTATTATTAATCGTAAGAAGCTCATGAACCATTGCCTGGTATGTCCACTGGTTTAAAAGTGGTGTAACTGGGTCGTCCCGGCGATCGATTATTAATAATAATGTAGAATTTGATTTACCAAAAGTAAATAAAGAAGATTCTTTATCCATAACCTCTTTTAGTTTTTGTGATAATTCTTTACAAACCTTAGAGTTATTCTGGTACCGAATAACTGGACATTTTTTAAGAGATAACAACACTGCTGTTAAACCTTGAACCGTTCTTTGCATAGCGATAGAATTCCAAGATAATCCTATAATACAATTAGGTACACCAATTGAAAATAGATGTGGATTAATAGCTAAGTAGTCCATGTATAATTCTTGAACCTCCTTTACAACTTCCTGTTCATCACTTTCCGCTAAAATCTTAATGTCTGCTTTAGCAACAATATTACTGAAGTAAATATAATAAGCTCCATATTTAGGATTATGCAGCTCTTTTGAAAGTAGCTCTATATTGAGCGCAGTTGGGCGTAAAAATACCAAGCATTTGAGGTAACGTAAACCCGTGTTATTCTGATGTCCTGCAGAATCTATGCGTTCAAACAGAAACACTTCACGTTGGTGTATTTCATACTGACCATACACCATACTTATTATGCTAGTTGTTTCCTTATCCATTAAAAGTATTTTCATGCCAGGTTCACTTTCCTCTGTCATTTTTGTAATATAACTCTTAATAGCATTTATTACGTTCATCTTGAAGAGGTGAGGTGTGTCGGTGCAAAAAAATAACTCGATATTGTTATAAAAGCATTCTGTGTATAAGAATTTTTTTAAATAACTCTAGAAGTATTCATATAGGTAACCGAGGCAAATTTCTTAATTATAAATAATCCAACATTTTTTTATAATACACCACAAATGAAATTGACAGAAAACAGCTGATGTACCAGCGCTTCTACTTACACCAACGGAGCGCTTAATAGATGTATCAAAACAAACATTGAAACTTAACTTGATAATATAATAATGTAGATCGAAAATTTTCGAACAATTAGTTTGACTGCACACGCGTCAAAAACATTAACTACAATTGTGTAAAAACGGATAGAAAAACGAGCTGAAGAAATACTAGGTGATGATCAATTTGGGTTTAAGCAAAACAGGGGTGCATGAGAGGCCGTTTTAGTTTTAAGGGTAATAGTGGAGAAAATGATAGGAAAGGGAAAAAGTATACATATAAAGTTTGTAGATTGTAAAACCTTTAACAATATAAAATGGGAAAATATATTAGAAATACTCAAAACGATTGGAATCAGTTATAAAGATAAACGGATAGTACATAGCTTATACAAAGAATAAACAGCTGTAATAGCAGCAGGGGAGCGATTCTTGAATCCATTCGTTACTGAAAGTATACGTTCGTAACGTCATGAACGGATAAATTGAAAATTTTCTACGTTTGTGAACGTACAAATTGGATTCGTTCCCCAAGGAGTACTTTAATACTATACGTCACGTACCTAATATAACAAAATAGTCATTTGAAGCACAAAACGTGTTTTTGTGATTTGAAGTTCATATTCGAACTAAAGTTAGTGATACTAGAATTTGAGGATAAACACTGTTAATTTGTCAAACATCTGAAATGAATTATTTATTAAGAGCTATATGGAATATTACTTTGAAAGAAACTAATTAAAATTTAAATTTTTATGACACCTAATGTGTATATACGAAATCTAATTTGAGTAGCAATTTGAATTTATATAACAAAATTTTTAGACAAAAACGGGGGATGTGATTCGAAAGTATATAAAAAGATTCGTGAACATTCTTCGAGTCGGAGCGTGGAATGTCAGAAGTATGAAACAAGTAGGTAAGCTAGAAAACCTGAAACTCGAAATGGATAGGATAGCACTAGATATAGTAGGAATCAGCGAAGTCCGCTAGCCAGAGGGGGAGGGGTGGATTGAAGACTTCAGGGTAATTCATACAGGATCAGAAAAAGGAAATTTGGGGGTGGGGATAGTTACACGAAAGAAGATAGGACGACGTGTAAAAAACTACTTACAAAAGAACGAAAGAGTACTCATGGTTAGATTTGAATCTAAACCAGTAAATACAGTAATAATACAAGTATACATGCCCACTTCTAGTTACAGTGAGGAAGAGGTAGAGGCGATCTACAAAGATATCGAAAACATACTAAGCTACGTAAAAGGACATGAAAATTTAATAATTACGGGAGATTTTAATGTAGGGTTAGGCGAGCGTAGGGAAAGAGCGATAGTAGGTTTGTTTGGTTTAGGCACGAGAAATAACAGGGAAAACAGGCTGGTAGAATTTTGCGACAAGAACAACTTAACCATCGCAAACACCTTATTTCAACATCATTTTAGAAGACGATACACGTGGAAGATGCCAGGAGATATAGAAAGATATCAAATAGATTGCATTATTATTAGACAACGGTTTAGAAATCAAGTAAAAAACTGTAGAAACTACCCGGAAGCAGATATAGACACAGACCACAACATCATAATTATGAAAACCGCATTTAAATTTAAAAATCTGAAAAAAAGAAACGGAAAAAGGCACATTGACTTTTAGAAGCTAAAAGATAAAGATATCCATGAAATATTTGAAAAAAGTCAAATGAATTGATAAAAGATATCGAGAAAATTTCTGATTCTAAGGTAGTAGAAACAGATATTCTGGGGTATACACAAAAAGAAAATAAGAAACCATGGATAACAAAGGATATCAAGAATTTAATAAAAGAAAGACGAAAATACAAAAATAAATCAGACGAAACAAGAAAACAGAAATACAAAGCCATAAAATGGGAAATTATTCGCAAATGCAGGAAAGCTAAAGAACAATGGATTGATGAAAAGTGCAAAAAGGTACAAACTAAGATGGAAATAGGAAAGATAGGCGAAGCATACAAATTAATTAGAATGAATTTTAGGGATATAAAACCATATAGCAAAAATATAAGGGACGCGGAAGGAAATGTCATTATAGAAAATGTAGAGAAAATAACTAGATGACAAGAACATATAGGGAATTTATATTCAGGAACTATCAGCATTAGAACAGAAATCAGACATTGAAATTGATGACATGGGATATCCTATACTTAGAGATGAGTTTGAATTAGCATTAAAGAGTCTGAAAAATGGTAAGGTGCCGGGTACAGATAAGGTGCAACCAGAAACTCTAAAAGCCGCTGGACAAGCAATAACAGAACGTCTCTTCCGACTTGTAAGCTATATGTATGAGACAGGCGAGATACCCAAAGATTTCAAACGTAACGTCATAGTAACTATACCAAAAAAAAGAGGCGCGGATAGATGTGAAAATGTTCGAACAATAAGTTTGACAGCACACGTTTCAAAAATATTAACTAAAATTGTACAAAGACGAATGGAAAAACGAGTTAAAAAAATACTGGGAGAAGACCAATTTGGGTTTATGCGAAACAGGGGGAACGTGAGAGGCTATTTTAGCTCTGAGGGTGATAATGGAGAAAACAATAGAGAAGGGGGAAGCGTATATATAGAGTCTGTAGATCTGGAGAAAGCATTTGATAATGTAAAATGGAAAAAAATGTTCGAAATACTCAAAAAGATTGGAATGAGGTTTAAAGACAGACGGATAGTACATGGCTTATACAAAAAGCAAACGGCGGTAATAGAATTAGAGCAAGAAAGGAGAGAAGTAAATATTAGGAAAGGGGTGAGACAGGGCTGTGCCTTATTCCCATTAATTTTTAACTTGTAGATAAAAGAGGCAATGAATACTGTCAAATGCAGGAAGACATTTGGAATTAATATGCAGGGACAAAAGATTGATATGCTTAGATTTGCAGATGATATAGCAGTATTAGCATGTAGCAAAGAAGAGTTAGAAGCTGCTCTTAATAAAATGGAAACAGTTCTAATGAAGAGATATGATATGAAAATTAACAAAAATAAAACTAAAGTTCTAGTATGCAAAAGAGGTGGAAAATAAATCAAAAACAAGAATACAAATAGGTAACGAGAACTTACAAGAGGTTGAGAATTTCTGCTACCTAGGAAGTCAAATAACGCAAGATGGGAAAAGCACAAAAGATATAAAACAAAGAATAGCACAAGGTCGTGCTATATTTAACAAGAAAAAGCAACTACTGTGCTCAAAGATCACAAACAAGGAAAGTATTGCTTAAAACATATGTGTGGACCACAGGACTGTATGGCTGTGAGGCCTGGACAGTAGGAGAAGCAGATTAGAAAAAGGTAGAAGCCTTTGAAATGTGGTGCTGCAGACGTATGATGAAGATATCATGGATAGACAAAGTTAAGAACAAAGAGGTACTAGAAATGGTAGGAGAAGAAAGAAGTATGTGGAAAACAGTAAAAAATAGGAGAGATAGGATGATAGGCCACATACTAAGACATGAGGGAATAGTGCGGAATATATTAGAAGCAGAGATAGGAAAAAGAGAAGTAGAGGTAGACCTAGGTTAGACTACTGCACACAGATAGTGAAAAATGTAGGCTGAGAGAATTTCAGGGAAATGTGTAGACTAGCTCAAAATAAAAATCAATGGAGGTATGCTTCCAACCAGTCGCAAGATGGAAAAACTAATGACAAAAATAGTAACTGTACTTAAACATGGTGATTACTATAGACAAATACAGATAATGGTTTTGCAATACTCTCGACTAATGTAAATTGTGCGAAAGGATTTACTGGAACACTATTAATACGACAAATGTCTAAAGTAGACCATTTTCAGTGAACCCACCGCCTCATTTGCTCCAGAATCCCTCATTTGCTCCCTCATCTGGACCAATTTACATGTAAATTCCCATAAGGAGTAAATGAGGAGATGAATCTCCTCCTGACTCCTCCTTGCTCTCCTCCTTGCTCGGAACCCCACAACCATTTGATTACATCACACCGCATTCTTTCCATCCGCGAGATAAATCTTTCTCCACATTTCCACCCACGAGATAAACCTATCTTGTTTGGTATCAATTAATATTAGAATTTTCTCAACTACCCGAATCTCTAAGAATTTTTTAGATTGCATCATCCCCCAGAGAGCTACCCTGATTTTAAAATTTCTTACCTGTAGCAACTTTTGAGCGTTCTTATAAATTTTTTAGTCATGCGATACATCTTGTTAGTCTAAAATTTTATGAGAATCCAAATCTGTAAACAGATTTGAAATCGGACCACGCCCTGCAAAGTTATACCCCTTTAAAGTCCTGATCTTCTAATTTTGCTATTTGCTCTATAAGCAAACCTAACAAATAGTTTTCTTCGTCTAGCCATTGCATCTTTCGAGATAAACCTATCTTGTTTGGTATCAATTAATATTAAATTTTCTCAGCTACCCAAATTTCTAGGAATTTTTAGATTGCATCATCCCCAAGGAGCTACCCCAATTTTAAGATTTCTTACCTGTAGCGATTTGACCGTTCCTTAAACATTTTTTTATACATGCGATACATCTTCTTAGTCTAGAATTTTATGTAGAATCCGAATCTCTAAACAGATTTGAAATCGGACCACGCCCTGCAAAGTTACATATACCCTCTGCGAGATAAATCTTTCTCCACATTTCCACCCACGAGATAAACCTACCTTGTTTGGTATCAATCAATATTAAATTTTCTCAGCTACCCAAATCTCTTTAAATTTTTAGATAGCGCCATCCCCAAGGAGCTACCCCATTTAAGATTTTTGCTGGCAGCGATTTTTGAGCGTTCTTATAAATTTTTTATACATGCGATGCATCTTGTTAGTCTAGAATTTTATGTAGAATCCGAATCTGTAAATAGATTTAAAATCGAACCACCCTTACCATTTTACACACACCCTCTAAATTATAAATTTCCTGCAGCTTATACCTAAAGAAAATCTAAAACCATTCTTAAAACTTTTATTACAGACAATTTTACTAATACAGTTTAAATTTTGTAAACCACATTTCTAAATACATATTTACAATTTTTATTTTCAACCTAGAACTTGTCATATCGGGTCATACTTATTAATATTTATTTCTAAATAGAGCACTTTTCCAAAGACCAACCGGACTCGCATGTTTCAAATTCCTCTGATTTTGTTCTTATGGTTTCGCTTAAGACCTCGTACGTATTTTCCAGATTACTAGAAGACGTTATAACCACATTTTTGTGTTAAAGGATTTCACATCGGTAGTCTCTTCCCCATTTTGGTGTAAACGCCGTAGAGTTCGCAGTAGACTTTTACTGCTGTATGTTGTATTCTTTTTCATTTATTAATCGAATAAATCGCTCTTTCTGCTTCAAAGAAACTCGGACACTCCATCGTCGACACTGGCGTTCTTTATGCGATAGCTAGCCATACGGTTGTTAAACGCTGTGCTAATCATTTCTACGCCATCTTCGCCTAGTAGCGGTAACTGATGCATTTTATGTCTGTTGCTCTCAAGTGTGCGGCATATGTATTCTTTTCCATTTCGAAATCGCATACTTTACACATAATTCGTGGTTGTTTCGTACAAGGTCCTTTAACAGCTGGCGGAGCTGAACGTTTACGGCTTAATGACATACCGTGCTGTTTTCCTTGTGTCGCTGTAAGTTGTCCATTCTCGTAAAAGCGAAACCGCAAGTCCCACAGTTTAAGTACTTTGCTGCGGACGGCTTAACCTTGGACGATGTTGCACCACGACATTTGTTCTGGTGCCGTTTGAGGCATTTTCCAGGTATAGGAAGCACCGCAAAGTTGCACTTAAAAACGTTTGCAGATACCATTTTAGTACAAAACAAAATCCGCACTATAAGACTTGACTTGTAAGCGAACTAACTTATAACTAAAGAGTTTATTCTTGCGCACCTGCTTTATGTACCCTATAGAATGCAAACCGAAGGTTTCCGAAGATACCCGAACGAAGTTGAGGATTCAGCGAGGAACTAAATGACGTCATAATCCTCGCAGCTCGTCCAATACATTTAGCGCCAATGCATGCACCTGGTTCGCTTCGTCGATGGTGCGAATGCTGTTAGTAGAAACACCGGAAAACGTCTTCCATGTTATACGGATCGCGTGCATATTAAAAATCCAAAAGGGTGGTAGCACACGCACACAAATTGTGTGCAAGTCGTGCTGTAGAAGATGCAGTGCTACTATAACCAAAAACACTTTAAACCATTACTAAGAAAATACCAACTTGTTGTCTACAGGATACTTACAACAATTTAATTTTAAATAACTTCTACGTCATACTTTAGGAAATGGTAGGCTTGAATATTTTCCAAATGAATCACCAAGCGAAAGTATATGCTTAGCACTATTAAAATTACCCATTAATTTCCCATTTTACGACTGTGGTTAATTATAGATTAAAATTTAATTTGTGCACGTTCGAGCTTCTCGTAAACTAACATATTTTATAGCAACAATGCGCTGTATAATACATGCATACCCCTTCGCCGCGCTACTGCTATTCTTGTAATTGCTAGAAAAAGTCACTCTCCTTTTTACTGTTAGGACCGATGCAAAGCACCATTTTTTATACTTTCTATAGCACATCGCGCGCTTTTTCGTATGATAATTAAATTTTGCTTCTGTAGGCTTTTACACTTTCGCATAGCGCTCGGCCGCACGTATTGATTTCTAGAACCGGTAAGTACTCGATATCATCCAAATAGAAATTAGATGCTCGATGTCTGTCAATTTCCGATTCCCTCGTAAAAGGTAGAAAAACTCAGTCAATCATCCATTAAACTTCGACCCGCTCCTGTTCTGATAATTTACAAACATTTTTCAAACGACAATGGGCCGAGAATTTTTAAACCTCCGAGGGATCTTTAAGTCGTGATCAATTACACATCCGAGCTACGCGTAAACTAACATATTTTGCAGCAACTGTATAATACATGCATACCCCTTCTCTGCGCTACTGCTATTCTTGTAGTTGCTTGGAAAAGTCAGTCGCCCTTTTTACTGCTAGGACCGATGCAAAGCACCATTCCATACTTTCTTTATAAGTGTAGCACATCGCGCACTTTTTGTCGGATAATTAAATTTTGTTTATGTAGGCCTTTACACTTTCGCTTATTTAAACATCTAATACAATTGATTAACCACTTTCGATTATTCTAACGGAGACCACCATACATCCCGCCGCGCCGTTCTTTTTGAATCCAACGATCCTATGGGCTTCACGCACTAACACCTGACGTATCTTTCCTACTATTTGTTAAACAAAACTACCGGTATCGCCATTGTGGACGTAAACAGATGTTTGTGGATGTGTACGAGAATATGTAACCATATACATTAACCAGTCTAAGCTATTTTATTTAAGTCCACGAAAACTATTATTTTTCTAAACCACAATTAATAATCGCCTTTATAGGTTCCACATTTCGACCATTTCCCAATGACTGGTGCTACGTACATGGAAACTTTAATTTCTTATTGGAGAATTCTTATTCTCCCGCACTGCTGCGTAGTTGCATGTCCATTCCTTTTGAGGTATATGCTCGTTATAGGTTGTAAGACCCTCGGTTTTATAACTACAATTCGTGAGACCCTTTAATCTTTTTAATCGTATCTTTCTCGCCTACAATACAGTAGGACTTAACATTACTACCAACAAATTCTAATACTGGACCCCATTAAATACGTCTTTAATTTTCCTACAACTTTTTGTTGACAAGTGTTATATTGTATTTATTATACGCGGGTAGTCACTCTTTTAAGATAAATATATTTTGCTAGGTATCAACTAATATTAAATTTTCTAGGGACCCCAAATCTGTAAATAGATTTTAAATAGGACCACCCATACAAAGTTATGCGTTTTAAAGACCCTCAATTTTTGCTCATCTTTATTTAACACCATCTTTAAAACCTTTTTCGCTACCAAGACATATGCCTTAGCCAACCATCTCCCAGAAATCTAAAACCGCCGTGTCCCGCGAATACCACGTGGAATAACACGTATACTCTGTCAACCAGGATAGAAGCCGGAAGGATTTGGAAGGTGGGAGAAGAACTTAAAATTATGGAATCTTAAAACTAATATAACAATAGATTTACAAAATCCATACAAATATAAACAACTATCTTATATCTTTACCTCCCATGCGTAGATTGTTGTACTATTAGGAATGATGTACCTTTTGTCATCTTCCTCGATAAACTAATTTTATTAATAAGCTATGTGTACAAATCGTATTTTTTACTCCGGATACATACGCAGGCAAGTACTCGATACCATCCAAATAAAGAATTGGATGCTTGGTGACTGTTAACATCCGCTTCCTCGTGTACGCCCAGACACACCCAGCCCATGAGCACCCCTGCGCATGCACACCCTGCCCATGCGCACCCATGCGCGTACGCACCCTGCCCATGCTCGCTGCCATGAGCACCCCTCTCTGTGCGACTGCTATTTCGTGGTAACGTCACAGCCTTTTATAAATAAAGAACAATGTTATATACTATTATAAAATGTTTATTCTGACATTATACATAACAAATTTAAAAATATTTAATACCAAGCATGGAGTCATTTAAACTTAATTTTAATACAAAGTTATACACAGAAGACAGTCCTTTCTTTATGTTTGTTTGCGGTGGTTTTAATTTTATCTAATTTTATTCGCAGCTTAAAATTTAAATCGACACCCAAGTCTTCTATCTCCTTTTCTAGCCAATAGTTTGATACATAAAGACCGTCTAGGTTTTCGAATTGTAAAATGTACCGAAGTTTGCCTCTATATTTAAAGTCTTTGATTCCGCCGACAACCAGATCCATTCCTTCGTGTAATTCTTGCAGCTTGTGACAATCTTTTAATCGCAGCTTTCCCACTATATCCTGCATACGTATCTTGTTAGCTTGATCGACTTCTTCTTGTCGGTATTGGAGAAATCCTTTTCTCCCACACACTGTTGCGTAGTTGCATGTCCACCACTTTTGGGAATATATGGTTGTTATAGGTTGTAAGACCCTCGGTTTTAAATGATCCGAAAGGTTCTTTACTGGGCAAATATACAATGTTTAGGGAACCCCTTTGCGTGTGGTGTACGCCAAGGTTACGAAACCCGCATTCCTTAGTTCGTCTTTGTTATCTGCCATTTTGATAAATACGTTTTAGAATAACCTTTTAAAAAGTATACGGATTTAGTACCATCCTTTTCCAAGAACGCCTACATAACTAAAAGAGTCTTTCTTACTAACCGCAAATGCAAACAGCTTGTAGAACCCGGATGTATCTAAGTCATCCATCGGCACATAAAATAATCTTTTAATTCTTCCTCATTTTCTCTAATAAGATGTTCTTTGTCTAACACATCTTTGTATTGTTCGCGTATTGTCGCAGTGTTTTCCATGTAGCTCAATTTTCGTCTTTTTGCATCCATTTCCTCTAATTCCAGTTGTCTTTTCCTTCCACTTACAGCGTATGGTATGCATAATGGGCAATTTCCTTTAGCGTAAACGGATGAGTTTACTACCAATATTTACGCGTTGTCGTACAACCTCTGGACGAATGTTAGGCGTATCTATCAATCCCAATTCCGAAATGACTATTTCTTTTGGAATTGTAGAATATGGTGTTGCAGATTGTGTAAAATATGTACTACCTGCTTTAATGTAGCACTTGTGTAAGATTTTTATTTTATCTTGAGCTGTCTTCCTCCTCTACTATCTCCAAATAATTTACAGGTAAATAGTTAAAACTAAAAGCCAGCACATACTTTATCAATTTTCCCTTTCTTTTGATTTTCGGACAACTTAATTTGCAAGCCCGTCAATTTCTTTGTATTACCATTCCCCAATACACGTACTGTAGCAGGTTATTAAACACTAAACAGCAGCTATTTTGTAGCTTGTCCGATAGCTTACTCCACATTTTGGCAAGTGGTACCGAGTACATTGGCGCCTTTAGGAAGTATAACACTATCTTCCAATAACGTTAAACAGTCTTTTAAGGGATTATACACTCGTTCCGCACTGACATTGCTTCCAATTGCACAGTTGTATATTGTCGCTTCCAATCGCGTAATACCATGTTCTTTAGCAAAAGTAGACGCAAATGTTTCCCTTAAACGTACATCTGGACAACGTAAAAATCTAGTATATGATTGCCAAGTTGTTTATTAACACCAGGACTTGTTATCTGACACACAAATTTGTTGTATATCTTAATTCTTGCATTGGTTAGTTAGCCATGTTAAACAATCAATCCTACAGTTTATCGTTGTCAACTATAATATTACACTTTTCTTCGTATTCCCCTTATAGCAAAGTTATGGTTTGTAGTTAAATAATTACACATCTCCATCTTGCTAAATATACCCGCAAAATCTTGGGTTACATCCATGTCAAAAGATAGAAATAATCTTTCGATTCGTCTAATATATCTGGTAGTTCCTCAATAAAGTTTCCAACTAAACATCTGCTAGTTCCACTTTGTATGGAACACATATAGGATTTTGGAATTTTTATTAATGCATTCGAGGTCTTCTTTTCCGATAATTTCTTTTACTCTCTGGCCCATCTTGTTAGTGCTTTCCAGAGAACGGAAGCTTAGCTTTAACACCATGCCTAGCGAAACAAATCGGTCAAACTTTCTTCGTAGATAGCTGTTAAATGCACCACAAATTTCTTTAGGATAAACATCCTTTTGTTGCAGATGTTTGTTCGGCGTCAGAAAGGTCGCAAATTTTAACCAACATTATATTGTCACAAAATGGTTCTGTAATTGGTGTGTGTAGTCCACCAGTCAGCATCTTTCGCCTTCGACATAACAAATATTACCAATATCTGTTACCAGATTATTGTTGCACATATTTTCTGTCAACAGCCATAATCCAAATCGCTCATTTGTCGGTTTCACTTTATTCCCAAGAAGTTGAGAAACGTTAATCACCTTTGGAGACGCTCATGTTTACCGTTCTAGCTACTATCGAATACTAAATTGAATACGAAAAAATTGTTCTCTTATGTATTCTACAGAGTGGGACGTATATTGCCGAAGATAGTCGAATAAGTTGTTATCCGACCTAAGCCGACAGGGATGCGCATCGACATATATCCGGATATATGTAGGATGTAAAGTTAGGTGAATTACCCCATAGGGTGAAATTACCCATATAATCCCATGTGAAATGCCCATGACCACATATGACCAATGACCACATGACCATGACCATATGACCACATGACCATATGACCTAATTGCTTTTAATGAGTTTTCTCATTAAAACCCATTAACACTAATTGCTTTTAATGAGTTTTCCATTAAAAACCAAGTGTGGACCTAGGTTAGATAAAGGAAAATAATAGGTTGGCGCGCCGCGGCGCACCTTATGCATCAACCTGATCGCGTTTAATGGAAAAACTCAAACTGGTGTGTGGATAAAATGCTGATCCGTGTGTCAGGTTGATCGTGGTCGTAGGTCTGTGGATGTTCTGTAGGATTTCTGGCTGCAATTAGTGGCTAATAGTGGCGTTGGCTGTAACGCTATTGCTGTCGGTCTTTTAGACTGACTTGGGCTCGTGTTCAATTCGATATGTTGACGAAAATCTAAGGTGATCGTCGGCGTTATGAATGACGTTTTGAACAAGTGTGCAATAAGCGTATTAATGTGTTTGAATGTGTGAGGGCGGTCTGTTTGTAGGAACAAGTTTAGGGGTTACGATTGACGAGTCGGTTGCAATGTTCAACGAAATATCAAGTGGCAGCTACTGGACGTACGTTTGTCTGGGCTGCATCAAGAGGTAAAAAGTTCGTCGGAGACCATCGAGATGTCGATGTAACCTTGCGTTTAATATGGAAAACTGAATGAGTTTGACTAATAACTACGCTGATGTAAGAATGGTTACTTTGATGGATGACAGATTGTTAGTCGCACAAGGGCTGTTTTGCAGATAAGAAGTACGGTGGTTGACCGATGCTGGATGTCTGATCGAACAATGCGGTGTGGCGGATTAAGCTGGTCGAGAATGAAGTTGGGCATTGTCAATATGCGTTAAACGATTGATGCGTTAAAACGATTGATACAAAGTGCGATGCAACTGTGAGTTGGATGGTGCGATATGCATGGTCTGCTGTAAAAGGCGACTGATTTTCGAACTCAAGACAGTGCCAATGGGTCTAATCGTTCGACAAAGTGTACCTGCTGGTTTAATAACCGACTAAGCTGGAGGTGAAATTCGGGCCAGTCGTGAAATGGAAATTGATCGCACGGCGGTGACTGTTAACCTGATGTGATTGAGTATAGAGGGCAAGAAATGAAAATCTTACAGCTGCACGATTGCGGTATTTGACGAATCTCAACCCATTCTGATTCAAATGGTCATTCGAGTGAACGCATCGTCGCTGAAATGACAGCGTAAAATGTGCGCTGTCGCGTATACGCTAAAATGCTTGCCATGCCGCTGGTCGGAAGGAAAGACTGGTGAAATGGTGCGGGCGGGGCTGGCATGCAGGACTGTGTATAAAATGAGGAAAAATTATGTGCGATGTGCGGGCAGCTGTTGTCGCGTGTAAGACTCTTTAGTGTGCGCTTGAAAGTGTAATCGGTTTTTAAAAACGTGTTTATCAAATGACGAATGAAGAACTGGATGCGGTTTCTGGTACACCACGCAATTGCTCTGTGTTGCCTGTGGCTTCGGTCTTCTCGAGTCTACCATATGTTCCCAAAGTGATGACGTGACGCGTGTGGAGAAAGGATTGTCAACCGACAGGATCGTAAGCACAGTATGCTGCGATGGCTGCGGTCTGTGTCAGCTGCGAAGAATGGTCTGTGCAATCGGCAACTATGAGGCAAACTTGACTTCGAACTGGACGTCTTGTCAGCATTGACTGAAAGGAATGAAGCGGGTTCGTCAAGCTGGAATAAATGACACCTGGCAAAGGACTGTCTTCTGTGCTGTTTAAATGGTTTAAATGACTCCGTGTATTAAATATTTAATGTCGAGAATAACGTTTATAATGTGTTCGTGTTATTAAAGGCTGTAACGTCGCGGAAACGTGCGATGCGGTAGCCGTGAGTGCGTGCGTCGGATGACAGTGGAGTATCTGGGCTGGCAGACTGGGCGTGCGCATGCTGTCGATGCAGATTGGCATGTTGCGATGCGACCTTTTGGTTTAATGCGTCGTTAACATGGTAAGAGTTTCGGTTAAGTCGCACTGCTGCAATGCTGACCGTGATATGGCGTGGATTGTATTGAATGCGGTATCGTCTTAATTCTGAATCCCATTCGTTGTCTGAAACCTGGTTTGCTTATAGGGTACTAGCGTGGCGAGTAACTCTTTGTAAAGGTGTGTTGCAAGTCTTAAGCGGTTTTGATTTGAATGGATTGAAGCTTTAACATAACTGCGGTTCTACCTGGAAAATGTTATGCGATCTAAAGTGTGTGAACAGTCAAGGTTAAACAGTCGCGCAAAGTATAAATGGGATCGTTTGCTAAGTGGCATTGAACAAATACACGTGTTGCGAAACGTTCATGCTAGCTGTAAGGCTGACAAACGAACACGATATTAAAGTATGGATTAAAGGAAACGGCTGGCCACACTAGCTAAAGACATGATTCGTTCCGTACAGCGAGTGGTAGAAATGTCATTAAAGGTAACTCCGATGGCAGCTAGCGAAAAGTCGGATGAGTGTCCGATTGTGGTTTGAAAAAT
Source organism: Platerodrilus igneus (assembly GCA_036346225.1). Taxonomy (NCBI): domain Eukaryota; kingdom Metazoa; phylum Arthropoda; class Insecta; order Coleoptera; family Lycidae; genus Platerodrilus; species Platerodrilus igneus. The sequence goes on along the minus strand of JARFIW010001447.1, from coordinate 3,757,291 downwards.
AGGATTTTGAACAATAAAAAGCTAAATCATGATGGTAAACTACTGCAACTCTGGCGTTCACCAAATGGGGAGTACGTTGAAATCCTTAACAAAGGTTGCTTCGTGAACTGGAATCGTTGGCTTAAGGAAACCATGGACAACGGAAGAAATGCGGTCCGGTGTTTTGGAAAAGTGCATTTTGAATAAATGTTTAGACCGATATGACAATTGAGTTGAAAATAAATGTAAAATGATTTAGAAATGTGGTTTCATTTAACTGAATAAAAGTGCTGTATAAATGTTCAGATGGTTTTAATTTCTAGGTTAAGCGCGAACTTATAATTGAGTGTAAACTGGTAGAGTGTTCATTTTAAATCATTGTTCGGTCTCATAAAATGTGACTACAAGATCTCGGCGTTGACTAAAAGTTTGGTATCGGAAGCAGACTAATGGGGTGTTGACGGGGATTTACTAAATTAAGAGTTGAGCATCGAGCAATCTGCTATTTGATTCGATACCAAGGTTCTGAAATCGTGGGTGGAAGGGGAAAGATTTATCTGCAGATATGGTATTGAAAATGGGTGGCCGATTTAATCTGTTGATTGGTCTACATAAAATTCTAGACAAGAAGATGTATCGCATGTAAAAAATCGTTTGAACGTCAAACGCTACAGGTAAAATCTTGAAATTGGGGTAGCTCCTTGGGTGATGAATCTAAAAATTTGAAATTTGGGTAGCTGAGAAATTCATATTAATTTCAAAAGATAGGTTTATGAAATGCAATGGCTAGACGAAGAAAACTATTTGTAGGTTGCTTTGGAAAGCAAAATTGGTCGGACTTTAAAGGGTATAACTTTGCAGGGCGTGGCCGATTTAATCTGTTTCGATTTGGATTCTACATAAAATTTTAGACTAAAGATGACCATGACTAAAAAAATTTATAAGAACGCTCAAATTGAACGGAAGAAATTAAATGGGTACCTCTGGGGATGATGCAATCTGAATTGAGATTGGGGTTGAGAAATTCTAATTAATTCCAAACAAGGTGGTTTTCGGGTGGAAAGTGGAGAAAGTTTTGCGGAGGAAGAATGCGGTGTGATGTAATCAAAATGGTTGTGGGGATGTCCGAAAGGAGGAGAGCGGAGTAGTAGGAGATTCATTCCTCATTTACTCCTTATGGGTTCATGTAAATTGGTCCAGATGGGAGCAAATGAGGGATTCTGGAGCAAAAGGCGGTGGGTCACTAAAGGCTACTGTCTAAGTTTTGGGATCTTTGGCAGCCACAGGCTGCTTAACTTCTACCACTGAATCTGGGAAAGGGGTGTTTAAAACATAAGGAATGAGCTGTATATAGGCTGTTGTGAGAATTGCAGGGAACTGGGCAGGCTAGTTCAGAACAAAAATAAGTTGAGGTAGTAAGTCCAACCAGTTTCAAGATGTAAAATCCAATGACAAAGAAATAAGTGCTCTTAAATCTGATGATTATTATAACAACTACAGGTGTTGGTTGTGAAATATTTTCAACTAATGTTGATTGTGCGAAAGGATAAATTAGAATAACTATTAATTCAACAAAGGTTGAAGTGCTGGGGGACTTTGGCAGCCAAAGGCTGCTTACCCCTCTTCACACACCACTGAATACCAGGAAAATAGGGTATAAACTGTAAAACAATAGAAGGTGACCGAACTGCATCAAACAAGACAGAACAGCAGCTATGTTCAAAGACAAGAACATAGATACCAGAAGAAACTGTTCAAAGCATTGTGTCGAGCACAGCACAGTACATTTATGAAATAGGGGCAGTAAGAAAAGCAGACAGAAAGACACAGAAGCCTCTGAAATGTTGTGCTTCAGATGTATGAGGATGGTAGCATGGACAGACAAAGTTAATAACAAATTGGTTGTAGAAATAGTAAAGGAATAAAGATATCTGTGAAAAACGAAAAAATAAGAGAAATAGAAGTACAGGATACATTCTATGGCATTTCTGGGGTATAGTACGGAATATATTACAAGCAGAGATAGGAAAAGATAGGTAGGGGTAGACCGAGATCAGACTTTCGCACACAGATAGGGATAGATGCGGACTGAGCAAATTTCAGTGAAATATGTAGGTTTGTTCAGACTAGGAAACAATGAGGGTACGCGTCCAACCAGTTCTAGGACTGAAGACCTAATGATGATGATGATGATGATGAAAAACGGAAAATGTGTGTCATGTGTTAGAGTGAAATACGAATAACCTAGTAAAATTCGTGGCGACGTTGCCAACAGCAACGGTACCCTCATTTATTAAACCTTAACGAGTGAATTCAAAAATTGGTATTTTCTGTAATGTTCGTTCCCAAGGTATACATTCAGGAGCGTGCGGAAACAAACATTCAAAAATCGGTCCCTAGGAACGTAGAGAGGTAAATATTAGGAAAAAGGCGAGAGAGGAATGTGCCACATCCCGGCTAATTTTTAACTTATACTTTAAAAAAATGATATTTGGTACTACTATGTAGACACAAACAATTGATATGCTTATATTTGCAAATGATATAGTGGTATTAACATCTAGCTGGGGAGAGTTAGGAAGCAGCTCTTAATAAAATGGAAACAGTACTAACAGTGAGATATGGTAAGAAAATCAACAAAAATAAAACTAAAGTACTAATATGTAAAGAAGATGAAAATAAGTCATTAACCAGAATACAAACAGGAAACGAGAACTTACAAGAGGTTAGTTATTTCTGCTACCTAGGAAGTCAAATCACGCAAGATGAGAAAAGTGTAAAAGATATATAGCAAAGTTCAACACAAAGCCATGCTGCATTTAACAAGATAAAGCAACTACTATGTCCAAAGACAACAAACATAAAAACAGGGAAAAGATTGCTGAAACCATATATGTGAAACACAGTACTGTACGGCTGTGAAACGTGGACAGTAGGAGAAGTGGACAGAAAAAAGATAGAAGCCTTTGAAATGTGGTGCTACAGACGTATGATGAAGATATCATGGACAGACAAACTTAAGAACAAAGAAGTACTAACCATTGTAGAACTAAGACGTTCTAGGAATGGTAAAGGTAGAAAGAAAAGCGTAAGAAACAGTAAGAAATAGGGTAATAGGTCACACACTAAGGCGTGAGGGAATAGTACGGAATATATTAGAAGCAGAGATTGGAAAAAAAAGAAATAGAGGTAGACCTAGGTTAGACTATTGCACACAAATAGTGAAAGATAAAGGCTGTGAGAATTTCAGAGAAATGTATGGATTAGCTCAGAATAGAAATCAATGGAAATACACATCCAACCAGTTCCGAAATGAAAACCTAATGATGAAAAAAATAAATGTACTTAAACATGATTGCTTCTTGTTGCCGCCGTATTTTATCCGTAATTGTTTTCTGCCCTATAGTTCCTGTTTATAAATTCCCGCTTCTGCCAAGGTTCATCATATTTGTCCTGTCCGTCATACCTTACCCGATTGTTTAATGGTACCCTAAAATTATTGCGCTCGTATCTCGAGTCTTGTCTGATCCGTCCTCTGTCGTAATAGTTACTTCTTCCTCGGTCGTCCCTAAAATTTTCTCTTACACCTCTGTCCTTAAAATTGTTTCGATAACCTCTGTCTCGCTCAAAGGATTCTGCCATCTCATAATTTCGAACTATTTCCAAGAATTCTCTCAATGTCTTTATATTCTGTACGGCGACGGCTCGATTTACGTCGTTGTCTAAGTGTCTCGCGAGTAATTGTATAATGTCTTGTTCCTGCATTTTTGGTGTCAAATGTCTCGCTTGGTTAAAATTTTCGATTATATATTCTTCTCGTGTTCCTCTGTCTTTACGGTATGTCTCCGAAATTAAGTCCATTCGTATCTTCATTGTTGGACACTACTCCAATATTGGTCCACAAACAAGTTCCTAAATTCGTCATATGTCTTGTAATTCTCCTTGACGATACCGTGCCACTTTCCGGCATTTCCTGTCAATGTCAAGTTTATGATGTGTAATTTATTGTTCTCTGTCTCGTGTCTCACTAGTTCGTCTAGCTTCCCCAAAAATATCATGGCTTGTTCTGTTCTACGTCCCTCAAATTTAGGTAGTGTGTCTAGGTTAAATTTCCACTCATGACTGCTCGAACTTGCATTCGGTTGTCCTTGTTCGATGTCATTTAATCTCTCTTGAGTTAAGTTTAATTTTCTTCCTACTGTCTCAAGATTCTCATCTAACCTTAATTGTAAGTTGTCCGTCAGTTCTTGTCGTATTCTTTGTTCGTCCTGCTTGGTTTCCCTAATGATTTCAATCGTCTGAGCGTATCGTCGTTCGTGCCTTTCCTCGCTTTTTAGCACTTCGTTTCTTATTTCTGTCATTTGTCCTTTAATTATTACTTCGCTCGTTCGGATTTTACCGTCAATTTGTCCTTGTATTTTTTTGTAATTTTCTTTCATTTCGTCCCTTAATTCCGTTTGTAGTGCTCGTGCTTGTTCGCGTATTTCTAACTTGAAATCTCTCATTTGTTCACCTAAATTTTGTTGATTTATCCATAAGTCCTTGAATTGACCTTTTATTTCTGCTTTGGTGTCTATTAATTGTTTTTCTATCTTAGCTTGTGTAGTTGTTAATTGTTTTATGTTTGTTTGTATATTTGTTAGATGTGTTTCAATATTTGATTGTGTGTTTGTTAATTGTATTTCTAAAATCGTTTGATCATTTTTAATTTCAGTTTTTAAGTCTCATAAGAGTTGAAATAACATGTCCCTTTCGTTCGTTTCTTCTGTCAGTGTTGATTGTGGTTGTGGTACGTTTGTTGTCTCGGTTATAATTATATTAGGTTCCAGTATGTTAATCTGTGGTCCAGTATGTCCGTGTATATCTACTGTCGTAGTTTCCATTTCTCCTTCTGTTTAAATCATTTCTTCTTGTCTCGTGCCAGTACTGTCGCGTGTAATGCCGTATATCTTCCCTGATCTAGTTTGAAATTTGTCTGGTCTGCTCATGTTTGGGCCCCACCTGTCTTTCTTGTTTTTATGATTAGATTCGTCTATTATTCAGTCGTTTATAACGTTGTAGGGTATTTTTTTGATGGTTGTTTATCTATTTTGATTGCCCCCTTAAATGTTGCACCACGTTGGGCGCCACTTATTTTGTGCTGATACTTGTATTTTGTGGTATATCTCTACCCGAACACCTTGTATCAACCAAAATATTATAATGTCGATCTCTATTCCTTTCAAAACCCTTAATCTACCTCGGCTAGCTATCTTCCCTTTTTTTCTATCTACTCTTATCTCAGGTTGGCTTCACAATTTTATGTTTATTATGCAAATGTATCATGGCAAAATGTTCTAACTAAAAGCGATCAGGATAAAATTTCTATCTATAAATTCAAATGTCAAAATGACACTTGTCAAATTTAGGTTATTTATTATAATTTTGACTTTAAATATCACTAGAGATATAGCAGCTAATGCTATCTTACTAACGTACTCACTACTTGTGGTTCTGTATCCTCCGAGTCTTAATTAAGATTTCTATTCGTTTGTTGCTATTTCTTTAGGTCTTAAATTTCAGATACTGTCATAACATCCGATGTCAGCAGTTCTCTCTGAAATATTCAAAAGGCATTAATTTCCAACATAGGGATGTAAAGCCTTGTGTTGAAATACTCGGCAAACCACTAATTTTGAAGATTAAGTCCCCTGATATTTCAACTATTACTTTACTCAATTTTGTTGAGAAACCTGTAAATAGATGGTCGATCGTAAAATATAATATAAGTGTCAAAATTGATAAATCTAATACTACTCTAATATTTACAAGCGCTCTAATAAAATAAGAATTTGCTTTCCTTGATGACAGTCTGGTGATTTGTTCTTAAATCTCCTTTAGACCTCGATCGTTGTTGTATTATGGGTTTGATAGTGGTGTTTCTTCACGCCTTGGTATTTTCGTCTAGTGTTTCTTTTGGATTTATTTGGTTCTTTTCCTGGGCAAACCTATATTCTTTAAAATCCAAACTTATTTTATGAATAACAATAGCTTTCTTTATGTATATCCTCTATTTCTTCTCAAATACAGAAAACGGCACACTGGTAATACAACTCGGTGGTATTATAAATTGGTTTCACACTTCACAATCTCGCTTGACAATTCTCTTATAAATGGTCCTAGTTTATCCCTAATTATGGGTAACAAATACTCTTCTATAATTATATTCCTATTAAATTTCAATACAATTCACTACTTAAACTTCTCTTTTATAAAATTAATTGACAGGACTTGTTTTTGTATTTTCTTCACCATCCAAAATCTATTTATCTACTGTCCTCGTTTCCTTGGTTACATACTGATCTTCTCAATTCTTTTTTATTTTAATTGACAGAATATGTAACCTACCTACTCTATTTACAATTAAAACTCTTAATCCTAATGTCCATGTTTATTCCACAGAAATTTTGATTGTTAAACCGACTACCCATTCACCGGCTCCTTTATCCTACTAAATTAATAAAATACATCACAATATATATATATATATATATATATATATATATATATATATATATATATATATATATGTATATGCTGAACAGTTGTTTTGTTAAACATTGCTATTGCTTCTTGCATGACACGTTTTATTGAGCAAAGCATAATCTTCAGAAGGCAAATTTCAATGTACATCTACAAAGTAAAATGCTTTTACATAGCGCTCAACTAAGAAGATAATGAGTATGCATGATCAAAGATAATTCTGCAAACAAACTTAAATCAATAAAGTACACTTTAAGTTAGTCATGACTTTGCCATATTATAAAACAATGATTAATTTTCAATAAATTAAAAAAAGACCAAACTTTTGTTTACATTAAAAACTATGGTTTGAGAAAATGTTGGTTAAGAATAAATGTACGTCTTTATAGTTAATTTTCTATAGAAAGCTAAAAGGTATACGACCTTATTCTGAACTATCCTGCACATTTCCGAAAAATTCCTATGGCCTACATCTTTCACTATCTGTGTGCAATAGTCTGACCTAGGTTTACCTCTGCCTTTCTTTTTTCCTATCTCTACTTCTAATATATTCCACACAATTCCCTTATGCCTTAGTATGTGTGGCATATCATCCTATCTCTCCTATTTTTTACTGTTTTCCACATATTTCTTTCTTTCCCTACCATTTCTAGTACCTTTTTGTTCTTAACTTTGTCTGTCCATGATATCTTCATCATACATCTGTAGCACCTCACTTTAAAGGCTTCCCTCTTTTTCCTGTCTGCTTCTTCTATCCAAGCCTACAGTGCTGTGTTCCACACATATGTTTTAAGCAATCTTTTCCTTGTTTCTATGTTTGTTGTCTTTGAACACAGTAGTTGATTTTTCTTGTCAAATGTAGCACGACCTTGTGCTAATCTTTGTTTTATATCTTTTGCGCTCTTCCCATCTTGTGTTATTTGGCTTCCTAGATAGTAGAAATCCTTAACCTCTTGTAAGTTGTCGTTACCTATTTGTATTCTAGTTTTTAATTTATTTTCCCCTCCTTTGCACACTAGTACTTTAGTATTATTTTTGTTAATTTTCAAACCGTATCTCGCTGTTAGAAGTGTTTCCATTCCATTAGGAGCAGTTTCTAACTCTTCCTTGCTAGATGCTAATACCGCTATATCATCTGCACATCTAAGCATATCAATCTTTTGTCCCTGCATAATAATTCAAAATCTCTTGCATTTGACAGTATTCATTGCCTCTTTGATGTACAAGTTAAAAATTAATTGGGATGGGACATCCCTGTCTCACCACATTCTTAATATTTACTTCTCTACGTTTTTGCTCTAATTCTATTACTGCTGTTTGGTCTATGTATAAGATATGTACTATCCATCTATCCCTAAAACTAATTCCAATCTTTTCGAGTATTTCAAACATTTTTTTCCACTTTACATTGTCGAATGCTTTTTCCAGATCTATAAACCCAATATACACGCTTTCCCTTTTTTCTATTGTTTTCTCCATTATCATCCTCAGAGCTAAAATAATCTTCTGTTTCCCTGTTTCGCCTAAACCCAAAATTATCTTCTCCTAGTATTTTTTCAGCTCGTTTTTCCATTCGTCTTTGTACAATTCTATTTAATAATATTGATAACATGATGCTACGCTTGAAATATTTGTGTATCTCGCTTGTCTCATACATATAGCTTACAAGTTAGAAGAGACGTTCTGTTACTGCTTGTGCAGCGGCTTTTAGAGTTTCTGCTTGCACCTTATCTGTACCCGGTGCCTTACAATTCTTCAGAGGATATAATGCTAATTCAAACTCATCTCCAAGTATAGGATACCCCAAGTTGTCCTTTTGAATGTCTGATTTCTGTTCTAATGCTGTTATTTCCTATCCTGCATATAAATTACCTACATATTCCTGCCATCTATCCACTTTCACAATATTTTCTAAAATGACGTTTCCTCCCACGGCCCTTATATTTTTGCTGTACGGTTTTATATCTCTAAAATTCATTCTAATTACTTTGTATGCTTTGTATGTCTTTTATATTTCCATCTTAGTTTTTACCTCTTTGCACTTTTCATCAATCCATTGTTCTTTAGCGTTCCTGCATTTGTGAATAATTTCCCATTTTATGGTTTTGTATCTCTGTTTCATCTGATCTATTTTTATATTTTCGTCTTTCTTCTATTAGATTCAGGATACCCTTTGTTATCAATGGATTTTTATTTTCTTTTTTGTGTATACCCTCTGGCTGCCATGTCTAAGCTGGATTTAATATCATTTTATTCTGTTTCTAGTTCCTTAGTATCAGAATATTTTCCGATACCTTTCAGAAATTCATTTGATTTTTTTCAAATCTTTCATGGATATCTTCATCTTTCAGTTTCTCAAAGTCAAAGTGCCTTCTTCCATTCCTTTTTTTCAAATTTTTAAATTTAAGAACGGCCTTCATAATTACGATGTTGTGGTCAGTGTCTATATCTGCTTCCAGGTAGCTTCTACAGTCTTTTACTTGTTTTCTAAACCGTTGTCTTACAAGAATGTAATCTATTTGAAATCTCCTGGCATATTGGGATGGTTAAATTGTTGTTGTCCCAAAATGCTACCAGCCTATTTCCGTCATTGCTTATGTCTAAACCAAATAAACCTACTACCGCTCCTTCCCTATCACTGCATTGAAATCCCCCACAGTTATTAAATTTTCATCTCCTTATATGTATCTTAGTATGTCTTTGATATCTTTGTAGACTGCCTCTACCTTTTCCTCACAGTAGCTAGAAGTGGGCATGTATACTTGTACTATTACAGTATTTACCTGTTTAGATTCTAATCTAACCAATAGTACTCTTTCGTTCTTTTGTAGGTAGTGTTCTACACGTTGTCCTATCTTTTTCTCATAACTATCCCCACACCAGAATTTCCTTCCTATGATCTTGTATAAATTACCCTAAAGTCTCCACTACAAAAATCCCCCGCCTCTGACCAGCGAACTTCGTTGATTCCTACTATGTCTAGTGCTAACCTATTCATTTCAATTTTTAGGTTCTCTAGCTTACCTACTTGCTTCATACTTCTGACATTCCACGCTCCCACTCGCAGAATGTTCACGACTCTTTTTTTATACTTTCCGATCACATACCCCAAAGTAGTCCTCTCCCGGAGATCCGGAAGTTTTTACTCCAGAGGATGCTATCATACTTAATAACAATTTGAGTGCGCTGCGTACATGGGAGATAGTGTGTTTTTCCGTTGCCTTCCACATTGCAGTAGTGTCTTAAAATGCCATATCGGCCCCTATGTCTCTGCCCTTCTAAGTACCAAAAGAGCTGCCGCCCTCTTTTAGGGACTTGTCTTAGTCTGGCTCCTCACTAAAGACCCCACTAATTTGGTTACAACACTAGTTCGGCTCTTTAGTTCACTGGAACGTGCAAGCCATTCTACTTGTTCTAGTAATCTAAAACTTCTACAAAGTACAGGTCCATTCAGAATGGTTTAATACTCTCATCAAAAGCATTTTTATTTGCATTGTTTAGATATCTTAGCACATTTTCAAGTAATAACTAGAATGCTTTTCACTGCCAGGAGCTTCGTTCCGCAACATCGATACTAGTCGACATATTTTTTTCAGTACAGTAGATTATTTGTGCGATAGCAAAGTGTTTAGAAATTGATTGGAAACTTATTTCACCCTTAACAACTATGCTGCTTTCTCACTTTGTAACAAACTAGACAAATTTTAATCTCTTACAAAGATTTGCTGACCCTGCTATGCACCCATCCTTATTACTCGCTTGATGAATTCTTTAAGGTTCTTCGATTAGTGAAATCGCAGTATTATCAGCAAGTATCTAACAATGAACAATATTCCTGTTCAGGGGTTTACTTGTTTATAGACTGTTTAATTGTTACTTATTTATACATTCATTGTATATATTTGTATCGATTCATTATTGTGTATATGTTACTATAATGCTTATAACTGTGTTAAGTGTAACTAGCAGTTTTTATATGAGTACAAATATACCTCAAACAACACATTAAAACTAATCACCGAAGAGATTGTGTTTTACATAATATTAAAAAAATTGCATTGTTTTAAGCACTTTTAAATAAACCAGATATAATCTCAAAATAGTAAGCAAAAAGTACGTCTTTAGTTGACATTCTAGTACTGCTAGGTCCATAATTTGTGTTGCTTGTCTACCACTTCATTGCAATAGTTTTTTAATTACTCAAGTGACGACATATACCATCAAACAGAAACAAACTATTGCCCGATTTTAAATATTATAATATAGATAAGTATGCAAAATCAACAATGTAAGATTGCAACCCTGACCTTATTCAAATAATAAAATTACACCAATATAAGCATACCCAAGCATAAGAATTCCTGTTAGAAATTGAACTATTATTTGACAGCCCTAATTCTTAAAATGTGCTTGACCATGGCAACTATAAACGTTTTGCTTGTTCATTCAGCATCTAATGCTTTATCCGTTATTTTGATATAGCAGAATAATTTGGATTTTTTAATTGTATACGTTTCTCGCATGGTTCATTAATTTTCATATATGCAATAACGAATCACTTACTGTTAGCAATACCGATATCTGAATATACACTTACAAATTGTAACACTTACCTTAAAAGCTCAGATAAACATGATACCATCAGGTGGAACATGCAAGAAAATTAAACCTATCTGCTCGTTACTCATAAACGTTGGAGTGTTAAGAACCATCGCACAATCATGCTAAAAACAGGATTTTATCCCATCACAAACGTGTCATATACTAGGATTTCCCTAGAATACCTCGTGTTAATGTATCTGCTTTGGATTAGAAGCAAACAGTTTCAAATCTTACATGTCAGAGTAGTGTAAAACTATAAAAATTCCCCCCCTGCAGATGTTAAGGATGACTGCTATTACTTCTTTCTTCTTAAATGTTTCTTTGATATAGTGGTTAAAAAGTTCTTGATGTAGTTTCCCTAATAATTTTAGATGGGAAATAATAATGGAAAGAAAATAGGAATTTCACTCCAATTTTGAGTATTTACGTATTTGTATTACAAAGGAACAGCGTACTAGTTTGATATTGAAAGATTAAATAATAATATAACAAAAGGCGAGCACTGACAATAAGCAATCTAATTAAGGATAGAATGCCCCATTGCTCTTATAATTGATTACAAGACTGTAATGCTCCATACTGATAATCCAGCAACATTATTCAATCGACTTCGACGAGCAACTAACTATATATTGGTTATCACAAGCGTGCCTTTCGTCAGGTGACTTTTATTTGAAATTAAATTGATAAAACCACACATTGGATGTCCTGGGATTTCATAAGCAATGTACGCTGTACGGTTTACCCCTCAATTAATGTTAGATATTATATACTCGATGTCAGCCACTAGTACATAATATTGCAGTATCAAATTCTACTTGCATAACAAGATTATATAACTTAAAAAGTTGTCCGAGTCGTTATTAATGTTAAATTCACCTGTAATGATTACTACAATGATAAGAGAATGTGGAAGTTGTATGGAGTCAAGAATATCTATATTGACATTTGAAGAGCAATACATGTAAAAAAATATATTGGTTTGTAAATATGTTAAAATTCAAAATTGAGATGTTGCAATCTTTGAATCCAGAGCAGCAATTAAGGCGGTTGACAATAAATGTAACTACTATTACAACACGTGCAGTCTATGTATGTGATATACTAACTAATAAAATTTTAACTATCCATGCAAATGCATACCCTTGATTAAGTCAATATTCCATACAACACAGGATTGCAAGAAAACCCAAAATACTAACACTTAAGCTGCACGCTGTGAATATTGTAGAGTATAAATGAAACACACAACAATTTGCATTTATTTCTTATACTGTCTAATCTGTGATCCTCACTATAGTCATTTAAAGCAGAACTATTCAAATTAAAGCTTTCACGGAAAGAGGGCTTGAGTGTAATCCTAGAAATATGTACACCATCTTCAACTGTTTTTATAAAAGATTTTTATTTTTAAAATTAAGTATTTCTGTAGCTTTGGTTGTAAAGTTTTTGTAATGGACAATATGCACAATTACCTTTAATCAATAAATCCTTATTCATAATTAATTCAAACCATATATAAATCAAGATTTATTACTAACAAATATAATTTTTCTTATACAAGTATAGTACAATATTGGTATTTAAAATATTTATCACAGATAGCCATTCGTAACATGAATAGCAACAACTTAGTATGGCATCTTTAACTTAGCATCATTTAACCATTTGCAATTCAAATATAACTAAAAGCAATAAAATGATTAAAACTATCTATTTACATATTATTTGAGATCAATCTTATATATAATGACATCATTTTTACAATAATATACATTAATATAATAATTAATTTACATTTGGAATTTAAAGAAACATAACAAAAGACTATTTTGGCACTAAGAATTCATTTACCAACGAAATGCTAAATTTATGCAAATAGCTATTACTACAAAGTAATAAAAAGATTATAGGATTTTGATGCACAGATTAACATATCATTTACATATTTACAAATTCCTCCAATATGGAGAATATACAAAGTTATATACAAATGCCATCAGAGGACAAGGATTTGATTAGTTATACTATTGCCACAATAACACGAGTTATTTACATATCCGCCTATGTAGCACCATCAACAAGTTAATTTGTAATTAGAGATCTCTAAAAACCAAAATAATTGCAAAAATCGGCCTTCTTATACATTATTATACAGTCTAAATATTGTCATAATATTACAATCACAGAAGCATCGGCGCATTTGATGATAATAGTCACCAAATTACAGGCGAGCATATATTCATACAAACTGCAATATAAGGCAACACGTTCATACCCGTCTAAACATATCTTATTTTAATATCACTTCAACATAATATATATTTATATAATTCTAGCTTTCGTATCCGTTCGAACAAATAACCAAAATATCCACAATCTTGAGAAAAAACGTATATAACTAGATACAAATTCATTAGCAAGCAAACGAATTAGTATCCGTCATCGCATTGAAATCTACGCTAACTCCTTAAAACACAATGAGCTTTTTCTTCTTTAGTTAACGTGTTTGCAAGCACAGCCCAGTCTTCTAGCCTTGGTGCACATTGAAGAGTTAAGTCGCCTAACTTTCTTCTAGCCATAAAAACAAATTCGCCTAGGCCATGTTTAACACCACAATGCTGTGCTACATGTATGATAATGTCCTTCTTATCACTATTTAAACTGGAGTTGTTATCTAACAAATTATTGGGTTCTTCAAAATAACCATCATCTGAATAATCATCTTCGGTTGTGTGACGAATTAATTTTGTTACCTTCACATTCAATTGTGAAACCTCCCTCTCTTCCTGGTTTTCTATACCCTTTATTATACCACGGGTAACTGAAAAAAAAAAGGATACATTATTGTTGATCAATTCTATTGTTATTAATATGAAAAAGTTGTAGAAACTATTGTGTATTCTTACAGCGAGTCGTGTAAATCAAAATTTAGCATATGATATTTTAAAAACAATTTTTATTCATTTTATATAGTTTTGGTCAAACTGTGTTACATGGAATCGCAAGGTCGTGTGCAATAACAAACATTCTCGCATAATAAAAAACGTTATGATCATTTACTTAAAAATATCGAGTATTTAAAACAAATCTGCACAAGGGCTGTGTAGTCAATTACATGAGTTTCGCAAATTCAAGTAACATTATAAGTGTCAAAGTTTTGTTAGAAAAGCTAGTTTGTGCTGACGTTTGTTGCGTTCCACTTTGTACTTATAAATTTTCTTGTCTCCTTGATTTAAAGACCGGTTCAGTTTCTATGTACTTAAATATACGGTTTTGTTACCCTTTCACTGTTTCAAGTTTGCTAGTCCTGTTATTTAACTTACGAATCAGCATTCGATATATTATACTTTCTGGTTTCTTCTCTAGACATGTATTGGATAGTCAAGAGATTCCCTCAATGTTGCTATTTAAATACAATTGAAAATCGCATTTGGTTTTATTGTCACTACATTTTCGAATATTGGTTTGCAATCAGGCTTCCTACTAATACATTATTACACGTTTTCTTTAAAAAGCATATTTTGCGTTTGTCATACATGAAGCGCATGGTTTAAAGATAAATAGTTGTTTCATCACGGTAGTACGGTTTATTTTCTGTGAACCCAACCATGGAGTTAGAAAGAAAAATTTTTATGCTGTTGTCAAGTGAATGCACAAGTTGTGCTACGATACCATTAAAGTATACATGCAGTTTGTTATTAGTTTTGTTTTGATATAATGTTTAAGATGGTTATAAAATATACTATTACAAAATTGATATAAAGCTGAAAACCGATTTAGATAACATGTTTCGAGTTTTAGTATTGATACTTTGTGTTTTCTTTGAGTGTAATTGTTCGTTACCTTTTGAAAAGTTACCAAAAAATTATTTACAACCTGCATAAGAGAATAATCATATCATGGTGACCAATAGCAGTTTACTTGACTCCTTGCCGGTACGTAGATTGCCTACATTTTAGAAATGTTAAGAGTTTTGATGAGTAGACCATTGTGCACTATTTTATGCTGTAAGATTTTTCCAATAATTTTGTGATTGTATCTAAATGTAGTACATATGTATTTTTTGTGTTTTACGTTTCAGTAGCTTCTATTCACAACGGGCTCGTTTGCACCAATACAGTAAATAATTACGTAAGATTCTGGCAATATTTATACATATGTTTATACCACTGTGTAAATGTGATTAATTAGTTATTTGCAAAGCCAATGTAGAATGATATTAATTACATTGGTTAAATGCCACAAAGTGTTGTTATCCTAAAGTATGCAGAAATATATAAGGAGTGTATAAACGGAGTAGTTCTTTTATTTAAAAAACACTCTTCAGTTTGGTTGTTACTTAGATATAATTAATATTGAATATTAGTACGTGAGGAGTGAAGAATTCAGATGTTCACCTTTAAAGCAGTAATTTTAATATTGTTTGCCATCGAAATTCATAAAAATTACTTATTAGTTATTTTTTACACGTCTTTTGTGTTTAATTTTCATTTCAGGTACAGAGGTGAACTGGTTAGCGTGTTCTGTCATTTCGTTCTTTAGACGTCCAATCTGCGACTGTGTTAGAATGGCATTTGACATTCGTTTTCTTTCTCTTTCTTACTGACTCACTCGCCTTACAGGTAACACGAAAAGCACAATAAGAGTGTACAGCCTAGATGATTCACTTTATGCAGTATAAACTCAAAAACTTAACAAAAATAAATATGTTAATGCCCATCTACAAATTGTTAAATGTTGACATGGTACTTGTTACTGCAAGATAAAGCACCACCATAAGAGTTTGGGTTTATAAAAGAACTCACAATATGAATTGAATTTGAAATAATGGCCGTTTTAAGACCATCTAGAAGTTCAAATTTGATTCATAGTAAAACCGAATTTACTCAAACCGATCCTACCAAAGCCGGTTCTCGGTTTTGACCAAAACCAGTTTTAACAAAACGTTTACTGATTTTGCCAAAAACCTGTGTTGCTGCCAGCCTTAATTTTACACCAATTATAAATGATGAGGTTTGTGTTCAGTATGTTTGACATGAAGCAACTGGCATAGGAATAGGGATAGTCCAGTCAATGTGTTCCCTAAATTGGCAGATAAAGGAAAAAAATTATTATAAAGCCAATTTTTTTCCTCATCGACTACTACCAAGTAGACGAGAGTCTGCAAAAGTTCCCATCCCTACCCCTTTTGCTCCCCCTTTGCCGCCACTTAAAAGTTACATTTGCAAGCTTTTGGGTTATAGCTTATTACTATGTAATTATTCATAATAGAAGTGTGATCTTTTTACATTTATTTTCCTGATTAAATTCTCTACTAGTAAGATTAGGTTACTTATTTTGCTAAACTTGATAGTTAAATAGATAATTGCCAAAACGTTAACATTTTTACAATTTCAAGTTCATTATTTAAAAGTTTTTGTACTATAGTCCATTTGCTTTAACTTTAGGATGACGTCACAACAATAAAATGCTACATTGCCAATGTTAGTGTAAATTATAATATATCTAACGACAGATATAGGAATATTCCCATTGGCAAGAAGAATTGATGGCAACATCTTACAGAACTGCCAACCTTTATTGTGTTAAATGACAGTATCCTTCAAGCGTAATGTTAGGTATTCATTTGCATGCAGTTGTCTACACTTCATTACTACATTTGATGTCATCCTAAAGTTAAATTAAATGAACTATATAACTTTTTATTTTGTACAATTTGACAAAACACTTAAAATAATAGTCAAAGCGCTATTGATAAACTTTTCGAAAATATAAACTCTTCTACAGTTTGTAGACAGTCTTCTACTGTGGAGTTTCAACAGTAGCAATGAAGTGAATGAAACACAGCAAAGCGGTGTCATGTTCATGTCTCGACATGAATGACATGTAGACATCTCAATTCTGCAGTAGAATTGGTGATTACCCCAGATATTTTGGATGTGATTATGAGATTATAGTGTTCTAAGTGTTTGTAATGGCTTATTGTGTTTCCTTTTATTATTATAGAACATCAATGAAGAGATGGAAAAGGACCCTAAGTGTTGCATTATTTGCAATGAGATTTTGTCTGTAGATGAGAGTGTTAATGTTACTTCAAAAGGGTTAAACAGCTTGCTAGAATCAAGTGTACAGTGGAAAGATGGGCTACATATAGTATTTTAACAAAATGCAGATGGTGATATTACATAAGGAATGCCATAAAATATAAACATGCAGTACTTCAATAAAAGCATATTCAGCAAGTCCCATGTCTAATGATACTTTTAGTAGTAACAGTGATAGTTTAACTTTAAGGAACAAATCTGTGTCTGGTAAATTTAAATTCAAGTATCATTGTTTGTTTTCTGGAATGGAAGAGCAACTGTTAATCCAAAAACTTCCATTCAGTATAGAAAAACTATTTACATAGTCAAACGTTAAACATAAAACAAACTATGCAAAAATTTGCTGAAAATCGGCATGATGACTGGGGCGATATTGTAAGAGGCAGAGTGGCAGGAGTTACACATTTAGTAGCAGCTGAGGAGTGTTATCACTATAACCATTATGTCAGATTTGCATCACAAACACGAGCTTATAACAGTTCTGTAGTTCCCAGTAGACCAATAAATAAGCACCTAAAAGAAGATTTAAGTGTATGCGATTTCATTGAGGAAAGTAACAATTGTCAACACCTTGTTTCATATTCAATTCAGTCATTGAAAGATTTATCTGGTATTGAACATGTTTATATAACAAAGCATTTCAAATGTTTATTAATAAACCATTTTGGCGAAAGACTCGTTATAACAAATATTAGGAAACTGTCTTCTATAGTTTGTTTGGAAAACAAAGCAAATAAAATTTTGATGGAGTCCTGGTATTCAGAAAGAAAACTAAACCCAGAAACTGAGATTAAGAGGTTGGTCATTAAGGCTGCTGCTTTATTAAGACAAGCAATTCAAAATAAAGTTTATGACAACTCATTTTCCTCCAGTGAGGATGAAATAAAATGAAGGGGAACAAATGAAGTACCAGAACTTTTGGATTTGGTCACAAAAGAATAAACGAGGAAGAAAAGAAAACCTTCAGGCGACAGCCAAGATAATAATAAGGAAACACTAACAATTAATCATATTGAAACGTATTATATTTTCTTGATCGCTAACCCCAAACGGTCACATTCTTTCCTAAATTGAGCTTAACTAATGCTCTCTTCTTAATACATACATCTGACTCTAGAAGTTGGGGGTCAGCAAAACAAAGTCTTCCGACGTAACTAGGGGTCTATTCCTTGGGTAGAGCTATGAGCAATGGGGGGGTAAGTCGAAATCTATGGAGGGTTACACTTAACAAAAAAAACAAACAGGCGCCACCAAGTCCAAATTGATTTATTTTAGGGGCATAGCTATTTTTAAGGGCGGACTTGGAGACCCAAAAAGAGATTGCCTTCGTTGATACACAAACTTGTCTTAACAGAATAAGACGCTGTTCCTGTAAGAAAGAATAATAATTAAGTCACATAAAAATGGGAACACTATTTGCGTCCCTCAAGTATACCTAAAAAGTATAGAGAATATTTTCTGCATAATGGGATCATAAAATTTTAGTTCTTATTGCTTTTTGTTTACGAAGTCTGATCAGACTAGATCAGAATAAAAAACTTTAAATGAAGAATATTAATTTACTAATAAGAATTTTCTTGGTTTCAGTAAATAAAGTATCATTGTAATTAAATAAAATAAAAATTTGAAGTACTTGCAAAACTGGTAGTAAAGGTTATCAACTAATCCTTACTCAAATATTTTATAATTCTATGTAACTAAAAATGCTAGAGTTTCTTTATAACCCAATCAGATCTGTGTGAGTCATTTACAAATGAATATACGAAATTTTCTCTTTAGGTTAACAAACTTAAATTTAGTTTGAAGTCAAAATAATCACCAAGATATTCTCTAATGTTATCAATAGTGGTTGTACTAAAATGCTAAACATGTGTTAGCCATTGGGCAATTGTTGACAATAGTGAACAAACAAACAGGTGATGTAATAGCAGCTGTTAAATTACGTTGAAGCCACGTGTGATCACGTATTTACGAAGCTAAGTGAAAGCAAATTTAATACTGGGGAAAACCAGCTTATTTACAGGTAAACTGAATAACAATTTTGTACGTCTAACAAACAAAATGAAATAATGTACTTTCAGAAGGAAAGTACTCAGGAAATCTTAATTCTATTACGAACCCAAGAGCAGCAGTTGTCCCTTGATGTAATGGAAATTACCTGCAGCGGAACAGCAACTAATTATACTTGCTTTCCATGCTTTAACACAGGTGTAGGAGCAAAGCGGGTTCCTTACTTGGATCACGGCAGCATTACTTTGTAACGTAATCTTCCGTTGTCTAAATTTATTTACTAAAATAATTTTTCATTGCGTAGCCAACAAATTAAGCTTTCTAAATTGTAACTTCAAAGGGATCATGTTGTCTCAAATTTTACAGTTGCGATTTTCGACGTGGTGTGCGATATATACGTTATCCATGCAGTTTTCTAATTTCTCGTTGGGATTTCAAATGTGTCGTTGCGAGTTCAAATGGGTCGTTGCGCTAAATAAATTTTGTAAATTAGCTAATATGACAACGAATATACAAAATGTGGATTAGGTACTAACCGTTACTCAGGAAGTGTTTCACGAACATAGAGCGACTCGGAGGTCACTCGCCATTCTCTTAGAATGCATCTTGACGCTACTTTTAACTATCGACGAGTGCGCTCGCTGCTTTCTTGTATGGTGGGAGGTTCCGGATTTTAGTTCTCGAACCTCTCACGCGCGCGCCAGTGGCTGTGAAATTACACCGAACTCGGAAACAACTCGACTAATAATCCTTGATATTATAATACTATAAAAGTTTGATTGTTACTTGAATATTTATTTTAATTAATAAAGGTATTTTACTATTCATTGTACGTTTAATGAATGGATTCTCCTACTGCAAAAATAAAATTGTTACACTACCTCTTTCCTAAAAGAAAAAAATTTTTCTTAAAAAACTTCAAATATAACTAATACAAAAAAAATTTTTTTTACAACAATACTAGCCTTTCCTATCTTCCTAACCAACTATGCAATTTTATAAATTTACTCAAATGGGGGGGACCTTCATTTATAATTGAGAGTGTGTTGGTAACTACGTGTACCTGACGTCCATCGGAGACAAAATCGGGAGTCACAATCGGTAATAATCAAAATTGGGAGGGTCAAATTAGAGAGTCAAACACTCCACGGGACAAAAGAATTTAAATTTACAAAATTTCTTGACTTGAGATTCCTACTTCTAATAAGGCTAATATTTCTGACCTAAAATCAAACACTTACAATTTACTTCTAATTTCAAAAAACTTCACTTCCAGGAGCTCATTTAGCTCTATTTACAAAAAACAGGAATGCTTCCTCATCAGAACAGCATTACCATTCAAAATATCATCACTATAAGGTGAGAATCAAAAGAAATACCCTACTAATAGGTCTAAATTTAAGCATCATCACAAGGTGATAACCAAAACAAAAGTGACCTAATCAAAGGTTACTTATCAAATTCAAATACAAAGTATTATCACTTTATTACAAAGAGATAATCAAAACGAAGGTAACCTGACCATACGGTTACTTAACAAATTCAAATACAAAATATTATCACTTTATTACAAAGAGATAATCAAAACAAAGGTAACCTGACCATACGGTTACTTAACAAATTCAAATACAAAATATTATCACTTTATTACAAAGAGATAATCAAAACAAAGGTAACCTAACCATCAGGTTACTCATCAAATTTCAAACCCAAAATAACCCAGTTAGGGTTGTAGAATCCTACACCCTACTGATCATCCTATCACTAATTGCTAACGAACAACTGATCTCATTAGTGATGGACCAAACGGTGAAAATCACCAAGTCAACTTTGACCTTATCAAATCTAAGAACTTCTAACGGTCAAAAGGAACAAGAAAGAACAATTCATTCTCTCCACCTTGACATGTAGAAATCACGACCAATAGTTAAATAGCCCACCTACTTCTACATTGTAAGGATATCTGTCAAAGACATCCTCCAAACACATCTCCGAGCAACGCGCGAGCAAAACGACCAGCGTGCACCAAGGCACACCTCAACTTACAAAACTTACAAAATCTCAAACCACTTATTTCACTCCTCAAACAAAATACTCAATATTAGTGGACCGACACTAGATCAAGAATTGGAACAAAACAAAACAGACCACTACGTCATTACTTAATATCAAAGAGATGACCGGACCGGAATTAATCGTCAAAATCATCATTTTCATTTGGATCTGATACTCCAATTGGTTTCAAGTCCTTTATGTGCCATTTCCTGCTCTTGTTCCATCTTCGTTTTCTAACTCATATACTAAACTGGAATGTTTTTCCGAATTTTACTCATAACGAACTTAGGAGCTAACTTAGCGGAAAATTTATCACTAGCACTCGAGAGGACTTTATTAGTTCTCCAAACATACTCTCCAACTCGGAATGAAATGTCTCTTCTCCGAAGATTGTAGCGTTTACACGAACGTTGATAAGCTACATGCAAATTTTCACGGACACTTCCAAAAATATCAAACAAAAGTTGACGATCCAAAACATAAGAAGGTCTACTACTGGAGACGACATCAACATCCTCACCAGGTATAAAATTATCCTTATAAGCTTTTCCACTTAAAGGTACCTGACGACCAAAAACTAAAAATTTGGTGAATAGTTGGTGGACTCATGTTTTGCTGAGTTGATCGCGTATTGGATCTTTGATATCTCAACATCCCACGTATCATGTTCTTCTACGTATGTACGGATTGCTGTACCAACTGTCTTATTGATTCTTTCCACAAAATTGCATTGGGGAGCATAAACAGCGTTATACCAAATTTTTGAATTTCGTACCTTGCACACAAAGCTTTAAAAATACGTCCAACTAATTGTGGACCATTATCACAAATAACAAATTGTGGTACTCCGTAGACAAGAAATACCTTTTCTTCCAAAAACTTCTCGATCAAATGTGCGGTAGCACTACGTAAAGGTTGCAAAATCGAATACTTCGAGAACCAATCACCAACAACTAAGAGCCATTTATGTCCGCGTTTGGAACGAGGAAACGGACCCATCAAATCTAATGCAATGGTTTGGAATGGTAGTCCAACTTCTTTCTCCTTTCCCATCATTCCAAGGGGACCTCTATTGGGTGGTTTTTTGAGCACCACAAATCAAACATTTCCTACAAAATTTACGTACGTCAAAGATCATCTTTGGCCAATAATACAATTCTTGGACTCGAGACAAAGTTTTTAAGGAACCAAAATGTCCTGCTGGAGGGGGGGTCATGACATGATTTAATGACATCTACGCGTTGAGACTTTGGCACCAAATATTTCCACTCTACAACATTCGCCGAATGCGGTAATAAGGAAGGTATAAACTTATAAATAAACCCATCTTCTACTTTCCATTGTGGGTAGCTTTTCGGTGACAACAAAATTTTCTTTCTCAAAGACTCATACCACAAGTCTACTGCATCAAGTTTAATCTCTACTAAGTTAACTTCTGGATTTTCTAAAGGAACACCACGACTAAGACAATCTGGAACTATATTGAACTTTCCTTTTCTATGCACCAAATCAAATGAGTGTTGCCTTAATCGAACTGACCATCTGGCGAGTTTTCCAGTTGGATTCTGAAGATTACTCAACCAAAGTAACGAAAATGATCGGTGACAACGGTGAATCGAACTCCTTCTACCCACGGACGAAATTTCTCAATTGCAAAAATAACCGCTAAACACTCTCTTTCAGTGGTGGAATAATTGCGCTCAGTACGGCTCAGGGTTTTGCTTGCGTACGAAATTACACGCTCTTCTCCGTTTACATTCTGAATCAACACAGCTCCTAACCCAGTGTTGCTTGCGTCACACTCAACGATAAAGGGTGCCGAGTAGTCTGGCTGCGAAAGAAGAGGTGCAGAAACTAATGCTTGCTTGATTAGCACAAATGAATTTTCTGCTTCCGCACTCCAGTTTACAGTTTGACCTTTTTTCTTACTTTTAATGAGGTCATTAATAGGCGAAACTAAAGACGAAAAATTCTTTATAAAGCGCCTGTACCAGCTGCACATTCCTATAAACCTTTTAATTTCCGTTGTGGTTTTCGGACGGGAAAGTTAACCATCGCCGACACCTTATCGGGATCTGTACGAAGTGAGTTCGAACCTACTATATAACCCAAAAATTTAAGTGTTTTTTTAAAAAATTCACATTTACTTATATTTATGGTAAGGTTAGCTTCTTTTAAACGTTGCTTAACCTCTACTAATAACTTTAGATGATCTTCAAAAGATGACGAACATAATATTATGTCGTCCAAATAGCAAAATACATGGGGTTCAAAACGTGGACCAAAAATTGCATCTACTAAACGCTGTTGCGTCTGCGCAGCATTCTTCAACCCAAATGGCATGCATGTAAATCTATATTGTCCTCGTGAGATAACACTGACGGCAGTCTTATCCTTAGACGATTCACTAAGAGGATTTGCCAAAACGATTTTCTCAAATCCAGAGACGAAATGTAGTTCGCACCTCTCAACATATTGAGAATTCTATCTACGTTCGCAAGGGGTACGAATCATGAACAGTTAAGTCGTTCAGGGTTCTACCATCAAAACAGAAGCGATATTCTCCATCTGCCTTCTTAACCAACAAAACTGGAGAGGACCACGGACTAGTACACGGTTCTATAACTTTAAGTCTAAGCATGTCGTCCAATTCCTCATTCAATATCTTACCCATATATGGTGACATGACATATGGTTTCTTGTGGAAGGGTTTGGCATTGCCTGTGTCTATGTCCAATTCGATTAGGTGAGTTCGTCCTAATCTATCGTCGCTGCTAATCTCACTAAATGAATTTATTAACTCTTGTGCTTGCACTTTGAGCATCTGAGAGGTCATGTAAACCACATAAAGAATCTTCAGTGTTCAAAGGGATGGAAGACGGACCTATATACCCTATGTCGTTCCCAACATTGCTTTGGATAAACCAATTATTACTTCTAAAGTCAGCAACTACACCAAATAATTTTGCAAAGTCACTACCGAAAATAAATGTATGCGGTAGGGACGGAACCACTAATGCATTAAGGATGCGGCAATCATTACCTATACAAATTGGCAAATCTACTGAGCCTACAACAGACTTTATTGAACCATCAGCTGTAGTGATACCTGTTTTGCTGAACTAAAAATTTTCAAGTCTAATTCTCTAACAATTGAAAGTGCTAAGGATCCTACTACTGAGGTAGTGCATCCCGAATCCAGAAGACCGGTAATGTCTCTATCTATTAATTTCACCATAATGTAGGGTCGATTATCACACTGCTTCTCAATGAACAGAGTATTATTCTTAGGCTTCGAAGAGTCCTGACAAAAATTTTAACAACTGTAAGCCATCTCGACCACTCGTCTTTACTAAAGTATTTTTCTTGTTTACAAATCATAACTGTAGCCTTATGACGCGGAACAGGATACCGACCACTATGTACCTGCCGCCTTACTGGTTTTTGAACAATGTGGACATGACGTTGCCTTAACGCCTTTTCGACCACATCCAAAACAAAAATTTTTTGTTGCTCTACAATCTCTAAACCAATGTCCACTACGGGAGCAATTCCAACAAACAAAATGATTCCTCTTATCGGGACTAAAGGAATTACAAACCGAGGACTCTAAAGAGCTCTTATCCGCTACTGTTACTTGAGGATTGACTAATTTATTCTGAAACACCCTACTCTTAACAGCATAAACTTTCTCATTCAACCCAGGATGTTTGTTCTCATATGGATGCTTAGAGGGTTGCAAATCTTATTAGGTTTATTAGAAGACGCCAAAACCGAGTTTAGTTTCATCAAAGAAGCTTCTTCTAACCTTTTACACAAATTTACTAGGGTCGACAAATCTTGAATGTCCGACAATGCAAGTGCCGAAATATATTCAGGAACCAAATTTCTTCTAATCATTTTAACTTTAGTAACTTCTGCTGGCTCGTTGGTCAGTCTACTAAAGAGGGTTTGCATATGCGCGACAAATAAAATAATCCTTTCGTCTTTACCTTGACGACGATTTCTGATCTTTTCCCAAATGTCATCATCCGAAGAACCAGGTAGAAAATCTTCCTTAAACGTTCTAACAAGGAGTTCCAGTCTCGCAAAGAATTTTCACTGTTCTAAACCAAACCAAAGCGTCACCCACAAAAGTTCACATGCTGATCCAAATAAGTCAGCTTCGGATACCTTACGAGATTGTGCTAAATCACTAACTCTATCTAAAAATGAATGTAGTTGTTTGGGGTCACCTGAGAATTTTACAGGCCATGAACCTATAGGTACTGAAGGTGTTACATACGAAGTCGAATGGATAGGTGCACTAACTAAAGGAGATACTACAACGGACCGATCTAAATAGGTGGACTCTGTACTTTTATTGATTTTATCGTACAACTCAGCTTCAAGAGTTAATATCGTTGCTACGGTCTCATTTCTAAACTTAATTGCTTCATCGGGATTTATTGAAGGGATTTTCATACGCTTAGCTCGTCCCGAAGGTGGTTTATCCTTGAACAAGCTCTTCTAAAAATTGAGTCTGATGAGTCGCCCTCAAACTCGGACACAATATTACGAACTGACTCGACTGAAACTGAAATTTCTTTACTTTCCGTTGCAAAATCTACTTCATAACACGAAAGGTCAACCAAACAACCAGGCTTATCTATTTCTTTAGCTAACAATCTACCTAAAATTTTCCGTTTCTCCAACACTGGCCTCTCACTTACCACTCCTCTGATTCTTAGTTCATACTCCAATTCTTCTTTAAGTAGACAAACAATTTGGAATTTTTCCGACATGGTTACTACAACCTAATGGAATCAAACCGATAAATCTAACTAATCCGAATCTTACAAAAGCTATCAAAACAAATTCGTACTACTAAAGGTAAAAATCAAAAATGTTTTTGGTAAAATTATTTTGCCAAAACAATATCAAAAAAATTTAAGGGTCAAAACAGAACTAAAGTCAAAAGTAAATTTGACCAAATTAACGAATTGAGTGTATGGGGATTACCGTTACAACCAATCTTTTATCAAAAGCAAACAAACAAATCTAAGTGTCAAATAAACCTTAAGCAAACAAATTTCGAAGCAAAATAATTTTTGGACAAATGGACTTCAAAGGAAAATAAATTTTGAGCTAACAAACTTCGAATCAAATTAAATTTAGAACAAATAAATTTCAAGCAAATTAATTTTTAACAAATAAATTTTAAGGTAAATCAAATTATGAACAAACAACTTTCGAGCTAAATTAAATTATGAACGAACGAATTTCAACAAATTACTCGTTGAACAAACAAATTTCGAGCCCCAAATAAATTTTGATCAAACAAATTTCGAAGCCCCAAGCGTTGGGCGCTAGTGAAACGTATTATATTTTCTTGATCGCTAACCCCAAACGGTCACATTCTTTCCTAAATTGAGCTTAACTAATGCTCTCTTCTTAATACATACATCTGACTCTAGAAGTTGGGGTCAGCAAAACAAAGTCTTCCGACGTAACTAGGGTCTATTCCTTGGGTAGAGCTATGAGCAATGGGGGTAAGTCGAAATCTATGGAGGTTACACTTAACAAAAACAAACAGGCGCCACCAAGTCCAAATTGATTTATTTTAGGGCATAGCTATTTTTAAGGGCGGACTTGGAGACCCAAAAAAGAGATTGCCTTCGTTGATACACAAACTTGTCTTAACAGAATAAGACGCTGTTCCTGTAAGAAAGAATAATAATTAAGTCACATAAAAATGGGAACACTATTTGCGTCCCTCAAGTATACCTAAAAGTATAGAGAATATTTTCTGCATAATGGGATCATAAAATTTTAGTTCTTATTGCTTTTTGTTTACGAAGTCTGATCAGACTAGATCAGAATAAAAAACTTTAAATGAAGAATATTAATTTACTAATAAGAATTTTCTTGGTTTCAGTAAATAAAGTATCATTGTAATTAAATAAAATAAAAATTTGAAGTACTTGCAAAACTGGTAGTAAAGGTTATCAACTAATCCTTACTCAAATATTTTATAATTCTATGTAACTAAAAATGCTAGAGTTTCTTTATAACCCAATCAGATCTGTGTGAGTCATTTACAAATGAATATACGAAATTTTCTCTTTAGGTTAACAAACTTAAATTTAGTTTGAAGTCAAAATAATCACCAAGATATTCTCTAATGTTATCAATAGTGGTTGTACTAAAATGCTAAACATGTGTTAGCCATTGGGCAATTGTTGACAATAGTGAACAAACAAACAGGTGATGTAATAGCAGCTGTTAAATTACGTTGAAGCCACGTGTGATCACGTATTTACGAAGCTAAGTGAAAGCAAATTTAATACTGGGGAAAACCAGCTTATTTACAGGTAAACTGAATAACAATTTTGTACGTCTAACAAACAAAATGAAATAATGTACTTTCAGAAGGAAAGTACTCAGGAAATCCTTAATTCTATTACGAACCCAAGAGCAGCAGTTGTCCCTTGATGTAATGGAAATTACCTCGCAGCACGGGAACAGCAACTAATTATACTTGCTTTCCATGCTTTAACACAGGTGTAGGAGCAAAGCGGGTTCCTTACTTGGATCACGGCAGCATTACTTTGTAACGTAATCTTCCGTTGTCTAAATTTATTTACTAAAATAATTTTTCATTGCATAGCCAACAAATTAAGCTTTCTAAATTGTAACTTCAAAGGGATCATGTTGTCTCAAATTTTACAGTTGCGATTTTCGACGTGGTGTGCGATATATACGTTATCCATGCAGTTTTCTAATTTCTCGTTGGGATTTCAAATGTGTCGTTGCGAGTTCAAATGGGTCGTTGCGCTAAATAAATTTTGTAAATTAGCTAATATGACAACGAATATACAAAATGTGGATTAGGTACTAACCGTTACTCAGGAAGTGTTTCACGAACATAGAGCGACTCGGAGGTCACTCGCCATTCTCTTAGAATGCATCTTGACGCTACTTTTAACTATCGACGAGTGCGCTCGCTGCTTTCTTGTATGGTGGGAGGTTCCGGATTTTAGTTCTCGAACCTCTCACGCGCGCGCCAGTGGCTGTGAAATTACACCGAACTCGGAAACAACTCGACTAATAATCCTTGATATTATAATACTATAAAAGTTTGATTGTTACTTGAATATTTATTTTAATTAATAAAGGTATTTTACTATTCATTGTACGTTTAATGAATGGATTCTCCTACTGCAAAAATAAAATTGTTACAATATGATGTTAAGGCTTTGCAGACCCAGATCTTTTCAATCGCCCATTCAGTGTGCATTTAGATTATACCCGTATTGAAGGTATGGACTTAAGAATCTAATTAAAGTTTGCTCAGCAAAATCTTATTATGAGATAGAAGTATACGTACCATCACTTCTAAATGCAGGTAAGCCTCAGATTGGGCAAGGATATTTTTCCAATTTGCTTTTGATAACATTGACACCAATGCAATGACCCTTAATGGGAAGAACGTATTTCATGCACTTGGATGCATACAGTGTGTTACACCACGAGCATCAGTTTCTAGCGATAATCTTGTCTCATGTGTGAAATTATTTGACTTGGAAGGTTCATTCAATGTACCGGTACTTTTGTATGCAAAAACATAAAACAGCAGTCTAAAAAAGTAACTGTACAAACTCTCTCTTATTGTACACCTCAAGAAATCGTGTCTGCTTGGAATATATCATGAGTAAATACTTTTGCTGTCGAAGAAGTCATACTACGCGGATGGTCCAGTTATATGTATGGTTGCTATGACGGTAAAAAAGATTAAAAACATCTCATGTACTGGCTTTGCCATTCATAAGTGTAGATCCGAGCAACCTGATGGCTGTTCTAAAGTTTGCAATGCAACAAAGTAAGTTAACCAAACAGCCGAGCATAGTAACATTTGTATCAACCACGCTTTATGAAAGCCTTTGACATTGTAGTGACATATCAGGTATGAATTTAAGGCTAAGAGGCTTCCATTTACTTATGAGTTGCTTAGGATGTCTGGGGAAATTTATGAGTGGAACTGAAGAAATGTGAGCTACCATTTATGGAAAGAATACTGTACCTCATTTGCTTTCAGGTCACGTATATGAAAGATCTTACAGGACTCGTATGATGACCGAAGAATCCCTAATATTGCTTATTTTAGAAAAGTGTCCATCTCTAAAAACGTTTGTTGTAAAAGAGTTTACAGACATCCACTGTGAAATAGTAGAAAAAGAAAAAGAATTGAAGAAGCAGTAAGAGAATCAAGGTCAGGGAAGTGTTGATAGAATTGGCAAAAAATTGTAAAGAAATTATTTCAGTTCGTAGAAAGTCTAAACTTTGACTACAAAAGTTCCAATTAGTCAATCTGGCGCTTGATTTTATTTTTTCAGAGAGAGAAAGTAGGTGATTGAAATTTACATACTGAGACTATTAGAAGAATGTTGCTGTACTTCCATGCAGCTGGACACTTAGCATATGACAAATCTGCTCACCTCACTTATATATACAACAAATGTTGCAGCTACAAAAAAAAATAAATAAAAAACTTTAAAAAATTCGTCAACAACAGTTTCTTTGCAATAAGAAGGAAACACCATTTCTTTATAGAGAACTGCAGTGATATGACAATTGAGCAAACCTTGATGCACTCATCAAAGTCTATAAGTGGGCTCACTCATGGGTGGGGACTAGTGAAAGGATAATAACAAAATTTATTGCATGTGCTCTTGGTGGTCTACAAATAATCGAGGCATTTGAGGAGTTCACTGGTTTTTCTACGAGGTTTAACAAACAGCATACAGAACTGAGAAAGAGATATCCAAGATATTAAAAAAATTCGTTGATTGGCTACATAATCACAATCCTTGAAGACAGGGCAATGAGGATTATTTGTATTCACGAACGATAATAGATAATGAAAGAGTTAACTGCGATGAGGCATAAAGTTGAAATCTCTTACATGAAGGAAATGCAGGCAAAAAGTTTGCAGATATAAAACTAAAAAGAAATAATAAGGTTAAAACCATATTGCAGCACTTAGTGGTATAAACATATATTCAGAGGAATTGCAATACATCCTTATCAATTGTTTAACCGGGTAAAATGCATGTCCCAAGAGACAAGTAATATGAAATACTACTTTGGCAATGAGCTCACTCCAAATTGTTTAGTTCTTTTTGAAAATAATAAAGCGTTAAGAAAGGGAACTAAGTCATCTATAACGAAAGTGTTTGAAAAAAGGAATATCGGCAAAGAAGGATATGACAATTTACTATTTAAAATTTACATTATTGATGGAGGATACCTACTGCATAGCATTGTTTGACGAAAAAAGAAATATATGGTTACATCATCAAAATTATGTATCTTACATTTTGAGAAAATACTGAACAAATTGTGTTGTTGTATTTGAAGGTTATCCCAAGTATTCTACGACTCTAAGGTCCTCGAACATATTGGAAAAAGCAAAATGAGTTCACCTCTGATCAGTTCCACTCTTGTTATGGAGTGTTCTGTAAAACAAAACGAGTTTTTATTCAATCCAAAAAACAAGAAGAAGCTTATTTACATCTCTTGATCTGAGCTTTTTAAAAGTCCAAATATTTGCATCACTAGTAGAAGAAGATGCAGACTCAGAAATAGACCTAACAGCTATTAACGTAGCCAAGAGTAACACCAAGTGTCCTGTAGTTGTATTTGGACAAGATACGGACATTTTTATTCTGCCTGTAGAACTAGAAAAATCAAACAATCTATTATTGTTTTTCCAAAGTCCTGCTGGTGCAACTCAACAACTTTTGAAATTTTCAGGACCCTATAGATATTAGACAAATGAAAGACATCCTGTTATTTATTGATGCTATAATGGGGTGTGCACCCTCCTCATTCTTTGGAAAAGGCAAACTTAAAGCTTACCAGATGGTCAGTCTAAGGAACTGTGTAAACAAGATTTTACCTTTTGCGACAGTGAAAGTTAAAGAAAAAATATTAAGCAAGCAAGGGAAACTTTTGTACTCCATTTATATGGATGTCTTACATATACCGATTTAGATGAAAGTAAGTATGCGATGTATCTCAAATGTGTTGCAAAAATGTCATTGAAGTCTTAAATTTAATATGCCAACTCTCCCCGAGTAGAATTCATTTGGGGTTTTTACCAAATTCAAAGAGTTATATTTTATGTTATTGTATAGGAGCAAAAATAACGTTACGTTCTATTTCATATTTAAAAAATTTACTGTCTCGTTACTTTAAAAACCCTTTCAGTTCCTACTCATTTAAATTTATTTTGCTACATTTCTACAATTTCAATTTGCATAAATAGGCAACCAACTTTTCTCGTCCTTTATTTAATTCAAGGTCTGCATGTTTATGTTTATACTGTCTGGTTCCTTATCTATACGTGCATGCATTTGAAGTAGTATTGTTAAAAGTTTGTTAAATGATATAGGATTTGTGCATTTTAGTAAAAGTTTTCGTTCCCTTTTCAAAACAAAAGTTGTATATTCTCCATCGTTTGTTTATCGTATGTGACACTGACAATTTTAGCGATCTTTCCATAAACAAGTGTTTGTTTGCGGTTTTAAACATAAAAACAACTTCAAGCGAGATATGACATGATGGCCAGTGTTACCAAGCAGTTTTAATCCTAGAACAACAGACGAAACACAAAGTGAGGATGTTTAAAACTGTGGATTAGTATGTAAGAAAGTGATTGTTTTGTTTACCTTTAGAAACATAACATTTATTTTATAACAATGAATGAAGGTGTGGTGACTTTTTGTATAAACTTTTTTTAACAGGAGACAGCATTGAAGACTGAATCAACCGCATAATACTATAATTAAAGAGATTGAGCATTAAGGTGAATATTCGGAGATGAAAAGTATGACAAACTTCAACTCGAACCAATATGTAAAATCCTCTGGGTAAAATCAATCATAGGTGTTTTCCTTTTTTCTCTCTTTCTACGACCCCCTCCCTCCCTATACAACTTTTTAGTTAGCATGGTATTCTTTCTCTTTCTTTTTGTTGTGGTATTCGGTGCAGACTACCTATGTTGCTTTCGTTGCTCACTTCCTTGTCTGCACGGTATACGGTAACAAACAATATCAAATTATTTAAAAACGTAATAATTTTTTAATCCTAACCAAATTAAAGCTTGATGTAGTTATATCAGTGTTTCGAATAAAAACATTTGGCGAAATAATATAATCAATTGTGCTACAACTATCATTCAAAGTGTTTTGTCAAATTGTACAAAATAATAAAATTATAGCGCTAAACCTTTTAAACAAGCGACTTGAAATTGCATAAATGTTAATGTTTTAGCGATTATCCATTAAACTATTAAGTTTAGTAAAACAAGTAACATAATCTAATTTGTGGACAATTAAATGAGGAAAATAAATGTGGAAAGATGATACTTCTACCATGAATAATTACAAACATATAAGTTACAAATCAAAAAGTTTGCAAAGGTAACCTTTAAGGGGGGGCAGAAGGGAAAGCAAAAGTAGTGTAAGTAGGGAAAATTTTCTTTAAAATTTTTTCCTCGAAAAAAAAAACAGATCGATTGGTCTAGGAGGCTCGGAAAACTGCATCAAATAAACCAATTGACTGAAATAAAAAAACGTAGGTTCAAAATATTAACTACTTATTAAAATTTAGAGTTTAGTATTTGATATCCTAGTTTTTAATTGAATTAAAAACTTTAACATCTGTAATTAAAAAAAAAATAAAAATGTGAGATATTCGAAAATAGTGGCTACTTATAGTTGAATTTGTTGCATTTTTGCTGTAGCTAAGATAAATGTAGCCAAATTCGATCATATCTGATAGTCGACTACTTTATTGAAAAAGCAGCATTAATAATAAAACCATAGTATTTTTGTTAGTAAACTCCCTATTCCTGTATTTCACCATCAGGATACTCCTTTTTTTTCGAATAGTTTCGAAAGTTGGCAGCTCCATAGAATATACATGTCAGTTCTTTATGGCGGTATCTAAGCAACGACGAGGTAAGTAGAAAACTTTTCTCATCTGCTAGTTCTTAGAGCAATCAAAATTAACGCACAAGTATGGTATTAATGTCACCAACAAGAATTAAATGCTTTACACTAACATAATAATTCATAGGTTACTTATTTTCAATGATTTCAAGCCTTTATTTAGCATAACCGTATTTATATTTGCAGGGTCGAGAATTGGCATATAATTTTTTTATACAAGCCAGTAGTCGACCAGGAGGTCGTCTCTGGGTAAAAAAAAATTCCCAATTTGAACCATATTGCACAGAGACAGAGCTACATATCTAGAAGCCTACTGCATAATAAATATTGTCGTATTTTTGTTCTACCCAGTGGTCGACCGCACTAACAAATTAATGGTCGAGTTTAGGAACTTTTATACCAATACTCGATCACTATATGTTGCCATGTATTTCTTAAGCAGGCCTGATCTAGCTTTCTAGATATTGTCTTAAATTCATTCAGGTATAGCTATATAATACAAGATGGCTCCTATTAAAAAAAAGGCCGATTCACCAATATTCTGTAGAAGCACTTCACAATGCACTTGAAGCAGTAAAAAGTGGAACATCCATAAGAGCAGCATCGCGACAATATAATGTTCCAAAAACAACAATTTAGGATAGAACCCATGGTAGAATAACTTCAAACATACGAAAAATGGCTCCTCCATCTACCTTGACTATGCAGAAAGAATGCAAGTTAGCTGATTGGCTAAAAGAACTAGCAAAACGAGAATTTCCTCAGAAGAAACAAGATTTAATCAATACAGTTGCTAAATTTGTAACCTTACATGTGATTTTCCAATGCTCCACCCGAAGGTACTACATTGGCCAGAAAGCGAGTTTCTTTACCTGGAAAATTTGGAATTTTGCCGAACCCTTGGTGTTCCAAGCAAGGTAGGGATCTTTAATGTACGTGACAACACACACACGGGACCTCCATTTTACCTCTCATCTGGACGAGGGTGTATTTTTGTAAAAAAATGCTCGCCTAACATTTTTCAAGCGGACCATGTCAGGATTCGAACCCCGGACCTTGGGAGTAGTAGATACGCATACCACTATGCCACGGAGCCGCCTAAAATTGTAACCACAGAAAAAAGACAAACACCTTTCAAAAACAATATACCAGAACAGAAATGGTATATCGGGTTTTTAAGGCAACATCCCGATCAACTAAGGAACTGAAAAATTGTGAAGCTACCAAAAGTCATATTGACACCATGATTAAAGTATTAAAAGTGTTTGAACAAAATTTAAAACTACGGTATATTGAGAAGGACATACTGATTGACAATTTAATGGAAATATATACAAGTAATCTTGCACCTGTCGTAGAGAAAGAAAACTCTCCTAATGATGATGTTTTTACATTTGAGATTCAAGAAAATGGAGCAACAGTTTTAGTTCAATCTGATAAGATTAACAAAAGTATTACTACTGATTCTCTGTCGGCAAATGAGATTAACCATGCTGAATTGATCAATATGGAAGTTGACAGTGGCCTGCAATTTACGGAAAACCTTACATATACACAAAATAAAATAAATAATATTGATAAAGAAGGTATAGAAACGGTTAAAGGTGTTTTTGCTCAACATGATACAAGTGCTCTGCTCTAGAAGCAAATGCAAGAATTTTAGAAGAAATGGAGAATACAGGTGTAGAAGAAGAACTACAAAAAGTATTTGTATCACCTGGCCAAGATAAAAAAACTCAAACACATTTCTTTAAATAAAGTACAAATTGAAAGTAGAATGAAGCTTGGGGACAATGTTTCAATATCAAGTGCATCAAATAGCTTTAAAGATCACGTATTCTGGCCTACGTCCATTATAAGTAAAAAAATAGCCTGCAGGCAAAGAGACACTGCTATTAGCAATCTCCTCCGCTGCATATGGAGAGTATCTTGTAGAAAAGGAAAACAAAAAACAGAATTGCATAAGAAAAAGAGAAACTAAAACTACTTAAAATTCAAAATAAAAGCAATAAGAAAAAAGCATCACTAAAGACAACATCAGATATAAAAACGATAAGAAATTGAGTGAAGTAATGGAAAATGCGACTAAAGTTGTTATCACATGTGATGAGGAACTTGTTAGTAATGTTGAGGACGATGAATTAAAAAATATAGGGTGTGACTAATGTAACAGATGGTATCATCTTATGTGCACTGATTTCTATGGAATGGCGTACCAAGAAGCTAGTGCAAAGAATTTCATTTGTTCAAATTGTAGCTAGGTATAAGAATATAATACATGTAGGTAGTAGTACCTAAGTACATATAATTGTTTTTGTTTACAGTTCTGCATTGTGTATGAATTTATATTACATTTATTTTTATATTAACTGGAATAACTAATAAAAAAAAAATGTCTCATTTTTATTTCTTGATTCTAAATTCATAAATAATGCAAACTATGATGCATATAATATATATTATAGTAGGAACCACAAAAGAAGTCCTCTATGTCATAGATGTCTAACTCAATTCGAACATACGTTTAAGATTATTTAAAAGTTTACCTAATATATATGATAAAGATAGTAATAAGATTTCTACGTGTTTTAAA
Source organism: Platerodrilus igneus (assembly GCA_036346225.1). Taxonomy (NCBI): domain Eukaryota; kingdom Metazoa; phylum Arthropoda; class Insecta; order Coleoptera; family Lycidae; genus Platerodrilus; species Platerodrilus igneus. The sequence continues at coordinate 3,721,427 of JARFIW010001447.1, read as the reverse complement.
TAAAGACATACGTGAACGCGTTCATCTGGGAAAACGACAGAGAAGAGTATATGTCCGTATGTTTTGAATTTAATATACTTCACAGGCTATCCCTTGGTAATATGAACTAGATGCTACATCGACTTAAAATTTTCAACTTAATTCGGATAAATACAAGTGATGACGCACACGACTTCTTTCACGGTTTCGGCTATATATAGGTATTATACCTACCTAATCAAATGTTATTTTGTATTTAAAGGTCGACTATAGGAATATGCTTGGGCAACATTAGATTCTGAGTGGTCGACTACTAGATCTTTTGCATAATTTTAAATATTTATTTTTCAATCTTATTACCGAAGCGATATTCTTAAACTGTAATTATATTACAATAATATATTGTTTGATGTAAGCTGTAATTCCAATTTGCAATAGATCAATAGTTCTTAAACATATTTTGAAACAATTTTTAAAAATAGCATCTCTTAATTGGTCGGCTACTGGCACATTTACCCTCCTATGCCAAAGGAATATGTTGAAATATAAGTAACCCCAGGTATATCCTGCAAGACTTTCTAAAAGCATAAATTCAAATAAATAAATGGTCTTCCATGTTTACGAAAACTATTGGAATTCTCAAATATGCAAGCACTGCTTCAACAATAAATTTCCAATTAAAATAGCTATGTACTGCAAATTTGAATTTTATTTGCTTTCTTTGCCTTCGTGCATGAAACTTAAGAGTTTGATCATACACTACAAGACTAAAACAAGGTGTGACAGCAAATAAAGTTATCAAACAAGATTAGCGTGCTGGTGCATGGGTATGCATTACATAAGATAAGAAAGGTGTTGACTTTGTAGTTTGTTTATTTAGGCTAGCATGTGAAGAACGTGTCATAACTGGGTTCAAATGACCTGCTATTTTATTGTTATAACACGTGATGTTTGGCCACTTCGTGATAATAGCCAATGACGACCAGATTTAGAAGTAGGTTTATACAATATTTAGAATCTAATAAAGACCCTAATAAACTTATAAAAGGAATTGTAAATTCAAAATAACGCATTATAAAAATCAAGGAATGTATATTAAAGAGAGTCGTATATTTCTAATAAAATAAAGCCCAACCTTAAAACGAGTTTGATAAAAGCAGCGGGTGCCTTGAAAATTAATGGTAAACAGCTCCTACAATTTCTACAGATTTATACAATGGGATTTACGATGGGTTAGTCGGCGCCAACCACTGATTTTTGTTTGAAAAAATATTGATTATTAATACCAACATTTCATTTTGATACATAAATTTTAGATTGGAACCTTCTTCACGGCCTTTTGATATTCACTATCGTGACTATGGTATTATTTACAGCACCATCTTGATCCTTGACCAGTTTTGCATGGAGCATATTTAAAATGAAGTTTAACTTTCGAATATTGAATAGGTAAATCGATGACAATTCAAACATCAGGATTCTCAGAGTAGCTATTCATTATAAAATAAATTAGTTACAGTAGTCATAAAAGTTTCCATTTGGATATTGAACAGTTAAAAAGTAATCGAAGAACCTGTTTAATTTGTGCACACCGGTATACCTGAATACAAAGTATAAAAGTGCAGAACTTGTAAAAACCTTGAATAATATTAATGTAGTATATGGTCCAACTTGACCCAGAATTATGGCATGTATCGGTGATTACAGGTCAATTATATCAGGAAAGTCCCAAGAGATGAAGTGTACAAAGTTGACACCCCGTTTTTCACAATTTATAATTTTGAAAGTTGTTCCAGATTGTTCTGACTTAGTACTACATTGTTCCAAAGTGATATTGCTCCATTCCAAACGATTTCCGAACAAAATAAAAACTATTTTTAGGCTGGCACTGTTTTATGGAAAATCGAATATTTCGACATTATTATACATTGTTCTAGTTGTTCTAAACATTGTTCTAAAAGAACAAATCCGTTAAGTAGAATCCTAAGTCCAAATGTAAAAAAAAGTTTTTTTCATAAACCAGCGGATCAAGAGTAAATCATATTAATTTTCTGGTTCAAATAGAGCCCTTTTGTATTTTGAGTTGTTCTAGACAAAAATTAGAGTAGCGTAAGAATGTCATACCGCCATCGTCTTTCAAAATTTGAAAAATCGATTTTCCAGCACACGACATCAACACATGTTTTGAGAGCCTAGAACAACTCATAACAAAAAGGACTGTTGGAACAATTAAGAACACGTGTTAATCTTGACGTCGGTTGCCGGAAAATTGTTTTTTTATAATTTTGAGAGAATAGATAGTTGCACTACATTCACACTCTAGATCTATACTTTCTAAGCCTAGAACAACTCATAACAAAAAGAACTCGATTGGAACAAGTAACAACACGTGCTTAATCTTGATGTCGGATGCTGGGAAATTATTTTTTTTATAATTTTGAGGGAACATATAGTAGCACGAAATTCGTACTCTAGAACTATAATTTTTAAGCTTAGAACAACTCAAAACACAAAGGGCTCGATTGGAACACGAAAAATAGTTTAAGATGAGAGTCTAATAGGCTATTTATAAAAATTTTTTGCTTATTTTTGAACTTGTAATTCTACTGATGCATTTGCCCTTTTAGAAGCAGCAGAACAATTTATATCACTTTGGAAAAATGTAGTACAAAGCTAGAACAATCTGGAATAACCGTCGAAATTATAAAATAAAAACGCGGTACAAACTACACACACCTCAGAAGATGCCCATTTGTTTATGAATCTTTAAAAATAAATCTTCAGATAAGAGTAACGCAGTAACAGAATGTCTCTTCCAACTAGTGAACTATCTGTATGAGACAGGCGAGGTACGCAAAGGTTCAAACGTAACACCATAGTTACTATACCAAAAAAGAAAGGTGAGGATAGGTCTAAAAATTTTCAAACAAAAAGTGTGACAGAACATGTGTTAAAAATATTAACTAATTGTACAAAGACGGATAGAATGCGCTGAAGACATACTAGTTGAAGATCAATTTGGGTTTAAGCGAAACAACGGAACACAGGAGGCCATTTTAGCTTTAGATGTGTTAATGGAAAAACAATAGAAAAACGAGAAAGCTTTGTAGATCTGGGAAAAGCATTTGACAATGTAAAATGAGAAAAAAGGTTCAAAATATTCAAAAAATAGGGATAGACAGATAGTACATAGCTTATACAAAAAAAACCAACAGCTGTAACAGAATTAGAGCAGGAACGTAGAAAAATAGATACTAGAAAAGGGGTCAGACAGGAATATGCACTATCCCCGTTAGTTTTTAACTTGTATATAGAAGAGGTAATGACTGTCAAATGAGAAAGCCATTTGGAATTATTCTGCAGAGACAAACAATTAATATACTGAGATTTGCAGATGATATAGTGGTATTAGCATCCAGCAAGGAAGAGTTAGAAGCAGCTTTTAATGAAATGGAAACAGTACCAACAGAGCGATACGGCATGAACATTAACAAAAATTATAACTAGAATACTAGTATGCAAAGAAGGGGATAATTTGTCAAAAACAAGAATACAAATTGGAAACGAAAACTCACAAGAAAGCCAATTAATGCTAGATGGTAAAAGTACAAAAGATATACAACAAAGATTAGCACAAGACCAAGCTGCATTTAACAAGAAAAAGATTGCTGAAAGCATATGTGTGGAGCACAGCACTGTACGGCTGTGAAACGTGGATAATAGGAGAAGCGAATAGGAAAAAGATAGAAACCTTTTAAATATGGTACTACAGATAAAGTTAAGAACAAAGAGGTTCTAGAAATAGCAAGAGAAGAATGAAATATGTGGAAAACAGTAAAAAAATAAAAGAGAGATAGGATGATAGGACACGTTTTAAGGCATGCGGGAGTAGTGCAGGATATATTAGAAGCAGAGAAAGGAAAAAAAGAGAGGTAAAGGTAGAGCTTGATTAAACACACGGACAGTAAAAAAATGTAGGCTGTGGGAATTTCAAGGAAATGTGTAGGTTAACTCAGAATAGGAAAAATGAAGGTATGTGTCCAACCAGTTCGAGGACTCAAAGACCTAATGATGAAGAAAAATAAAATCACACACAAGGAATTGTGTTCATGGTCGGTCGAATATTATAATGTACTAAAAGTCAAGTAAATAAATAGTTTTAATTGATATTGAGAAAATAATTTGTTTTCTCAGAAAATTGTTTAAAAAAATTGTGGAATATGGACAAGGTAACGGCGACCAACGTGTCAATTTTTATCCAATACCCGACTTATACGTATAAAAACTTTTCTAAGGTAATCTTTACACGATTATCAAGAAAATACAAAATGTTTGTAAAATGTAAAAAAATTCAAAATAGTAATTCTGGACGACTTTACAATTTGAAAATTCTCAATGGATACTCAATATACAAAATTATTGGTACAAGTTATAACAGAAACCCATAAGACAACGGTGCTATTTATCAAATACTGTTTAAAAAAATAATAAACTAAACCTTACCTAAGTCGCTGGTACAGAATGCCTGAGCAAGTTCTTCAGCACTGCAGGGTCGACATTCTATAACAGAACAATTCATATTAGCGCTCTACCTTAAGGAAAAAGGAAGTTATTAACTAATTGTTTAGCTAATGAAAAGTTTGTTGTAAAAAATGCATGGTACGCAAGATATAGCCGAGTTTCGAGTCACATAATTCTAATAATTATTTAATAGATATACCTTCGCTAGGGTCGTACGCTCGCGTTCCCCTTGGTAGTGATTGTAAATCATACTCTATTTCAGCTATTCGCTTAATCATGCTATCTCCATCAGTCGCTTCCATATAAAGGGCTACTTGTCCATTTCTACTTTGAAAGCATCTGGAACAAAAGCATTTATAAATATAGCAGGATTGTTAATAACAAAGAGGCTAAATCATTCTACGGGTCTTGTGCAGTGAAGCGTAATTTAATAAAAAAAAAGAAAATCCTAATTGTATTAAACCTGCTAAGTAAAACCCTGCACTTTGACTATATTTTTCACTTAAATCTTGCAGATACAAAATACTATTTTTATGTTGTATTGTTGGAACCTTGGCATTCTTCAACTGTTTTAAAGATTGAAAATAGAAACCTTAGAAATAATTCTTTCATCCTAAAACCAAGAACAATTCCGGAAACATAGGAAATATAAAATGAATGTGAAGGAATTTATGTGGACAGAGTAGAGCAAAATGGACGTCTGACGCTTCATTCGCTTTTTTCATACCAACCGACATATATATATATATATGTGTGTGTGTGTGTGTGTGTGTGTGTGTGTGTGTGGTGTGTGTGTGTGTGTGTGTGTGTGTGTGTGTGTGTGTGGTGTGTGGTGGTGGTGGGTGGGTGGGTGGGTGGGTGGGTGGGTGGGTGGGTGGGTGGGTGGGTGGGTGGTGTGGGTGGTGGGTGGTGGGTGGGTGGTGGTGGTGGTGGGTGGGTGGGTGTGTGTGTGTGTGTGTGTGTGTGTGTGTGTGTGTGTGTGTGTGTGTGTGTGTGTGTGTGTGTGTGTGTGTGTGTGTGTGTGTGTGTGTGTGTGTGTGTGTGTGTGTGTGTGTGTGTGTGTGTGTGTGTGTGTGTGTGTGTGTGTGTGTGTGTGTGTGTGTGTGTGTGTGTGTGTGTGTGTGTGTGTGTGTGTGTGTGTGTGTGTGTGTGTGTGTGTGTGTGTGTGTGTGTGTGTGTGTGTGTGTGTGTGTGTGTGTGTGTGTGTGTGTGTGTGTGTGTGTGTGTGTGTGTGTGTGTGTGTGTGTGTGTGTGTGTGTGTGTGTGTGTGTGTGTGTGTGCGGAAAAGGTGTTAAAATAACATATTTATTTTCAAACGTAAAACCCAACACGTTTAAAACAGAACAAAACAACAAGAGGAGATAATATTTCTCGGTAAGCGTAGCAACAAACAAACCTTAATGGGTTATTGGAAAAGAACAGCCGTTGGAATTTATGTAAACGTGGTTTGTTGGCTAAAATTTTGATCTTAATCTTGAAGGTAGTATAGGAGAGAACCAAGAAAAGATCAAGATAGAATAAAAATGTATTGAGTACAAAAGGGATGCATATAATTAATTCGGAGACAGTATCGTAGGAAGACTTGAATAAAATCAATAATTTCAAGGATATTTAGAAGCAAGCACGCGTCGATTAAAAGGTGGGAGAATGGAGCCAAGCAAGGTGATTGGTGTAAATTGTACAAGAAGGGCAGAGATCCAGCTGGTGGAGGCATATGTGTAAGATAAAGCTATAGATACAAGGGGGATGAAAGATGTTTGTTCAAGTTGGAGGCGTAGATAAATGGAAAAGTAGAGGCTAAATTAGAACGGCGGTTAACAGTTTTTGAAGCGGTTTACCGAGTATTGTAGTGTTTGTTATGAAAATTCACGAGAAACCGATGTTCGTTAAAGGTTTTTCGCTGGAACACCGGACGGTTGGAAAACAATTTCAAAAATTATAGGAACGGGTACTCAAGCGTACGTGCCAATTTAGAATGGGGGGTGGAGGGGCGAATTTTACTTATTTAATGACTGGCAGAGAGGGGCCGAGCTCTCTTCGATTTCATCCATCATTCGTGATAATAGTTACTTTCAAGTGAACTAGTGCAATTTAATAAAAATTTATGTAGAAGCCAATAAAGCATTTTTTTGTTAAAACGTTAAAGTGGTATGTAAGTACAAAGCTTATTATTTTGGTATTGGAATGCACGGAAGTATTCGAATTTGAAATTGTTTGGATGATGAAAAAAAGCGATCCATTGTTTATCTGTCAGTGGAGTATTGAGGATTTTCTCCAAACATTCATTTAAAAGGTCATCCATCCTTTTCATTTCATCAGGGAATTGAAAAAATGGAGATGTACGTAAAAAGTATGTCATCTTTGGAATAAATAGACAATTTTTAAGTAGGAAGTAAGCGGTGCGAGTGGTTACATTGTCTAGTCGCTGCGTCAGCAAAGCAAGCTTCTTCATCTTCTTTTCAAATAAGGTTTTAAATGCATTTTCAAAAACAGGAGATTCAAGAATTTCAAGTAAATCTTTTCTTTGAATCCGAATGCCTGGTGACAAAGTGTTAAAGCGGCTTTCTATTCCCGGGTCCACTTCATCAGAACAGAAAAATAGTTCACATTTGTTTGAGTTAATCTTCAAATCGACGTACCCCGTCATATCGATTATCCTTTTAAAATTTTCATATACTTCTTCTGGCGCTTCTTCTGGAGCTCTGTTGAAAGACTTTCAACAATTGGATGAACAGACAGACAGAAGGTCAAGGGTCCACAAGGATCTCCTTGTTGGCATCCGGTTGCAGATGAAATTAAGCTGTCACCGTAAAATAAATGTGATGGCTTTGCATAGCACTGTTGCATGAAGTAAAAAATTGATGGAGTCGTAGCCTTTATCTGGCGTTACATTTGCTCTCTATCGATCGTGTTGAAGGCATTTGCAAAATCGATCTTGAGGAGGATTTTGCTATAATTTGTGGGACGAGTGACGTAGTTTCGTACTGCATGAATGCAGTTTTCACAGCCCAACTTCGTTGCCACTCCAAACTGATTCGGCCACAGATAACTCGGTAGGTCTTTTTGAACATCTCTGCAAGCTAATTTTGCAGTTAATCTGCGTATTGCATTTCCTACTGCAATTGGGCGAAGTCCGCTATCTTTCTAGTGGTAAGCGCACAGAGCAGGGTTCTGTAAATAATTGGACATATTTTTCATTCAGTTTGCCCTCCAGGAGAAAAGTGCATAATGACGTAATACTAGTAAGTGCACGTTGGCCAGCTTCTCCAGCAGAAGTAGAAATCACTTCCTTAAAGAACTGAGGTCGAGGACCGTCGACATCTGAGGCCGAACTAGAAGGGAAGGAGTTGATGGCATTCTTTACGGAAGCTTCTAGGGGAGTGAAAGGAAGACATTCCTCGTTGTCATCCTCAAAGGTTATTACTTTTATTGACGTCGGATGCTTGGCTGTCAATTGTAGGAACGTATACTTGCTATTAAATTAAAATATTAAGCAGAACTTACAAACTTGAATGCACGCGTTTGTACCTTTGTACTACAATTAGGCATGGGATATCAATAGTTTGCTCGCCTAAATCGCCGTTTCTCTTCAGCACATTGGGCAGCAAAGTGTGGTGCTTTCTTGGCTTTAAACTTTGTTGTTGTAGACTTTACACATAGCTTTTGAATTATTGTATGTACAAATCTGGTATATTGAATTGTTGAAACTTACTCGTGCTAAACATTCTATTACAATACGTATAATTAAAAGATGCCACTCGCGAGATTATCTTAATAATCAATTCATTCCTTCACCAAAACTACCATTTTTATATGCGGACAAACCAATACCCATTTTATTTCCCATTTTTACATACCCTACACTTTTACACGCCAACTCGCACAGGCGTAAATGTTAAATTTTAACAACATAAATTACTAAATACAAGACAGCTAAACTAATTGCCAAAAACTAAAACCTAAATAATTTTCAAGACAAAAAAAGTACCAACTTCATAAGGTAACTCAAAATTTGTTCAATTCTGTGTATAATTTTTGTTTTTAATTACAATGTCTATCAGCCTAAGATTTGAAGTAAAGATACTGTCGGATCTGTATATCTGATATTGCACGTGAAATGTTTGTAGATTGTTCTCACTTTTGTCATTGAAGGCATAGGATTAAAGTCAATGTCTTCTCAGATCAGAACACTTTCAACGCCCACGTCAATTGTACGTCTTAACCAAATATTAAGAAATAATCAGCTCTATTGACTACATTTCATCATAATAGTTCAGCAAACAAATAATAAATGCTGCTTGGACATGAGGTGATAAGTATCATTTGTACCTTAAATTTATTATAACAAGAAGTAGGTGAGAATTGCTACGACAACAAACACCAGAGCAATTAACACTAGGTCATATTTAGATTCTTAATCTAAATCTTTCTTTAGCTCAAAAATAATATTTACAGACACCTTAACATTAAGATACTTTGGAACAATAAATGTCACAACTTCGGGCTACTCATATAAAGACTCACCTATTTGCTTTATAACCATCATCTTGGTGTGAATATAACGGCAATAAAGACCTCGGCCCTTCCAAAAATAATCGAAAAGCAAGGTGCTTTTCGCTATCTGGATGGACTTTCAAACAAGCTCGAAATTCTTTGTCCTGTCCAGGTAACCGAAGCAATATTCGAAGTGCGCCTCGAGGGTATAACCATGTCACTCTGCCTGCTGTGCATCTTAAATATACTGGCGTAACACCTCGATCTTCAGGAAATGTTGTTAGGCCACTGTAAATAAAAGGAACGTTAGAAAAAGCGTGAATGTCATAAGTTTTAAATTTAGTAAAGGATGTTTAATAAAAGTGTGCAGTTTTTAAAAATGAAATAAATCATCCAAATTCAGGTAAAATTCAAAACTTTTATTTAATTTAATACAAGATACACCCATTTATTAATGAAAAATGGTATCGTGAACGTGTCCGTCTCAGCTTTCTCTGTAGGACGTCGTCCGTAGGTTAAAATTTTCGATATCTCCTATGCAGACGTCTCTGTCGATATCACCGATTCCCCGTTGAATCTGTCTTCAATTCGGCGATCGTTTGAGGTTTGTTCGCGCACACTTCACATGATCTTAGAGACCATACGTTGGTCACCGCTTTAAAGCAAAATTTTTCTTTTGGGATGTATGGCAGTTAGCACCTTCCTTCATCAATTTTGTTATTCTCTTTATCTCCCCAAAGCAGGCAACAAAAATGCTGCCATTTAGAGTAACTGAATTTCACCATCTTCAAAAAACAAAGGGTCAACCACGCCTCGTGTCAAAATCCACACCAAACTGTTATTACGTTCCATTTCGTATGTGTAAATTTTCTTGCCTCCTTGATTTAAAGACCATTTCAGTTTCTACTTAACTAAATATACAGCTTAGCTACACTTGCACTGTTGCAAGTTTGTAATAATCTCAGTTAGGCAACCAACTTTGCTAGTTCTTTTATTTAATTTGCAAGTCCGCATTTGACGTATTATACTTTCTGGTTCCTTACCTAGGGAGGTATTTTAAGGAATTTCCAAAGTGTTGCTATTTAAATAAAATAAAAAATCGCCTTTTGGATTCTTTGTCACTATGTTTACAAGAGTTGGTTTTGCAATGAGGCTTTCTACTAATACGTTATTAAAAGCTTTATTTATAAAGTGTATTTCGCGTTTGTCATACATAAACGCGTAATTTAAATTATAAATCGAAACTGTTGTTTCTTTACTGTGGAACGATTTATTAACCGTAAACCCAATCATGCAGCGAGAAAGAAAATTTTTTATGCTGTTATCAAGTGCATGCACAAGTTGTGTTACGATACCATTAAAGTGTACACGCGGTTTGTTAGCAATTTTTTGGTAATGCTTAAAAATGTTATAAAATATACTATTAAAAATCAAGATACAGATTTCAACCGATTTCAAAAATATGTTTTAGGTTTTAATATTAAAACTTACTGTTTCGTTTTAGTGTAACGGTTCTTTACTTCTGGAAGTTACCAGAACCCTTCAGAGTCTGCTAACACTTACTTTACTCTTTTACAATACGTAGGTTGCTTGCATTCTAGAAATGTCAAGAGTTTAATTTGTAAACCTTTATCGACTATTTAATGCTGTAAAATCTGGTGCTAGTTTGGTAATTGTATTTAAATGTACTATTGTAAATATGTATTTTCTTTTTGTCTGTATGTTTTAGTAGTAAGATTATGACGATGTTTATACACACGTGAAGCCCTATCTATATTTATTTTATAGTTATCTAGGCTTATTGGTGTATTTAGAATTCGAAACTGCTTTACGCTTGTCATCATGTTTTCCATGTACTATGGAGTTCAATACACATAATCTGAATTCGTCATTGTATTGTTTTAACCGTTCTATAATTATAATTATAATTAATTAGTTGTTTGATGCGTTAATGTAGAATATTATTAATTACGGTTGTTACACGCCACTTAGCGTTGTAATCCTAAGGTATGCGGCAATATTTAAAGGGCGTATAATGGTGTAGTTCTTTTATTTATAAATTACGCTTTAGCTTGATTGTTACTTATATATAAATTAGTACGTGAGAAGTAAAGAATTCAGATGTTCATCCTTAAACCAGCAGTTTCATATTCATCAAAGTTACTTATTAGAGTTATATTTTACATGTGTTTTTGAGTTAAATTATTATTTCAGGTGTGTTAGCGTGGCATTCGTTTTCTTACTTGTCTTTCGGGCGAACATGGCGTTACTGATTTCATTCTTTTCTTACTTACCCGCACGTCTTACGCATTTTGCATGATCTGCTGGTTTCAGCTTTTGTGTCAATTGATTCTTGAAAATATACGTATAAAGATCCTTTTTCAGTATTCGTTGTACCGAGCTGTTGTGAACGACGGCGAATCGACTACTTCAACTATCGCAAATGTTTGTTACGTTCGAACATTGCCACCATGTGATGTTTTGGTTTCAACCAATCCTAATTCTTGGATTTTCTGTGCCAATTTTGAAACTGTTGCTGCGGTAAGGGGACTGTTGCGTTCATAAATCGTGTGAAGTTTGCGGGAAGTCTCTGCGTATCACTATCTGTTTTTGTAATGAATTTTCACAATAAGGTACTGAACCGCTCCATTGCTACTAGAAACAAAAACGTCAAATGCTTTTCGAATCAGAGTCATAATAGACAACGAAAATGACAACCAGTCCTGTCAATTTTCACCAAAAAAAGATCCGCAAAATTAAAAGACTGCGCACTTTATGAAACGCTCTTCACTAGCTGTATGGTACAGTAGGTATTGCATAGTCGAAAATTTTTAATAGTGAAAAATTATTATTCTTGATCGAGGCTTAAAATTCAAGTTACATCATTCTACAATCTGTAGAAAGACATTATGGCAGGTATCAAAAGTCCAAGTAAATAGAGTAAACGAGAGGAATGCTTGATCATTTCAGACAAACGAGGCACTGTGTTGGAGTCTGAACTTCGCAGTTTAAGGATCCTTATAGACCAGGGGTGGCAAACTTTTGAAACTTGCGGTATATATTATATCTCAAAATCCCTAACGGTCTACCACCACTAATGGTTATAAACTAAACGGAAAACCGTTTGCTTTACGTAATTAGTACGTTGTAGCAATAAAATTAAAGAAATAGCTTTTCTACACTTTGACTTCTGAATTGTTTTTGGCTAGATGTTTGACATTCCACATTCTCCATAAGTCTCTCATTTTGCTCAGACATTATACATTCCTATGCATCAAAAAATTTCTATGTTCAGCGTGTTTCTTCAAGTAGAACTATAAAAAGACGACTTTGCAAATTTCTAATTCCAATAGAATTAGCTATTTTAAAAAGTCTTCAATATATTATACTTTGAGAATTTTTAAGCACAAAACTTGCTAGTGTACGATGCAGCTGGCAAAACTTAGAATTTCATTATCATTTTTGCACAATATTACAAAAATTATACGTCACAACATAGCTGGACCTCTACACCTTGCAAAACCCACCGATTTTTTGTATTGGAAATTTTTGTATGCTGATACAATAACTCTTTTCTGGTCGTCTTATCTTCAAAAATCTAGTCACACAAAAATGCATAATTCAGCAGAACTGTTCGACATCAAACCAGCTTGTACACAACGACTACCAGTTAAATATCCATAGGAAATAAGCTGGCATCGTCACCTGTTTCATAAACTCAAATGTCAGCATAATTCTACTTACTGTAATATTGTCGTCAAATGATATAGAAATGAATGAGATAAAGTCATTAAGCGAATAATGCATGAGTGACAGTTATAAGGGTGTATTTAAAGAACCGATAGAAAGAGAACTAAAGGGACATTTCGAAAATCAACTCGTAATTTAGGATTGCTCATCAGTCCAAATACGGCAATTTCGTTTATTGAGCTAGAGATTGATCGCATCGCTAAACAAAGAAAATAGTGGATCTTCTTTAAGCTTTTTAAGCGCCCCAAAGACTAAAATGACAACCATTCTGAAGGTAGGTCAGCTTCAATTCTTGCACAACTTAAATTCTGTATGCTTTTAAACCAAGATCATTATTTAAAATACGACAAATTCTTGCACATGATAAGCCAAGTTGTTGATGCGGCGCAGAATCGCTTCATCCTGCTCATCGCGTACTCTCGGCTACTGCAGTTATATTTACTTCATTACGCGCTAGATGTGGTCTATTTGGTCTATAATGAAAATTGGGTTCCAAATTTTCGGCGGTACAGCGAATAGTGCGCTCGGTAGGCCGATTATGTGGACGATAGGTTGCTCTAAGCGCACGAAACATATTTCTCATAGAACGCTGATTTTCGTAATACAGCTGAATATTTGTTGACGCTGTGCTGGGCTGTCTTTCCATGATAGAATGTCAAACTATACTGAACACAAATACAGTGACAGTTCAAACTTTTGATAGTTTGAACTGTCTAAAAATCCCTGCTGGAAACTATCTCTCAATGAATCACCCGTTAGTAAAGTACCGAAGGCAGTGGTGAGATTTTGAAAACTAGTGTGTACTGCCGTAATAATATGGCTACCTGCACGAATTGCTCAAACAAGTGGGCTATGTGGATCAGATGAGCTGTGCTTGTTAGAAAGCAGGAAATGAAAAATACTGATGGTTCCAGGAAATCCTAAAAAAAATTGGCATTTAAATAGTGAGTAATAATATGAGCTTTTATGTCTGCGTTTTTTAACCATGTACATGTGAATTTTAAAACTAAGTTGTAGATGGTTGGTATTGACGTAGTAGAAAATTAAAGGCAAAATAGTTATTTAATTGGATAAATTAAGGACAGAGTAGTGTATATTGATTTTAAAATTAGTTTTATTGGTAAAATTTAGTATTAGTTAAAGTGAAACATTATTATTTTAAATGGACAATGAAAAGATAAAAGAAAAATTGTTTTAACTGCTTTCTGTTATTTTAAAAGCATTTACAAAAATTGGGATAATGTTAGATAATTTAATATGGAAAATGGAGAAAAGTTTAGGGTGTTATTGCTGGATTTGAATTAAGTGTTTGCTTTAGGTTTTCGTTTAGTGATACAATGTAATTTAATGTTTTTTAGGATTTCTATTAATAATACCTGGTCAGCTTGAAGTTAAGAAATTTAGTGTTTTTTGTATATTTGTATTTATATCGCTACTATTTGTTGTCAATAGAGGTTAAATGTAGGTTGAACTCTATTTGAATTTATTTAGGAACTACGCAAAGTCAGTTAATTGTAAAGGATATCCAGCTACCCCAATGATGGAATCGTTATTTGGAAGCCGTTTGATTTTTCAATTTTATTTGATTGGACCACAGATTAAATAAGTGTTTTAAGGTATTTTAGAGAACGGTAAGAACCCAAGTAAGCGAGGCCTATTCGGAATAACCGTCTTTCGTGCAAAGATAATATCGAAGGAATTGCTGTGACACCCTTAATTATGACAATCATAAAAATCTTCCGGTGTAAGTAACGCAATTGCCATTTTATTTTTATTTCGCATTTTTCTATTTACTTTTTAAATTTTTCCATAGGAACCCACTTCCACCCCTTGAGGGCAAATCAAAATTTAAATAAAATATTCCGAAAAATAAAGTGTTGACTAAAACAGTATACGGGTTTATTCATTTCAGTTGCGTATTAAGCAATACGCGTGAATAATCAAAAACTATCAAATGTCTGTGGTAAGAAACAACAAGATTTGATGAGATTCATCATAACAATTATTATTCATTAACAAATATTGTCAAAGTTGGCAATACTATACAAGCAAAAGCCATCACTGGATTATGCAAAACTGCTACAGCATTAGCATATAGCGGACGTTGTTACAAATTAAAGGTGTTAAATTGTTAAAAAAACACGTATATGTATAACCACCTCAGTTACAGCTCATCCTTTGCTCTTGATTGAAATGCCCTGATATTTAGATCTGATTCTTGCCAGATGCCAACACAATTTCAAGTGTGTTTTATTTACTGACTCTTGCGTACTGTTAAATATAAACATGACGCATCACGGGTGCTTTATTATTCTGGAGTACTGTCATGTCGTACTCAATTGCTTTTCATTGTATACAATGCGCAAAAAGGTCTGGGCTCTGCCTGCTTCTTGTCATACTCAAAAATAATAAGCAACTACAATGAATTATGATACGGTTTCTGTAATAAGTAGACGACCAGAGCATTTACTCAACTTGCTCGTGGCCTAATATAAAAATTTTGATGGACAGCGAAGTTATCAATTAATGTGAGAAATTAGTACGGTTGTCAAATTAGTTCTCTGAAATGTCCCGCCCAAATTTTCAGTTCTAGTTCAAGTTGTTTTAAACGCTTATGTATATGGTATTACAAAGTTGTGTGGAAGGACTAGTGGGTATTAATAAGAGCAATTAAGTATATGTTAAACATATATTTGTGTGTTATCGGCTTAGCTATAAAAGAATCCGTTTATTTTCTACATAATTCTGTACAACACCTAAGCATTTATTTAATCCTTTTTCCAATTTTAGCAACCCTATTAAAATTCCTTGATAGTGTAACAAACTTTACTTGACTATTGTATTCGGCTCAATTATTCACAAATACAGAGAAACCTTAATGTAGTAAGACGCCGATACTTGATAATAATTACTACAATATTTAGTAACACTAAATTCCTTCTTAACACGACGACTACACGATATTTACTACTAAATTTGCTTCGTAATTTATCTACACAAGCACTTACTTTATATACACATCAAACATATTTATTTTAACGATTTATCCAATAATTTATTTAACAGTCTTACAGGTTCATACTGCCACTAAAACTGAACTGACCCTCACGTCGTACAAGTTAATATGTGTAACGTACATAGCTTTTAGAGGCTTTTATAAATCATAGGATGACTCTCGATTCTTCCTTTTAGCTGCTTTATATTGGTTCTTTAAATGCACCCTTGATGTACTTTTTTTCTAAATTAGTGAACAAAAGAAAGTCAACACTATTAGGTCAGTAGGTGAATCAGTTCAAATTTGCTTCTGCAGAATTTAATTTCGCACTATGTCGTTAGCGGTTTCTTACAGAACAACTATTTTAATTTTGGACTGCATTTCTCGTACCTCTATTAACAGCACACCGTCCATCTTCAAGCAAAACTCCATCTCAGAAAACTGTTGATATACAGGTTTTTTCAGATGTTTTCTGGTAGCGTTATTTATTCGTTATGCATCAATTAGATCGATTGCTGTGTAGTGGAAAAGTCCCAATATGTACCAAGTCGCATTTGCAGTAATTTCAGAAGAAAAAAATGTTGTTTTTCAACGAAGCTAAATGCTTTTCACAATTTTTCACATGCTTTTTTAGATACGACAAAATTGGGTTTCATCGTAGATATTTTTTCGTATCCAAATCTTCGTGCTGCATTCTTAGAACTCGTGTTTCAGATATACTTACTTCCTTAAAAAACTATCTTGTAGCATTATACACCAATCTTGGTGTCGAATTCCAAACATTTGCCAACAAAATAAAATCTTTCAAACAATGGTGTTCCTCTTTTTTCTAAAACTGCAGCACCAGACCAAGACTTTGAACACTATTTCTGATTTATCCATCGATCCAAAATGTCAACTGCAACTGTAATAAAGCGGTTCCTAGATAAATTTTGACTTATGATTCTTCAAAGTTTTGCTTAACAAGATTTTGATAGACCGCAACAATAGCTCGATCACTTTAGCAATTTCAATAATATAAGTTATGCTTGAAAAAGATTAACTAAAGAGCTGGATCCGATATTATATATGATATAACATTTGCGCTGAAGTTCCCGCTCACAGAGATTCATACAGCTGCGTATTTGTATTTTTCAAACATTTCAAAAAGATGAGTGACTAGATATCTTTAAACTCAGGTATAAAATAAGGTGCAGTGCGTTATGGTGAGAAGAATACTTGAAATATGTTTCAACAAAAAATCCAAGGAAGCAAACTTGAACTCGTGACGCTAAATACAACAGTATTACTCTTGTAATGTTTTCCCTTATATTTAGAAAACTTCTCACACTTCATACTTTTCATGTTGAGACAGATTGACGATTCAAGGGTGTTATGTTCCTGGACCACGACAAACCTCTTCTCTCCATTATCAAGCTTTGAATGGCAAATGGAGAAAAATTAAATTTGTACGGTTTAATCTGCGCTTATTTGTTTTCTGTAAACCGCGGTGTTTGTTGATCGCAGATTGTTTCTTTCGAAGGTATTAGTTTGCATGGATTGCGGCGGGTTTCTTGCTTTGCTTGCTGTCCAAAAACGGAATAAACTCGTGGCAGGTGCGGTTATTCTATATGAGGTCAGTAAAGCATTATATTTTGATCGGTCCTTGTTGTAGTATGTACCAACCTCACTCAGTTTCAGTTGTACTAAACCTTCCGTCCCTAGGTGGCAGATGAAATGAGGGATTTACGACCATCAAGATGATGGCTGCGGTTATCAACGGTATTGTCGTCGACGTGAACAGTCTTCGTCATCTATTAGCAGTTGCCAAAGAAAGTAGTGCCTCAGGTTACGACGGGTTAAAAATCGGCTATGTTTCGTATGCAAACCAAAAATAAGTGGAAGTCATGGCAGACGCAAGCATTCAATAGTCGATGCAACGCAAACCTACAGGTCTTTGTCGAAGGTGATCACCAGGACAGTCTTAGACAGATTAGATCTTCCATCTCGTCGGCGCTGGAGAACATCTGGAGATTAATATCTCTATAGCAGGTCGTTACGATAGGTGTAGCACTATTCTCATTGGCGGTTTCGTAGATTTTAACAGTAGTGCGCTTGCGTGACTTTTTATTTCAATAAGAGCTTGCTAATCAGTGATCGTTATTAGTGAAAACAATCTCGTCGTGCTCTAACTATAGGATTGTTCGGTTTCACAACTCCACATATAGACCGTGCATTTTGATGAAATCCGAATTCCTAACTTATGGTTAATCGTAATAAGATGGTTCCGTATTTGCTTTGCGCCTGGGCACATTGCCGGTTGTGAGGTGTCCTGTCACAGTCCTTTTGTTCATTTAGCAATTTACCGCTAAGCAATTAACATATAAAAAATCAAATGTGTAATTTTTAAAAATTTATTTTTAGAGGCTTTGCTTTATTCATATACGACATCGGCAAAGAAATTTCACGCACGGACGTCTATAGCAACAGAATTCCATACTATCTCATCCACGAAGAATCTTTCCTGTTGAAATATCCGTTGTAGTTCACCGTCGCAAAAACGAATTCTCTGACAACCGTACTATAAACGCCTCTCCAAAATTACGCACAATTCTTACTTCAAATGCCCACGCTTTCATAGGCTGCAAATCTTGCAATATCCGAGATCAGGTAGCTGTAATCTGGTGCTACAGCCGCCAGCGTTTTGAACAATCTGCAAAAGTACTTCGTTCCCAACTGCTGTAGCACCAGATTACAGCTCTCAGATCTCGAATCTTGCAAGATTTGTACCCTATGAAAACGTGGGAGTTGGAAGTAAGAATTGTGCGTAATCTTGAAGAGACGTTTATAATAAGGTTGTCTAAAAATTCGTTTTTGGGACGTCAACCTGCAATGAATATTTCAACAGGAAATATTATTCTAGTTACATCCGAATCCACCAGACCCCAATTTCACCTCCACAATAGTAATAACCTATCCCAAGAGTGACACCTGTAAGCGAACTTGCCTAAATTCCGACAGTTCCTAACAGCTACAACTCCAGATTTCCCTTCACAGAAATACAAAGACATGGACCGCACACACTAACAAAGATATTAATACATAACATACAAAATACCACTGTTAACTTCATCCCGATTAGACACATCACAACAAAACCACCATCAAGGTGAACAAACGATTTAAACAATACCAGAAAATCCCTACTACTTAATATACATAGATTCTAAAGAGCACGACAAAACCCCCTACTCGCCAAGTTAGATATCCCAGAACTCGAATAATGCTACTCCAGAGAACGAAACGTATACCAACATAATACCTGAAATGCTAAAATGCGACGCTACCAGGACATCATTTCGGAACCAAATGCCGGCCCTTGGAAAATTTATCGAAGACATCAAGCCACCGATCCCTTATATCCTAATCTCACCGTTAAACAAACAACTTTTTACCATAGACAACAGTTCTTCTATCCTATTTGATTTAGCGATCCCGTCTCGAATCCCGAATGTCCTTAACCTACAACAACAGCAAATAGCAGACAACACAATGATCCCCCCACTACAGCATCAGACACATAACTATTGACTGAAGACCTTGACTCAGCAATAGTCAAACTCCATCCCCTAAAAGCACTTGGTCCTGGTCAAATTACCAATCTTATCATCCAAAAATACTGATCAGTCCTCAGATCATTCATTCACAACTTTTTCTAAAATCGTTTATCAACAGACATGTGCTCTGATCCTTTCAAAGCAGCAACTATTACATTGATACTCAAACGTAATAAATCCGCCGATGACATCCAACTTCCTGTAGACCTATTGGAGTACTTTTCTCCTAAGGCAAGTTTCTCCAACATATATTATACTTCAAAAAATCAACTCCCACATAGAAAAAATACTTTCTTCTATCTTATTACCAACATGGCTTCAGACAAGGCCACAGTGCTGAGAATACAATCAAATCCTTTATTTCTATAACAAAATTCTCTCCATACAAGTACGCACCCTTAAGTGGCCTAACATCCTAAACCAAATCAAACAAGCAAATTTCCCATAGAAAATTTAATAAATCATACATTTTTTCCTCATATCCCAAACCGCAACCTTCTACAATCTACAAATTCGTAACCAAACCCCTAACACAAGGATACCCACAAGGACACCGCCAATCCCTCACCCTATGGAACTTACTTAACTCTGAAACCTAAACATTCCCAACACCAATTTATTCGCATTTGCAGATGACCCAACGTTCCTTATCCACGGAAACTCTCAATTCTCCCTAGAAATCACACTCGCGTGCCTTATACAAAAGATTGAATCCTAGTTCACGTCTAGCAAACTCATTTCCCTTAAAAAAAACTTTTGCTCCTCAAAGAATTCCTAGATATCCGTCGAATTCTAACAACCCGCATTCGCGGCGCATCCATAACCCTATCCTAATCTGTCTACCTAGGAGTACACCTAGAAACCTGTTTTAAAACTCATACACCTACAACTAAACTAAGTTCAAAAACCAAGAATATCCTGTTTCAACCTACATCAATCGCTACCCATTTTCATACAACTCTAACGTACCACCCATAAATTAATCTATAATCAAATATTCATCCTAATAATCTGATATTCAGTAGAATCCTCCTCCCACCCCACCTCACCAATATCACGGAAAACTCGAAACACAATCATCTGACCGTTCCTATAATATATATCTTCAATCCCTACCGTACCACCATAACAGCCGCTCTATACACTATTACAAATATCTCCCCATAGACATGCAACTTTATGCACACATCCAGATACGCAATGTGAAATCCAAATCCCCTATCCAACTTCATGACAACTCTACAATATGACAAATATAAGATCCTCTCCATTACTAGAATGAAATTCTTAATCAATCTTCAACCAATCCTTGATCAAAAACTGGCAAAACATCTAGACCTTTTCCACTGTTCGCTGACGTCCTACTACACATCCCAATGGCAAGCCGCTCCACAATCCACTTCCAAACAGGACACGACAAATTTCGATTGAAATTTCACTCCTTTAAGTTGAACATTTCACCAATGTGCCTCTGCGCTTCTCGTGATACTCCCAAGATCTCATCTACTCACGTCCTTTTTCAACACCATTACAAACTACCTTTAAAACTTCATCAAACCTTGGTCCTTACTCCCCATTTTCTAGTATAAACTTCCTTACTACATACCAACACAGAGTTTAACCTTAGAATATAACACCCTAGCCCAACCAACCAGCAGCTGTAACAAGAGAAGGTACTCCACTCTACTGAACAACCACGATAATTGCCAAACGTTACACAGACACCACGCAGGCCGCATTATGGATTCACGAATGCAGACGTATGAAGCAAGAAGAAATAAGTATCACCCACAGAGGTAAACTATTCCCAAGCAAATGTGCGATGTTATTCTGTGCTACGTGAAGAATATTTATTTTGTTTTCTTTATGATTTTGATTTTTAATGTTATTATTTGAATTATTGTGTATAGTACTGTTTCTTTATTGACTTATTGTATTGTGCGAATGGTCATTGTGTAATTTGTTACGTTCCATTTCGTATTTGTAAATTTACTGCCTCCTTAATTTAAAAACTATTTCAATTTCTATTTATTTGAATATACGCGTTCGCTACACTTGTATCATTTCAAGTTAGATCGGTTGCGCAACCAATGGTACCGTCGTTTATTTAGTTCACAAATCCATATGTGTATATTACATTTTGTCTGCTTATCTAGGCATGTGTTTCATAAGAATTTCTAGGATGTCACTAGTTTAATGGTAATTAGGTAAGGCGCTTGTGTTATCTTTGAAAGATAGAAATATGCTCAAACTTATTTCTATTTATATGGAGTTTCCGTAATTATTCTCCGAAAACAATTTTATAGAGCTTCACTGTATGTCTAGCGATAGCTCGCGTTGTATCTTCTATAATAATAATATAAACCCAATCTGAAGGTTACAAAACGTCATGATCAAAAACGTGCTTTCTCTTTTTAAGGAACCGGTAGGCGAGTTGGGAAGTGATGTTCCTTTAATAGAAATGTTAATATTTTCAGTCGGTTTGTAACAAATATTGTTCGAATTTTAACGTATATTCTGAGTCGTATATTTTACTCCCACATTGTTAGATTCTTTGAACATTAGCTAACTTGCTCGTATTACACAAATTGTCGTTACCACACATTTTGTTTGGCTGTCGTTGTATGCAGATGAAGTTATGATGAGATAAGGATCTTGCAGTTAGCTAAGACCGTCAAAAGCCTACGTGAACGAACATCATTACATGCCAACCTGTACGATTGCTCGATTACTTCATTTACTTAAAATAAGTGGATCTGTTGATAGTAAGTAAATATTTAGAAATTATGAGCAACACATTGTTGTCTACTTAATACTTTTATTATTAGAATAAGGATTTAGTGTAGTTTGGTATGATGTTTTTATGTTGATGGATAACTGTATTAATTGGTTTCGAAATTCTAGATAGACTTGATAATTATCCATCAGTTGTGTTAGTGACTAATTATTGTTGTTCATTGGTTGATTGCACCTAAGTCCACTAAATATTAATTATGTGTACTAGGTTTAGTAGCTGCTAGTGATGCGAGCTCGTCATCGTTTAGTTCAGCAGCTAGCAAATAAGTACGTACGATTTATGCATAACTATTTAGGCTTATTGGTGTATTCAGAATTTGAAATTGTTTTACGCTTGTCATCCTGTTTTCTATGTGCCAACGAGTTCAATAGACGCAATCTGAATTCTCCATGTTATTGTGTAGTGAAGAATTCAGATGTTAGGTTTTAAATCGGTAGTTTAATATTGTTTGCTATCTAAATTCATAGAAGTTACTTATTAGAGATATATTTTACATGTGTTTGTGTGTTTAATTATCTCTTCAGGTGCAGATGTTCTACAATAGACGAATTGGTTTTGTTCTGCAGACCCCAATTTCAGATTGTTACACGTGATTCGGGCGAGAATTCCCTTACGGATTTAGTTCTTTTCTTACTGCCCAGTTCGTCTTACGGCTGACAGGTTATGAATAAAGATGACTACTATTTTTACTTAGTATCTCAGAAGCCATGACAATACAAAAATTACTGTTAGAGCTCTGGATTGCTTTTATAAATACCTGGTGTAAGCCATTTCATTCATAGACTGCATGTAATTAATAAAAACTATGTAGATATTTTAGCGATATGTAAATAATTGAAGAATTTTAATTTAGGTCTACTTTTCAGATCTAATATAACTGGACACTAAAAATAAAAGTAGAAATCATAATAAGCGATTAAACGTCAAGCTTAAACAATCATAACAAGGATCTTAAAGACAACTCCAAGTAATAACTAAAGTATAACAACCTAATTTTTCTTCAAATTTTGGCGTAGAACTAAAATTAGTTTACTAATACATATTAACGTTGAAAAATTCAAACGGACGCAGTTAAAAATAGTAAAAATTCGAATAGTGGGACAGACATAAAGAGTATCACCTGAAAGAGCTATTTACAATTTATGCACAATAATCATTACCTGGGCAATAAATTTATATTTTAAAAACTAGCTACAATCATTTTCAAATCGAGGTTATGATCTTTAAGAGTGGTTGCAACTAAATTTTGTATTGTGCTGTCTTGCATATTAACATTTTCCCATAGTATTTGATCATTTCTAAAATTGATGGTACCCGGATCAGTCTATCCTTGATTTAATTAAAAACGTTTCCGCTATTATTAATTCTTAAATTAAAACCTGATCGTCAATATCATTCTACAGACTGATTGCTAATTTTTGATTTCAACGTCTAAACAATATAAATGTGTGAACTTATACGTATGCAAATTATTGGAAAGGAGATGTTAGCGAAAAATTTCCCATATGTAATACTCTAACTAACCCAAAGACTATAATTTGAAGAAATATCAATGTTGCACTAATTTGGTTGGTTTGATTTACTGTTCGTTCCAATCAGATAGTAACGAGCCTTAGGTTATAAAGTCATACATAATAGAACACGAAGTGCATGATCATTATTTTAACAAATGACCCTTTAATTAAAGTGATTTATTTGCATACAAGACTATGTTCTTTAAATTATAGCATTGCACAATTGCAATGTCTTCAATAGAGAAAGCTGCCGATAGTTATATTTGTTATTAAAAATTGAAAACAGTAAATGTGTAATTGTAGATATATATATATATATATATATATATATATATATATATATATATAATAAAAGAACGGTTATTTGCAGTCCGCAATAAGAAATTGTGTAAAACAATATATTAAATAAGATGTATCTGTAAACAAACTCTATGAAAATAATAGAGCTATTGACGAATACAAATCGGGCTGGTAGTTATAAGCCATTTACAAAACATTACTTATTACTTCAGGAGGAAACATCCACTGACCGACGGTTTCGGCTTTATTGCCTCCTCAGAGTGAAATAGTCTCCAAGAACCCTATGAGTAATCGAAGCTATTATAATGATATAATTTCGGAACAATCACTGTACTATGGCAAAAGTAAATAAAACCGCCATCAGGTGATAAAACACCAACACTACTAAAGTGAAGTACAGAATTGAACCGAAACTACATAATAAATCCTATAGATGGCTATACAAGTACGTGAGGCCATTTGAGATTTGCGGAATGTTACAAGCAAAATTTATTTGCAAACGTAACAAACCTTCTCGCGGCGACACCGGTTCATGCCCCAAGGCAAATCAAATAATAACAGAACAGTTATTTGCAGTCCGCAATAAGAAATTGTGTAAAACAATATATTAAATAAGATGTATCTGTAAACAAACTCTATGAAAATAATAGAGCCTATTGACGAATACAAATCGGGCTGGTAGTTATATAGCCATTTACAAAACATTAGCTTATTACTTCATAGGGGAGGAAACATCCACTGACCGACGGTTTCGGCTTTATTAAGCCTCCTCAGAGTGAAATAGTCTCCAAGTCTTCCGCAAATCTCAAATGGCCTCACGTACTTGTATAGCCATCTATAGGATTTATTATGTAGTTTCGGTTCAATTCTGTACTTCCACACTTTAGTAGTGTTGGTGTTTTATCACCTGATGGCGGTTTTATTTACTTTTGCCATAGTACAGTGATTGTTCCGAAATTATATCATTATAATAGCTTCGATTACTTCATAGGGTTCTTGGAGACTATTTCACTCTGAGGAGGCTTAATAAAGCCGAAACCGTCGGTCAGTGGATGTTTCTCCCTATGAAGTAATAAGCTAATGTTTTGTAAATGGCTATATAACTACCAGCCCGATTTGTATTCGTCAATAGGCTCTATTATTTTCATAGAGTTTGTTTACAGATACATCTTATTTAATATATTGTTTTACACAATTTCTTATTGCGGACTGCAAATAACGTTCTGTTATTATTTGATTTGCCTTGGGGCATGAACCCGGGTGTCGCCGCGAGAAGGTTTGTTACGTTTGCAAATAAATTTTGCTTGTAACATTCCGCAAATCTCAAATGGCCTCACGTACTTGTATAGCCATCTATAGGATTTATTATGTAGTTTCGGTTCAATTCTGTACTTCCACACTTTAGTAGTGTTGGTGTTTTATCACCTGATGGCGGTTTTATTTACTTTTGCCATAGTACAGTGATTGTTCCGAAATTATATCATTATAATAGCTTCGATTACTTCATAGGGTTCTTGGAGACTATTTCACTCTGAGGAGGCTTAATAAAGCCGAAACCGTCGGTCAGTGGATGTTTCCTCCCTATGAAGTAATAAGCTAATGTTTTGTAAATGGCTATATAACTACCAGCCCGATTTGTATTCGTCAATAGGCTCTATTATTTTCATAGAGTTTGTTTACAGATACATCTTATTTAATATATATATATATATATATATATATATATATATATATATATATATATATAAAAAGTAGGTTTAATGAGTCTTAAAATAATACAAAGTAAAAAGGAATTATTGGCAAGCGACTGAAATTCAGCCACGAGGGCATCTTGTCGAGACGTTTCGTCCTAATTGGGGCTCATCAGGACAGGAGTAGCAAAGTTGAAACATTTAATACAGACACCGTATGGAAAGTACAGCATCACTTAGCTCAGAATTTGTGTCTTCGTGTCGTTTCACGTGACATCGTAGGTTTTACAATCAGTCGGTACGGAGCAGATCCGCTTTAACTGCCTTTTTCCATAGCCAAAAGTTATTATTTAAAAGAAAAGTAGGTTTAACGAATCTTAAATTAATACAAAGTAAAAAAGAATTATTGGCAAGTGACTCAAATTCGGCCACGAGGGCATCCTGTCGAGACGTTTCGCCCTATTTTGGTCAATTAGAGAATAATTCTAATTCATAATAAAAGCTTGAACTTTCATTGAAATCATTCAGTATATAAAACTACGCCATATATAATTCAATTGGATGGATATTCTATAGGTGTTATTTGTTTCGTTTATTGCATTAATTTTATTCTAAATCACTTCATGTAAGAAACTACGTAAGTGTTATTTATTCTATTCGATCAAAATTAACATGTGCAGTGATAAACCGAGATGTTTAAGTAAATATTCTATTCATAAGAAAACATTCAGGATTTCGAAGTTGCTTATGTGACGTAATAATTTCAAATGGCTGGAATTTACTTATGGATAATAAAGTGCATGTTGGCATTGTTGAACGCGTTAAACCAATGAGATGCTTTGTTGTGAAATGAAACGATTATTATTCGCACGGGGCTACGTGATTTGTAGCAAGTTGTAGTTTTATAGATTATAGCGGATTTCCTGAACGATGTTGTTTTTTTTCAATCTGGATGATAGGCTATAAAACAAGGGATTCCTGATGTTTTGCTGACCAACGAAGCTGTTTTAGAACAAAACAGTGATTAATAAAATAAGTTGAAAGTATTATTAATTATTATAAAGTGTCTGCAGTTAGTGGTTTGTCGCCAATTTGAGAAAAATTGTAAGTAGTCCTGTATATTTAAATTAGTTTAAGTAATGGGGAATTGCTTTAGGGCTTCAATTCTAGTTCGATTAAATTCAATTCTATTCCCTGGTTAACTTTCTCGACTTGATGTTAATGAAAGTCGTATTCAAGTTAAAACAATATCGACTCTAAGCAAGTTTGAAGATAATTCATATGTGTAGGAGGCCCTTATGGACGGAGTATTAATAGTTGGATTGTATGATATTTTGGGAGGGCTGATAAATCTGGAGTTATTTCAAGGCACCTGTAAACAAAGGTTATACCAGCTTTTAAGATTTGTGATTTTATAAGAGACTTTTAAGACGATTTTAAGTATGCAATTTGTATAGTATTTTGTAATTTGATAATTTTACTGTAAAAGGTAGTAACTTTTTTGTTTAACCAGTTAGAAATATCACGATCTTCATTTAGGAAAATTATTATTTGTATAACAAAGAGCAATTTACACGTATTGGGGAGAGGAAGTATTTTTTTAAAGAGTAAAAACGGAAGTGTGGGTATACTGAGACGCCGTAGGTAGGAAGTAAAACTATCTTTGATACAAGTTGAAATTTGCACTTTTTTTATACATTTTCATTTGATTTAATACTGTAAAAGTTTTGTTTCTCGTATATTTTATTATATTATTCATAAATATTTGTACTTTAGAATATTAATATAGGTTTAATGCATCAATTTATTAGACCATGAGTCTTTTTAGTGTTCTTCAAAGTGAGATAGTCGAGGAAGTGGATTCTCGAATTTATGTTTGAGATTCTACTTCTATTGGGTTGAGAAGTAAGGCTCAATATCACGTGCGTGCGTGCGCGCGCAAGCGGACGCCTGCGTGTATATATTAGCTGAGCAATATTCAAGTATTATTAAATTTTAGGACTACGATAGTCCGATGCACACAAAAAAATACATTATACCCCGCTGTAATAATCTACGTTTGCAAAATTTAACAAGATCTGTAAAAATAAAATTTTAATGTAAAATGTCATTTAATTTTTTTGAAATTTCTACTGAGAAATTATTTTATTAATGCTGCTATACGCACATCCTATTACAACAAAACATGAGAGTTTTATTTTTCATGTAGTGGTAAGTTGTTATCGCGTCGGTAGCTGTTTGAAGGACCGAAGATGTGCATTCGACCTCTTTGAAGAAGCTCATGTTACACATTCGAAAGGCTCAACTTGCCAAATATGAAGAATGAACAATTCATGCGTACATTGCATACGCGTACGGTTACTTGCAGTAATTTAAGCAACCGTTCGTAATGTGCACAATTAAAATGTAACACAAACTTTTGCATTTTTTTAATTTAGTGAATCTAGTTCGAATGTATAAAATTTGTAGTAGTCGATGTAATTAATTGCGTTGGATCGTATGCTAATTTACAAGTTGTTCCAATTCAATCTGATGCTAGAACAAGGCGTGGTTGGTGAAACTGAACTACTTTTACTGGTCATAGCGTTTACCGTTTAACACTTCCTATAATAAAATCTTGAATGCACGAGCGACGTGGAAATGCAAATAATTGTTGGTCACCTTCACTTAATTATAGATATATTAACGGAAAGTGGTAATTGTACAATTGCGAAAGACTAGAAAGGATTTTTAATATTTATTGAGTACTAGCTGCAGGGAAGTCGGCTTAGTAGACAACTTTTTGTGTTTTATTTTTGTTCTAATTCCTTTTGTATAGTATTTCTGAGTATTTGGGGATGATAATGACAGACTGAATTTTTGAAAATGCTCCTTGACGCCAAAATATTTTTCCGTACAGAAGAAAGCATTCTTAAAAAATAATAAACGGACCCTAATTTGGCTGCTGAGAGCATTTTCCAAAATTCACCCCGCCCATTCCCATCTACGCACGCACAGGAACACGATACAAAGAGAATTAGAACAATAAACAACACATAAAAGTTACAGCGCGCGCACAGAAGAAAATATTCCTCAAAAACTTGTCCAACATGCATAAATACACATAATCACCAAAATAAAATATTTTCATCTACACACACCCAGGAACACCATAAAAAAGTATAAGGGCAAAGAACAGTATACAAAACAAAGTTACAGCTCCCGTACGGAAGAAATCAGTTTTACAATAAATGTTTTCTCCTTTGCAGGCGCTGTAACTTTTCGTGCTTTGTTTGAGTGTGCGGATGAGGAGAATGGCAGGCCGAATTTTAGAAAATGACCCCTTGGCAGTCACAATACTGTTTCTCGCAAATGAAAGCATTCCTCAAGAATAATAAAAAGTGAATATTTTGGCTGCCAAGGGCACTTTAAAAGATTCGCACGCACAGGAATACAATACAAAAATAATTAGAGCAATAAACATAACAAAAAAAAGTTACAGTGCCTGCACGGAAGAAAATATTCCACAGAAACTTGCAAAACATGCAAAAATACACACAGACACCAAACTAAGACATTTTAAAATTTTAGCCCGTCCATTTTCATCTACACATACTCAGGAACGCAATAAAAAAAATCAGATCAAAGAACGTATACAAAAAACTTACAGCGCCCCCACGGAAGAAATCGGTGTTATAAAAAATGTTCTTTTTCTTTGTGAGCGCTGTAACTTTTTTGTGTTTGTATTTTGTTCTCGTCGTTTTTGTGTCGTATTCCTGAGTGTATGTGAATGAAAGTGTACAGGCTGAGTTTTTTAAAATGTCTCATTTGCAGTCACAATTCTACTCCTCATAGAAGAAAGCATTCTTAAAAAATAGAAAAAGGACTATCTATTAACTGCCAAGGGTATTTTCAAAAATTCAGCCTGTCTATTCTCATCTACAAACACTACAAACGCATGGGAACACAGTTACAGAGTCTGTTCATAAAATATCCTAAATTATATTATAAGTTGATTTACAATTTTTAATTATAGGTAATTATATACAGGGTGAGTTTTTAGTGGGGCAACGGCCGATAACTCCGTTATTATAAAAGCTACGTAAACCAAATTTGGAGGCAAATTAGGCATACCTAAAGTGCACATTTTAAAAATATTTTGAAGCATACAGGGTGTTTCATAATTCCAGGGCATATTAAACTTATATTTTTTTTAATAGAACACCCCATATATTATTACATTTTTGGAAAGCCCATAAAAAGAGCATTAATTTGATATCAAATTGTATCTGTCTATTCCTTTTAGTTTTTGAGATATTCAACTGTTTTTAGAAAAAATGACCCTGATTATACATTGCCACTGCACTAATACACAACTTATGTTAATTTTCAAGATGCAGAAAATTTTACTATATACCATAGTATATTTGTAAATATTACACTTTTGAAATTTCTTTACAGTATACAGGGTGTGTCAGGTTTCGTAAAATGCAAATTTTAAAATTCTTTTTAAATGGCACCCTACCAATTTTATTGCTATAGTGGATAGTTCATTAAGTGTCCTTTCATTTTTGTTAAGCATTCCCTATACCTAAATCCATGACTTTCTGAGATATTTTTGATTTTCTTCAAATTTTATGAATGTTTTTAATTTACATAACTAAAAATAACTTACTATTGGAGAATATTATAAAACAATTAATACATTTTGATTAACAATCAACTACACTTATCCAATAACAATTTTCACTAAAGATATAACAACCTACAATAATACGCTATCAACAGAATTCTGCCAGATCAACAATATGCATTTTATAGAAAATGTTCAAGCAGGAAATCAGGCAGGCTTTGAAAAAAATAACAATTACAATTATAACGTCATTGAGGTTTATTAATTGTAGTGTGTTGTCATTTAACAGGATATCTCTCGGTATATTCTTGATGCAAGTAGGCAATTTCTTAAACTTTCTCCCAATATCCAAATCATATCTATTTGTTCTTCCACGCTAAAATTCATTTTGAAAACTCCTTCAAAGATTACATTTAAAACAGAACCGATAATGTGTTAAATGACAACACACTAAAATTAATAAACCTAAATGACATTTTAGTTATGTAAATTAAAAACATTCATAAAATTTGAAGAAAAACTAAAATATCTCAGAAAGTAATGGATTTAGGTATAGGGAATGCTTAATAAAAATGAAAGGACACTTAATGAACTATACACTATAGCAATAAAATTGGTAAGGTACCATTTAAAAAAAGTTTTAAAAATTGCATTTTGCGAAACCTGACACACCCTGTATACTGTAAAGAAATTTCAAAAGTGTGATATTTACAAATATACTATGGTATATAGTAAAATTTTCTGCAGCTTTTCTAAAAACAGTTGAATATCTCAAAAACTAAAAGGAATAGATAGATACAATTTGATATCAAATTAAAGCTCTTTTTATGGGCTTTCCAAAAATGTAATAATATATGGGGTGTTCCATTAAAAAAAATATAAGTTTAATATGCCCTGGAATAATGAAACACCCTGTATGCTTCAAAATATTTTTAAAATATGCACTTTAGGTATGCCTAATATGCCTCCAAATTTGGTTTACGTAGCTTTTATAATAACGGAGTTATCAGCCGTTGCCCCACTAAAAACTCACCCTGTATATGAAAATTCAACATTTGAGTATTGGTAATTGCCTTTAGAAAGGCTATAATAATAGTTTCTTCGGCAATATTGTCAGTTATCATGCTGTTTTCAACGTTATAAGGAGGAGTTTTGATTTATGAAGAATAACCAATGGTAAAAGCTTTATTTTTGTCAAAATGCAAAATTCTCGAAAGTCTTGCCGGATAAGTATTCGCATTCGTCACTATTTTAACCTTGTTGATGCTAAGGTTGCTACGTGCATTGACGTAGCGTAACAAAAAAAGGAAGAAGAAAGAAAATAAAGAAATTGACCGGGTTCATTCGGTGAATGGGCGGGCTATAATACATACAAAAATTAAAGGTCTGAAATAAAAATACACGCACCCATTCATTAAAACCACACGCAACATCTTAAATATAAAATTAAGTATATACAATCGTTACAATGTCAATCATACGTGTCCCCCCGTACAGATGATATTCATTTTAGAACCACAAGGTGTAATAATCCAACAAAAGGGAAAATACTGGTTCAACCAGTTCATGGAACCCATACAAAAAAAATAGTGGGTAAACACATCAACGTGTCGAATATGTTGGACCTATTACACCTTCCTTACGGCAGCAGCGGGGCAGCAGGGTCTAGGGTCACGCAATTGGTGCCATATAAAAAGAAAAGACCATCGCCTCCTCAATTAGGTCCAAGAATGGTTATAGGTAAAATTAATTTATTGTCGTCGAAAAGTATAGATTTGTAAAACCAGCACTACTTATCACGCTGTATTGCGTGCGCGAAATCCCCCCGAAGAAAACGGAAACAACAAAAATATATTGACTGTTTTCGTCGTGTACAAGAAAAAGCAAGTGAATAGTAATTGGTTTACCAAATAACGAGAGTTCAAAAAGTAATATTGGTGTTATCAAACGATTAGAAACTGGAAAACACGGTTTTATCGGATAGTACGCGACCTTAGTTCGACGAGTCTTTAGATGAAAATCACATAAGGATCAATTATACACGGTCGTACTGTATAACCAGTTAACGGATACCTAAAACCAGGTACTGACTATTTAATTATAGCATAAACTTTACGTTTCAAAGCAACTACATTTGAGTTAAAAATTATCGTAAAGCGAGCTTATGATGAACAGGTAAATAGATAAGATGTTGCTGAAGGATTTAAGAATAACAACGAGATCGATTAACAAAATTATTATAAAGCGGCTTATGAATTAACAAAGAAAAAAAGGGTATTTAATTTATCCCGAAAATAAACGTAACAAGGTCTTGCTCTGCAAGAAGTGCCAAAGATTTTGTTCTCAACGTAGCGACAATGTGCGTTTTGGAACATTTGGCACTACGTTCAAAAACGCAACAATTATCGTCAAATTATATCTTCGCAAGTACATGCTCACGTCTTTCACTTATTATTTTGCACACTCCAAAGTTTCAACAGTTGCCACCCTTCTTGCCAAAAAACTTTTTAATAATCGATTATGGCGCGCTTATAGAATGGCAAATACTGGAAGTTTCATTTAACCCGCAAATTATATGTCATCAGTAGATGGCTGAAGTCGAAGTACGTCTAATATATTATCCCTTTCATAACTTAGTCTCCGAAAAGTTTCAGAAAACGTAGTTCAAATTATGTTTGGGTAGCGAAAGGAGTTACCAAATCAGTAGGTTCTATAAAAAATAAACAAAAATTGCCAAACATTTAAGTCGATATCATCCACTGCGAAGATTTGGGCAAAACTAGTTTTCAAAGTTATCAGACTATAATTGAAGTAATTTCGATCAACTTAGTTGAAAATTGGTACGCTTTGAGTTCAGTGTGGTAAAAAAAATACTGTGAAGATTTAAGCAAAATTAGTTTTCAAAGTTATCAGACTATAATTGAAGTAATTTCGATCAACTTGGTTAAAAATTGGTACGCTTTGAGTTCAGTGTGGATACATGACTTTTTACATCCTCTTTTCAGTCCTAAAAATTCTAACCATTTTATAATTGTTCAAATTTGACTTTTATTTATAGTTGTAGAATGGAGATGTATCTACCAAACAAGTAGTATTTGTCAGTAAAAACAATGGTAATTTTTTAAGGACAAACATTGAAACTGAAGCCCTCCAGTCTAAATAATCGAGCAACAGAATTTTTTGAGTTTTTGTTTAGTAAAATAATTAGGGCGAAACCTTGTGTTTATGGCTGGCAATTACTGTAAAGATTTTGGGTAGAATTGGTTTAAACAAACCACAGAATTTTTGTCCCCAAAATGCTTGGTTGCTATTTTTGTCTTCATATTTTAACAAAGAATGTGCTTTTAAATTTTCAAAGCAAAGGATTTAAAATGATGATTTTGGTGGTGAAAAGTCGTGTTATTATAGAAAACGCTAAGACCGTCAAGAACAACTTAATAGTCGAATTGTTTAATATTTAATGTATTTTCATGAACTGAATAATAATGGTGACATCTATTTCATACTACGACAAAACTAAAACAACGAAAATCAAAATTGCACTACGCATGCATTACGTTGCCATTTCAACTAACCTATTTACTAGCAAGTAATAAAAAAGACAACTTAGTTTTGATTGTCCCTCAAAGTACTAAAATCTTTATTGGCAAAAAACCAAGGTCACTCATGTAATCAAAAAAAGTTTTGTGGTGAATACGGATTATGTATTAGGTGACATCATATGGAACAACTGATCAAGATAAAGACCTTGATCGATCCAAATTAAATAATATTAATTTACTCATACGTCACACGACCAGAACAAGTTTTAATTACGAAAACCATAGACAAAAAACCAGATCAGTTCCTAAAAACACTACTTTAAAAGTCTGTAAAATTTGCATTAAATGGACAACTTTTTCTAATAGTCAATCAGCATTGTGTACCTGTTTTTGTGCCACCACATGTTTGTTTGTTCTAAAAAATCATCTAGTTTCAGTTAAGTTGGAATTACTTTTTATTTGGAATGCCCAGAATTGCTAACATACGTAACTATTTTTCCCCGAGAGACAAAGAAGACAGTACCTTATTAAAAAATTATTTTACGTATTTTTACTGAAGTTCTGTATTATTCATCTGAATTGGTCAATACAAAATTCACATAAACCTTAGAGAATACAAAGGAGATAGTGAACACGAAAGTACTTTCTTTCTGAAAAAGCGAGGGAACAAATTAAACGGGATTTTGTGTATTCGATACGAAATAACTACAACGCGATTTAAACTACTACAATGATGTGGTCATACGAGAAAATCCAAGTCAACTAAAATGCTTCGAGTTCGTTAACAGGAATTTGAGATTTCTCGCAAAAGAAGGTTTTCACCAGTCGGAAGGCAACAAGGTATTTTGGAATGTTGGCAACTGAGGATTCAAACCAGAGATTCGTTTTAAAATAATGCCTAGGCGTCCGAGTAATTCTAAGCTAAATAAGTCAACTATCAAAAAGAGTGTCGTATTTTAATTAGGATTTAGTTCAATATCATGGTTTTTAACAAAAGTCATTTGTATTCGAAATAGTGGGGAAAAATTTTAAACACATATTTGGTTTATTCATATCATAATAACTAATACGCAATTTAAATGATATACATGAACTGAGTGAGACGATACGATCCTATGAGCAGGCCGAAATTGAAAATGGGCCGGATTTGTTAACAGGGAGTTGAGATACTCCGAAAAAGGTCTTTCACCAGTCGGAAGATAACAAAACATTTTGGAATGTTGGCAATCCAGAATACAAATCAGAGATACGTTTTGAGATAATATTTGGGTGTTCGAGTAATCGTAAATGATGTGTCTTTCAAAATGTGTGGTATATTTTATTTTGGATTATGTCTAAACAATATAAATACACGATAATTCGAATTAAAATTGGATACCCGTATATACGATTGATATGATTGAAAATGATACCTTCTGTAACCTTAAACACCTTTCTACGATGGCTTTTGGTAGATTAAACCACCCAAGTTAAGAAAACATTTTTCGGTTTACCACTTACGCAATTGAAACAAGTGTGTCTATCTTTTCTAGGAATCTAATGAGCAACAACGTATATTTCGTGTCTGAAAATTGTAGTATCTTGAGTAAGCTAAGAACTGACCAGTTAAACCTGAATAAAAAGTGACAAAGTTTACAAAAACCTTTTATATTATTGTATTTCCAGTTCTGGTAAAAATTTAGTTGCCCGGTCAGTTGTATGAAAAGAATCCCGTTGTAAAGATGTAAAGATTAAGCAAGTTTCTGCTACGTTAAAAATTATTTATTTTTTATGCAAAGTTCGCCATAGGTTACAGTGTTATTTCAACCGGTCTTTGTATAAAAAAGGTAATTTTCGACAATGTAATCAAAATATTTCAGTGATAAATGAAAGTTAATGGCATGTGTTTAATAAAAGTCTATGTTAATTTGATACTCAGTATTTTATTAAGAAAGGTTGCTAAGGAGGTCTATAAATAAATATTTGTAAGGCTAACAGAAACTTTCAAAGATTCGCATTCTCTACTAACCACTTATTGATACGGTTTTGATAAATATTTTGAAACCTACCTTGCTGCCGTAAAATATAGTAAATAAGAGAAAAATACAGATGTGATACGGGTTTGTAAAATATATCGAAACCTACCCTACTGTCGTAAAATGCAGTAAATAAAAAAATGCACATGTATTTTTGGTTGTTTTCAGCAGTTTCTTTTTTGTCAATAAACTAAATATTAAAATGTTTTTCCCCCCACAATCGAATTGCCGTTAAAAAAGTTTTTGAAAAATCTTCGATCTCATCAAAGTGCCTGAATGAAAACACGGACTTATTTGATTGACACACTAAAGTCCGGGAAACACTCATAAAACATGTTTCAAAAAAATAGAAAATTTTAAACTAGCAAAAGATTGTCGAAAAACTATATTTTGCAAAAAAGCTTTTTCTATAAGAAGAAAGTATTACGTTTCCCGACCCTTACTTAACTAATTATTAAAATTCAGTCGTACAATTTTCATACGATATTATAAACTAGTAACACATACAGTTCAAGTAATCTAACGAAGAACTGCTCTCAGGGTTTTTCAATGGTTCAGTTTTCTCAAATTTCTGTTACATGAATGCCCCAATTCTCAGTAGTGCCCCAGAGAAAGATAATAAAGAAGCAATGATAATTTGGACACTAGGTTGAAACACGCGGTAACACGCACTCCGAAAAACGAGCTTTTTCGTAAATTCCAGTACTGTAGTGGTTCACGTAATTACTCCCAGTATCCCAGTACGTATTCGTTACTCCCGGGATTGGCTTATTCAAAGCGGCCGATGTCTTACAACCAATTGAAATAGAAAACTTCGTCACTTCAACAACGCGTATTCACATTACATTCCCCGAATGAGATAAAAATCTCCGAGGGTATCTCAACGTATTTATACATATTAAAATCATTCTGATTTTACAATGTAACTAATAATTTATTAAATAACCAGGATCAGATTTAGGAAACGAAGGGAATTCCTTCAGTAGTTATATACAAAGCACCATAGATTTAATAAAAAAGAAAAGGAAACTTGAATATCCAATAAATGAAAGGCAAGTTACGGATTAATTCACTTAACACGTAATAATCGCGATAAAACTAGAAAAAGCGAAAAAGGCCGAACCACTACTTATAACCAAAAGCCCTTAATAACTAAATAACGTTGTATGACTAAAAACCAGGTCCATACAACGTAGTCTAGTGTCATGGGTTGCCTAGTCACCAAACCATGCGTCGACTAACAGAAAAGATAAGGTAAATATATATAGGAAAAGGTACTAAAAGAAGCTTGGAATCAGTCGGATGCCATAGTAGCTTCCGAGGCGGAGAAGAAGGAAACAAAAGATGGCAGACAAGATGAGTAGAAAAGTGCTACTCAACTCGCCAAAACGGAGTCAGTAATCTGGAGTGGGGGAGCGCCACTCTTATGCGACAGGCGATAGGTAGTCCTTGGGACTTAAGAGCTACAGCCTCTCACTCATATGCTAGACAAATAAAGAAACTTGCAATGAAATCTCTAGGTCACAAATAAAGGAAAAGGGGCGAGGAAACGGAATTGGATAATAAGTGAAAACTCCAGAATGAAAAAACAAGAAATAGAAATTTCCCGTCTTTGCAAGAATGCATATTGAATTTTCCAACGTAGGTATGGTTGTCGACCACATTGTTTACCCTATGTGAAAAGCATCACTTCAACATCAGCTTCAACAAGTCCTAAATATTTATTGTGTTATTTATGCCAAAGGTATAACAATCATAAATGTAAGGGTGAGTGTGTGTGTGTGCGCGCGTGCGCGTGTGTGCGTGTGCGTACGCGCGCAGGTGTATTGTGTGTGCGTAACGAAAATGGTAACAAAAATATTAGAAAAACTTGTGGAGATACTTAGAATATTCAAGGAGTCAAAAAAATAAAAATGATAGGTAAATTGTACAGCTGAGAAATCAGAACCATAAGAACGAAAACAATTTCGACAATTTATCAAAAGAAAAAAGAAATTCAGAAAAACCAAAGTGTTTTACACAATTAAAAAGGTAGAATAGATTCTCAACATAAAATAACGGTAAAAACAAGCAAACAGAAACAACAATAGACATTATGAGGTATAAAACATTTATAATACAAGATACATTTTAAAAGGCAGATTAAAAGTATTAATCGGAGTGGAGGAGCATTATCGACAAAAGGTTTTAGGTCTTTTATATGCCACTTCGCTTGTGGTCTATTATCGAGATCTTCAAGTTCATAAGATACATTTTTTGATAAAATTTAAATATATATATATATATATATATATATATATATTGAAAAATGTTAAGATAAATACCACGGTATTTCAAAATAAGTTAATCTTACAGGATTAATTACGAAAATATATTATTTATAGATTACATGCTAAACACGAGATCTGAAAGCGTTATTTGGTACAAACTTGAAAGGCTTTACAATAGGAAATGAAATTATTATGAAACTTATTCTTCAAAGAATTTTAAAAACATTAAAGAAAGCTTCTCCTTTTATTTTAGTGCTTAAGAGAATTATTTAGTTAGAAAATTTAAAGATATTTTCTAGTTCGGTAGTGTAGACAATGGCTGTAGTTCAGATAATAATTTTAATTCCACACAAAGCAAGTATTTATAGTTTGAAAAGATAAACTCTAGATTTTAATAGACACAAAGAATAACGTTACCCACAATTTATAACAGGTTATTATAGGTAGTTCACAAAGCAATCGATAAACTTATATTATTAAAAAAAAGAAAGGAAAAAGCAAACCTTGACATTTTATAATTAACTAGCAATAGCATATCATAGAAAACGCCATTCGAGTTAAGCGCCATTGCTACGAACCCCTCTCACTTAATTACAGTTTAGTTATTCAGTTGTGCAAATTTCTATGCACAATATTATAAAATAATAACTCTTACAGTTCTGGATCCCTAGGGACGAACTACTCTGAGATTCAGTTGTTCGGCTTTCTCAAATTTCTGTTACATTGCTGCTTGTAATTCTCAGTAGTGACCTAGGGAAAGGTAATAAGGGAGGAACGATAATTTGGACACTACATTGAAACACTCGGTAACGCAGACCCTGAAAAATACAACCGCTTCCGTGAATTCCGGTACTGAAGTGGTCCACATAATTACTCTTACTATCCCATCACTTATTCGACACTTCCGGGATTGGCTTATTCAAATCGGCCGATGACTTACAACCAGTTGGAATAGAGAACTTTGTCACGTAAATAGCGCGTTTCATATTACATTTTCCGACAGAATCTTAACGTATTTATGCATATTAAAATCATTATAATTCTACAATGTAACTACTATTTTAAAAAATAACTAGGACTGGATTTAGGAAACAAACGTAATTATTTTACTTTTATACAAATTACCACAGATTTAATAAATATAAGAGAAAAAAACTTGAATATCTAATGACGCTTGGCTTGCAAATGGTGTTATCGTCTGTGGATCCGCTGAGTATCACAGCGAATGGTAACGAAGCCGAGGTGTTCTAGCGATCATCTTCAAAGGAATGGAAGCCTGAAGCATTCTGCAGGTAATTTATTTGAAATTTCTGTTGTTTGATAAATATTTGTGAAATTTTGGTGCTGTGTGATTGACTTTTGGGGCTTATTTAAGGTTGTAGAAACGTATTGCAAAAGATACATGTACTGGACAATTTATAGAGGTTAGATATTGAAAAGGGGTGTATTTAAAACATACAAAAATTTTATTCAGGATATAAATTGGATTGTAAAGGGTAAACGGGTCTATAAATTTTGTTTTAATTTATGCAAGGTGTAAAAGGCATATATAAACTAAACTGGGTTATTATGAGCTCACCATACTCCAGTGTACAGTCAATTTAGGGTAACATGTGGGGCCCATCTACTCATATCTCATTGAATTTGTTTGAAAATAATTAGAAAAATCAAGGACTTTAAAAACATACCATATTTTGAGTTTTGTAACTAGTGCATCAAACTGTTTATTTATACATGTGAATAATTTATCTGTTAATAGCTGTAAATAAAAGGTTCTATGATTGTTGTATTATTTGGTGATTTTATTGAATGGTGTGCGAGTGTGAAAGAGGTATGGTTGTAAATTTAGGTATTCGAGAAGAGGCACAGCTGAGCTAGCCAGGGAAGCTGCAGAAGGTTTTTGAAGCAGAAATAAAAGTAAGGAATTTTTTTTTGAAATTTTTGCATTTTCGAAAATTATATGTTGACCCTTATGAAGCAGGAAAGTTTAATCCCAGGTTCCACGGCAATATATATATATATATATATATATATATATATTGCAGTGGATTTCGGGATTACCTTCGAGCCCCAGCGTTGGGCCGACATAAATATGCAGTGGAGTTCCGGTTTGAATAATCGAGCCTTACCAATGGGCCGCCATAAATTTTTTTCTGAAAAAAATAGAATATTTCTGGAAAAGCTCCCCTAAATCAGCACCACGGCTAGCTCTGCTTCCAGCTTCTTCAGAAATACTTACATATCCTATTCTTACTCTTTCTCACTACCAAATAAAATTACTACTCAAATAGTTCAACGAAACATACAACCTTTTTATTCACACAATTCAAAAATTTACGTTACCAGTTCAATATTTACAAAATCGGATATAAACATCTTCATGAAATTTTACAATATCAACCATTAACTCCTTTTAATTTAATGAATTTAATTTATTTCAACATTTTTTATATAGTTCAAGTA
This sequence comes from Platerodrilus igneus, assembly GCA_036346225.1. Classification (NCBI taxonomy): domain Eukaryota; kingdom Metazoa; phylum Arthropoda; class Insecta; order Coleoptera; family Lycidae; genus Platerodrilus; species Platerodrilus igneus. Next base: position 3,680,888 of record JARFIW010001447.1, on the reverse strand, counting down.
GATGGGCCTACCTTTAAACCCTAAATTGAAATTTACTCTGATCTATGGTGAGCTCAGTATAAACCCGGTTACTCTAAATGCAAAAACAAATCGCATCTTTGTTTTCCACAAGCCTAAAGACCCGTTTACTCTTTACATCAAAATTATACGTCATATATTTATACCTTTAAATATTAAACTCAAATTGTCTTTTTCATATAACCTTCAAATTAGCTTTTATGTTCATAAAATATGCACCCAATATGTCAAATCACTCTAGCACAAAATAACAGCACAAAATGTTCAAGCAATAACAAAAGTAACAAATTTCGTTACCTGGTGTACGCCTTTTGCACCGTCACCTCTGAGGATGTGGTCCAACCAAACCTCGTCGTTGCATTCCATCGAATTTCCTTCTGCTACATGTACATCAAACTCATCCAGACGTTATCCAATTCTCTGCAGCCGCCTTCAATATATCTACCCATATAATTGTCCAAATATGTTTGTCAGCTTCCGAATCTTCCATACCATCAGCACAGAAAATATTAACTAGGCTCGCTTACCCCAGCAACATCTTTGAATCGTTATTCGAATGTATTTACTTACAGCACCGTTTAAATAAGCACCTACTCGTGCTTCACACTTTTAATTTAAATTAAAACGGACTGCACTTATCACCGATTTAAAATAATTAACGTAAATGTTACCATGTATGTCTGAAGCGAACCGAAGATGTAAGAGAACCCCTCTACATCTCCTAGTGTATTTATAAGCGTTGAAACCTCACTCCAGTACTCCGTTTTCATCGAAATCACCTCCACCGTAACTAATTCTGAAAAATTTTCTATAACGATCTTTTCAAAACTAAGAATTTCACGTTCCACTCTGCTTTTAGTCCGAAAATACTGATTATAATACAACGGTTACAAAGCTGCTAGAAATTTCTCTCATTCCACTTGCAATCAGCCAATCAGAAAGATTTTTCCCTTTTAGGTCTAGCATCCAACTATGTTCTCCTTGTCTAACTCATATTTACCGTCTTTATTAATATCCCACTACAGCAACTTAAAATCGATATTGTGGTTAGCCTCTACAACTTATCGCGCACTTTAAACGAGTGTTTTATCCAACGTCTGTTATATGTCATCCTTGTCTAGCCTATGCTAATGATATCCCGTCTCAACTTGCTTTCAAACCACCTGCTGTTTTGCAGCTTTTACTTCGACCGTTAACTAAAATTTCTAAAGAATTATGTTCTAACGTACCTTCTGGTTTCTGGAATTTGTTTATTTGTCTGTCCGTATTTCTACGTACTGTATGCCAGTTTGAAATTGTACTTTCCATGTTGTTCAACCCGTAGAATTTCTTAGAATTTGTTTTTAACGAACGCTTTGTTTAGTTAAATGGAAAATATGCGTTTACATTATTGATTTTATATACAAAAGCTCTTCCTTATTATTTGATATGCTTAATTTACAACCTTTAAAATATTAAAGCTAATTATATTCGTATCATCTTTGAGTTTCACATACTGCAAAGTTTTCACACTATGCAAATTCAACAAGACGATTTGTTAATGCAAATGTATGCTATTATCAGTTTGTTTTAAGATCAAAACTAATTAATTTGGAGCGTAAATAATTTATCTCTGTTTTCTATATACACGGTCCTTACAAAATTACTCTCTCGACTTAACTATACCTCTTTACATATAATTTCACGATAATATATATACATATATCTATCGTGGTAGCTCCAGGTGTGAAAATATCCAGTACAATTTGTAGTTTCATCATGCTGCGACTCACAATTCCTGAACGGTTAGAAATTATTAAAATTTGTTTACCAAAATGGCGGCTCAATTGTGAGCGATCGTCGTTTATTTAAAAGAGTTGAATAGCCACTGCCGTTTCTTTATTCAGGCTATATGCCGCACTGTGGTCAAGTTTGAGCTGAATTTCACTCTACACGACCAAAAGCCACGAAGTAGACAACGTAAAGCGTGAAGTGAGGAAAATATCGCAACAGTAAGAGCCAGTATTGAGGAAGAGCCGAATGTGTTAGTTTCAAGACGATCTTAATGGTTGCGGCTATCTGAGACATCTTGCGAAAGGATTGGCCCTGCATCCATACAAAGTTGTATTGACTCAAGAGATAAAGCCAAACGATCACAGATCGAGTCGTGAGTTCGCTGATGGGCTGTGCAGGAGTTGGAAGCTGATTCTGATTTCAATGGAAGAAAAATGATCATCTCAGACGAGGCAGATTTGTGTTAGTAGCTTCGTCAATACCAAAAATTGTCGTTATTAGAGCGAGAAGAACCCACAAGTGTTCCATGAGGTGCCATTGTATTAAGAAAACTCACTATGTGGTGCGGTTTATGGCGTGGCGGCGTCAGTGGAAATTATTTCTGTCGAGATGATGAGAGAAGAACCGTTACTGTCAATGGCAACCGCTAGAGCTACATGTTACACAAATTTCTGTGGCCAGAACTTCAGACCATAGATATTGAAAACATGTGGTTCCAGCAGGATGGTGCTGTGTCACAACAGAGAACCGGCGAAGAAAAAGTTTGGCGACCGAATCATGTCAAGATGTAGATTTGTGAATTGACTGCCACGATCGTGTGATTTAACGTCCATGGATTTTTTTGGTGCTACGTGAAAGTCTAAGTCTATGCTGCCAAGCTACAAGCTTTGGAACATTTAGAACCAAACATTCGTTAAGGTATCGCAAACATAACGCAACTAATGTTCGACAGAGTGATTAACAATTAGAGCCATCGTGTGCGTCAGTTGTGTTAAAAGCCGTGGTGAAAATGTGAAGGATGTTTTGTTCGGTACTTAACTGCAAAGTCTAAGCTTCTAAATAAAGCCCAATTTAGTTTGATACGTCGAGTTATTTTTTTCTCAAAATTTAAAAAGTATCACCTTTTAGAGAGAAACCACGAGATAGAGGTTTACTTTATAAATCAAGTAAAAGACTGTAGAGTATATCAAGTAATAGATGTAGATAGTGATCAGAATAAAAAATGTTAACTATATTTTAAAAAAATTTATCAAAGAAGTGGAATTTAGAAAAACTGCAAAAAAACAGAAATAAGGAAAAATTTCCAGAACCATATTGCAAACGGTCAATAGCAAAGGAAATACGGAAAATGTAGACGTGGAGTGGATAACTATTGCACACGAATTTTATGCAAAAGTGGGAATGAAACTTTGGCAAAATCAAAAGAGCTGATAGAAAATTTAGATAAAAAGAAATATATTAAAAGTGATGAATGAACCTCAGAAACATGAGAATTCTAAATGAGCTGTAGAAAATGTGTGAATAACTTTGAATTGAAATAGAAAATAATATATGGCCACCAAGGAAAACTGGACAAGTGAAAGGTGTTCGGAAGACAAATGGTTGTTGGTAATATAGACGAAGTGTATACAAAAGAAAAATAACGTTTTGGTAAAAGTAAGACCATGAACTAAAAATTTATTAAGCAAGAATGGAAATTTTTGTATATTAGAAAAAACTAAATGGCTGAAAAAAATATATTGGTGAGCTATACACAGCAGAAAAGAGTTAAATTTTGACGCACAAGATAAAGAAGAAGTATGGATAAAAGTTTGAAGGTAGCTACAACATGAAGATACTAAAGATACTAAAAATACAAAATAAATAATAACATACAGTAAAAGAGGATTAAGAAGTTGCATAAAAACCAGCCAAATAACTGATGACAAAAAATAATAAGAACACACCGAAGAGCATCATTGGAACATCAATACCCCGATGTCTTAGAAATCCCATCAAGAACTAAAAACTGTAACGTGTTATTAAGCTTGATATGAGGTGAATTTTGACACGAAGACGTTCGTTTTTAATTAGTTCCGGCGAATGAGAACTCTATAAAGTGAAACAAAACAGTTTAGTTAGCCCATATTTTTGTTTCATAGTAGATGAGATTACGTATCGTCATAATTATTGTTTTGAAAAAATAAAAATGCAACAGAAATTGTAAGAGAACGATTTACGACGAATTTTGTGTCAAAATTGTGAAACTCTAGAAACTACAAATTATATCTACTATATATCGTTATAGAAACAAACGTTAATTTCAATTATTTACCCTCAAAATAACGCGCCAAACTAAATACAATATTTACCCAATGATAACTGGAAACTATGAACTGTAAGATAACAAAACCAATATTTGATAATCCTCGCCCTTTCATGAACAAGTATCCTACGATATAGGCATGGACAGGCAAATAAAATACGTATCTTGATTTCAGACCTTGCATGCAAAAATCCCCATCGATATTAAATTTATTGCATTTAATTATAAATTACATTACAATAAATATCATACGATCAAAGCAACAATCGACTTTCACCCACTTAATACCAATGGAAAAGATAAACGCTCGCTATATATTAAATCTTTTATGTATCTGGTGAGTTACAAAGATAATATACAGACTAAAATAGAAAGTTAATATAGAGCTTTAACAAAGCTGTGCACCCCAATAGGTCATTGTCCCTTTAAGTGTACCTTGGATAATGTAATAATGTTACTTCCATATTGTTAGTTTTCACATAGAACAGGTGTTGCTGGTTCTTGTCGACATAAACGTAATACCTAGGATTATGTGAGAACATAAATAATATTGGGTTGACAATAGTAATTACAAACATGTTTGCTACAAAACTAAAGCCTTTATTATGCGATAACGTGGTTTATTCAGGTTTGGCCGTTGTGCCCAAATTAGAGAAGTAAAAACGCATGCTTCACATACGCTTTCTCGTGAGGTATTAAATTGACTATTTAATAATCAATTAAATACAGCAGAGTTGAGCTTATACTAATAATACAATAACAAGGATTTTTTCTTGGATAAGGAAGAAACAACAATTATATGAATTCAAGAATGGGTATCAATGCCGTTCAGCCATTTGAACCTTCTGCACTGCAAAAAACCAAATCGAAACCTGTGAGAACACTATGCAAGCACTGTCTGATCGAGCTTTTAAAGGGCAGTATGTTTTCCTTGTTTGGAGCGTGTGATTTTTGTATATAATAAGTAATAACAAAGTCGATTTTTCGCCCATCGGGGGATCATCAAGACAATACGCAATTACACTTTTTCTAAAGTGCAAACTCACACGTGTTACAACGAAGTAGTGAAGACAGAGAATGCCAATACTTGACGAACAGAAATACAAATGATATACTATGGCAATACAAATGAAGAACAATCGGAAGGTAAAGGTATATCAGTGGCGCCAGAGTAAAATGGGATAAATCGTCAGTTTTGGACAAACTGAGTCATTGATGCAGTCTTGTAGTCCATAACAAAATCTGTTTAGGTACAAATGTTTCTTCAAGCTACAGACGTGTATTAGGAGTTAAAATGAAAACTGAAGTCGTTTGAAGAATTCTCGGCGGTGTTGATTCAAGTCGAAGCGATTTTCAACTCACGTCCACTATGCGTACTGAGTTGCGAACCACGTGACTTTTCGTATTTGACCTCGGGCCATTTTCTTAATGTTGAACCAGTCTCGGTGTTACCAGACCCGGATTTGCTGTCCATAAACCCCTCTCGTTTAAATCGCTGGCAACTGTCGCAGCAAAGGCAACAACGGTTTTGAAAAAAATGGAGTGCTGAATACCTGCAAACGTTGCAACAGAAAGGTAAGTGTCGAGGAATTCCGCTACCCTGCCTATTGATTCGCTTGTCCTCTTAAAGGAAAAAAATAACCCCCCTCTTCAGTGGCGTTTAGGACGCGTAGTGGAGGTTCATCCTGGTAGCTACAGTCAAGACATCCCAAGGATTGGTTAAACGTCCTCTAATGAAACTATGTTTACTGCCAATTACTTAATATTTAATGGTATGCATACATATATTCACTTACATAAGTTTGCCGGTTTAGGTTCCTTAATTAATAGTTATAATTATTTTTAAATATAAAATAAGTTAGTTCATACTTAATTTGGTAGGCGGGATATTTGGTCTCTTTGTCGCACGTTTGCGTGGTTAATTTTAAATTATTTTAAATTCATAGTTGTAAATCAAATAGTAAAGCGGTCATCCTTGTCCCGTTATATCCGGTCATAAAACCTGCTTTGTGGATGTGGAAATTAAGTTGAAAAAGGGGGTAGTGACAGAAACACACTCTCATCGACATCGAAGCGAAACGGTTGTTCGTTTGGTAAAGTGAGTCAATAGTGCCGCCGAATGTGAATTTATCGATAAACCCCTAAAAAACACAGTGAAAGTGCAAAAGTAACACGTACTATAATTCGCTTAGTTGAAGAGTAGGAACTACACCTTAGAAAAAAAAAACAACGCGGAGGTAAGTCGATATACAAATTTATAAGACCCCTCGCGTAATAAACAAACGGTAAACGATATTATAATGATCGAGAATGAAGAGCCTGGCTTGATACAAGAAGAACAGTTCGAGAAAGGTTTACTGATGACTAGGAATGAAAGACCTGTGTTGATAGAAGCGGAAGACTCCAAAAGTGAGAAACAAGACAGGTTAGCTATTGGGCTATAAGTTACATTCTTCAATACTTTTTCAATAGTCGTACCAGTACACTAGTGCATAAAAGTGTACGTTCCTTTGGTGTTAAAAAGCAAGCATAAACACCACGGCAAAGCGGATCGCTTATTCTTAGTCATACACTGCAGAGCCACGGGGGTTATGCTTAGACTTTTAACACCAAAAATTACAGTATATAAAAAAAGTTAGTATCGTATATCTGTACAGAAACGTACTTTTTCAAGTTTACTTCCGGATTCAGAAACCTGTGGATTCTGATTACGACTCCCCGTACGAACCTGAAAGTAGTGCTTCCGATGACTCAGATCAGGAGAAAACTAGGACTATGTGAGTTCAAATCAGGCAGGAGAAACCTCAAAGCGTTATTACAAGAGCAGATATCAACCAAAACGGTGGTCCTCGTGTGGCTGTTGAGAAATTTGAATATAATACAGGTCACCCTAGATTATAAAAAAAAGAGAAAGTCGGTGAAGAGAAGATCTAGAGAAATACAAAGCGGGAGAAAGAACGAGAGTACACAACTGAAAGTGGCAAGTTGGTAAAAACAAAACAATGGAATCCAATAGAGAACCGCAAAAGAAAGTGTAAGGAGAGCGTGTAGTGGAAGAAGACGCCAGGAAGTTGTTCCATAAATTTTGGAGTATTGGGGATTACTCAAAAAAAGCATTATATTTATTAAACCTTATAACAACTCCTGAAAAGATTTCACATTCAACAAAGGTCAAAGACCCTAAAAAACTTAAAAATGTGTTGGTGACAAATTAGTACCACTTAAAAATCAATGGTAATTTGGTACACGTTTGCAAGGGATGTTTTCAAAAAACTTTTGATGTAACAAATAAGAAACAAGTCAAAAGTTAATGTGTCCAGGTGTAATTGAAGGTGATGAAAGAGGTTAAAATGAGCCACCAAATAAAATACTGCATAATGTAATGGAAGCTGACAAGAATCACATTCTATCCATTCCGTCACAAGAAAGCCATTACTCTAGACGGCATACAAATAAAGGGTACCTGCAATCTCAGTACACATTGGCAAAGTTGTACAAAAAATATGCAAAACTTGCACTTCAACCAAACCGATAAACCGTTCACTGTACTCACAAACTTTTCACAATTTGAATCTGAAAATAAAACCTAAAAATAATACGTGTTACAAATGTGACAAACTTATAATAGAGGTAAGCTAAGTGAAGAGGGAAAAGGCTGTATTACAATTTTTGGCTAATCATCATGATTTGACAGACAACGAATACCAATCAAACGATTTAGACAGAAATTAGCTTCACTTGATGAATCTTTAAAAACTTTGACTTTTGATTTGCAGCAATGTCGCCTCACCCTACGCAGTTGTTTTTCACAAAAGACAGTTGTGAACTTTTAATTTAATCATACATGATAGTACAGATAATCAAGCTTTTTGCTATATGTGGTGTGAAGCAGATGCAGGTAGAGGATCTAACCAAATTGCATCTTGTGTCCATCAATATCTGAATGCAAGCCTTAACCCTGAAGTCGATAAAGCCTTCATCTACTCTGAAACGTGTGGTTGCCAGAATAACAACTCAACAATGAATAAGCATTCATTCAATAAGCACCCCAGATCCATACTTATGCATTTCACTTGTTATTCCATCTACACTCGCCGTTTTGTCATTCTTCAGAGTTCGTACCGCCTTTCATACACTGCATTCAAACTTTATACTATTATCTACGTTTTCGACCAGTATATTACTGCTCTCTTGAAGAACTTCGTAGTATCCTTTTTGGGTCCAATATTCGAAATATTTTTAGAAGCTGTTACACAGTATACCGGGCGGGCAAGGAAGCAACGTAGATAGTCCGCATCAATTACCCCAACAAAAAAAAAGGAAAAAAAAGAATACTGTGCTAACTAACTAGTCGTACAGTGAGGGGTCGTAGAAAATAAAAAAACAACCTCGAGACCGATTCGCCCATGGAGAATTTTACTCAGTAGATCAAGTTGAAGTTTATCATACTTTATATCTCCGAATATTCGCCTTAATGCTCAACCCTTGTAATTATAGTACTATGCGGTTGATTCAGTCTTCAATGCAGTCTGTCGTTAAAAAAGTTTATAAGAAAAGTCGCAACGCCTTTATTCGTTGTTATAAAATAAATAATCGCTTTCTTGCAGTAGTAATACACCATTTTAAATGTTGTCCTCCATGTTCCGTCTGTTATTGTAAGATTAAAACTGCTTGGTAACACTGCCCATCATGTCATATCTCACTTAAAGTCACTTTTATGTTTAAAACCGCAAGCATGGAAAGATCACTAAAATTGTCCGTGTCACAGAGATATAAACAAACTATGGAGAAAAATATAAGTTTTGTTTTGAAAAGTAAACGACAACTTTTATTAAAATCCACTAATTCTATCTTGCCCAACAAACTTCTTACAACAGTCATGAATGATATGTCTACTTCAAAGGTATACAGGTATAGATCAGAAACTAGAATATATAAACATAAACGTGCAGACTTTGAATTAAATAAAGGACGAGTAACATTGGTTGCCTATCTACGGAGATTCAATTTGGAGAACTGCAGTAAACGAAAATTTAAATAAGTAGGAACTGAAATGTTTTTTTTACAGTAATGAGGCATTCTGAGCGGACCTGCACCTTGACGACGTTCTAAAATATTAGAACAGGTAGAATGGCTTGCGCGTTTCAATGAGCTAAAGAGCCGAACTATAGGTTTAACTAAATCAGTGTGGTCTTTAGTGAGGAACCAGACTAAGACAGGTCCCCGAAAAAGGGCAGCAGCTTTAGAGACCGTAGAGTCGGTATGACATTCTAAGACACACTACTGCGATGTGGAAGGCAACGGGAAACCACCGCATTATCTCCCAAGTACACAGCATACTCAAATTGTTATTAATGATGATGGCATCCTCTGGAGTAAAAAAATCCGGAGATAAAATATTCCCCCATTCAGATCACCGGGAGGGGACTACTTCGGGGGATGTGATCCGAAAGTATAGAAAAAGATCCGTGAACATTCTGCGAGTCGGAGCGTGGAATGTCAGAAGTATAAAACAAGTAGGTAAGCTAGAGAACCTGAAACTCGAAATAAATAGGTTAGCACTAGACATAGTAGGAATCAGCGAAGTCCGCTGCCCAGAAGAGGGGGATTTTTAAAGTGAAGACTTTAGGGTAATTCATACGGGAGCAGAGGAAGCAAATTTGGGTGTGGGGATAGTTATGCAAAAAAAGATAGGACGACGTGTAGAAAACTACTTACAAAAGAACGAAAGAGTACTCATGGTTAGATTTGAATCTAAACCAGTAAATACAGTAATAATACAAGTATACATGCCCACCTCTAGCTACAGTGAGGAAGAGGTGGAGGCGATCTACAAAGATATCGAAGGCATACTAAGATACGTAAAAGAACATGAAAATTTAATAATTATGGGGGATTTTAATGCAGTGGTAGGTGAGGGTAGGGAAGGAACGATAGTAGGTTTATGTGGTTTAGGCACGAGAAATGACAGAGGAAATAGGCTGGTAGAATTTTGCGACAAGAACAACTTAACCATCACAAATACATTATTTCAACATCATGCTAGAAGCTAGAAGCTACCCTGAAGCAGATATAGACACAGACCACAACATCGTAATTATGAAGGCCGCACTTAAATTTAAAAATCTAAAAAAAAAGGAACGGAAAAAGGCACTTTGATTTTGAGAAACTAAACGATAAAGATATCCATGAAAGATTAAAAAAATGTCAAATGAATTGCTGAAAGATATCGGGAAAATTTCTGATACTAAGGAAGTAGAAACAGAATGGAATAACATTAAATCCAGCCTAGACAGGGCGGCCAAAGATATTCTGGAATATACACAAAAAGAAAATAAGAAACCATGGATAACAAAGGATATCCTGAATTTAATAGAAGAAAGACGAAAATACAAAAGTAGATCAGACGAAACAGGAAAACAGAGATACAAAGCCATAAAATGGGAAATTATTCACAAATGCAGGAAAGCTAAAGAACAATGGATTGATGAAAAATGCAAAGAGGTACAAATTAAGATGGAAATAGGAAAGACAGACAAAGCATACAAATTAATTAGAACCAGTTTTAGGGATATAAAACCATATAACAAAAATGTTAGGGGCGCGGAAAGAAACGTCATTATAGAAAATGTAGAGAAAGTAGCTAGATGGCAGGAATACATAGGGAATTTATATTCAGGAGAGGAACTAACAGCATTAGAACAGACATTGAACAGACATTGAAATTGATGACCTGGGATATCCTATACTTAGAGATGAGCTTGAATTAGCATTAAAGAGTCTGAAAAATTGTAAGACGCCGGGTACAAATAAGGTGCAAGCAGAAACTCTAACAGCCGCTGGACAAGCAGTAACAGAACGTCTCTTCCGACTTGTAAGTTATATGTATGAGACAGGCGAAATACCCAAGGATTTCGAACGTAACGTCATAGTAACTATAGCAAAAAAAGAGGCGCGGATAGATGTGAAAATTTTCGAACAAAAAGCATGACAGCACACGTTTGAAAAATATTAACTAGAATTGTACAAAAACGAATGGAAAAACGAGCTGAAGAAATACTGGGAAAGGATCAATTTGGGTTTAGGCGCAACAGAGGAACACGGGAGGCTATTTTAGCTCTGAGGGTGATAATGGAGAAAACAATAAAGAAAGCGTATATACAGATGGTTTGTAGATCTGGAAAAAGCATTCGATAATGTAAAATGGAAAAAAATGTTCGAAATACTCAAAAAGATTGGAATGTGTTTTAAGGACAGACGGGTTATACAAAGAGCAAACAGCAATATAGAATTAGTGCAAGAAAGTAGAGAAGTAAATATTAGGAAAGGGGTGAGACAGGGATGTGCCTTATCCCCATTAATTTTTAACTTATACATAGAAGAGGCAAGGAATACTATCAACTGTAGGAAGACATTTGAAATTAATATGCAGGGACAAAAGATTGATATGCTTAGATTTGCAGATGATATAGCAGTATTAGCATCTAGCCAAGAAGAGTTAGAAGCTGCTCTTAATGAAATGGAAACAGTTCTAAAGGAGAATGAAATGAAAATGAAAATTAACAAAAATAAAACTAAGGTTCTAGTATGTAAAAGAGGGGAAAATAAATCGAAAACAAGAATACAAATAGATAACTAGAAACTTACAAGAGATTAAGGATTTCTGCTACCTAGGAAGTCAAATAACGCAAGATGGGAAAAGCACAAAAGATATAAAACAAAGATTAGCACAAGGTCGTGCTACATTTATCAAGAAAAAGCAACTATTGTGCTCAAAGACCACAAACATAGAAACAAGGAAAAGATTCCTTAAAACATATGTGTGGAGCACAGCACTGTATGGCTGTGAAGCCTGGACAGTAGGAGAAGCAGCTAAGAAAAAGGTAGAAGCCTTCGAAATGTGGTACTGCAGACGTATGATGAAGATATCATAGACAGACAAAGTTAAGAACGAATAGGTACTAGCAATGGTAGGGGAAGAAAGAAGTATGTGGAAAACAGTAGAAAATAGGAGAGATAGGATTATAGGCCACATACTAAGACATGAGGGAATAGTGCGGAATATATTATAAGCAGAGATAAGAATAAAAAAGAAGTAGATGTAGACCTAGGTTAGACTACTGCACACAGATAGTGAAAGATGTAGGCTGTGAGAATTTCGGGGAAATATGTAGGCTAGCTCAGAATAGAAATCAATGGAGGTACGCTTCCAACCAGTCGCAAGATAAAAAAATTAATGACAAACATAATAACTGTACTTAAACATGACGGTAATTATAAACAACTACACATATTGGTTTTGCAATACTCTCAACTAATGTTAATTGTGCGAAAGGATTTACTGGAAAACTATTAATACGGCAAATGTCTAAGTGTTGGGGGATCCTTCTCAGCCACAGGCTGCTTAACCCCCTTTACATACCGTTCATTTATATTTCCAATGCTCCACCCGTAGGTACTACATTGACCAGGAGGCGAGTTTTTCGTTGCCTGGAAATTTAGAATTTTGCCGAACCCTTGCCGTTCCAGGCAAGGTAGGGATCTTTAACGTGCGTGACAACACTCACACACGGGACCTCCATTTAACCTCTCATCCGAACGAGGGCGTAATTTTTGTGAAAAATGCTCACCTGCCATTTTTCAAGCAGTCGGCCGTGTCGGGATTTGAACCCGGGACCTTGAGATCCGTAGTCTTACGCTTACTACATTGATCCACAGCGACGCTCCCCTTTACATACCACTGAATCTCGGTAAAATAGGGCATATAATTAGAAAACAATTGAAGGAAATGGAGCTGTATATAGGCCGTTGTGACAATTGCAGGGAACTTGGTAGGCTAGCTCAGAACATAAATAAGCTGAGGTACAAGTCCAACTAGTTTCAAGACGTAAAACCCAATGACGAAAAAATACGTGCTCTTAAATCTGATGATTATTATAAACAACTACAGGTGTTGGTTGTGAAATATTTTCAACTAATGTTGATTGTGCGAAAGGATAAATTAGAATAACTATTAATTCGACAAAGGTTCAAGTGCTGGGGAAACTTGGCAGCCAAGAGCTGCTTACCCCCCTTCACACCCCACTGAATACCAGACAAATGGGGTATAAACTGTAAAACAATAAAAGGCGATCGAACTGCATCAAACAAGAAAGAACAGCAGCTATGTTCAAAGACAATGAACATAGATACAAGAAGAAAACTTTTCAAAGCATAGTGTGGAGCACAGCATAGTACATCTTTGAAATAGGGGCAGTAGGAAAAGCAAACAGAAAGAGATAGAAGCCTTCTGGGATGTTGTGCTTCAGATGTATGAGGATGGTAGCATGGGCAGACAAAGTCTATGACAAATTGGTTGTAGGAATAGTAGAAGAATAAAGATATCTGTGGAAAACGAAAAATAGGAGAAATAGAAGGACAGAATACATTCTAAGGCATTTCTGGGGAATAGTATGGGATATATTACAAGCAGAGGTAGGAAAAGTTAGGTAGGGGTAGACCGAGATCAGACTTTCGCACACAGATAGAGACAGATGCAGACTGAGCAAATTTCAGCGAAATATGTAGGTTGGTTCAGACTAGAAAACAATGAGGGTACGCGTCCAACCAGTTCTAGGACTGAAGACCTAATGATGATGAATAAGGCATTAAATTATTTTTTAAATAAATTTAATAGAACGGAACAAAGCGATACGTCGACGATATGAAGAACGCTTGAAAGAATTTTCGCCAGGTAGCCACTAACGTCTTGGGAAATAATTTCTATAATGAATTGGTTGAAAATGTGTTACTACCACATCGAAAATGCAGTTGTAATGTCTAGAAACGTTCACCCTCACCCCCACCCCCACCCACCTTAAAGTTTTCCACAAAAACTCAGACGCTTAAATGATGAACACGGTGAACGATTTCATCAAAGAATTGATGAAATTGGAGAAACAGTATCAGAAAAAATGGAACCCTTTGCTGCCTGCGGCCTATTATTAGTTACTGAGGAAAACTACAGATGTAGTGTAAAAAAGAGAATCGAAACGAAATTTTTAAAATAATGTAAAAAATCGTAATTTGTTGAACCAGATGCTTTGTAAAAAATAGAGCTAAAATACTTGAAAACTATAACTAATGTCTCGTTATTGTTATTACATTCGCAGCAGAACAACTAATATTTTTAAAAATTAATCTTGTTTGAAGGATACCGGAAAAATATATAAATTAGTTGTTCAGTGTTTTCGTCCTACGAAATTAATTTTATTTCGTTATACTTGTCCAAATAGCTGAAATGACCTTAAAAAACGTCAATCTTTTTAAGAATTTAATAAATAAGAGGACGGATGTGTGTCGGAAAAGATCTCGAAACGACAATTTGTGATTAAAGCATCAGCTTGAACAGTGTAATTTGGCCAAGTTCATTTGAGTCAGTATAATGATACAGAAATCTTGAACAATACTTGAGGTTGATGTATTTTATTCACGCACACGTGCCTTGTATACGTAATGTTTGCACAAAACAATACCAATTATAAAGGATGAATAATCTGACTACCAAGAACCTATATTAAAGCAAGCAATATGCAGGTGTTCTAATAGCGTTATTCATGTCAAAGCATGCGGAACAAATTCTACCTGTGCAGGGAATTTTAAAGTTTTATTTTACCTAAGCCGCAATGTCGAGCAGATACAGGTATTTTGACAAAGGGGTAAAACCGCCCTATACTTTCCAAATTCTTGAAGATAAACTTTCTGCATCAATGCACATTGTCTATAAAAATTGACCAACACAGCAATTTTGTTTGGTAACATTAGAATCGGCCTTATAATTAGAGCGGCTTAATATGAACGCTAAAAGCTAGTGCCCAATTATTGAAAAAATATGTTTGCTATCAACGTTAAAGCGTCATCACAGTGCCGACCTTTTACAGACAAGACAAGGAAGTTGTAATGTTTGGAAAATGATTAAACCGTTATATCCTAACAAGAATATATTTACTTTTGTTGATAGTTAGAAAACAAATTCAAGATAAAACGTATATGAACTCTGTTTAAACTCGATGTAATGAACCATGACGAGGCCAACTAAGCTGGAGAGAGAAATGGGCGCGCCAAATCCCCGAGGGTTAACATGAATATCGCAGTCGTGACCACACGTCATTTTAATTTCACAACAAAAAAACAACCCCGTTAGCTTCTATAAAAATAAAAACGATCTGCTTACTTTAAAAAATTAATACAATTAACATAAATAAACGTAGTCGTTCACCTCGCCAACAAAATTTCCTTTAAATTGTGAGTATGGAGGTAGAGAAGCGGTTTAGTTAAGCGGCTTTTGAGTCGAGGAATGCCAAAGTGGTAATTTGAACCCTCCATTTATTAATAAACACAAATACCAAACTGAAGCTTTAAAGGTCGGTTTCGATTTTCTTGACACCATTTTGTTTGTAACACGTGTAGATTTTAAACGAAGTATCTACTTACATTAAAGATCCTCCTTTTCAAAGTAAAACCTATTTTATGTCATTTAAAAGACCAAGTCCCCTAAAAAAAATAATTTAATACAAGTTCTACAATTTAATATACAATTTAAGCAATTGATGTAACTTCCAACCTTGTTTTAAAACAATTAATATGTTGAAGCAACACTAAAATTCCACTATTATTAACTTCTAAGCATTTTAGCAGTCCAAATAGAAAATGTTTATAGCTTAGTAGATTGTAAAATCACTTTAGTTTCTTTCTTCTAAGATCACATCATTGTGGTGAATTATGTAAAATATTCATTAAGTTAGAAGAAGATGACAAGGCCTCGTTCACGATCAGCTAGACATCGAGCATATCTGATTTCAGTTCTTTACTCCAAAGACCACCAAAATGCTTATTCACAACACTTTATCGTTGAAAAATACCATAAGGGAATTTTTAAAGCGGTTATCTTAGACTTCCGTTAACCAATTTGGCCCATTTGCAATAACTTCTTCCTCTCAAATGAGATTATGGCATTATCAAGTATCATCAAAAACGGTTAAATAATGCTGTAGTTATTTCGCGTCAAATAAGCCAAATCTCGGTTAGTTGTTCGTTGATTTTTGGTCAAATAATCATATTTGCACCTGAGGGTATTTGGGAAAGATAGGGGAAATAGTGGTTTGCAAAGGTTTCACAAACGTAACCCACTGAAACGAATACAACGAAACCTTGCAAGAAGGTTATCTATTAAGCTGGAGAACATCAATGCGTTTTAAGAAAATACTCCATCATCATCATCATTAAGTCTTCAGTTTGGAACTGGTTGAACGGGTACCTACATGTTTCCTATTCTGAGTTAACCTATGCGTTTCCCTGAAATTCCCACATCTACATCTATCACTATATGTATGCAATAGTCTAATCAATGGCTATGTCTTACTCTCTTTTTCCATACCTGTGCCTTTAATATATCCCGCACTATTTATTCTTTCATGCTTTAGAACGCGTTCCATCATCCCAACGCTCCTATTTTTTTTTATTGTTTTTCACATATTTCTTTCTTCCCCTACTATTTCTAGAATCTATTTTTCTTAACATTGTCTGCCTATAATATCTTCATCATATGTCTATAGCACCACATTTCAAGGACTACACCTACTGTAGACGTTTCACAGCCGAACAGTGCTGTGACTCAACACATTTGCTTTCAACAACTTTTTCCTTTTTTCTGTTTGTTGTCTAGAACATAGCCGCTGATTATTCTTCTTAATTGCAGCACGCAATTGCGTTAATATTTTTGGTCTCTTGCACGTTTCCAATATTACGTTATTTGGAACAGTAAGGAACAGTAAGGGTTCAGCAAAATTCAAAATTTTCCAGATAAAAAACTCGCTTCCTGTCCAATGTAGTATCTTCGGGTAGAGCATTGGAAAATCAAATGCAGTGTGTATTTAAGAGATTATGTGGTTGTTTACTGTTGCCTTTCACGTCGTAGTAGTGTCTTATACCGGCACCTATGGTCTCTGCCACTACACGTACCAAACGAGCTACTGTCATTTCGGAGACCATGGTCTGGTTCCTCATTAAAGAACCCAATAATTTGGTTAAGCCTGTGGTTGTGCTCTTTAACTTACTGATACGCGCAAGCCGTTCTACCCGTTCAAGTATTCTAGAACTTCTTCAAGGTGCAGGTCGTTCAGAACGGAAGAAAATACGAACAAATAGGACTGGTCTGAATCATCATTGCCATCGTACCCACAGGAATAATCGTTAATAAAGGGTGGTTTTTAATTAAATAGGCTCAATTGGAGCATACAAAATTCTTAATCCACGCCTCTAAATATATCAAAATTTTCTGCATATTGAACATATACCATTTGCTTTAACAATCTGCCATCACAGACTTCCTCATGGCTTAAACCTAGTTTTGGAACGTTTGATGTTAACCCACTGAGGTGAACCAAGGTTGGTTTCTTATCGTCTTCAGCTAAAAGTTTATCCTTGTACGTTTTCTCGTGCAATGGATTTTTGCTTCAATTTTTTTTGTAATATATCTTGTCTGGCGTCAAAATTGCACTTATTATTTTTGAGTCACTTGCCAATAATTCCTTTTTACTTTGTATTAATTTAAGAATCATTAAACCTACTTTTCTGTTAAAATATAACTTTGGCTATGGAAAAAGGCAGTTGAGCCGGATATCCTCCGTGCCGACTGTTGCTGAAAACCTGCGATGTCAAGTGAAACGACACGAAGACACAAATTGTGAGCTAGGTGATGCTGTATTTCCCATAATGTGTCTGTATTGAATATTACAACTTTGCTACTCATGTACTGATGAGCCCCAATTAGGGTGAAACGCATCGACAGGATATGCTCGTGGCTGAATTTGAGACACTTGCAAATAGTTCCTTTTTACTTTGTATTAATTTAAAACTAATTAAGCCAACTTTTCTGTTGAATTATAACTTTTGGCTAGGGAAAAAGGCAGTTGAGCCGGATCTCCTCCGTACCGACTGTTGCTAAAAACCTGTGATGTCAGGTGAAACGACACGAAGATACAAATTGTGAGCTAGATGATGCTGTACTTTCCATAATGTGTCTGTTTAAATATTACGACTTTGCTACTCCTGTCCTGACGAGCCCCAATTAAGGCGAAACGCGTCGACACGATACCCTCGTGGCTGAATTTGAGTCACTTGCCAATAATTCCATTTTACTTTGTATTAATTTAAGACTTATTAAGCCAACCTTTCTGTTAAATTATATCTTTTGGCTATGGAAAAAGGCAGTTGAGCCGGATCTCCGCCGTGTCGACTGTTGCTATAACCTGCGATGTCAGGTGAAAGGACACGAAGACACATTGTGATCTAGGTGATGCTGTACTTTCCACAATGTGTCTGTATTAAATATTACAATTTTGCTACTCATGTACTGATGAGCCCCAATTAGGGCGAAACGCGTCGACAGGATGCGCTCGTGGCTGAATTTGAGACACTTGCAAATAATTCCTCTTTACTTTGTATTAATTTAAAATTAATTAAGCCAACTTTTCAGTTGAATTATCACTTTTGGCTACGGAAAAAGGCAGTTGAGCCGGATCTTATCCGTGCAGACTATTGTTAAAACCCTGTGATGTCAGGTGAAACATCTAGGTGATGCTGTACTTCCCACAATGTGTCTGTATTAAATATTACAATTTTGCTACTCCTGTTCAGATGAGCCCCTATTAGGGCGAAACGCGTCGACAAGATGCGCTCGTGGCTGAATTTGAGACACTTGCAAATAATTCCTTTTTACTTTGTATTAATTTAAAACTAATTAAGCCAACTTTTCAGTTGAATTATCCCTTTTGGCTACGGAAGAAGGCAGTTGAGCCGGATCTCCTCCGTGCAGACTGTTGTTAAAATCATGTGATGTCACGTGAAACATCTAGGTGATGCTGTACTTCCCACAATGTGTCTGTATTAAATATTACAATTTTGCTACTCCTGTTCAGATGAGCCCCTATTAGGGCGAAACGCGTCGACAAGATGCGCTCGTGGCTGAATTTGAGACACTTGCAAATAATTCCTTTTTACTTTGTATTAATTTAAAACTAATTAAGCCAACTTTTCAGTTGAATTATCCCTTTTGGCTACGGAAGAAGGCAGTTGAGCCGGATCTCCTCCGTGCAGACTGTTGTTAAAATCATGTGATGTCACGTGAAACATCTAGGTGATGCTGTACTTCCCACAATGTGTCTGTATTAAATATTACAATTTTGCTACTCCTGTTCAGATGAGCCCTTATTAGAGCGAAACGCGTCGACAAGATGCGCTCGTAGCTGAATTTGAGACACTTGCAAATAATTCCTTTTTACTTTGTATTAATTTAAAACTAATTAAGCCAACTTTTCTGTTGAATTATCACTTTTGGCTAGGGAAAAAGGCAGTTGAGCCGGATCTCCTCCGTGCCGACTGCTGCTAAAAACCTGGGATGTCAGGGGGAACGACGCGAAGATACAAATTGTGAGCTAGGTGATGCTGTACTTTCCATAATGTGTCTGTTTTAAATATTACGACTTTGCTACTCCTGTCCTGACGAGCCCAAAATTGGGGCAAAACGCGTCGACAGGATACCCTCGTGGCTGAGTTTGAGTCACTTGCCAATAATTCCATTTTACTTTGTATTAATTTAAGACTCATTAAGCCAATTTTTCTGTTAAATTATAACTTTTGGCTATGGAAAAAGGCAGTTGAGCCGGATCTCCTACGTGTCGACTGTTGCTAAAACTTACGATGTCAGGTGAAAGGACACGAAGACACAAATTGTGATCTAGGTGACGCTGTACTTCCCACAATGTGTCTGTATTAAATATTACAATTTTGATACTCCTGTTCAGATGAGCCCCAATTAGGGCGAAACGCGTCGACAGGATGCCTTTGTGGCTGAATTTGAGACACTTGCCAATAATTCCTTTTTACTTTGTATTAATTTAAGACTCATTAAACCTACTTTTCTGTTAAATTATAACTTTTGGCTATGGAAAAAGGCAGTTGAGTCGGATCTCCTCCGTACTGACTGTTGCTAAAACTTGCGATGTCAGATGAAACGACTCAAAAACACAAATTGTGAGATAGGTGATGCTGTACTTCCCATATTGTGCCTGTATTAAATATTACAACTTTGCTACTCCTGTCCTAATGAGCCCGAATTAAGGCGAAATGCGTCGACAGAATGCACTCGTGGCTGAATTTGAGTCACTTGCCAATAATTCCTTTTTACTATGGAACTACATGTCGTTGCAAATTTTACAAAAATTTTCAAATTAATATCACTGACCATTAGCGTAATAGATATTCATTTTGTAGAAAATAAAAGCTATTCTTAACTCGGTTGAAACAGGGGTTAGAATCGGAAACGGTTTGAGGCCACTTGTCCTTCCTCATTCTCTGTATCCTTTGAAAGAATCTTCTACTCTTGCCGGTGATGGAAGGTAAGGGAAACCACTACCGATTATTTCCTAAGAAACTCAGTTCTAAAAGAACATGGAAAATAAAAACTGATGGTGATTTTTACATGTATACACCTCAGGTGAGAAGAGACATGGTTTCATATTCTCACCCTACTTCGGTAGGTCCCTAACCCATTTCGGAAAGGGACAAGAAGAACACAAAAACAAGAGAAAAGAAAGACGCAATTTACTCTACAAATCTGAGTCTTTTGAGGTACAGAAATTAAAAGTTATGAATATCTAGATTAAAACTAGATTTTTATAGATTAGTGAAGTAAGGTGGCTGACAGAAGAAGTCCTCAGGTCAAGAGAAAATAGGGTTATCCGCTCAGGTTCAGGTAGGTCGATTTATGTGAAGGTTTTATTATAAATGAGAAAACTGCAAAAAAACAAAAATGTTTAACAGTTTAGTTATCTGAAAATAGTAGTCAGGCTTGGTACCAAACTAACACAGTGGTAAGTTCAAGTATTAATGCGGGAATGAGGAAATTGGAAGTTTTATATTACATGTGAATTAGCTGTAGCTAGCAGAATGTTTAAAAATTATACTCTGGTTGTGCACGTGTAACAGGTAGGTCTCGGCTAAGAGTATTTATTAATTAAGGATAGATTCAAAAATCAAGTTAAGAGATGCTAAAAGATACCTATAGTGCATTTAACGAACAGATTCAGTAACTAAAATAATAGGATGGGCTTTAGTGGCGCAGCACAAGCTTGATTTACAGAGAAGAAATAGACATTGCGATAACTACAAATACATGTGAGAAAGTAATTGACATGTGTAGGCTAGCAATACAAAAATTTATTGAGTGTTTGTGTAAACCCGACTAACCAATACAAAATTTTAATTAAACTTGGCGCTTATTTATGGGAAGAGCGCTTACGGTATCTATTCGTTAAACACATTATAGGTGCAAATTCAGATAAAGAATAATTTAAACGAGTTTTCAAATAATGTTTTCTAAAACGGATAAATCCCAAACAATAAGAAAACTTAATTATTAAACATTATACGTTGTATCCTTCGATGTACACCCAGTATGGTAAAAAAATATTGAACATATTGGGCGATTCTGAAAATATAATGCAAGTAATCTTACTATTCGTATAAATTAAACGACTGCAAATTAACTTCAATGCCCTTACGATAGAAAATATTTATGCTAATGCATGATAATGTAATTCAATAAGCTACCTGTTATATAAAAATGTTAATGGGCATGAATAATGCCCCTTTAGCGCAAAAATAGACAACAGACCTAAAAAGAGAAAACTATAAATCGAGTTATGCAAAGAGTTTTGGAAAACAAGTTAACACCATTTTTGAAAGATATTGTTGGAAGGCTGAACTAACCAGCATGCTCCCATTAGCATATTATTTGATTCATAAATATTCAACAACAGTGATAGTTAATTAAATTTTTATGAGCTTCCAAAACAACTGCTCCAATATATTAAGAGCAACACCTATTTTGTTCAAACGTTCAGCACTTTTATAATAATCAACATAACGATGGTAGTTAATATGATCAATAACTCCAAATAAAATTCTCTCAATTAGTCACTTTTTTCTTGTCGAAACAAACCAATAAAATTATATTACACAATTATTACACTTTCATCGTAAAGCAATCAGCAAACGCAAATGGCCACTATACAACAATAAAAGTAAACTAAGCTGTTTGTACGATATTTTATCTGATGTCGAAACTGGAAATGGTTGAAGAATCTGAATATGAACAACCACGCGCAGTGTTACCAATAAGATGAACACGAATTGATGAAACTTATAGGCATGAAAACATTTAAATGCTCGTACAAATATGGACAAAAATGAATGTTTTCGCTTGGTCATTACCATTTTTGAACTATAACCTATTATTTATTTGCGCTCAGGCTACTATACAAAGTTCGGTAAATTTTACACGTTCATATAAAATTTCGTCTATCTCATTCGACTGAAACCGAACAATTTGCTATTGATTTATTATTATTAGAATTACTACTGCTCTTTGAGATCAATGTCGAATTAAACACCGACAGCAGCCGACTTCTCGAAGCAATCGTTTATGACAAAACTGGCACGGAGACAGACTGTGAGTAACCGCCATCCCAGAGACCGGCATTCGTCGACCTCCGAGAACGATACGAAGAAAAAGAAGATGACAGCGACGACGGATGTCACTAATCAACTCGCACGGACAGCAAACGGAAAAACAACTCTAATTGCCAACAAAACATCCACGCGTGACGTAAACTCCATAGAGCTGAATCAAAGACGATCAACCGCTAACGCTACAACGATCTCGCAGCCGGCAACTAGCATCAATATACCCAACATTTGATTCTGCAATGCTCCATCCGAAGGTATCATATTGGCCAGGAAGGACGTTTGCTGTTTCAAGCAAGGTAGGGATTTATAACGTGCGTGACACACACACACACGTAAGCACGCACGCACGCAAACACGCACGCACGCACACACACAGACACGCTCGTACGCACGCACGCATACACACACACGCACGCACACGGGACCAACATCTTCTCGCCCGAACGATGGCGCATTTTTGCAAAAACTGCTCGCATAATGTTTTTCAAGCGGTCCGTGTCGGGAATCCAACCCAGGACCGTGGGCTCAGTAGTTACGCGCGAACCAAGTAAGCCACAGAGCCGCATTAACATCAAGATACCGTTCATCGAAGTGGAGAAGTTTGCAAACTTCCAAAACTATGCTAATATCATCACCAGCCTTTTCAAAAAAGTAGACATACGGGCTTCGGCACAAGGAGTAGACGTCACAAAGTTCCGATTACAGCAGGACTACATAAAGAAAAATAACATCAAATTTCATACTTACACCATAAAAGCGGAGCGTGGAATTAAAGTCATCCGAGGTTTGTCAACAGCATTTCCACTGACGATGTTAAAAGACGAACACATCGACAGACGCTACCCAGTGACATATATAACGAAACTACAAAACAAAGACCGAAACTACTGCAACACGTTCTTGGTATCCTGAAGAACAAACCCATTCCAGGGA
This sequence comes from Platerodrilus igneus, assembly GCA_036346225.1. Taxonomy (NCBI): domain Eukaryota; kingdom Metazoa; phylum Arthropoda; class Insecta; order Coleoptera; family Lycidae; genus Platerodrilus; species Platerodrilus igneus. The sequence goes on along the minus strand of JARFIW010001447.1, from coordinate 3,657,292 downwards.
AATTTACAAGATCAGCGACCTCCTCTATTGTAGTCTTACATGTGATTTTCCAATGCTCAACCCGAAGGTACTACATTGACCAGGAAGCAAGTTTTTTTTACCTGGAAAATTTGGAATTTTGCCGAACCCTTGCTGTTCAAGCAAGGTAGGGATCTTTAACGTGCGTGACAACACTCACACACGGGACCTCCATTTAACCTCTCATCCGATGGAGGGCGTAATTTTTGTGAAAAATGCTCATCTGCCATTTTTCAAGCAGTCGGCCGTGTCGGGATTCGAACCCAGGACCTTGGGATCCTTAGTCTTACGCTTACTACATTGATCCACGGCGACGCCCCCTCTTTTGTAGCCGCGTTCATGTTGTCGCGTTCGAAACTACTCTTTGCTTCAATGGTTTGATGACTGGCGAATGAAACTCAACGCAAACCAGACGGGGACAATACTATTCTCCAAACACAAGACATCACTGCTCGATCTACGAACATTCCAAGTAACTCAACTGAAGCTAAACTTCTTGTAACCTGTTTAACATGTTTTACAAAATGTAAGACGATGTTACACAAAGTTACTTTTGGCTAAATTTGAGATCTTTTAGGGCGAAGGGATCTCCTTAAAAAAGATGGAATCTCAACTATCTTCCGACTATGCTAGGGGTCTATTCCTCGGGTAGAGCTTATGAGGAGTGATCGTGGTTCTTATGACAAAACATTATTTACTTGCCAACTATAATAATACTAAAATAGGGGTGCAAGGGGGCTCCTTAAATTTTCTATACAAGGGTTTGCCCTAAGGGGGGACTTGGAAGTCCTTAGAGAAAATTATCGTATTTACTGCATAAGCAGGATCTGTAAAAAATATAATTAGTATAGCTAAGAAGGACACAAGAGAGGTGCTCTTGCTACCTTATACTGTAAAGAAAAGAATAGCTATTAATATAGATTATTCGAACTGCATTATAAACACATTTTTTGGCATTAAATTCTTGAAAATACTATTAGTGCTCTTTAGTCAAGTGAGAAGCTAAAAAACATTAAAATTGTAAAGGGTAGTAATGCCTTTTTTACTTCTTGAACTAATTACCCTATTCTTGCAATTCTTGTTCAAAATAAAACAATTACTCAAATAATTTAAATGATTGTTCTTTAATTAAAAATTTCCTTCTAAAGTAACAAAATTTTATGTACAAAATATATATCTCAAAGGTAGTATTAATTTCTTCAACACAATTTTTGAATGAGAACATTGTTACTGTCTCTGCTAAGAATTAAAAAATAGCAAAAGTATATCAAACATTTTTATAAGGTTTTTCAAATCAATTACTCAAAATATCGGATCTGTTATTTCGTTTACAAGTGTGTATTAAAATTTTCAAAATCTAATAATTTTAGTTTTCATAACCACTAAAGATACGATTGAACTTAAATGAAATATTTTGTTGAGATTAAATTAAGGTATTCACATTCCTTTGTAATATTATCATACATAACCTCTAATTCAAAATGAGACAAATTCTAAGCACCAAAAGTTTTTCATATTTAGTGAGCAAAACAGGAATCGTAGGTTGTTACAATGTTGTTTACGAAATTCAGCCTCATTGTTAACATACGGGAACAGCTGTCTTCATGCCAAAGTAATAAAAAAGATTACTTTGCAAAGCGTTGTTCTATGCTGCATAAGATAATTACATTGTAGAAACCAAATGTGCTGGCATATAAACCTTTGACAAACAAATGACGTCAACTTACTGTCCACATTTTATAACTTAGTAAAACGGATTTTTACTGGAAACATTTAAATGAACTTGAAGAGCTTCTTATCTTCGCAAGTTGAAACAAAACCAAATAATTTAACAGGCTATCCAAAATATATCATCTTCAGCACAATTTTAACGGTGATTCAGAGAAATACACATGGTATTTGAACATGTAACTCGGAATCTTATCTTTGCCGAATCTCCAGAATAAACATTATTATAATTACGTTATGGATAATAAGCTTGATAATCACAAAGACAGAATTTTATAAATTTAGTGAAATCAAAATTAACAAATTAAATAATTCGTTATCAAAAACCCATAGAGCGTTTAAACGCTATTTTAATAAAAATATCATTGAACGTTTGCAGCATTCTTAAAAAAAATTGTAGAGCGTTTGAGTGTTATTTAACAAAAAAATCATAAAACTTTCGAGCGGATTCTTACTAAAATAATTAATAGAACTTAAGAGCGCTATAACAAAATTGATTAGTTTTATCTAACAGTAACTTTATGTGCTTACCATTATTAAAATACACTTTACTTCAAGTGCATCTTGCACTTGGTCACGCGGCAACGCCTATCTAGACGCAGGTTGCTGGCAAGACCCAGTTCAACTCCATGACGTTTCCCCTTCAAGCGGTCGTGCCAGACTGACTGACGTCTGCTATATGCGCACAAGTAACTTGAAAGCAGCCTGACATAGAAGATTCTATTCAAACGACCAACGTTTGCTAGTAGTAGCTAAGCCAGAATTATTAAATAATTTCTGTCTTGTGATTGGACTACACAGCTCCGATCTAAATATTTATTTATATAGCAAGATTTAACTTTATTTAAATATACAATACAGCGTATTTAATGAATCATTTAAAAAGATTTGCAGTAGTCAGAAAAAATTGTTACACAACTACGATGGCAATCCACCATCTGACACCTAGGGGTCAATATCGACAGATAACTGAAATTCCACCAGTACGTACAGCAGAGCCTCTCCAAGGCACGACGGATCAAGAGACTCCTACATCCGACACTAACCCACAAGAACAAGTTCCCGTTGGAAGCACAACCGAGGATCTTCAGGATGCACCTTCTCCCGATCCTGTTCTATGCGTCTGAGCCATGGTACACTTACCTTAATAGAGTAACAATCCCGCCTAGCAGATTCCCAGAGCACCACCTTACGACATCACGGGCGTTCCCTGGTTCATCATGAACGAACCCATCAGGCACGACCTGCACATCACCACCTTTCAGGCACACTGCACGGCGCTGGCTACTAACATATACCAGAAGATACCCAAATCAGACCTTTCGACTATTCGCAATGTTGCACCCATACAAGGCACACGACAGCGAGTAAAATGAATACCAAGACCCATTACTTAACCCTAACAAAAATCACGAAAACACCAGCAGGCGACCAGCAAGCAGTCACAATCTGAAAAATAATGCTGTTTAAGGAAGATAGGGATCGACAAGCTTCGGTTCTCGATCGTTAAGTTTTCAGAGCCTCCGAAGAAATCGAAAACACATCATCTAAACCGCAAGAAATTTTTGAGGTCATTAATAATGCCAAAATTTTTGAAAAATATTGATCCATCTTGCTGAGTATGAAGCCTCATTTTTATAAGAATTTTACAATTTCGAAATAACCCCCGTATCGCTAGAACAAAAATATTCTGCGGTTAGATGTAGACCACAGCGAGAGCTAAGGAATAAGCGAAAAAATCGACAGTTTTAGTATAGATTTGCCAACTGCGCAATTCAAAGAAAGCAAGAAAACGATAGATCGTGTTTTGAGAGCAAATTAAAATTAGTTTTATAAAAAATAACCGACATTTCTAAAGCAGACCATAAACACAAGAAGCCTCGAGGGCCAGATAGAAAGGTACAATGTACGTCTACTAGTAAAGCGGATATTTTTGGGTCATTTCAAGTACAAAATTGCCCATACATAGCACTAAAATTTACGACTAGTATAAGGTAAAACGCTTGCTGTGTAGATGCAGGTAATTTTAGATAACCTAAAAGTAAGGCATCATAAAATCATAAACCTAACTGAACAGAATTGTGAATTAGCATCATAAATGAATAAATTAACTTCAGAACTATACATTTATGTAAGATTACTATCGACTTGTGTATAAATTTGTATCCATTCCAACGACCATCGCAAACATAAAAATAAACCATGCTGCAAGACAACATTTAAAAGGATTTTAGCATTTAAAAACTAACATTTATTTGACCTTTTACAAGCTTGTGTCATGGGGCAAAACTATTTAGACGGCAAACATTAGTTAAAACTATAACTTCAAAAAGTCCGAAAACTATGGCGGAAACACTTGGACAAGTATGGTAATTTCATACAATATTTTAACACCTACATATTGCAAGGTTTAGACATTTGTCATCAATCATTTTTCTTCCTATTACGTTAATCCAGTGAAAAGTACAGTACATTCGTGCGTGCCACGAACTCCAAACTTGATTAAACCCACACTACGCCTCGTAGTGCGATTTATGCTTCATTGGTGTAATAAAATTTACCTACACGTTGTTTGGATTTAAGGACGATTTCATTGTTCAATTAAAGCAACAAGCGTGGTGACAAGTAAGATTTTATTTACGTAGGTATAAGAAACTAGATCGCTTTAATTGGCCAATTTCTAATACTTCAATGAGGAAATACAGTGAAGGCTTTGAACCGTAAAGCACTAGATAAAATAATTTCGAGGGCGAAACAGATTGAACAAAAAGACTAGCAGTATTCGTTTTGGCTAGAATAAAACTAATTTGTAAAACTTTTTGAGGTTATAGGTAATATGATAACTCATATACAGGGTGCTCTTATTTCTTGGGCATTAAACGAGTAACTTTGTTATTATAAAGATTACAAATATACGCAGTGATGTCAACGTAAATATGCCGACTCTTCACAAATTAAGAAAATCAAACGTCAACACTTTCAAATGCAAGAATAAACAGTTTAAAGGAAAAAATTTACAGACATTTAATGTAGAATCAAAAAACAAAAAATTCCCTCCATAGTCACAACCTCGAGGTTGATTTGACGAAGTTCTCCACTGCTCCTATCTGCGAAGCCTGTCAGTCACTAGTAACCATCTTTTACCTGCGGCTCTTTTAATCTGGTCCCGATTGAGTCATCATCTTTATAAGTCTATCTTTCTGTTCTCTATTGCTGTCCTAACCTTAAAACATGACCACTCATTCTATTCTTTTACTTACACTAGTAATACTTCTACTTTTCTAAGACCGTACCATTACTAACTTAATCTGACCAACTGATTTGAAACATTTTCCTCAGTATTATATATTTCAAAGTTTCCAACCTTTTAAACTCTTTACTAAATGTACATGCCTAGCAACTGTATCTACATTCTAAACATAATTCGTTTCCTAATATTTATAGTTACCATTCTACTTCTTAGTACTACAGTCCTGCAAAAGCGTTCCTTTCTCCAGCGGTCTACTTTTACATTCCTTTTACTTCTATTACCATTTCTGATGCAACATTCTATGAAGCAAAACTACTTTGCTTTATTACCGGCGAGCTGCGGTCACGGAACAAAGTTTTTGGCACTCTTTGTTTCGTGTTAAGTGAATTAACCCGTAATATGTCTTCTTCAGTTACTGGATAACCAGCCTCCATTTTTTTATATTTAATAAGCCCACTGTATTTAGTACAAAGTAAAGGAATTCCCCTTTTTCCTGAATCCTGTCCTGTTTATTTTATAAATTATTAGATACACTGTAAGATTAGAACGATTTTAATATGTGTATATATATATATATATATATATATATATATATATAAATATATAAATGTTAAAATACCCTCCGGGATTTTTATCGCTCTCAGGGAATCGTTATTGCAGTGTTGAAGTTCTTTATTCCAAATGGATGTAAGACAATCGATTCGAATAAGCCAACCTCGCAAGTGATGAAAAAGTGCTGGGAGAGATGGGGTAATTTAAACGGACTTAAATGAGGAACTTCAACACTAGGAATTAACGGAAGCGATTGTGTTTTTGGAGGTGCCGTTCTCGTTTGTGTAAATGTAGCGTCCTAATTATCGTTTCTACCCTTCTTTTACCTTTCTCTAGGGTACTACTGGGAATTGGAAGCAACAACGCAATCGGCAATGTGAGAAAGCCGGACCGCAAGAACCCTGAGAGAAGTATGTTGCCGGAGGTCCTGAATTGTAAGTAATAATCTTGCAGAACTTTTAGATACGAATTTGCATAATTAAACTGGAACAGTAAATTAAGTAATAGGTACATAGATCACTAACGTATTAACTCACTTAATCCAATTGCAAATGTCTGTGGACAAGCACAAGTTAGTCACATGTTTTAAACAGTTCATTATAAAGAACCGATCTAGTGAAGCAAACTGATCAATAATATGGTTAAACAAATATAGCAATAATATTTACACACTAAATATTTAATATCTACCAACTGTAGTTAGACAAACATAATCATATTAAAATATTTATATGAAGGCTAAGGAATAGCATTGCTCCAGCATAACGTCGGAGCAGGTTTAAAAATATCAATACTGCTGGTATGACGGTTGTAGCAGGCTTCAAAATAGCACCGCTGCTGGTATGACGGTTGTAGCAGGCTTCAAAATAGCACCGCTGTTGGTGTGACATTAGGGCAGGCTTTAAAATAGCACCGCTGCTGTATAACTATTCTAGACTGTATAGCAGCGCCAAGTAGGTAATTCAAAAACAGTTAGGTGCATGAAAATGAAAGATTTTTATATAACAAACTGACTAAGTTTAAACCGTGATAAGATATTATTTTCTCCCAAGAACTTGTGGAACAAGTTATACCTTTTCAGGCTGTGGAACAAACAATGCGAGCCAAACATGATAAAATTCCATTTTAATTCGCAGATAGAACTCATTATAGTACAGGTTCAATTTGGATTGGCAGACAGTGGGAAGATGTTTTGATTGTTGATATCATAATATCAGAACTTTAATATATACCGGATTGATAATTTTTCAAATAAATGGAGAAAAAATTAATAAATCCCTGTGCACGTTCGTGATTGGGCCCAATGCGAAAAGTGGTTCAAATAAATACATGAAAACTAAGGTGCTCTAAGGATGGTACCTAATAATTATCGAAATACTTCACGTACTTTACTCGTAAAGTATGCCAACTGGAACTTGGCGCGAGTAAAATTTTATCGTTTTCGTATACAGGGTGGCATTAGTTTTATGTCATTAACTTATAGGATGCGTAGAGACCAAAAAAAACAAACAATAAATTGTTAATCAGCTTGTGGTCTAAAATAAATGGTTAAGCTAGAAACGGACCTACAAGAAAAAAGTATCCAAGTCGTCGTAGAACCTCTGCAATGTTTAGTCACAAGTACACAAAATATCATTCTTTAGAGTCGATCAACAAAGTTGTGACCCTATGCAATTATTGAAATACGGTGTTTGTGAGCTCTAAAACGAAATAACCCAATGCACTTTAGCTGCTACTAAAGTCAGCTTAAAAGTTTTTTAAAACATACTGAAGTTCTGATGATAATCACAACATTTCTTTATGCTCATCGACTGTATTAGGTTTCTGACCCCGTAGTCTGAATATTCTAGCAATTCAGCAGTATTCCAATCGATTGTACTTTTCCACTGAACGTGTTAAATGTTCTGCAAGCTTGTTTCTCATGTTTACTATTGTTACTGGTGGCCGATATGCAATTCGATCACCTGCTTTGGTAATATACTTAAACTTAGTGTTGTGAGTTAACATAATTATATTAGATTTTAGGTAATTAGAGATACTTTGTAGTTTAGTGAAATGCATGAAATTTGAACACTTGTGAAATCAATTCATGCGCATGATGTGATTCAGGATAGCAATAGCATAGGCGAGTTATTTTTATAAACATGTAATAAAACAGCAGTTCTAAAACTTTTACTGTGGTAGACTAAGGTTGAGCATTTAAAAATCGGCCCAAGAGTGAAACGCCTTGTTTAGCCTATCAATCTCTACCACCACCTCAATTTAATGACATAAAACCAATGCCACCCTGTATAGAGCTTCGACGTTTTTAGTTTAAATCTATTATAATGAATTCTTTAATCGTCGTTTTGACTTTTATTTCCAATAAATACAAGTCTAATTATTCTTCATTATCACAAATATTTACAGTATTGTTTACATTAGCACTAGCTTAATCACTATTTGTAGGCACTAATTTAATCTTCTACATACAACGAATTAAACACTATTGCAGCACTAATCTTACTGATAATTTATTCATCTAACACAATTATATCACGTACGTGAATTTATATTAGTATTACGTAAGAGAATTAACTTTACATTAATTATGTACAGCAGATGTTTCTTAGGACCGAGTTCAAGCTAATACTGATCTATCGCAACGGGGCTTGTATACAATAATCCTTTATTCTAGTTAAATCGAGAACACATCTAGACCGTGCATCATCAAATCTACTGTATTAACATACCTATTAAGCATCCTTATCGCTAGACAGATATCATTGAAATACAATACCTATGAATATCCTTTCTTGTCCCTAAACAAATATGAGGCCGCTTTTATAAAAATCGAATAGCGTAATTTTCAGAGTGTTCTATATACTTCTTAATTTCTGTTACACTATTTAGTTTGCTTTTTCAAAAATTCGAACAATCCTAAGCAGCGTACCGATAGGCGTAATAGAGTACATTTTTATGATGTGTACTTTTTTTTTTGAAAAATACCAAAAATACGCCAAGGGAACTTTAATAATGGCAATTTTTCGATATTATTCTTCTTCAAACAGTATAGCAAACTTATGGTACAATTTTACAAGCACCTACTTAACAATTTTCAGACAGCATATCGTAGTCTACGTTTTTCAGCAATTTTCATCAACACAGTTTTCATTTTCAAATACGAAAAATTAGAAAATATACATCTATTTAAATAGAAACGCAGCGAACCAACACAAATTCTAAAAATGGCTGATATTATTTCTGTCAGCACCAAATATGAGCAAAGTATCCTGATATAAATCGAAATTTCAATACGTTCATTATGTTTTCGATTTATTTAATACAGATCCATGAATGCACTTAATATAATGTAACTAGGGTGCGTTCGTAGTTGTGTGTGCGTTCATGTATACGTGCATGAGTGTATGTGCTATTATGCACCGTACATGTATGCAGTAGACATCCTGATGTACTTGTACATGATTATTCCACGTGCAGTGCAGTGTTTGTCCGTTGCTATGCAATCATACCCGATCTAATTCAGGAAAATAATTTTGCCCGACCTTTTCTAATGATTGCAGACTGGAAGTGTGTCGGTTGTTTATCTACCTTTTCGATAATGAAAACAATTGCGAAGCTGCACATACTAAAAGTGAAGTGTAGGAAAAAAGATATAACATTTATTCAACACACTATTATAACGATTTTTTTATATTTATAGTTTCGTCATAGTTTGTATAGTTATTTTGACTGAACTTATCTAGACTTCAGCGTTCCAGCTGTTGTTACTTTTTCGAAGACACTATCCGTTACTATTAGCAGACTCCTCTTTGACTCCATCTTTCTGAATATTTGAGCTTGCTCTGTCAACTTTATTTATAAACAACTCCTCCATATATCCTTCAGCAATGTTTGACGATTTCTATCCCCCAGGCTTTTTAAACGTAATGAGAGATGTCCTGGCATCAACTCAAATTGTGGCAGATGTCGTTGCAAATAATGTCCTGTGTATGCAGTTGCATTTGGAAAAATTTCAATAGTTGCCAGAATTTGAGATATTTTGCCAAACGTGTGTATTCCCACTACTTACCTGCAATCCTTTCCATACGAATTATTAAAGAAAAAGCCGTAACTTTTAAAGTGTTGAACGTCATGCACAATATTTTTCGATATAATGACATAAAAGTTTCGCGTACTTATTTCTTTTCATATATGTTTGGATTTACGAGGTAACAAACTTGCAGTTGCTTTTTGGGCGTTTCTTTAATTAACTTTGACAATTCTTGATCATCATCGCGCTATCAAATAAATGTGATAAATATGTAAACCTCAAACTGTTTATTGCCATCATGGACATCATGATGTATGTGTATAGTTATATAGCAAAAATCTGAGCTAAATTCTAAAATACAAATACCTTCATATCACATTCTATTTTTTATTTTATGTGTGAGGTAATATAAAATCTTGCACGCTCCACACCGCTTGTGATAGATGATTACCCCTATTGAGCGACTTAATCCATCTCTCGGGTCGAAGGCACTCGAGCTGGATGAGTCGCTTTCCGGAGGTAATCATTTTACTAACACACGGAGCATAAATAGTTAATATGGAAGACATCGCAGAGACATGTACCAAATACAAATAAAAATTACATAAATATCAAGCTAATGGTAAAGTTTATACATTTAAATCTACCTTACCTTATCCATTAAATAACCATGCTTGCTTCATAAAAATCTCAGTTTCTACTTTATTGGCTTATAGCCCTACCAATTTCACGTTTTGCGGAAAGCATGTAATTTTGAATATTTGTATATATCAATGTTTTCTTTGTACTAAGTATAACTCTCAACGAAAAACACGTTGCCCACAACGTAGACGACGTTCACCTTAAATAATTCTAAAAGTAGGCGACTATGACAATTTTGATCGAGAAGTCATATTTTTGACAATAATCCAGGAAACGTTTGTAGCGAATTCATACTTTTTCTTGGATTTATTTGGTAACAAATGTGATTACATTTTTTTGTAGTCGCTACCAAATCTGATGGTGTCCAAACACCTGGACATCATCACCACTGTCGATTTCAAATAATACTGATGATTTTTAACCCAACCTTGCGGAAATTAAAACGAAATGGAAACTGAATCTGACTTTTTCCCAATAAATATAAGATTTTAAAAACAACTAGAACTAGATTCTAACGAAAATGATCTTACGCACCATTAAAAATTCCATTTACTGCGACTTTACAAAAAAATCGTTTACGTATGTGGTTGCTACTTTAGAAAAATATTTTGTACACCGCATATTAAAATCTTCGACCAACAATTCGCTTTGTTGTCCGAGAAGGTACACTTTTACTACTATGTAGGTAATGTTGACTATATCACCACACGCAAAGCACTAAACAGACTGAGGATTTGCAGTTGACTATATCAGAGTACACGAGCTGCAAAAATAGAACCAATCTAAGAATCTCGAGAAATTCCAATTAAGTTTTTGTGCTACCCAAAAATCTGTACTTTCATTAGTTAAACTAAATTTTGAGATTCTTTTACAATAAAAAAACTCGAAAAACGCATTTCATTGGTTAAAGATGTCATTAACGTTTTTCAACACTCGAAGCATAGGAAATGGAAGTGTATAAATAAAATTTCAAATTCTGCAGAAAACATTCGTAGTGCTCACAATAGCCTAGGAATCACCTTGCAGTGTTCCCCATAGCCTGCAAACCATTCAACTAGCAGCGCTCTCCATAACCTGCTATACTAAAACACGTAGCGCCCCCCATAGCCTGCGTGTTCTCCGACGGTGACGCTGTCCGACGCCGTGCGCAAGGCACGTCATTACAACTCATCAATTCATAGTTAACAAACCACGTATGAACATTAAGCTCCGTTCCGTACTTCACCGACAAGTCGTTATTGTGATTGCATCTGTCAAGCTCTACCACAGGGACGACATCCCCGTAGAGGCATCACTACCACGAAGCCTGCCAAAGAGTTCAGAAGACGACCGAAGACCTTCTGAACCCTCTATACTTGTATATATTGTGAATTATTAGTTTATAAGTTCATATAATTTAAATTCATACCTCTTTTTAACGCAACGTTGACCCACAATTAAACACGAAGCCTTCCGAAGACAACCGAAGACTTCTGAACCTTATATACTCGTAAATATTGCAAATTAGTAGTTTTTAATTTCAAATCATAACTCTTTGTGACTTAACGTTGTGCCAAAAGGAAGAAATGAAATCTTCCGAAGAGATCCGAAGGGCACCAAAGATGTCTGGACGTCTTCAACCCGTACATATTTCCTAATAATCGTTGTTCAAGTTCACACTGGACCTCGTAAGCAATTTCCGAAACATTCCGAAAAAAGCCGAAGACTACCGAAAACGTATACACCCCGTTAAATTGTACATACATTCATTTAATCAGTGTTTAAGTTTATTTCCTGTTCCACAAGCAACCATGAGGCCATCCGAAGACTTCTGAACTGCTAAATCATTCAATTTCACTTTTATTTTATGTAATTTTGGAACGTATAATTATTTTTGCTTATGTTTCTTAAACAATTATTCAAGCCAAGCCTACTTGCTTTCAGACGCCTCCCACTCGAACGATAACAGTACACAATACACTATTTACTCGCCAGAGGTCCATTTCAAAATAATTCGCAAGTAGCGTATAACCATCACATCCACATGAATTCTAACGAAAAAAGACAAAATCCCATTCGTCATAGTAATAAAGCAAGAGTCCTATTTACTACAAACATCTTATAATAAAAATACCAAGTAGTGGTATATGTATGTATATGTCCATGAATGTTTTCTAAGCACGTCGCAATATTCTTCATGACAATGACCGACAATAATTTTTAAGATACAACTTGTTTAACAATGCTTTAATATTTCCTAGTTATTAACATAGAAACAATGGCATTCCTTCTTAATATTTAAAATTTTTAGTCGACGGATGGAGAACATCATAAGCATGTTTTACACAAAGAACATTATGTCTTCAATAATTTTAAATTACTTGTGTTTAGTTTGGCATATTTATTCAAGAACTCACCAATCACATGTCTAATTTAATGTAGTTCAAATCTGAAAGTAGCCCACGCATACATATCACGCACGCTTAACAAGGAAACAAATTATTATTTGCACAACGGATTTAGTTACATGATTTGTGTAACGAAAAATATTACAAAAAGGTTGAATTACATGGAGCACTGTTAAAACCACTTTATTTCATACACTGCCAACACGTAATAAAGCATTCGTAGAATCCAAAACCATAATTAACACCAAGGCATAATTATAAAGATGAAACAGTACTGTCATTATATTCCAAAAGGTGGAAGGATTTGCAACCACAGAGTGGAAAACTTTATTGTATTTTTAAACCTTCACCACAATAGGGAAGTTGCACTTCCTACTATTTTTAGGTATAAATAAGTATGCGCTTATGCGCATAATGCAAATTTGCGATCAAATGAACTTTACGTGCGTTGTTTGTGGCGGATGCTCAATATACATATAGCGAATGGACTGTAGTTCGTGGTTTGTGTAGCGTGTGGCACATCATTAAAGGAAAAGTGATTTCTTCACAAATCACTTACATTTTCAAAAAATGGTACTGATGAAAAGCGCATGAATCACTTCAGGGATCAAATTTAAGTTCGTTGCTATAGAAAAAATGAGGGAATGAATATAATCCACATTTTTTTAAATGAATAGCAACAGATACGCCATTGAATTGAAAGTGCATTTGTAAAAACTAATATTAAGTGATTAATGGAAATCGAAAATATTACAGTGCCTAGAATTAAACCCCGAGGCACTCCAGCTGGTACTGCAAGCAGATGTTTGAGGTATAAATATATACATACATATTTGTGATACATCCATCAAACTTTAGTACATCAACCTGTCGGTTTATATTTGGTAGATATGATTTACGTTATGTACTTTTCTATTAAAATCTCAAAATCGATACAATAAAAACCATTTCTGAATTTATACTATTTTTAGTTCAACTGAAAATATACCACTTTGGAAAAATAGAATTATTAGATGTAATAAAGGCTTGAGGATGCGCTGATTGCGTTGCTTCAGAGTTATTCAAATATCAACAATTCTAAGGGGTTCTTTGCCCTTTGATTAATAGAAGATGTCATTTCCCTAAAACAGAAGACAGTCAGCTTATTCTTTCAATTTTCATTAGAAATTTATTGTGTCAGTTTTTGTCTAGATTGTTTACTACCGCTGTGTTGGCTGAAAGATAATGCTCCGCGTTGATACGCGCAAGGAGATAACGCGTGTACACTAACAGGGAAAGCAACTTAATAACGAACAGTAAAGGTTCACGACCATTACTATTGAAGAGGTTCTATGAGATAGATAAGCAAACATGCTTGCTAAAATCACAGCGTGGGGTAGTAGAAAAGCCACTAAATTATCACAAGCAGTGAATTGGTGCTCAACGGAATTGCGAAGAGACACGTCTGCTTTTTGTTAGTCGTTTGTATGAAATATAATTTTATGAACACTCAATAAGATTCTTGCAGCACACGCAAAAATAAATTCAATCAATTCGAGCCTGATACGCTATTGTAACGGTTCTAAATTTTTAATTATAATATTGAACACGTTTAAAATAATAATGCACGTGAGACGCGGTAATTCAGAACTTCAAAAAGACATGAAACTTTTACTCGTAGAGTATGGAAAGATAAAAAAACCTGCTATCCCGATGGCTCACCTCAAGGGAGAGTTGGAGATGTACTGGGTTGAAATATTCTCTGCAAAACTGAAAACAAAATAAATTGAAGTTAGACGCGAAAGTATCTAGCAAGTATTAAAAAAGTTTTAATTTTATGGTAGATACAGAAACCATATAGTAGATAATTTTTAAATTTTCGATTTAACTCTTTGGAAAACTGACCAGACTAGAATCAGATACTTCTATTTTATAATAAATAATTTGTATCCAATAACAATATATAACAAAAGAAATAAATAGTTTCACACATTTAGTCGTATATTAAAAAAATTATTAATTGAACAAAATTTCATTACTTAATATTTAGACGAGCACCAGATCTGATAATCACGTACAAATTTAATCAAAAACAGTAATTCAAGTAATCTTAAAATATTCATGAGTGAGTTTCAAATATAACAAAGTTGAAGCAAATATTATTTTCAAGAAAGTATATGTCATAGTAAAAAAAAGTCGATTCAGTTAGGTGCCGCGTCTTACAAACTGGAACGATGGAGGTTTTCGCGGCTAGAACCTTAGCCATTTCTGGAAAAGGAGGTTGTAAATAAATCCGTTCTGGGGTTAGGCAAAAATAACTCCCCCTTTACCCTACATGTGATTTTTTTTTCCAATGCTCCACCCGAAGGTACTAGCTACATTGGCCAGGAAGCGAGTTCTTTTTACCTAGAAAATTTGGAATTTAGCCGAACCCTTGCTGTTCCAAGCAAGGTAGGGATCTTTAACGTGAGTGACAACACTCACACACGGGATCTCCATTTAACCTCTCATCCGAACGAGGGTTTATTTTTGTGAAAAATGCTCGCCTAACATTTTTCAAGCGGACCGTGTCGGGATTCGAACCCGGGACCTTGGGCGTAGTAGACTCACCCTTTACCACTGGCCGCCGACTGCTAACCTTAGATTGCTTTTGCCCAGGTTCCAGCTGGTTGCTTGCGGCAAAAAGGGCAACGGCCCCTGACGGATGAGCTCAAGGGTGATTTTAGGCTCGCGGATGCTTGAACATCAACAATGTAAGTAGGCTCGAGGGTACATTTTGGCTAAAGGGCGCTTGCTGACTCGAATGTATTTTGTTGACTAAATAATTTGCGGGCTCGTAGGAATTTTGTTGGCCCGAAGGTATTTGCGCCTCAACGACTCCCCATCCTGCTTGACTCGAAAATGATGTGGAAGTGAGCAGATTGAGAAAATGACTTACAAAGACAATTCAACCGGGGGAAATCTTATCAGAGCAAATGTTCAGTGCCCACCCGCCATGTGTATGAAAAAAGTTGAAAACCTTTGGGGTATATTGTGAACCATAAGATGTTTACACGGACTTTGAATGATTATAATTCTATTTACGACTTTAGAAACCAGATTTCAAAACACCTGTATTGTTTTCGAAATGATTGTGTTGAACTTAGCCTTACAATTTAACTGGACTAGGAAATCCATTCAAATTTACAAATAAATATACTTGGCGAATTTTTTCATTTTATTTTCTATTGCCTTAATACCTCTATATTGTTTCAAAAAGAAATTTTGTTATATATCAAAAAAATTGCTTCAACTTTTGAATTTTTAGGGATTATGCAGAACATAAGGGCTGAGCTAGAATCAATTAAATTAGGGCTTATCTAATTACTTTACACGGGTACTATTACATCTGGAAGATTATCAAAAAGGGGTTAGTACCATTGTAACAATAAAGGTTCGTGGTTGCAACAGTACTTCAGTTAAAATGTGTCCAACTGAGCTATTTACTCATGTTGCTTGCGACAGCTTGCTATGTTGATGTGTTGTGTACGACGACCTTCCTTGAATTTTTCGTGAATTTATGAGACGCCTTCATCGCTTCAGTTGCTCGAAGTGCGCTCAGAGCGGAGTCAAGCTTCAATGCATGGATTGTTATCGTAAATGGTGAAAAACAGTGAAGAAAATGTGCGGGCGAGCTACCGTTCTTCCCTCCTAATGATCGGTTTTAAAAAGGCTTTATTGGATTCTTTGGCTGATATGAGCTAATCAGCTCCGATTTAACGTTTTGGGCACAATTCCTGAAAACCCCTTGTGTATCATTAAGCAATTTCCTACGATGCTTTATTTTCCTGAAACGGATTGATGAACTTAATTCAGTTCACTTTATTAAAGCAATTGACATGTGTTCAATTTGTGCAAGACAAACAATGTTGATGAGTGCTAATACATTCTGTTAACATTTTGTCGTAAGAATTACTAGTAAGCAATTACAAAAATGTGTCAACGCTTTGTTGTACTCACATTATTATTTATTAGCACAGTCATGCTAATAAAAATATTTAAAACTAATGAACAGCCATTCCAGGAAATTTACAGCTGTGTTGTTACATTATTAAATGCGTTATACGTACTATATCTCATTAGACTATTTATAGGGGAATATTGTTTTAAATTGATGTTCAAGGACTTTGTTTTTTTATAACATGCACAAATAGATAGATACAAATGTCGCGATCGCTGAAAGGCGATTTACATACTTACCTAACACTTTAAATGTGTAGATAAAGCTAAGATACCTTGGATGGCCGTTAAATGCTTCTTTGAAAGCTTTCGATGGACACGAAGCCGTTAAAAGCATTTTAAAAGGATCGTATTATATGAGATTGACTATGACTACATAATTTTACTTGTTTTTGAGTGGTTTAAAAAGTCGAGTTTGTTAACCGGCCGCTTCTCTTTTATACCGTACAAGATCGACATTTTAACGCCACCGAGTGGTATGGTATAATACTAATCTTCATTTGTAACGTCAGATCGTAAAAAATTGCAGTTTCCCAAATAGTTAATGAAATGGTATCTTTAAGGATTTTTATACATATCTCCACGAAGGTTATTTTCAGCACCAAAATGGTATAGTATCTGTTAATGCCGTACCGAAAGGCAGTTTCACATGATACATGTTTAATAATCCGAGTAAAATGTTACCTAGTCACTAATGTTGTAAAAGTGAAGATAATTTGGATGCCAGTTCGAAAAAAAACCAGTTTGGACGTAACAATTGGAAGCCATACTACTTTAAGTAATAGAAACTGATTCATTTTTTTGATTAATACTAAATTGTTTTGGGTAATATACAAATATGAAACAAATCAAAGTCTTAGAACTAGATGACTTTCAAGCAAATTGGAATGCCTTATTTCAAATTACCCCTAGATGTTATGGGGGTGAATGAGGTGATAAGATATGTTAATTATAGGGAAGGTCCAATTGCTTTTGTAGCAATAGCGATGGCAGTGGAGCGGTTATGTAATAAATAAAGCAACTACACCAAACTACTTAATAAAGGGTATAAATACCTTAAAGCCTGTGCCGCTCGGGCCAATAAAAAGTCACACACAAAGGATTAGCGGACAACCAAGAAACACGCACGTTCGGGTGATGGTGTCGCTTCCAAAAGCTCTTATACAACCGTCTTTTGTAAAGGTTCGAGTACGACTGTCACTTCACGCACTCACTGCCGGTATAAATGTTTCACTAAAACTGTAGGATACCCGCACTAATAGTATTTATTGTCACCAATACCAATAAATGTTCGATGATGACGTAACATACCGCCCACCAAATTCATAGAATTTTGAAAAGGAGGGAAGTAGGTTGGGTGAAGGAAATCACATGGGATTTGACCTTGCTAGGAAAACAGGTAACGAGAGATAGGGTGTGGTACACTACAGCGAGCGATATTACCACCTATGCAAAAATAAAATATATATGTAAATAAGCAAATATTTAAAAATAATATACTACTATACATGTAAGAAATGTGTATATACATCTAAACATAAAATAAAATTAAAATACCGGTAGCGGCGCTAGTTTGACCAAAGGTCGTTTTAATGTGCCATGTGCAGTTTTGATCTGGGTAATACGTGCTGCCGGTAGGTCTCCCATAGGAGGAGTTACCAGGACCGGTTTGGTACGAAAACATCTATGACATGATGATAAATAATTTCTGATTGAATTTTTAATAGAAAGGATCCAGAAATTCTGTTGGATAAGATACGCTGTGGTATTAACACCGGGATGGCAATACCTTTCATGAGTTGACCGAATGATAAGTTCGGTTAATCGGTGCCGCTGAGGCAATAACGCAGGAAACTTTTCGAAATAGGAAAGCGAAGAATGTGTCAAGCGCCCACCTACTCTTAAGATATTTTGTGGATCAACAAATGGAGAAAGTTTTCGCAAGCTTTTAGGTAATTTGCGGTTTGCCTTGATCGAAGCTATTTCCTTTGAAAATGTAACATTTTGTACATGCCGAACGATAATCATGAGAGCATTGTGTAATTCAATGTCTGTTAAGGGACCCGTATGACGTTGAGCCATGGGTTTAGAAAATCTATAAATGTAAGCCACGATGCCTTGGATTTTATATAACGATGAAAAGCGACTTAGTAAAATGTCAATGACGTTTGGATCTGTTTGAGCGACAAATGTTAGGATCTTCTTTTCCGTAGTTACCTCAGCAATTGAGGTTGACAATGTTGGTTGAGGCGGCCACGAGTCCCTAGGGTAGTGAAGCCATTCAGGCCCCGCCCACCATAGCGAACATGAAATAACCGCGCTTGGCATTAATCCCCGAGATGCAAGATCAGCCGGATTATGCGAAGATTTAATATAAAACCATCGACTAGGTGCAATGATTTCTTGAATGTGGCTAACACGGTTTGCCACAAAAGTTTTCCAACGAAAAGGTGGAGAACGTATCCATCCAAGTGAGAGCGACCGTAGAATCACTCCACGCTGAAACATCGGAGATTTCAATCAAGCCTTGATAAGACCGAATGGTAAAAAAAAGTAAATCGGTTAATAAAACGGCGGCACATAATTCCAAACGTGGAATTGAAATGCGCTTAATTGGAGCTACTTTTGTTTTAGCGGTTACAAATCGTACAGTTATTTCTCCAGTAGTTTGATTTATGAACTGGAAATATACTACCGCTGCATACCCTACCTCGCTAGCATCGCAAAACCCATGCAAATGACAAGTAAAAGGATCCGAAGGGGGTAAACAACGTGGTAACTTTAATGACGATAATAACGGCAATTCTTCTTGATACTGCTGCCATTGAGACGAAATGTCTGCTGGTGGGATGTCATCCCAATTTAAACATAACATCCACAGATGCTGGATTAGGCGTTTTGCAAAAGTGTTAGTGGGGCTAAAACCCTAATGGATCATATATTCTGGCAACTTGCGAAAGTATGTTGCGCTTTGTACATATTGGGTTTAATGGTTTAACCCGAAATGAGAAAATATCTTCTGTAGGTGACCATTGAAGACCTAATATTTTTATTGATTCGTCAGAATCGAAATCGAGTGAAGTATATTGGCAAAAATCTGACGGAATGCCTTCCAAAATAGAAACTGAATTAGAACTCCATTTTCGAAGTTCAAAACCAGCCAAATGTAAAAGTCGGATAAGTTGATCTTTGATTTCTCGGACCGATTGTATAGAATCTCCACCGACGACGAAATCGTCAATATATAGATTTGACCCTATAGCCTCAGCGGCTAACGGAAACCTTTTGCCTTCGTCAATGGCTAATTGCTGAAGAGTTTTTAATGCTAGATAAGGCGATGACTTAATACCGTAGGTCACTGTATTAAGCTGATAAGTCTGAATGGGTTCTTCTGCGGAGAACCGCCACACAATTAACTGAAACTTTCGATGTTCTTCGGTAACCAAAATTTGTCGATACATTTGGCGAACATCACAAGTAAAAACAAAACGATGAGTACGAAATTTCAGTAAGATTGACGAAATGTCATTTTGGAGACTAGGTCCAGCCAATTGAGTGTCATTACGTGACACATTGTTTTTAGCCTTTGCAGAGGCGTCAAAAACCACACGAATTTTAGAAGTATGACCTTCTTCTTTAAACACAGGGTGATGGGGTAAAAAATAATTATCGTTCCCAACGGGCGGAGAATCGAGTAATGCCATATGACCCGCATCAAGATAGTCCTGCATGAAATTGTTGTATTGGGCGCGTAGCTCCGGTTGAGCATGCAATTTGCGCTCCAATGAAAATAGTCTTTTTTTAGCCATCTCAAAGCAATTATCAAAAACGGGCAAAGTATCGTTGAACGGTAACGCAACAATAAAACGACCGCTAGGGTCACGAGAAAACGTATTTTCAAAAATCAAATCTGCCTTTTCTTCTTCTGGAGAAGTATAAGGCTTGGATGGCAACTCTTCTATCTCCCAAAAGCGCCTTAGGATCTGGTCGATAGGATCTTCTACAGAAGTAAAAAATGCTTGGACAGTATCAGACTGCAAGCCTTTTGTGGGACCAATAATAGTCCAACCAAAAATTGTATTTATGGCGGCAGGTTGAAGAAATTTGCCATGTATAACACCGCCATTGATGATGAACGGATAAACATCTGCTCCAAGGAGCATGTCAATATTTCCTGGAGAGTTCTAGGTCGGGTCTGCAAAGTGCAGGCCGCATAAGTGTTCCCAATTATTAGGAACTTCAACGCTGGGTAATTTGCCAGATATTGACGAAAGCACAAAAGTTGTGACTTCTAGAGATTTTTCAGAGTCTAACATAGAGCGAATGGTGTAGCTGACGGCACCCCTATTGACTGCTGAAGTTGTCTGCCCAAGTCCATAAATCAGAACTTGAGAACGTATGCGTGGAAGCCAAAGTTTGCTCACGCAATCGTCTCGAATAAAGCTAGCTTGGGAGCCAGGATCTAAAAGTACCCTGATCGGTTTGTATCTACCAGACCGGTCTTGAACTTCCACAACAGCAGTGGAGAGTAAGACAGTAACCCCAAGATTTGAATTCGTCTGTGAAGACAAAACATTTGCCGGAATAGGAGAGGCTGACTGCGTCCTATTGGCATTTTTATGCATAGGTGTAGCGGTCGGTTCAGCTGAACGGCTAGAAGCAGGTTGCGGTTCAAAATGTAGCAAGGTATGATGCGGCTTGGCGCAAGTTCGACAAGAGTTATAGGATTTGCATTGCATGGACGCATGGTCTGTTCGTAAGCAATTTAAACAAAGGCGTAAGCGTTTGACAATGTCGAAACGTTCGGTCGAAGTTTTCTTTAGAAATGATTGACATCTGTAAATTAAGTGATTGTCTTTGCAAGAAGGACAATGGTGCGAAAATGAATTATTTGAGTCACTGGAGCTACTTGGTGTATCCAGTGAAACTACGTTAGAAGAAACCTTTGGTTTAAATTGAAACGCTGAGGATTTCTTAGGCACTGATGTGTGAGATGTATGGACAGTCGTCGAATAAGAAACAGGTGCGGTTGAAGAAAAGGTTTCCAACGCTGCACATTGTTGAGTTAAGAAATATCTCAAATCATCGAAATTAGGTATTTGCTTCGGATCCGATTGGAGTGCGAAGCGTTTTCTAGTAAATGGATCGAGTTTTTCTAAAAGAAAATCGACCAGAATAAAGTTCCAATGTTCAGTGGGAAACTTTAAGTTAGTTAGAACAGCAAGGTTTTCTGAAAAACAATCAATAAGTGCCCTAAGTTTCTTAGGGTCTTCTGATTTTAAAGGTGGAAAGTCTTTCATAGCTTTCCAATGCAAACTTGCCAATAAACGCGGATTGCTAAATCGCACACGCAAGGCATTATATGAGATGATAAAATTATCCCCCGAAATGGGTACCGATTTAATAATTTTCAAAGACTCCCCGCTACAGCAATTAATAAGGTGATTTAATTTTTCGATATTGGTGAGTGACGCATTATTATAGACCAGACTGTCAAATAAATCGATAAAGAATGAGAATTCCGTTACCTCATTATTAAAATGTGGGAGTTTTAACGGTAACAATTTTGATCCCGTGCTGCTTGGAGCATTTTCCGTAAATTGTGCCCGCGTTTCTGGCATCGTTTCAAGATGCAGCAGTATGCAATAATAAGCGGAATCTACTTCCTTCCGTAAAGCGTTGTAATTCAATAATTCTACCTCGTCACAGGCCGTTAAGACATCAACTAAAACTTTATTAAAATTGGAGTAAAGGTCATTTACTCCCCTTGTTTGAATATGGAACAACGTTTTTAAAGTTGGATCACTTTGTATAGCGTTGCCAAGTTCCAACATTTCCATAATGCGTATTTTCAGTAATCCGAGCTCGGCTACATGTGTTTTCTTCGGAGCCATAGTGACAGTTATTCTGAAAGACCTTACAATAAAAAGCTGTAAAACGGTAACCGCTCAGATGTGCGCTGAGAAATATTAAAATATTATGAGTTGTTCAAGGCACGAAAAATGTAAAATAGCGCATAAATCGATAAATCACGTTTATGACTATTGGCCTGCAATGGGTCTCAAACAACACGTCGAAAACCTAACGGTTTGTCAAACAAAGCGTAAAGATAAGATTTACAGTTTAAACCCGGGCGGCTTTTACCATCAAAAGATCACAGGAACGTTTAAACATGTGGCTTAACATATTGCAAGAAAAATGCAGCTTTTACATTCTATTACTCCTGCAAATGTGTTCAATATTTTACCGCAAACCGACTGAAAGGTTGTATGTGATACAAAAAACGCGCAATGGCTTTTAATGCAAATTAGCAGATTTTATATTAAGGATTTGTTTGTAATTAAACGCTTGCTGGTTTAATTACGGCGAAATCGCTTATTTTAGTTTAAAGACAGTATAAATAATATTTACACATTTTAACCCGCTAAATATGGGCTTTAAGCACAAATTAAAAAGCTAAAATAATTAATTAAAAAGCTCGCTGGAATGCAAAATAATATTTAATTTAGGACATGCGTATAAAACCATAAGACTAGTTAAATTCGGATCGTATTAAGGACCAATGGATGTTATGGGGGTGAATGAGGTGATAAGATATGTTAATTATAGGGAAGGACCAATTGCTTTTGTAGCAATAGCGATGGCAGTGGAGCGGTTATGTAATAAATAAAGCAACTACACCAAACTACTTAATAAAGGGTATAAATACCTTAAAGCCTGTGCCGCTCGGGGCAATAAAAAGTCACACACAAAGGATTAGCGGACAACCAAGAAACACGCACGTTCGGGTGATGGTATCTCTTCCAAAAGCTCTCATACAACCGTCTTTTGTAAAGGTTCGAGTACGACTGTCATTTCACGCACTCACTGCCGGTATAAATGTTTCACTAAAACTGTAGGATACCCGCACTAATAGTATTTATTGTCACCAATACCAATAAATGTTCGATGATGACGTAACAACCCCCTTCCATTTAAAATTGACCTCTGAGCCAAATAAAATAAAAAGATAAAAACATAAACCAAAAATTGTTACAAATATAGGTTCCAGTTTACATCTTGCGCATTGCCTACGGACTGGACCCACAACTCACATATTATAACATTAAAACCATTGCTCACCTTTATTGTCATCGCCGAACGTCCCATTGCAATAAATACACGGCTTCCAGTCCTGTTCAGTGGAAACTGTTGATTCTACAGAGTCATCAATATCGTGAGAATGAGAGCTGTAACTTGTACTTATTTCAATGTCAGATTCTTTAGTTTTGTTTTAGCCTCTTTCTTTATCTTTCTTCACATTCCTTTTTGTAATTGTTTAGATGCGTACATTTCATAGTCTTAATTCTTTCTAGACTTGTTCCCTTTTATAAAACAGACCCACACAATGTCGATTTCGCTGATTCTCAGCCTCAGCTGAACTGTAAATTTTTGTTATTACTGGTGATATATAAAATGGTTAACACCAACCTAATTTACGTCAGTGAAGCTAGCGGCTAAAGTTGGCAGCCTAAACCCCGCCTCTTCAATTAGTCACGACCCTTCTACCAATCATCGTTAAACCAACGCCTATTTTAGGCCAACATCAAATAGTTTCACCCCATCTTTCTTACAATACAACCTATTGTAAATAAGAAAGAACATATACAATAACCCTGTTTAGCAAACAATCTAAAACAGAACTGTGGTAAATACCTATATTTGGCGTCGCCGTGGATCAATGTAGTAAGCGTAAAACTACGGATCCCAAGGTCCTGGGTTCGAATTTCGACACGACCGACTGCTTGAAAAATGGCAGGTGAGCATTTTTCACAGAAATTACGCCCTCGTTCGGATGAGAGGTTAAATGGCGGTTCCGTGTGTGAGTGTTGTCACGCACGTTAAAGATCCATCCCTACCTTGGCTGGAACGGCAAGGGTTCGACAAAATTCTAAATTTCCATGGAAAAGAACTCGTCTCCTGGCCAATGTAGTACCTTCGGGTGGAGCATTGGAAATGTAAATACACGGTAAATACCTATTGAAAATTGTGTTTTCTTCTGAAATCTCCAGAAACACGTATATAATCTTAATAAAAATCTAAATTTCTGCATATATTCAAACATTGTAGCAAAACTTATTACATTTTTATTGATGTATATTAAGTGGCCGCTACCTCTACTTTAATTTTTTTCAGTCTTTCTATGAATGCAACCACTTTGTCAAGAAATCTTCATTTAGGCACATCGAAGCCCAATACGCGTGCGAGAGTTTTAGATTTTTAGACCAAATAAAAAAGTTATTAGCGTTTACATGATACATATCAAGTAGCTTCTACCGCTACTTTAATTTTTTTGTTGCTTTCTATTAAAGCAACGACTTTGTCAAAAAATCTCCATTTAGGCACACCAGCGCCAATATGTGTACGAGAGAGTTTTAGATTTCAAGCCCAAATAAAAAAGTTATTAACGTTTACGTGATATGTATCAAATAGCCGCTACTTATACTTTAATTTTTGTATTGGTTTCTATTAAAGCAACGACTTTGTCAAGAAATCTCCATTTAAGTACATCAGCGCCCAATACGTATGGAACAGAGTTTTAGATTTCAAGCCCAAATAAAAGAGCTATTAACGTTTGCATGATATATATCAAGTAGTCGCTACCTCAATTTTAATTTTTTTCTTGCTTTCTATTAAAACAACGACTTTGTCAAGAAATCTCCATTTAGGCACACCAGGGCCCAATATATGTGCGACAGAGTTTTAGATTTCAAACCCAAATAAAAAAGTCATCAACGTTTACCTGATATATATATATATATATATATATATATATATATATATATATATATATATATATATATATATCAAGTCGCCGCTACCACTACTTTAATTTTTTTTTGCTTTCGATTAAAGCAACGACTTTGTTAAGAAATCTCCATTTAGGTACACCAGCGCCCAATATGTGTACGAGAGAGTTTTAGATTTCAAACCCGAATAAAAAAGTTATTAACGATTACGTGATATGTATCAAGTAGCCGCTACACATACTTTAATTTTTATCTTGCTTTCTACTAAAGCACTGACTTTGTCAAAAAATCTCCATTTAGGCACACCAGTGCCGAATATGTGTGCGACAGAGTTATAAATTTCAAGCCCAAAAAGTTATTAACCTCTACTTTAATTCTTTTCTTGCTTTCTATTAAAACAACGACTTTGTCAAGAAATCTCCATTTAGGCACACCAGAACCCAATATATGTGCGACAGAGTTTTAGATTTCAAACCCAAATAAAAAGGTCATTAACGTTTACGTGATATATATATATATATATATATATATATATATATATATCAAGTGGCGGTTAGCTACCACTGCTTTAATTTTTTTCTTGCTTTCGATTAAAGCAAAGACTTTGTTAAGAAATCTCCATTAGGTACACCAGCACCCAATATGTGTACGAGAGAGTTTTAGACTTCAAGCCCGAATAAAAAAGTTATTAAGGATTACGTGATATGTATCAAGTAGCCGCTACACCTACTTTAATTTTTATCTTGCCTTCAATAAAGCACTGACTTTGTCAAAAAATCTCCCTTTAGGCACACCAGCGCCCAATATGTGTGCGACAGAGCTTTAAATTTCAAGCCCAAATAAAAAAGTTATTAATGTTTACTTGATATATATCAAGTAGCCGCTAACTCAAACTTTAACATTTCTTGCTTTCTATTAAGGCAACGACTTTGTCAAGAAATCTTCATTTAGGCACACCAGCCGCAATGTGTGTACCAGAGGGTTTTAGATTTCAAGCTCAAATAAAAAGTTATAAACGATTACGTGATATATATCAAGTATTCGCTACACCTATTTTAATTTTTCTTGCTTTCTATTAAAGCAACGACTTTATCAAAAAATCTCCATTTAGGTACACCAGCGCCCAATATGTGTGCGAGAGAGTTTTAGATTTCATACCCAAATAAAAAAGTTATTAACGTTTACTTGATATATATCAAGTAGCCGCTACCTCTAACTTTAACATTTCTTGCTTTCCATTAAAGCAACGACTTTGTCAAGAAATCTCCATTCAGGTACACCAGCGCCCGATATGTGTGCGACAGAGTTTTAGATTTCAAGTCCAAATAAAAAAGTTATTAACGATTACGTGATATATATCAAGTAGCCGCTTCACCTACTTTAATTTTTGTCTTGCTTTCTATTAAAGCAACGACTTTGTCAAAAATCTCCAATTAGGCACACCAGCGCCCAATATGTGTGCGACAGAGCTTTAAATTTCAAGCCCAAATAAAAAAGTTATTAATGTTTACTTGATATATATCAAGTAGCCGCTAACTCAAACTTTAACATTTCTTGCTTTCCATTAAGGCAACGACTTTGTCAACAAATCTCCATTTAAGTACACCAGCGTCCAATATGTGTGCGAGAGAGTTTTAGATTTCAAACTCAAATATAAAAGTTATTAACCTCTACTTTAATTCTTTTCTTGCTTTCTATTAAAGCAAAGACTTTGTCAATAAATCTTCATTTAGGCACACCAGCCCCAATATGTGTACCAGAGGGTTTTAGATTTCAAGCTCAAATAAAAGTTATAAACGATTACGTGATAAATATCAAGTATTCGCTACACCTATTTTAATTTTTTCTTGCTTTCTATTAAAGCAACGACTTTGTCAAAAAATCTCCATTTAGGTACACCAGCGCCCAATATGTATGCGAGAGAGTTTTAGATTTCAAGCCCAAATAAAAAAGTTATTAACGTTTACTTGATATATATCAAGTAGCCGCTACCTCTAACTTTAACATTTCTTGCTTTCCATTAAAGCAACGACTTTGTCAAGAAATCTCCATTCAGGTACACCAGCGCCCGATATGTGTGCGACAGAGTTTTAGATTTCAAGTCCAAATAAAAAAGTTATTAACGATTACGTGATATATATCAAGTAGCCGCTTCACCTACTTTAATTTTTGTCTTGCTTTCTATTAAAGCAACGACTTTGTCAAAAAATCTCCAATTAGGCACACCAGCGCCCAATATGTGTGCGACAGAGCTTTAAATTTCAAGCCCAAATAAAAAAGTTATTAATGTTTACTTGATATATATCAAGTAGCCGCTAACTCAAACTTTAACATTTCTTGCTTTCCATTAAGGCAACGACTTTGTCAACAAATCTCCATTTAAGTACACCAGCGTCCAATATGTGTGCGAGAGAGTTTTAGATTTCAAACTCAAATATAAAAGTTATTAACCTCTACTTTAATTCTTTTCTTGCTTTCTATTAAAGCAAAGACTTTGTCAATAAATCTTCATTTAGGCACACCAGCCCCAATATGTGTACCAGAGGGTTTTAGATTTCAAGCTCAAATAAAAAAGTTATAAACGATTACGTGATAAATATCAAATATTCGCTACACCTATTTTAATTTTTTATTGCTTTCTATTAAAGCAACGACTTTGTCAAAAATCTCCATTTAGGTACACCAGCGCCCAATATGTATGCGAGAGAGTTTTAGATTTCAAGCCCAAATAAAAGAGCTATTAACGTTTGCATGATATATATCAAGTAGTCGCTACCTCAATTTTAATTTTTTCTTGCTTTCTATTAAAACAACGACTTTGTCAAGAAATCTCCATTTAGGCACACCAGGGCCCAATATATGCGACAGAGTTTTAGATTTCAAACCCAAATAAAAAGTCATCAACGTTTACCTGATATATATATATATATATATATATAATATATATATATATATATATATATATCAAGTCGCCGCTACCACTACTTTAATTTTTTTGCTTTCGATTAAAGCAACGACTTTGTTAAGAAATCTCCATTTAGGTACACCAGCGCCCAATATGTGTACGAGAGAGTTTTAGATTTCAAACCCGAATAAAAAAGTTATTAACGATTACGTGATATGTATCAAGTAGCCGCTACACATACTTTAATTTTTATCTTGCTTTCTACTAAAGCACTGACTTTGTCAAAAAATCTCCATTTAGGCACACCAGTGCCGAATATGTGTGCGACAGAGTTATAAATTTCAAGCCCAAAAAAAAAGTTATTAATGTTTACTTGATATATATCAAGTAGCCGCTAACTCAAACTTTAACATTTATTGCTTTCCATTAAGGCAACGACTTTGTCAACAAATCTCCATTTAAGTACACCAGCGTCCAATATGTGTGCGAGAGAGTTTTAGATTTCAAACCCAAATAAAAAAGTTATTAACCTCTACTTTAATTCTTTTCTTGCTTTCTATTAAAACAACGACTTTGTCAAGAAATCTCCATTTAGGCACACCAGAACCCAATATATGTGCGACAGAGTTTTAGATTTCAAACCCAAATAAAAAGGTCATTAACGTTTACGTGATATATATATATATATATATATATATATATATATATATATATCAAGTGGCGGTTAGCTACCACTGCTTTAATTTTTTTCTTGCTTTCGATTAAAGCAAAGACTTTGTTAAGAAATCTCCATTAGGTACACCAGCACCCAATATGTGTACGAGAGAGTTTTAGACTTCAAGCCCGAATAAAAAAGTTATTAAGGATTACGTGATATGTATCAAGTAGCCGCTACACCTACTTTAATTTTTATCTTGCCTTCAATAAAGCACTGACTTTGTCAAAAAATCTCCCTTTAGGCACACCAGCGCCCAATATGTGTGCGACAGAGCTTTAAATTTCAAGCCCAAATAAAAAAGTTATTAATGTTTACTTGATATATATCAAGTAGCCGCTAACTCAAACTTTAACATTTCTTGCTTTCTATTAAGGCAACGACTTTGTCAAGAAATCTTCATTTAGGCACACCAGCCGCAATGTGTGTACCAGAGGGTTTTAGATTTCAAGCTCAAATAAAAAAGTTATAAACGATTACGTGATATATATCAAGTATTCGCTACACCTATTTTAATTTTTTTCTTGCTTTCTATTAAAGCAACGACTTTATCAAAAAATCTCCATTTAGGTACACCAGCGCCCAATATGTGTGCGAGAGAGTTTTAGATTTCATACCCAAATAAAAAAGTTATTAACGTTTACTTGATATATATCAAGTAGCCGCTACCTCTAACTTTAACATTTCTTGCTTTCCATTAAAGCAACGACTTTGTCAAGAAATCTCCATTCAGGTACACCAGCGCCCGATATGTGTGCGACAGAGTTTTAGATTTCAAGTCCAAATAAAAAAGTTATTAACGATTACGTGATATATATCAAGTAGCCGCTTCACCTACTTTAATTTTTGTCTTGCTTTCTATTAAAGCAACGACTTTGTCAAAAAATCTCCAATTAGGCACACCAGCGCCCAATATGTGTGCGACAGAGCTTTAAATTTCAAGCCCAAATAAAAAAGTTATTAATGTTTACTTGATATATATCAAGTAGCCGCTAACTCAAACTTTAACATTTCTTGCTTTCCATTAAGGCAACGACTTTGTCAACAAATCTCCATTTAAGTACACCAGCGTCCAATATGTGTGCGAGAGAGTTTTAGATTTCAAACTCAAATATAAAAGTTATTAACCTCTACTTTAATTCTTTTCTTGCTTTCTATTAAAGCAAAGACTTTGTCAATAAATCTTCATTTAGGCACACCAGCCCCAATATGTGTACCAGAGGGTTTTAGATTTCAAGCTCAAATAAAAAAGTTATAAACGATTACGTGATAAATATCAAGTATTCGCTACACCTATTTTAATTTTTTTCTTGCTTTCTATTAAAGCAACGACTTTGTCAAAAAATCTCCATTTAGGTACACCAGCGCCCAATATGTATGCGAGAGAGTTTTAGATTTCAAGCCCAAATAAAAAAGTTATTAACGTTTACTTGATATATATCAAGTAGCCGCTACCTCTAACTTTAACATTTCTTGCTTTCCATTAAAGCAACGACTTTGTCAAGAAATCTCCATTCAGGTACACCAGCGCCCGATATGTGTGCGACAGAGTTTTAGATTTCAAGTCCAAATAAAAAAGTTATTAACGATT
Organism: Platerodrilus igneus; assembly: GCA_036346225.1. Taxonomy (NCBI): domain Eukaryota; kingdom Metazoa; phylum Arthropoda; class Insecta; order Coleoptera; family Lycidae; genus Platerodrilus; species Platerodrilus igneus. Next base: position 3,626,704 of record JARFIW010001447.1, on the reverse strand, counting down.
ACGTGATATATATCAAGTAGCCGCTTCACCTACTTTAATTTTTGTCTTGCTTTCTATTAAAGCAACGACTTTGTCAAAAATCTCCAATTAGGCACACCAGCGCCCAATATGTGTGCGACAGAGCTTTAAATTTCAAGCCCAAATAAAAAAGTTATTAATGTTTACTTGATATATATCAAGTAGCCGCTAACTCAAACTTTAACATTTCTTGCTTTCCATTAAGGCAACGACTTTGTCAACAAATCTCCATTTAAGTACACCAGCGTCCAATATGTGTGCGAGAGAGTTTTAGATTTCAAACTCAAATATAAAAGTTATTAACCTCTACTTTAATTCTTTTCTTGCTTTCTATTAAAGCAAAGACTTTGTCAATAAATCTTCATTTAGGCACACCAGCCCCAATATGTGTACCAGAGGGTTTTAGATTTCAAGCTCAAATAAAAAAGTTATAAACGATTACGTGATAAATATCAAGTATTCGCTACACCTATTTTAATTTTTTTCTTGCTTTCTATTAAAGCAACGACTTTGTCAAAAAATCTCCATTTAGGTACACCAGCGCCCAATATGTATGCGAGAGAGTTTTAGATTTCAAGCCCAAATAAAAAAGTTATTAACGTTTACTTGATATATATCAAGTAGCCGCTACCTCTAACTTTAACATTTCTTGCTTTCCATTAAAGCAACGACTTTGTCAAGAAATCTCCATTCAGGTACACCAGCGCCCGATATGTGTGCGACAGAGTTTTAGATTTCAAGTCCAAATAAAAAAGTTATTAACGATTACGTGATATATATCAAGTAGCCGCTTCACCTACTTTAATTTTTGTCTTGCTTTCTATTAAAGCAACGACTTTGTCAAAAAATCTCCATTTAGACACACCAACGCCCAATATGTGTGCGACAGAATTTTAGATTTGAAGCCCAAATAAAAAATTTATTAACGTTTACGTGATATGTATCAAGGGTCCTAATATGTAAACGTAGATTTCTCTATAAGTACGATGCTTTTGTATTGACCCAGAAAAAAATTAAAGTAATGCTGGCGGCCACTTGACGCAGTTAAAAAACCAATAACTTTTTATTTGTGCACGGAATTTAAACACTGCCGCATATGTACTAAGAGCCTTAATACCCAAATGTAGATTTATTTACACCTTCGCTACTTTTGCATTAATCAAAAAAAAAATTAAAGTAGGACTGACGGCCACTTGACGCAGTCAAGTAAAAGATTAATAACTTTTTTTTATTTGAATAGGAATTTAAAAATCTGCAGCGCATGCACCGAGGGCCTTAATACCTAAATTTTGCTTTTGTAGTAAAATAGTAGTGGTGACTGATGTAGTTCAAGAAAAAATTAATAACTTTCCTATTTAAATATAGAATTTGAAAAATCTACCGCATATATACTGAGAGCACGTACACTTATATGTAGATTTCTTTGTAAAAGTGCGTCTATAAACCTAGACAAAAGTTAAGGTAATACCAGCGGCGTCCAGTTGATATATAATACAGAAAAATTAGTAAGTTTGTAATCTGCAGGAAATTAGGTACGCTGTAGCGTAATTTATGTCCTTCTGAAGATTTAATATAAAGACACAGCTTGTTATAGATATTAACAATTCGCGTTTTAGTTTGCTTAGGAAAAAAGAGCATCCTTATTTACATAAAGTTGTATGTAGGTATTGTTGTTGTGTGTAGGTATTTTGCCAAAACTCTAAAAAATCTGTTAGATATAAGTAACTAAATTATTGTTAGTATTTCAAGTTGTAGAAAAATTGTTTGAAGAAAACTTGAAAATACGTTTGAGACTGCGTTCAAAAATTTTTTGGACTCTAGTAAAGTGGCTAACTCATTCAAAATTTAATTACGTTACAGCAAAAATTGATAATAGTACTAGGCTAAGATAAAGTTTTTGAAAAATATGTTGTTTGTTACGTGTTAAGTGAATTAACCCGAAACATGCCTCTTTCAATTATTGGATGACCAGTTTCTATTGTCTTGTATTTAACAAATCTATTATTTTTGCATTAAAAGTAAAGCAATCCCCCTACCTCTTGGATCCGGCCTTGAATAGGTTATAAATTAGTAGTTATGCCGTCGGGTTAGTATAATTAACTATGTATAAATAGGCAAAGATACAGTTTGGGATATTTTTTATCGATTTCGGGAGAAAAAATATGAAACTTTTATTGTATCTTGAATTAATTCTGCCGGAAATTATATGAACACTTTCGTACCGGCCACCGCAGAAGCAGTTGTGTTAATCGAGAGGTGTTACCGCGTTTCTTTTGATCGTTCCTCCCTGTTCTTACCTTTTCTCTAGGGCGCTGCAACAAAGATGCGGACAACCATGTGATAACAAATCTAGGAAAATGAAACCAACGATATTCTGAGAAGAGCTCAACGTTGGAGTCGGACTAAATGTAAGTTGTATTAATTTTATTATTCGAAGTTAGAAATGTTAATGAATAAGCTTTAGATATTAATTATGTAAGGTTAAAGGGTTTCACGCAGAGCTCATAACAAGTTCTGGTATTGAATGTTAAAAATGAAGACATAAATCTAAGTAAGTTGCATTCAAAAAGTTATGACATCGTCTCAATTTGCTCGAGATTTTGTTCACAATCTGTGGAGGTTTCTGTCTCTAGCCTCAGACAATTTTAGCGTATTTCATTTATGTTTATAGATGCAGTAAAGTCCATTTCTCTTCGATTTCTCAAACTTACGACCGTCTTCTTGGTTTGGTCTGAGGTAAAGCTCAGACTAGTTTAAGAGCATGAACTGAAAACCTTTCTGGGAATTATTCATTGTTACAACTCACGTACATTAGAAATCTCCAAACTTTCTGCAACTAGACGGTCGTCTTAAAGAAAAACGATCTATTAAACAACATCTTAATGTATATAAAAGTAAACAATTTAAAATGTTTTATCATGTTCTATAACTGAATACCAATAAAATAAGGCCAGCGGCCTGGAAAGCTCCGAAATGTTTTTAACGAACACTCATCGTATATCACAGAAGGATGCATGATTATTCCAATTGTACATATACTTTGGGAAAATAACTTATGCACAAAACTAATCAGTAGAAAGTAAACACGCGAGAGCTTTTGTTAAGCGTTTTTAAAATTGCACATAATACCTTTTGTAAAATAAACTAATCAGTAGAAAAGAATAAGCAAGTGGGAACTTTTGTCAAACATTTTTAACAATGGTACATCACACCTGTAGAGTGATAATATCGATTCGCAGCAACAAACAATAGTCCTACAGTGTCATGTTTCTTATCACGTAACTACACCAAACGCTGATAAAGAATATTCCCTTGATATACACAAAAGAAAACAAGTTGTATACCTGTATGTGTCGGAATACTTAGCTTACACTCCATCGGGGGTGAATCAGCACCGCATCGCCACGGTCGTCGGGATCTATTTACAGACCCATAAGCAAAATCCAGGGGTGTGAATTCTGAATTTAATAAAGTAACAACGTCGTCCCAACATTTGAGGGAACGATGATGTGCGCGGAAAAGAAGTAAAGCCTTTCCGGCAAGTAATTCCGGAGTAAAACGAAAAGTTGCTGAGCAGAAATATTACGCGAAACACTGAATTTCTTAATACGAAACAAGAATTCCGGTAGAGAACCTTCACCTAAAAAAAGAAACATTCAATTTAGCGAGCGGGTATCCTGTAGTAGGGGGTCATAGTATTGGCAGCAGTAGAAGTATCCAATTCTTCCTTGGAATCAGAAGAAAGATAAAGAACTTCTTCGGTAACGGTGGTAGCTACATTAAGAATTTGAGGAGTGGAAGACGGCTGTTGACTAAAATCAGCAAAAGTAACACGTTTCAATTTCTTAACAGTCGCCTCAATATACGAACGAATGGTCTGTAAAGCGAATAATAATTTATTTTTCATAAGGGCTTCCTCCTCAGAGCTAGTTACCATCAACTCACAACGTCGTTGAATGTGTACCTACAAGGAACGTAAACGAGCAAACTTATTATCAGTAACATCCTCAGTAAAATCGTCAGAAGACGGTCCAAGTTCAGTAAGCGCGCGTTTACTAGCCTCATGACCCTCTGTAAACGTAATTGTGTAAGGGCTAGAAGTAAAAGATCGATTCATTTCCACTTGAATCGCGTTGCGGACGGCTTTACGCAACCCCTCAACTTTAACGTCATAGTGAAATTCTCGAGAAGATAACTCATATTGGAGTTCGGGTTTTAACAGCCTATTTACATCCAACCCACACGTAACCATTGTGACAAAAGAAATACACACTGTATATCAGAGTAATGCAAAAGTACCAACAACAACCGAATAAACTCTAAAATATCAGAAGTGAATCGAAACAAAATAATTTTATTCAATACGGAAGTAACACACGGATTAAATTTCGAAAAAAAAGTACTAAACATAAGAGAATAAAGTCAATACAATCAGAAATAGGGCGCCAGAGCTTTCAAAGTGTCTACAATTATTGGCGAAAACCCAACTCCAATAATCTGACATGAGCTAACCAAGGATATTTAACAATCACGGAAGAGAACAAAATCAAAATTCAAGAAGATCGAACCCACACAAGAAATAAAGAAAACCAATCCTCACATGAGGAACACCAAAGAGCTAAAAGAAAAAGAAAAAATAAACAATAGGTCGAACGTAAAGGAAGAAAAAACAAGTAGCATCAGGCCGAGAAATGCGGGTAATGTGGGAACTTAGGCACTAACAAATAAAAACCGGAGCAAAAATTAACTAAAACAAACTCGGAGCAGAAATTAATCAAAACCAAATCGAAGTAACCGTTAACTAAAACAAAATCAGGGCCAACGTTACACGAAACAAAATCAGGGCACCACGCCAGGGCGTCACAAATTATGCTACGTACCTAGACGCAGCCACAAGAAACTTAAATACCGGGCTAACTACCAAACGCGGAGAGTGGGGGGATTCACCTAAATACAAAAAAAACACATACGAACAAATAGAGGATTCTGTACAAACAAGCAAAAAGAAAATAAATTAAGCGTTACTATTTCACAGCAAACAATTATGTGATACGAACAATTTAGTACTTTAGATACGAAGTGCGCATCTCGTATTTTACACAAAATAAAACTAATCAGTAGAAAATAAACATGTGAGGGTTTTTGTTAAGCGTTTTTAAAATTGCACATAATACCTTTCGCAAAATAAACTAATCAGTAGAAAAGAATTAACGTGTGAGAGCTTTTGTCAAACATTCTTTTAAATTGTACATAATACCTTTTGTAAAATAAACTAATCAATAGAAAAGAATAAGCGAGTGGGAACTTTTGTCAGACGTTTTTAACAATGGTACATCACACTTGTAGAGCGATAATATCGATTCGCAGCAACAAACAATAGTCCTACAGTATCACGTTTCTTATCACGAAACTACATCAAACTCTGGTAAGGAATATTCCCTTCATATACACAAAAGAAAACAAGTTGTATACCTGTATGTGTCGGGATACTTCGCTTACACTCCATCGGGGGTGAATCAGCACCGCATCGCCACGGTCGTCGGGGTCTATTTACCCTGTTACCATAACAGCATTAGCGATCTACAGGCGACGGCAGTTGACCTGTGGCAAAAAACAGTTGGGCCTACATAAAAAAGAACCAATTTGGTCTCCAGCTGAGAGCGATACACGTAAGATACCTCCTACTTGTCGAACAAAAAAACGTCCATCGCTCTTGAAGTACTGGAACCAGTAATGTAGAAAATATTTCAACGCACAAGCTGCAGCATCAAATTTAAAAAAATGGTTCAAATAACGCGAGTTCGAACTGTAATCCTCGCATTATCAAAGCGCGATTAGCAAACTGGAAAACACGCTATCAAATAATAGTAGGATCCATTATTTCGACAAGTCTCTAGATGGGAAGCACAAGAGAAAGCGATTATACGTTATCGGAATGTTTAACAAATTAAGGGATACCTAAAACAAGGAATTGACTATTTAATTTATCGAATAAATTTTTGTTTTAAAAGCAAAATGGATTTGAGTTAAAATTATGTTAAAGCGGGCTTATTCTGAACAGGTACACTATATAGGATATTTAATTTATGTTGAAAAATAAACGTAACAAGGAAAAATTGTGACATTTCTTAATATATTACACAATGACAACGGGCATACAGCGTGAAAAGGGTGACTATATGGTCAGTGGCTGTATTTTACAATATGATCGATATTAGCGACATGAATGCATATATAGTGTAGTCACCTCTGAATGGAAATTGTGACAAAAAGGTACGTAAGAGAAGAAATTTGATTACAGAATTGGGAAAACAGTTGGCAGAATATAATAAAAATGTTGAAGAATCGGTACCAAGCACTGAAAAAGAAGAGACGATGCGGCATATACATAGCAAAAAAAGATCGAAAAACTAAAACAACATGCTATAATATTATCAACATGTATTCGGAGAACATTCTGTTACATAATAAAAAATGTTAAAATGTTAGAATACACATGCGTCCAATAACTTGAGCGGCAAACACTAAAAATTTCTTTGCGGTAGACAAAGGGATAAATAAAATAACAATATCATGATTAAATGTGACGTCAGTAGACGAGAAAACAAAAGTTAAATTTTTGAAAAATGGCTCCAATAACTTGAGCGGTAAACACTAAAAATTTCTTTGCGGTAGACAAAGGGATAAATAAAATAACAATATCATGATTAAATATGACGTCAGTAGACGAGAAAACAAAAGTTAAATTTTTGATAAATGGAATATATAAAATTTGGTGTGCTAAACACAGGACGAAATTTTGGGTGACATATGTACATGTCTAGCTCACACGTTGCAGCTTCTTAATGCTAAAAAAAGTGCACAGAGGAAAGACAAATCCGCGGAAAACAAAAAAAAATGTTAAAATAAAAAACCAGAGTTAGACGAAAGTGCTACAAAAGGATAAAGATATTAAGCAAACTTGTGCGCTACACATACAGTTAAGTATACAAAAGGGCAGTTTGTATAGCTAAAATAAAAATTGTCAAGAGTAAAAATCGTGAGGGTGATTAGAATAAAGTAAGATCTGGGAATGGAAAAGAGTGAAGAGCAGAAGGACCTAGTTAAAAAAGATACATTGGAGAATTAAAAAATTTTAAACTAATTTTTTACAAGTGGTTATAAAAAATGGCAATTTAAACTCCATTTGGAAGGCTGCTGTCGACGAGAGAGACCTAGGAATCTGTCAGAGACAAAGATTTCGCTCTCTAACAATTATCAAAGTGTAACTTCCCAATTCTGAATATACGGATAAACTATGCCGAAACTTAAAGCTGACAGGAGTAGGCAAATACACGAGTAACTTTGAAACTTTATACCTGACACTAGAATTTGGATAAAAAGTTTAATAATGACCTAATTCGAGGAAAGGGCAATTATTTTAACGATATAAGCATATGAATCCTGAAGTTTCAAAAATTAATTCTATTCAACATGATTAACTTCCGAAAAACTTATAAAAATGTAACGCTGTGAGAATGCAAGGTACGTCCTTCCTGTTTGTGCCACTCTATTAATAAATTAACTGTCAATGACATATTCAGAATACGAAACTACGGACACTTTCTATTTGCACTCAATTTTTTAACAAGGACCTTAAGTGATTTTTTATGCACAAAAGAGTATCGATACGTTTTCAATTGGTACTCGACTGCAAACGAGAACAAAATATGAATCATATCCAAATTTCTTACAAGAGCTTATAATGGAGATGTTTATGAGGTTGTTCATGATACATAAATGTTAATGGGTTTCAATTTCTTAACCACGTGTATCGCTTTTGTGTTCCAAAGTGCATGTAATCCAACGAATAGTATTCAGAACACATAAAAGCGTCTCGAAATCTTAACTGCATGCAAATCTCTAAGGATCTTGTGCGTTAATAACAATAGATGTCTGGGTAGGTAGTGCTGTAATTGAATGCACCGCAGGCAACTGCACCGTTGCGCTACAACCCACTCTTTTCATGATTTCAGGTTTGGCTTATGCCTTTGGTCAGTGAACACGAGGCAAACCATTCACGTATACATAAATTATGTATTTTATTACAATCAGTACCCTATAAATTGGATTAGAAAATTTTTACTTCAAGTGTACCGCGCCCATAAAGAAATATCGAGTTGCTAACTCCCCCGAGGATTGTTCAAAGAAACAGTACTGAATTGCCTTTAATTGTGGTTTGCTGTGAAGAACAATGCTAGCAATATCAAAAATGACATCATCGGTATATCATTACAAAACGTTTGTTGTTAGAGTGTTTCTTGTTACCACCCGCTTACAAAAGAAACTAGCACGTCACTTATGACCCCAAACTGAAAACAAAGAGTCGGTTAAAAGCTTTCGGTTGAATATAATCAATTTATACGAAATGCTTGAATACTAATCCAAACATTTAGCTCGTTAAAATATTTTTTATGTATATTCTTAGCTCCAATCCAGTTTTAGTTTATCATTTCTAACAAATCACCTAAGAGGCTATAGATGACAATGTACTGCAGACGTGGGCTGAGGGGCAAAGGCCCGCAGTTATGTTACCGCACAAGGAACTGGATTTTACAATAGCTAATCAACTAAATATGAGTAGGTGTAAGAAATACAACTTGGTAATCGCAAGAAAACTAAGTTTATGCTTTTATTATACGGTTATAATATCAGTTGTTATGTTAATTTGCTAAGCATCAATAAATGTCTGAGGTGTAAATTGTTTCGTGGAGCAAACTTGACTAACCGAGTTTTAGAGACAAATTCGGGCTATTATTTATACAGGGATTTGCACGGTTGGCAAACAACTACTTTAGTGTAAGGATTTCACACGTTACCCTTACCTTTTACATTTTCAATTATAAACACGAATTTTTTCAAACAAATCACAACACCTTGCGAAAACGAACGAAGAAAATACACTTCAATCTATTTCAGACTCCAGGTGCACATAAACCGCGTAGCCTCATGATCCATAAGAGAAGGTTACGAGGTTCAATGAATCTACGTCTAGATCTGCCTTCCGGCTTGGCTTGATTAGGTACAACCTCCTTTCGAGTAAGGGGTTTCCAACGACGAGACGTACGCCATGCAGAAATAGACGTTCTGTGCTCTATCGTTCGGTTAGACAGTAAAGCCTCAGCTTTCTACATGTCGGGGCGGGATACAATTCTTATGCTGACCATTAGATTAACCGCCACTTAACCAACCAACCATAAATTCCCGACCAGCAAGTATCGTTAGCGGCTCTGTGGCTTAATTGATTTGCGCGTGACTAAACCCAAGGTTCCGGGTTTGATTCCCAACACGGTAGACCGCTGGAAAAATGTTGGGCGACAATTTCGCAAAATATATGATTTTGTTTGGATGGGAGGTTAAATGTAGGCCTCGTGTACAAGCGTTGTCATGCACGAATCCTACCTTGCGTGGCATGGAAAGGGTTCGTTTAAATTCAAAATTACCGGATACAGAAACTCGCTTTCTGACCAATGAGGACCTTCGGTGAGAACTGAAGAATTGATATGCCGCCAGAGAGTCCTGAAAATTTTAGTACGTAACCATACAAAGTTTCAATTACGCTCTTCCCAGCACCCCCGATTTCGGCAAGAGGAAAATAACTGAATGAAACTCTCGTTAGTCCATAGTACCAACTTTCTATATATCATAGAGACGTTTGTACTGTTTCCTGTTTTTTCCTGAACGAGTTAGTGGTGGGTTGTCGCCTTTGTAGTTATCAGTGATAATTCCTTATTGTTTTTGATGTATTGGAAAAAATTTCTACTTCTATCTTCGATTAACTGTCTATCGTGTAAGAATTTCTGTTTGTCTGTGGTAGCTAATGTTTTTGAAATTAGCGTGTGGGTACATTTAAGTTGGTCGTATTACCTTTTGTCTAATTTTCTTATCGCAGTGGATTCGGTAGGAAAATGATTTATCTAGGTCTTTTCTGGAACCCTGTTGTTTTTTAATTATCGACGCGTTAGTATAAGAGTTATCTTATCGGTTTCGTTGCAGGGCGGTGGGGGGGGTCCCTCAAACCAATTTGTTTAATAGGGACGTTCTCTATTCCGGGTCCTTTCTATAGAATGCTTATCCTAAAACTCCACTATTTTGCATCCCTCTACCTACGTTCCAACCTTATTTTTTCCTTCGTTGGACCTGCTTTAATCTTAAGACAACCGTACATCACATAAGAGTGGTTCTCCCCCATCCAGGGCTGCTGACTACATTTTGGCTTGTTAAGTAGTGCTTTGCTATCAACCATTCCTTCTATAACTTTTGTTCAGTGCGAGCCCTTTTTCTTCTCTCTTCTGTTTGATTGCTATGAAGCTCTAAACATCCATTCTCCCTCTCTATCCTATTTTTCCATTTTTTCTTACTTTTTAAGTCACTGTATAGTTAGAAGGGTGTTACCTCACGGCATTGAGCCATGGTCGTGGAGACCTATGTCTAGCTTTGTATCTTCACTGCCTACCGCTGGGTCTACGTTTAAGCCTTCAACAGTGAATTTGTTACCGATTTGACTTGCGGACTGATCTCTCTAGTGGTATGTGTGTGACTACTACGCCCAAGGTCCCGGGTTCGAATCCCGACACGGTCCGCTTGAAAAATGTTAGGCGAGCATTTTTCACAAAAATACACCCTCGCTCGGATGAGAGATAAAATGGAGGTCCCGTGTGTGTGTGTTGTCACGCACGTTAAAGATCCCTTGCTTGGAACAGCAAGGGTTCAGCAAAATTCCAAATTTTCCAGGTAAAAAAACTCGCTTCCTGGCCAATGCAGTACCTTCGGGTGGAGCATTGGAAAATCACATGTAAGGACTGATCTTTCTTAGCCGACACAGGGGTGTATGGGAAAAATCCCTTTTCAGGATGCTGCGGCATCACTGTACTCCTTTGAGAGTTCTTTTATGTCATCTATATTTATAAGGAGGGCGGTGTGTTTGACCAAGCGTACCAAAATAATCGTTATCCATTATCGTTTTCTTTGAAGTTTTTTAAGATATTATCCTAACTTTTCTTTGAAAAATCTCAGAGATTGTATCTTACTTAATTGACACACATGGTTTGTTAGTTATCTTTTTCCTGGAAAATATTTTGAAGATTTTGCCTTTATCTAAATAATATTTTAAACCATAAATGGTTTGATATTTATCTTTCTCTCAAAAACTATCTTTGAGATACTATCTTATCTAATTAATACCCCTGAACCATAACAGGCTAGGTATTTATCTTTCTCTCTGAAATATCTTTAAGATGCTACATTATTTTATGTTACTATAAAATAAAAATTATCTATATATCTTTTTCTTTGAAAATATTTTTGAGATGTTCCGAACTTTTGGTATTTATGATCAAAGGTAGGATTTATTGTATAAATGAAAAGAGCTAACCTACCTTTCAGCTTTGTATTTTGGCAGAGGATAGGAATAAGAAATTACGTATCGTTAATTCAGTAGTATTGACTAATTTGTTAACTTAACGTTTTTATTGCTGCAAAGTATTTTACCTTTATCTTACTTAAAAGTCAGTGTTGTACTTTGTTTGATTACATAGAATACCTTAAACGTATTTATGAAAATTTGTATGATTTCATATTCATGTGTTAAATGAATGTTGTATTCAGTTTTATAGTGAAATTAAGTGTTAGTTTCAAGTATTTAGTCTCATACTCTCGACTAATTTTGTATGGTCGGTATGGCGGCAAACAAGACTCTTGAGCGCCCATTTGATGTAGCCTGATGAGCGTGTGGTTACTTATTTCTGTTTCCTAGTATCGCAATGATTGCTACGGTTTAAAAACCATGTGGCGCCTAAAAACATTATTTAAGTTTTCCGTGTACGAGTTTTCATACAAAGAGACTTTTTCTTTATTATTTTTTCTTTCTGAAACATTGACGCAATTGTTAAGCTATTTTTTTGCGTCACCAGTTTTATTTTAATAATTAACATAAGGGGATTTCTAATACTACATTGGGAGTGTATTTCCCATCATAATTTAGCTAGTATAAGTAGGTTATGACGCATAGGAATGTGGTTATTCAATGGCCATGCGCTATTAAGGGAATAACTTGTAATTTATGTGTGTTGCCGAATACACGTTTTCACACGCTTTAAACTGTCATTGTCGCAACCAAGGAGAACGGCGATAGAGTAGATGGTTTTTTACAAGTTGGTGTGAACGGGCGCCATGATTGTGGCAAATTACCTTGGGCTATTTTACTGAACAGACTAGTGAGTGCGCCTTATTGTAGTGCGAAGTTCACCAATCGTTTCCTTACCGGAATTGCTCTTCGTGTCTTAAATGTGTTTCTTGTATAATGTTGTATGTTAGCTCAATGAACTAGGCAACAAATTTGAAGAAAATAGGTTATACAGAGATATAATATTTTGGACCTACTTTAAACTACCTAGTTTGCCTGTAGCCTAGTACGTTTGCCTGTAACTCTCATTAGCTATAATAATCAGCTATGGAACTGAGAAATTATCATGCCGTTTATTCGAATCAGGGTCATGTGCTTTAACGCTAAACTCACGCATTCGGGTGTTCATATTGGATAGGTTCCCAAAACCACCCTGAAGCCGTAGTCAACATCATTTAGTCTAACGCTAATCCGATTATTCATGCCGGCGAAAATCAGGCAACACAAACAATGAGTAATCGCAGAGATCACCTTTTCCACATATACCGTAGCAGCAAAGGCAACCGTGACAATCAAATATGGGATAGATAGTTCACCGGCTGCTTGCTGGTGAACGCCAAAAGATAAAATAAATATCCATCCTTCATTCATGTTCGCAACATTACCCTTATCAAGTTTGACGTATATCCGCCGAGGCTACTTTAGTAAACCTCTACCACAACAAATCGTAGTATAAGGAGGTTTCATTTTCTTGAGTTAGTGCCACGTAATATAACGCAATAGAACTAACGTGTTGGTAACGTTCTACGTGCTGACTGGATAATTGTTGAAGTCACAGTTATGAATTGCATGTAAAATGCGGGCTGCGGAGTCAGTTAGCAATGGATATAAGATGGGGTAGCTACCTCTGAATTGTATTATGGGTAATTGCCGTGTAGGATAACATTCACCTTCTGAAAGTAGTACACCCCAATAAGCATTTTCTTTCTTAGTTCGCATAGCGGCAAAATTATTTTCGTCGAGATAGATGAGTGGTCACCGAATCAATTTTAGACATCTCCAAATTTGGACATGCTGCGGCAACGATATTCATAATTTTAGAGCAACTAGTGAAGACGACTCCGTGGATAAGACATGTTCGTGTATGATAACTGATCCAAAGGTTCCGGCTTTGATTTCCGACATGAACCGCTTGAAATATGTTAGACGAGCTTTTTTTTATTACAAAACTACGCCTTCGTTCGGATGAGATGTAAACTGTAGGTCCCATGCGCGCGCGCGCGTGTGTGTGTTTGTTGTTACGCATGCTAAAGTACGTACTTTACTTGGAATAGCAAGGGTTCGGCAAAATTCAAAAATTTCCAGGTAAAAAAGAACTCGTTCCATGACCAATGTAGTACCTTCAGGTGGAGTATTGGAAAATCAAACGTAGGTGTAACTGGTGAAGTCGTGTGGTCTTTCGGATACACGCAAACTGTAGACCGACTAGAACCCCAAATAAACCAAGCTCCTTTCACAGATTCATGTAAATACTAATCGATAGGGTTTAATTATTGCTAACCTCGCCAGTGGTATCAAGCCACCCGGTTAGCCGCATCCATAACTTGTTTAAATTTTACATCCGTTGCAATTCCGACGCTTCCATATATACTAGTCAACCTATCATACCTTTTGCTAATTATCCTAATTATTCCTTGTAATAGATTTCTAATCCTTTGTATACACGTACTACCTCTTCTTCCAGACGCCCTACAGCATCGCCATATTCTTACAATTGATCCCTCTCATGGACTATTTTACAGCTTCTAATATTTGTTCCTTTAATTTGGCGTGACCGACAATCTTTGGTCTCACAATTTGACTCTATAAACTCGCGACCAAAGGTAACCCTTTCCTTTTTTTTTTACCACCTGTTAATCCTGCAATTTATAGCTTTTCCGTTTTCCTCCATCTAATTTTCGGACATGCCAAAATTTCATTCTTAAAAAAGAATTTTCTCCACAATGCACTCATACATCCTTAAAAGGGTTATTGACAGCGACTTTATCCAGTGTCTTGCACCAAAGCAATGTATTTTGTCACATCGGTCTTCAACTGGCGTCCGTCCCACACCAAGTACACCCAAACCATTCGGCACATCCCAAGCGCTTATCTTAATTGTATTACTTAAAATCATAGCAAAACTAAACTAGTGATAATAGCTTTTATGGGTTGTTACGTGTTAAGTGAATTAACTCGCAGCACGCCTTTTCACTTATTGAATATCCTTTTGTTTTCTTAATTCCGCCCTTGTTATTTATAAATTATTATTTACATTGTAAGAATTAAATGGTTTTAATAAGCATAAATACATTAAGATACTGCCGTTTGGATTTTTATCGCTCTCGGGAAAATTGTATGAACATCCGCTACTGAAGTGACGGCGTTCTGTTTTAGTTGGATGTAAGACATCAACCGATCTGAATAAGCCAATCTCGTGAGGGATGAATAAGTGCTGAGACAATACAGTAATTACGTGAACATTTCAGTACAGGAATTTGCGAAAGCAATTGTGTTTTCGGAGAGTGCCGTTATCGCGTGTTTCGATGTAGAGTACATAATTACCTTTTCCACCTTTCTTTCCTTTTTTTATAGAAGGCACTACCAAGACAGAAAGCAAAAACGTTATTAAATTTGAGAAAAACAAAGCACTAAAACCCTGAAAGATCTCGTCACCGAAGGACATGAACTATAAAGGTTAATAACTTTAGAACTTGTAGATAGAAATTTGCATGATTAATATTTAAAAACTAATTAATTAAGAGTGTCGGGGAAACGGTAACAATTGCGCTACAACTTATGGAAGTGGAAGATTTTCTTAGTGTTCTTAAATTTTTTAGAAGAATAACTATCATAATAACTTCGTTCCTTATTTAAATTGTATAGATTATAATACTTTGGAATAAATCGTGCGCAATCTCTAGTGGTTTAGGTTTGTACTAACCCACGCAACTTATTGCAAAATATCTTAAAATAATTTTTCTCGTATCTAGACAGGTTTTTAAAGTGGTAATTAATGTTTGATGATGCAAAACTTACAGTAAATAACAAAAACTTGCATATGAAAGAGAACTATTTCCCTGTTATTCCATCGAGGTTTTTTTACTATAAACAGGGATGGACGGTTTTTGTTTAATTATTTTCACCTGTCCGGTGTCCGCCGGAGCTAGGTTATTATTCGGCCTTCAGTGGAGAACAATTGTTAATACTGTAACATTGTCGCTAGAGCATCTAGAAATTAAAGTGATAAATGGTATCAAACCAACAATGCTATGGCTGACAGCCACTAGGGTCAAGAAGATTCAGCCGTTCTCTGAAATAATATAAAACGTTTTACAGTTCGATATATAAACCGTACGATTCGAAGGGAAGTTCAGTCTGGTATTAATCTACAGACGATATGAAATAAATCATCATCGAGTTATTAAAATTAAAGTATAGTAATTGTTGTTAGTAATTAATGATCGTTAGAATCTCCCGTAAATTACGGATGTTCAGTGGTGTTAAAAATGTAGCAATTCTTTTTCCTTTTGAAACAAAAGAATGTTGCAACACTGCATTTTTTCATATGAAATTTAATTTCATTTAGCCAATAAAATTAATTTCTTATTAATTAAGTACTAGAAGATCAATATTAGTACACGAACCTTATCTGACAGTGACTAGCTCTAAACAAGCTTTGCCAGACACTTTTTCAATGGAAACATCGCGTATCAATTTATCCTGTGTTCAAACAGTGGTGATTATAAATATGGTTTTATTTTTCTGATAGCATTTTAAATACTCGGCACAAATAAATTCGGCATTTTAATCTTGAATATTCAGTCAAGATGTTTTCGTTGTTTTCGTGCATGTTATAAATTATACAAATACGCAACTCCAACTCCAAATTATTTACAACTTTCAAAATTCCACCTAGAATGCCCAAATTAAAATTACACAACCCTCGCAGGAAGAAAATATTCTTTGGCCACTTCCAGATGGTCAGAAGCTATTTACCGTTCATATTTATAAAGTACTGTCAGAACGTACGTTAGGGTACCGCTATAATCAGCTAATTTCAATATAAAGCTTACACTTTCCGATATGATGAGTACACAACCGGTTCGCCTTTCTATAAAAGCAATCAGGAGATTTTAAATTAATGCAAAAATGCTGAGTAATAACTCAATAATGGACACTTTGGAGCAAGTCATTGCGTTCCTTGTAAGTATTACCTGGGTAATTACAAACACCCTGGTCTTTAGGTGTCTTAAGACAAGCCAACGCCTTTATAGAAGAGAAATTATAGTTGCCTAGAGCAAAAATTGTTTAAAAGCATTCGTGAACTGTCAAATGGTTTAAATATTTCTCCTAAAGAAAGTAGTAGTGACTTGAATATATCTCGGTCTTAACTACTAACATTTTATCAACACTTGTTAGGCATTTACAAATGTTTTTACGCGCTCACTCAAGTAGCGTATCAACATTTACAGTTCATTTTTTGTTATTAGACGGTAATCAAACTTTCAAAATCAGAAGAATCTCAACTTGTATTAAAAAATTTCCATAAATGTTGTATTTTCTAGTTTGGAATTGCAACACCAGCGACACATTAATTGAGACATCTTGTAAAATGCACATTTCAAACATTTGGACTTTAACACAAAGCTTACAATTTTTTTAACTTCGACACTTTTTTCTTATGAACTTCATTAGTGCTGCCGAAAGTATTCTTACAGTTAATAAAAGCCAAGCATTACGATTTTATAAATGTTAAACTAAAAACTAATTTCAAAGAAAAACATGTCATTAAGTCGTAAACAAACGTCGGCAAGATGGACAGTAGTAGCGAAGCATCCCGACTTATACTTTTTTCGTGATTTTCATTATCTTGCCGAATCTGTAAAATTACAGACATTTGCAAATCTCTGTTATTTCCCCGGTGAATTGTCATTCGTACTAACTAGTGCTGGCAAAACAGAAAAAATCAAAAACATGTTTTAATAAATACTGTTTTAGTAAAACCTGTTTCTCAAAATCGATGTTTTACCGAATACGGATCTGTCAAAACGGGTTTGACCAAAACCGGTTTCTTACAATAACTGGTTTAACGACTTTAATAAAAACAGGTTTTTGTGATCAGCCCTATTAAAGACTGTATGGTAGCTACTTGCTAAAAATTAAAAAATATATAAATGCTTCAAAGTTTTCAGCTATGAAGGCTTAAGCAGAATATTTCTCCAAGGCACCTAGTAGAATCGAAACCATATTCTAAAGGAAAAGTGCTATACGGAATTATGCTTTAGCTATTCCCTTTGTGAATAGTTTCAATGTGCGGACTTTGATACAGCTTAACCCACTCTAAATATGCTATTCTGAGATGTGCGGTACGCAAATAAATATCCATCGACCCGGTTTAGACCGTCATTGGGTCTCATCAGAATGGAGCAAAATATCAAGCAACCTCAATACATATGCACGAAGTAACCCCCTGTACGTTGACGAAAAAATAAATAGACCTCCATCAGTTGGCTAAAACCAGCACTAAGGCTGAAATTGTACATAAGTTAAAAAATGAACGGAAATAAATTGTTTTTCAAATTCTAAATATCAGCAAAACACATAAGTTATAACTATTTTTATAGAATGCGAAAAGAATAACCAATACTTAAATAGTTTTTGACAAGGTGCAATCTATCAAAACCCGTATTACCAAAACCGCTTCTTAAAAATCCTATTTTACTAACACAAGTTTGTACAGCTACCAAAATAGGTTTTACAACTTTTGAAATAACCAGTTTACCAAAACCATTATACCGAAGTCGGTTTTCCAAAACCAGTTTATAGTAATAGGTTTCTACTTAAACCGGTTTTTTTTACCAAAAATGTTCTTACCGAAACTAATTTACCAAAACAAGCTTACTGACTTTACCTAAAACGAGGTTTGGTGTCAGTCCTAATCTTAACCCAAATATAAATACTCTACTTAATAAAAGAAGATTCGGGCCAATTCTCAATAAATTACGTTATTAAGAAATGTCCCTGTAGTATTATAGAGTCTGCAGTTTATTGCATGATGACATTGTCATTATTGGAAGTCTAATATTGTAAAATTATATTTTTCAATTACCTGCCCTTAGTTCGTAAGTTTTAAATACCAATATAGCTATATTTAGGTATAACGAAAGAAATTATCAAACATATGTTGTAAATAATCATACCGTTTTAGTATTTTTGATGATGTAGCACAATGTACGACAAAAGTAATTTCCTTTTTTGAGAACTAAACGGAATCTTTGATTTATTCTTCTTGATTGCAGTGTATTTATAAGCAAGTTATCTTAAATGGTTCTTGAAGAAATAGTACAATCCAGACCAATTCCTATGCACGCAAGCGATGATTCGAGTATACATTGTTACGCCTTTTGGCGGCACAAAGTTTCGTTTTAATATCAGGTAAAGATTTTTATAATTCGAAAAGGGAAACCTTTTTTTTCCATTGCTAATTTAATTAGGTTACCACGTGTAAAGTTTGTGGTTTCTGGGTTATTCTGTTTAAATTCGAAAGTTTTTCATATTGCTTTTTGATCGACAGCCTTTTACCATAGTCTCTTTTTTAACTGCATTTTAGAAGACAATATTTAAGGAACTGGAGCCATTAGAGAAAGTAACATCTCTAAATGCCATGTTTTATGGAACACCAATATGAAAGAGAAAGCGGAAGTACCCACGATATTTCCGTCTTACCACACTACAAAATCATTCTCACTTCTTTTGCTCTTTGTAAGGTATTTTCGTATTCAACCTTCCCTGTTCGCTTCATCTCTTCCATTCATCTCCAAAAATCACATTTCAAATGTACCTATCAGTTTTCTTCTATCTGATTGAGGATGCACGTCGCAGATCTCACATTCGTACATATTACACAAGAGAATAGCCATTTCGTTGTCTTAGATGTGACTTGTTTTTGACTAACTTTTGGTCTCTGGATAAAAAATAACCGCAGTTTTTGTCTAACACATCAACTTTTTAAGCTACAGGATTCAGACCTCTACTCTTTGTCTCGAAAGTAGTACAAAATCTGCATATAAAGGAAAATAAAGGGAAAGCAATCAAATATACTGTCCACAAAGAATAGTTTTTTATTGATACAATGGCTATGTGTAGTTACTGCAGTTAAATTGCGTTCATACAAATAGCAATTTTTTACCAAACAGTAAACATACATATTAAGTTAAAAATTTTCGCTTATAGTTTTTTATGCCGTTTGATCTCTTGACATTCTCGCTTTATACTCCTATTACAGTCAGTCATCTTATGTACATTCCAGCTACATTGATACCTCCACCATGACCTTCAAAAATCTTGGTGGAATCGCTCACCCTGCTCATTACTGACTGCACCAAGATTTTTCAGGAGGTTAGCAAGATGGCTTTGTAAAAAATGCATTTTGATGCTCATTTTTGCAACCAATCAGTTAGTTCTCCAAGAATTGCTACACAATTTGGATGTAATTCTGTGCTCTTTCGTTTCCAAGAAAGTTTTTGACAATATTTTTGAATGCCAACCAAGCATTCTTTTGAAGTTTTGTATTGTTCCAATGAAATGTTCATTTTTAACGAGTGTCCGAATATGTGTTTAAACAAATCGGCCTTTATCTTTTCAAATGAGAGGCTAAGGAATGCCAAAATGAGATACTTGAAACGGTCTCATTCAATCAACAAAGTTGCTTCATGAGACCCAGTTTTATATGCAGATATGGAAATATAATGTTGTTTCTGTAGACTATTGGATGATGTAGAACATTTGGATCACCAGGCTAACAGGTCAGATTTAGGCGGCCAATTCGACTGCACTATACACTTCTCACGAGCTCTGCTGTCCCACATTCACTAAAAACAGGACTACTTGGTATATCTGCGTTG
Source organism: Platerodrilus igneus (assembly GCA_036346225.1). NCBI lineage: Eukaryota > Metazoa > Arthropoda > Insecta > Coleoptera > Lycidae > Platerodrilus > Platerodrilus igneus. Next base: position 3,606,577 of record JARFIW010001447.1, on the reverse strand, counting down.
CTGGTCAAGGGAAAAGCAGACTATTTTAAGGCCAACACAGATGACCCACTGCTGCATGTGATATTGCAATAAATCAATGATTCTCTATGTCTCTATATTCTTCATGCAAACAAACTGAATGGCCTATTAGGACGGCACCACATACATTTTCATTCTGGAGGAAGACACACTTCAGACTCCGCTTTGAGCAATCAATGAACAATCGCCGTTCACTTGCGTTATAGACTGAAATGCCCAACTCTAATTAAACCACATACGTTATCGCAATACACAAATTGATCATCGTTTCGGAAGTATTGCAGAAAAGCACTTTCTCTTGACCTTAGCTCCTTCTTCAAGCAAGTTTTTCTCGTGCAATATTGAAGCTAACAGTTCTGAAGCTTTTTTGTATAGTCCCAAATCTTGTACCAAATCATTCAATTCATCCTGCTGAAATCCCTTACGAACGAAACCATCTTCAATTTCAAATTTTTCGTCGTTGGGGTTATTTCGATCTTCACGAGACTAGTATTTCCGCACTTCCAAAAAAGGTAATTCTGTGAAAACTGGCAAAGAGATTTTAGTTGAATGAGGCACTGGGCGTAGATGGTAAACCAGGATGCTCTATTATACATTTGTTATTCTCGTTATATCCAGACGCTCTCGCTCTTGCACTCTTTGCAAATCATAGGTTTACCAAATAAATATTTGTCACGTATTCCGTTCGTCTGTAAATTCTCGACACACTGCTTGCACACTTTGTGAGGGTCCCATAATTTACCTGGATCACCAATTTTCACTTTAAAATATGCAAAATAGGTTTGCTTGACAAATATAATGATGTGTGCTCTTCGACTGGGAATGGTAAAGCTGCCACATACATAACAAAACGAATCGGGCTGTTTAAGCACTTACTAGGCAAACTAGCAGAAGCAAACATAAAGAAAGGTTTTAGTTCATATATAAATAAAAACTAAACACTACCAACCTTGTATACAAACAAGAACTAGAACTTCACTATATGAGAGTGACACACACCGTCTCTCTACAGTATCTCAGGCGTAACTGAACTAATCTAGTCAAGCATGCACCTGTCGCGGGCCTTCTACGACGTCATACCTCCGGCGCTAGTCGAATAAGGTTTGTCAGTCAATTCGAGAGCAATAGTATTTTCTATGATCCACGCTCGATCCCTCTGAGAGTGGTCATATTCACATAAGGTGTAGAAAAAACTTGACGTGGTGGAAGAAAATTAACTACCGTTTTGAAATCAGTATGCCTATTATAAAACAGATCAAAAATCGAACTCAACAGAAATTGTCTTAAAAATTGTTTCACTGTGTTATTGTTTTTCGCAATTTTATGTTCACTTGCCAGAGAATATTCTTCATTTAGCTAAAAGCTTTTTTGGTAGTTACTTGCATTTTTCGTCATATATTTATTTGCAATAGAAGCGTGATGTTTTTCAATCCTTCTTATTACTTTCGAGACTACATCGTATTTTCTTCGTCTAATGACCGTTCCTAATATTTTGTTCACGTTTTTTTTTATCATATTTTTAGTAGACATTTGTTAAATTTTTAAGAATTTGGCAAACGATGGCTATGTTCTAACAAGATTTTATATAATGTTAGTACTCGTGAATTTTTACTTCACTATACCTACTATACAGTTGATATCAATCTTCGGACCTCTAACCTATTAAGCGTATTTTCTCGATCAAAATGTTGCCAGGGTTAATACCAGATCCACACATTTTTTACAGCGTCAACAAGAATAACACCATGTTTTTTGGTGTAACGCCTAGAGTCTAATATGAAAAATCATGTATTACATCTGTCAAAATACCAAGTCTCTAATTGCAAAAAAATATGCTAACTTACGTTGGACATTCAAGCTGGTCGTCCATTATATTATTCAAAAATAAACCACTCGCTATAACTCAAATGTCGTATTAGCTGGACCTGCAAAACATCTAATTTTACAAAAGCACAAATACCTCCGGAAATAATTGGCTTGGCAGTAGGAAATAAGATTTCTTCTGTATAATATAAATCAAGCATTAACTTGACTGGATGACCAAATATTTACACTCCAAAAGATATGATTATGAAGCAACGCGGTGGTGGTAGTACACTTTTCCAACATTGGGTAACATTCATTATTTCTTTAAACTAAAAATAATTTTGTTAATGTAAGATGATGTATTTCTCTTCGGGGCAACTTTTAAGCAGTCAGTCATTTAATTACAACTTTAATACATGCAATTACGTGCTGGTTTCATTTTATTTGTAAATTCCGTGCCATCGAAATAATATGGTAGAATGATGGCAACATTTATATCAAAAGTGGTTCCTCAATCGAAACGAAGCGAATCATGCAAACATTCCAAAGTAAATGGCCGCTGAAATTTTGCTAAAGGAAGATATTCCAAATAGAAGACCTACTAGTTTAATAAATATTAATATAATTTTCAGACAATGGTTAAACTTCCTGCAAGCTAAGAAATTCGAAAAAAATCTTGGTGTTAATTTGCATTCCTCTTAAATTGGTTAAAATAGACCTATAAACGCTGTGTCAATAATTACCAACCAATTTTCATAATTTTTGGGTATCTAAATTCACCTTCTATTAGAAAGGAATGCTAACTTCGAAAAAGTTTTACACATAGATAGTGGATGGATTTTGACTTAGAGCAGCTAGTATGCATGTAAAAGATTTTATATTCTCTCCGCCAAATTTTGGGAAACCGAAGTAGTTAAATGGCAACATTCTAATTAATTTAACAGTATCTGTTAATCGTCAATTCAAGAGCTTTTAGCAAATTTCTCTAATTGTTCTGAATTTTCCTTTTTCCAGTTTACTTTCTCTGTTTCTCAAAATCCGTTACATTTTTTTAATAAAATACCGTAAAAGTACACAAAATTTAGTTGTGATCCCGTAACTTCCTGGTTAAGTTATAGAGCACCCTTAGCAAATGATGTACAACCAGTAACCATAAAAGAAACAGATTACATGGAAATTTCTTGGAAAACTGACATCACAAACTCACAACAAAATCGAAACTATCGTTTTCAATCCAAAAAAATTTCTTTTACACGATATAATAGCGAAATGCTCAATGCTGACATTTGAAGAAAATCTTTACACAGATATTTCAAGTTAAAAAGTCTTCCATTAATTGCTTTAATGAAAGAAGTGCTGTTAATTAATCTGGGAAATTTTATATTTCATTCTGAAAAGCTACTAACGTCTGTGAAAAACTAGCTAAATTTGTAGTCTTTTTAACATTATGCTCAACGCCTGTTCAATACGCTATAAAGTTGAGCGACTTGGGTGTCTATGGTAAAAGATTGACAGATGTATTCCTTAAGAGAAGCTCCTCCGATATAGAGACGGCTATTATTCTCAAGAAAAAGATTTTCCAGCTGTGGAAGTTGTGCAAGAATATGAGGTTCTATAACGTGAACATGCATGTTAACTTGAGTGAATACCAACTAAAACATGTCATTCTATATAGTAACTCTAGCAATTTGGTGCAGATGTGTCTCAATACCAAAACTAGCATTGAGCCGTATCCCAAGTTTTCGGCGGACCTTCGTGTGACCATAGTGCATTCACAAACAAATCTAGATTCCTCACTAAACATCACCTTATGCCACCCCAAGTTCCACTGTACTCCAAAGTTGCTGCCATCGTTGCGTACTGAGGGATAGCACAAAATGCGGCCAAAAAGATTGTAAGCCGAAAGACCTAATTCGATGGTAAATAGTTCGGAAAGTTACAAGACGAACCACTAGACATTATTTGATATAATTAATGCTGGAGAATCCGTCTCTCACTGTTGTACGCTGAATGTGACTATCCTGGTTTTTATTAGTATGTACTTCCTCCAGATCCTTTCATACGATGTTGAAGACTCTTTTTAGTCTATGCTCGTTAACATCGCACAGTGGTTGATTGGTTTAGCTTGAAACGACTGGTTATTTTCTTAAACGCCTGAGCAAAAATTGTTACCTCGTTCAAATTCGTTGAACTGAGGGTCATTTGCACACTGCTGCCTTATAGGCATAATTGCATTCCCAAAACAAGCCAAACAATAAGGAAATTAATTGAAATTCACAAGAAATACATCTGATAATAATGCACGAAAAAACTACAATAAATAACTCATGCAAACTTTAATCAAATATTACCCATGAGGAAGTAAGAGTATCTACCAAATTTGGTCCAAAGATTCCTAGTTCTTAGTTTTATAATTTCTAAGCCGCTCGGTATATTTTGGAAAAAATTGCTGCGACTTGTTTTACTAAAAAGGATTGTATTTAAGACGAGATTTTATAACCCTTTGATAAAATATCAACCGTTCTCCCTATATATTCGGCAAGTTAAAATGCATCTTTTGAGTTTTGGACGCCTCACTAATATGATAAAATGAATATTACGCCTGGATATTACGCTTGGATAAACACAATCACATTCTCAAACAAACCAAGAAGCGTATTTTTGAAAAGAAGTAATCGAATGAGGTAAATCAATAAACGAGACACGCTTGAATGGATGGTTAAGGCTTATGTTGGAATAAGTAAATTTCTGTGCGTTTCATATTGTTTTCCTTACACGCGCAAGTGTATGGTTGAATAGATTTACGAAGGGGTATTGATATCAAGTTAGCTCAGGTTATTTTCCTTGCACAGTCAAAATTTTGTTACCATGAAAACAAATAATGACATTAAAACTGGTACTGAAAACTCTTACCTCAATAGTTGAAGTATTACTGTGCAGTAAACATGTCGAATGCAAATGTGAAGTGATCGATAAGTTAGAATATTGAGCTATCATCAAATACCTGCATTTGAAGGGGTTAAGTAGTAAGATTTCAAAGATATGCTTAATACACTTGGCGATCAATGCTCATCGTATGCGACTGAAAAATTAGATTGTCATTCAAAAAAGGAAAATTTTCCGTTTAAGATGAGAAGCGACCAGGAACATAGATTTTCGTGTCCACTCCCGAAAATATTGACGCAGTCATGAAATTATCAGACCGTTGCATTGGGCTGAAACATATCGCTGAGGCACTATAGATTACATATGAACATGTCCATCATATACTTTACGTCGATTTAGATGTGAAAAAAAGTTCTGCAAATTGAATTCCTAAATGCTTCAACGCCGAACACAAACGAGTAAAAGTGGAAGCATCACGATTATTCTGTGCCCGTTTTGAAGAAGACCCAGATCTTTTTAAACCGTCTGGTGACTATGAAATGACTATGAAATGACTAAGAAACAAAAGAGTAATCGATGGAGTGGAAGCATCATGGTTCCGAGTTCAGAGTTCAGAGTTCAAAAATCCAGTAGAAAAAGTATTTTGCTTCCTGTTTTTGGGATATCCGTAAAATAATTACGATCGATTACATAAAACAGGGCAAAACCATAATTGAAGATTATTATTATAAATTACGAAAACAAGCCGTGGCGCGTTAGTGAAAGATACGTTGTTTTTGCACCTGCGCACAAATCGTGCATTGCTATGAATTTAATTCGGGATTAACGATTCGAATTACTGCAGCACCCATTCCATTCTTACAATTTAGCCCTATTGGATTATTACCTGTTCCCCGAACGGTAAAAAGTTTAAGAAGACATCATTTTTTGTGCAACGAAAACATAGACTGTGGAAGGCTCATTTGCAGACCACGAAAATTTTTTTTAAAGTGTTAGAGATGTTACAGGATCGTTGTATTAATCTAAGAGACGACCATGTTGAATAATAAAATATTTTAAGTTCCAACTTCTAATTATTTCAATACTACGCTAAGAATATAGCAATACTCCTCGCATATTTAATTAAAACCTATGATTCATGCATCAATAACAAAGTTACTCTTCCGCGCAATTTATCAAGCCGATGGAAGAAATCCTTGACTTTGTTGTGACGATGTGTGCTGGAATTTTAACTGATTTCTACATATCTTCCAACTAAGTCGTCTACTATGGAAAAATGGTATTTTAAAGATTAATTCTGTGCATTCAAAACTAGTGGCCTTTACAAAACTCAGATGGCTGGAAAAAATTGTATTTCCCTGTAAGCAATTTTTTAATAAAATTATATACACTGAAAATATTTTCAATAATTTCCAACAAAAAACCGCCTCTCTCAAAGTCAGAGAGGATATGTTAATATTCTAATAACAGATGACATATCTGCAAATCTAAGCATATCAATCTTTTGTCCCTGCATAATAATTCCAAATGTCTTCCTGCATTTGACAGTATTCATTGCCTCTTCGATGTACAAGTTAAAAATTAATGGGGATAGGGCACATCCCTGTTTCACACCTTTCCTAATATATACTTCTCTAGGTTCCTGCTCTAATTCTATTACCACTGTTTGCTCTCTTGTATAAGCTATGCACTATGTGTCTATCCTTATAACTCATTCCAATTTTCTTGAATATTTCAAACATTTTTTTCCATTTTACATTGTTGAACGATTTTTCCAGATCTACAAACCCTATATACAAGCTTTCTCCTTTTTTTATTGCTTTCTAAAATATACCATATTTTACCGATAATCAACGGTAAACTAGAAGATGTAAATAACCTGACGGCTACCAAAATACCCCACCCACTTGGACATTTGCCGAATCAATAGTTTTCAATTACTCCTTTCACACAATCAACATTTGTTGAGAATATTGCAAAATCAACATCTAATTGTTTGCAATCATCAGATTTAAATACAATTACTTTTTTCATCATTAGGTTTTCCGTCTTAAAACTGGCTGGGCGCGTACCTTCATTGTTCTTTATTCTGAGCTAATCTTTACATTCCCCTGAAATTTCCACAGCCTACATCTTCACTATCTGTGTGTAATATTCTAATTCAGGTCTGGTCTACCTCCACCTATTTATTTTTTTTTCTCAGCTTCTAATATATTTCGCATTAGTATGTGCCCTATCATCTTATCTCTCCTATTTTTCACTGTTTTCCACATATTTAATTCTTCCCCCACCACTTCTAGTACCTCTTTGTTCTTAACTTTGTCTGTCTATGGTGTTTCCATTATTCGTTAGTAGCATCACATTTCAAAGGCTTCTATCTATTTCCTGATCGATACTCCTACTTTTCACGTTTCATAGCCGTGCAGTGATGTGTTCCACATATATGTATTCAGCAGTATTTTTCTTGTTTCCAAGGATGTTGTCTTCGAACACGGCCTTGAGCTAATCTTTGTTTTACATCGTTTGCGCTTTTCCCATCTTGCGTTACTTGGTTCCGTATATAGCAGAAATCCTTCGCATCTTGTAAATTTTGATTTCCTATTTGTATTCTGGTTTTTGACTTACTTTTCCCCCCTTTACATACTAGTACTTTAGCTTATTTTGTTGATTTTCATACACTTTTAGAAGGAAAAAAATAGATTGAAGAGACATAACAATTTTCGAACGAGTCTAGAAGCATATCTCTTATAAGAAGTAATTCAGAAAACTTCCAAGACAAATGTTATATATGTATATAAATGTACACAAGTTTGTATTGTTGCAGGTCCTCAGTTTTCAGGGTGTTTGACAGTTGAAATCATAACACAAACACAAACGTTCAAATTGCTCAATTTATAACTGACATTAGTTTATAGCTAATCAATAGTAAAACGTTGCAGTCTTATTTTTAAGCACTACTAATGTTATTTTGATAGCTCTGGTTCACCAACACACCGAAAGTTAGTTTTCAATGAAGTATTACTCATTCAAATTACAGCAAATTTGTATATAATCAATACGACTCCCTTTCCGACTTCCTCTGCTAACTACAAGAAGTTATACCAACAAAAACCCACACCAACAAGTCGAGTACCAACTGAAAGAAAATAATAAAGAAATATTACCACGGTGAAGTATGCGGCTAGAAGTAATAGTCAATTGCCCGCCTCCTCAACAGAATGACGCTCCTTTCACCAAACTACGATAAAAACCACGCCTATTTTAATCCAACGTCACTTAGCTACGCCCTCATTCCTTTTTATAATACAACCTCCTGTAAGTAAGAATTCATTCTTATACAATAACTTATCTTTCCTAAGAAAACTAAATCAGCGCTTTTATAAATATTTATGGTAAGCTGTGCCCTTCTATGAAATCCTCAGAAGGACACAGGTTGCGTTACTGCACACCTAATTCCTGCAGATTTCAAACTTATTAATTTTTCTGCGATATATTACAAATGACCGCCGCTTGTATTATTTAACTTTTTTCTAGGTTTCTGCAAAAGAAGAGCTTTTGACAAAAATCTACACTTACATACGCTGCAGACCTTTAGACTCAATATTCAAATAAGAAAGTTATTCATTTTTTCCTGAACCGCATAAAGTGACGTCTGCACTGCTGTAATTTTCTTCTGGGTTAATACAAAAGCAGCAAAACATACACTTAGGTATTAGGTCGTCAGTACAGACACGGAGATTTATAAGTCCCATGGCTAAATAAAAAAGTTATTAATTTTTTCCTCAACGGTAACAATGGCCGCCAGCACTACTTTAATTTTTTTTTCCTGTTTAATACAAAAGCAGCGAATTTGCATAGAAATCTACATATAGACATTAAGGTCCTCAGTGCATATGCGGCAGATTTTTAAATTTTATATTCAAATACCAAAGTAATTATTTTTCAAAAATGAATCAAGGGCCGCCAGCACTACTTTAATTTTTTCTGAGTTAATTCAAGAGCAGTGTATTTTTAAAGAAATCTACATTGAAGTATTCAGACTCTCAGTGCATACGCAGCAAGTTTTTAAGTTCTATGCTCAAGTAAAAAGTTATTAATTTTTCCTTTATCTGTATCAAAAACCGCCAGCACTACTTTAATATTTTTCTGGGTTAATACAAAAGCAGCAAACTTGTAAAGAAATCTGAATTTTAGTATTAAGTCCCTCAATACATACGCGGCAGATTTTTAAATTCAATGACCAAATAAAAAGTTATAGTTTTCCTGAACTGTAGAAAATGGCCGCCAGCACTACTGTAATTTTTCGGAGCTAATACAAAAACAGCGAAGTTGTAAAGAAATCTACGTTTAGGTATTAAAACCGTTAGTACATACGCGACAGATTTATGAATTTAAATTCAAATAAGAAAATTCGCGTATTAACCCAGAAAATATTAAGTAGTGCTGGTGGCCATAGGAGAAGAGTTTAGAACAAAATTTATAACTTTTTATTTGAGCTTGAAATTTAAAAATCTGTCATACGTTTGAGGGCCTTAATACATAGATGTAGGTTTCTTTACAAATTTGCTGCTTTCGTATTAAGCCAGAAAAAATTAAAGAAATGCTAGCGACCACTTGATACAGTTCAAGAAAAATTTAATAACTTTCTTATTTACATATAAAATTTCAAAATTTGCCGCATGTGTACTGAGGGTCTGAATACCTAAATGTTGGTTTCTTTACAAATTCGATGCTTTTGCGTTAACTCAGGAAAAAATTTAAGTTGTGCTGATGTGGCCGCTTGCTACTTAATAACGGCTATAGAATTTAAAATCTAACGCGTATGTAAAAGTAGACTTCTTGGTAAAAGTGCGTCTTTTATATAAACCTACAACAAAGTTAAAATGATACCAGCGGCGACAAATTGAAAAATTAAGAAGTTTGAAATGTGCAGAAAATTAGGTATGCAGTAATGCAACATGTCCTTCTGAAGATTTGATGAAAAGGCACACTAGATGTGATTTTCCAATGCTCCACCCGAAGGTACTACATTGGCCAGGAAGCGAGTTTTGATTACCTGGAAATTTAATTTTTGGCAAACCCTTGTTGTTCCAAGCAAGATAGAGATCTTTAACGTGTGCGACAACACACACACACACACACACACACACACACACACACACACACACACACACACACACACACACGGATTTACATTTTACCCTTCATTGGAATAGAGCCGTATTTTTGTGAAAAATGCTCGCCTAACATTTTTCAAGCGAACCGCGTCGGAACCTTGGGTCTAGTAGCCCAACGCATGCCAAGTAAGCCACAGATTCGCCGTATAAAAAGGCAGAGTTTGTCATAAATATTTACAACACGCTGTTGTATATGAGCGTCTGTACTTACAGAAACTTGTATTCTACGAAAAAATGATAGTGAAGCTAAAAGATGTTGGACAAAATTGGCGTGACTTTCATCGCGGATTGGTAGAGGCGGCGTGGCTCATTGAGGAGGCGATCAATTAGATATTGCTTCTAGCCGCTAGCTTCACTGACGTTAAATATAAGAACAATTTAAGCGTATATAAATAAAACAATAATTTTTAATAAGGACCTTCTATCTCAATTCAAGAATATTTGGTATAAGGGCTATTTATTATAATACAAAAATCCCTATAACAAATGTGACTTGGCTTAGAAGAAAACAGTTATGAGTAATTTTACTACATTCATATAATAATATCGTTCTTAGACTGTCAAAACTTTTAGAAAATGTACCCATCTAATGACTTTGCAAAACTGATCATGGGCTTTTAATTCTTTGTAGATTGTCAATAAACTAATAAGTAATCATGTATAAATTTGTTATATCTGTTGCTAATTGAGCGCAAAATTACTAAAGGCGCCACTTTCTTCCACAAAATATCAACAGCTAAAACTGTCTGCCACATAACTGTGTACATAGTCTTCTTTGTTCACTTATCACGAACGATAATTTAATTGTATTTATAAGCAGGTTTGATTCACAGTATAAATATTCAAATCAAAATGCGCAATTCATGAATTAAGCATTCAGAGAGTATTATGAAAACCATCGTCTATTCTATAATAATCTTTCATGAGCTGGATATCGGTAACGATCGTTAACCATTAGCAATGTAAATTAAAACAAACAAGATAATATCCTCACATAAACTCATTCCTCGTGTCATTGGGTATATAATCATAGCATTGTTTAGTACTCGCTATACATGATTCGGTTTGAAAAAAATCAAAATAACAGTACTTGCAAGTTGTTTGTCTTGTCTATTTCTGCATGAAAATATTGGCAGCTTAGCAACTAAAAAACGGTTACTAAAATATCAAAGTTAATGGAACCTTGACGTGAAACTATCTTATATACGTTTTTCCTCATTCGCTTTTGATTATATCTTGTACTACAAATCAGCTAAATCATGTGGTCAAAACTAAGTAAAAGTAATGATTTCGTTGAAAAACGGCCAGTGGATAAATGCGCTGTTCGAAAAAATCGCTGAACCCCTTTGGAAATTTATCAAAAATTTTTCGGAGAATTTTAGTAATTTTAAAACTATATAAAATTTTCTTCCAAACAAGTTCAAGCTTGTTCAAGTCAAATAAAAATTCTTCTAAATTCTTCAAAATAGTATAAAAACAACGAATTTCTCATATGCCTTAAAATTAGAAGACTAGTAAAAATGTTTTGATATACAGGGTATTATACAACTCGAAGACCACGCCAAATATACATATTATGAAGGTAATTATCGGTCAAAAAGACCTAACGCGAACCGTTTTCAAATCCTAGATAAGATAAAAAGTTCGAATGGTATTGATATTTAATAGTAAATCCGTTGTATTATTATTGTTTTCATAGAAACAGATCCTCAATGGCGGTATTTTGCTTGTCACTTTGTTTATATTGTTGCTAGTTGCAAATGTCTTTGAAGATATTTTATTCGTGAACGGTTTTTGGTATGGTAACGCGCATACAGCAACTGTAGAATATCAAGATTTTCTAATCGCAAATTATCAAGTACATGAAGTATCAAAGAGCATGTTAGGTAGTGTGTTCAATGGGAAGATTGAAAATCACAAATAAAACACCACCAATGCATTGAATAATTACGTAATAGCATTCATAGAAAATCTCACCACTTGCATTTGATAAATCTCCACTGCTTAGAATAACGGAAAATATTTTATTTGGTCGACTTCTAAATGTTATTTCATTGTTAATATGTTTTTTTCGTTCGATCATATATAGGGTCTCTTTAAGAAACTGGCACTAACTCCTGAAGTTAGGAAAATATGTTCTTATAGATTATTTCGCATTTTTTAAGTAGCCGATTCTGCTCCTCCTCTGAAGCTTTACTAAATCACGTTCCACAGGGATAGCAGTCCCGTCGTCAACAATCGGAAGAAGAGAATCTCTTCCACTTAATGACATTTCTTTCCTCTGTGTGTACAAAGAAATTTCCAAATATTTAATGTCGTTACCCTGTATAATACAAGCGTACTTCTCTGCCATTAAAGGACAAACCTCATATTAATTATGTGATTAAATTTCCCGTGTACAGATATAAAACAAAGCCTAATATATTTCCGTGTAGACTGAACGGAAGTTTGATGTACTTTTAACGCATATTCCCATGTGTCAAATGATTCTTCTATACTTAATAAAAACGGGTTTTCATTACTAAGATATAAAATACAATACGTAGCCCTCAATTAAAATACTAAATAAATGTTCTGTGTATTTAGATGTATTAGAAAATACTCCTTTCATTCGCCGTAAATTGCATAGAATAGTGTCAGTTTAACGCAATTTCATTTAAAACAAATTTACCTTCATTCTTGTTGAAATAACACTTTAATATTTAAAATATGTGTCCGTACAATTGTTAAGAATACTTATCCATACCAATCTTTTTGCATTTGCAAAACCATATTCTAGAATTTTCGGGTAGATTATTAATAAAGACCAATTCGTCATCAAAACTAAGAAATATGCTATAAATTAATTAATGAATAAACGCCGCTTCGAGGAACGCGAGCGAACATAAAGAAGCAATAAAAATAGATAATAATTATTTTTACAGCCTTATGCATTTTAATAAGATGGAATGAGACGCAGCCGTTGAACTCGTGCATTAGACAAGGGTAAACGGCACGTTTTACTACATACAGAAATCATAGCTAGACGTTAATTAGATCATTAAAACGGTGGAATTCGCGGAAATATTGCATGATCAGGGAATATTATGGTCAAGGTAAATCCGGAAAATTTCGAGAATAACGTATAGAAATAATTTCAATACAAAAGTAGGAACTTGATTAGAGCGATTCATTCAAGATTTATTCATTCAAGATGTAATTCGCGTTTAATTTCTTTTAAAATCAAGTAGCATGTAACGTTAAAGATTATTCGCGATTCGTCAATCGTTGTATAAGATTTAGAGCAGAATTGTATACAGTAAATTAGTATGTTTGAGTAGTTGCAAACGTAGAAGTTATTAAATGCGACATGATTATTTTGTAAAATACAATGAAGATTGAACATTCTTCGATACAAGAGCTATTGCTAAAATTAATTGATGCACTTTGCAAACTGATGAAGATTTAAGCTAATATGGATAACCCTGTACACTGGGATGTTAACGTCAATTTAAAAATGGAATCAAGAGGTATTTAATACCATTAATTGCATTGGAAATGAAATTTTGATAAGCGCTGTTGTTCGCAGGTATAAAACCTTGATTCTTTGTAGTTAATTGATAAAAATAATTGAATATTTTGTAATTTAAATTTAAAATAAGTTCTCATTTTATTAATTGTGTACGGATAATTTACTGCAAATTTTGAGGTCGACGTTCGAAAATTTTGCCTTCACTAAACAGATTATCTGTCAAGGATTATTGACCAATCACCATTATAAGCGTGGGAATAAAGGATGGCAAGATTATCCGACTATTAATTAAAAAGGATTGTGTATCTGTTAGCAAAGAATTACTTTCTGTATAAACTAGAACTGTGAATTGTTTTATAAACTGTTTTGTATGGAAGAAAAACGTTTTTGAATGTATATATGTTTTCTTGAGATTGTTGTGTTTTATTTCATTCTATAGTAACTTCTGTTGAGCTAGCCAGGTAAAGAAGAGAAAAAGAAGGTAAGATAGTAATTCCATAATTTCCTATTGCATTCCCATTAACAAGAATTTAATCTTCCATAACTAAGAGAAGCTTGAAATTTTATTGAAAACACTCGGTGTATAAAACTACGTTTTATATTCGTTGAATGGATGGATATTTTACTCGTATCATTCATTTAGTATCAAAGTATCATTTTAATAAGAAAGAGTCATTAATTTTACTGAAAATTAGAGAACTTTAAAAAATAACTCGCACCTGACATTAAATTTTTCAATTTCACTTGTGCAGCCCTTATTAGAATGCATTGTCGTTGTGGTAGTGGTTTTGCTTTCGTTTGTTTCTAGTTATTTTGCCATTGTTTGTAGATAAACTGTTTAATAGTTATAAAAAGAAACGGATTAAAAAAATCTTTAAAATTGGCAAACTTTGTTCTGAGTCATTTTTTTAAATGTTTATAACTACTGAACGGTTCAAGTACAAACGAAAACAAAACTACTAGAAACAACTACAAGCCGCTCTAAAGAGAACTGCTCCAGTGGATTTGAAATATCTCAATGTCGGGTAAGATCAGTTTTTTTAAATTTCTCTACTTTTTAATAGAATGAATTACAAATTTTTTAATTTTGAAACTAGATTCTACAAAACACACTTAAATAACAATATTTTAATAAGTTAGCTAATCAATATGAATTGTTTAACTGGCACCCAAACATAACTATATATTAAAAATATGACGGTTTATACATTATTTGGACACAGATACTATCCTGGTTGATCCTGCCCTCTCAGGGCGCGTCTAGTAGTCAGCATTAACCTAGTGGTTTCTGCTGTCTTGTCCGTATCATTTGTCGTGCGAGTGTTCTTGATGTCTGTTTTTCCACCTAGTGGTCTGGATCTCGTGTTGTGTCCTAGTTGTTTTTTTTATTTAGCCAACTAGTTTCGGTCTGGTGTGCTTTTGTCTGATGTTATGTTACACATCTAGTAGTCGGCGTGGTCGTTTTTTGAGTGTTTGTCGCGTGTCTTGTAGCGGTGCAACGTCTCGTATGGATGGATGTGGTGAGTCGTCTATTGTTTGATATGTTTTTGTGGCGTTTGTTTTACAGTATTCGTGTACTGTGGGAATGTTAAACAGATAAGGTATACACAAGAACGCGTATTCACGCACACGCATACTAATCCACACGCACGCGCATACAAATTTAAAAAAAGAGGGAACGCCGCAAATGTGAATAAACTATTAAATAATAAATCCTGAAAGACAAAAAGACGATGAATAAATTCAAGAACATGATAATAATGATAAAGGTGATAACAAAGGCGATGAAATAGAAAGCCAAAGTTCGAACAATGGACACAAAGAAGATGCAAAATATTTGTTTAGTTCTGGTTTGTACTTTAACAATAAAATAGTGGTAGAACTAAGTTCCACTGGCGTCATCAATTTTATTGGTCCATCTTGTGTAAAAAAATATACATATATTAATAAATAGAAATAACTATTTTTGGGGTGCCTTTTATTATGAGTACCGCCATATTTCAACATACATTTGACTTTTATTTTTGGATATTAATTTTTCATAGCGTAATTTGATTTTTTTTTCATTAATTAAAAACTAAATTAGATTAAATTTCTGATATCTCCAGACTTTTTTCTGTAACGGTAAAATGTCACCCAATTATAAGGTAAACTATAAATGGGGTCTGAAAAAACAACTAGCCTCACAACTAGGATCAATTTTGCATCTACTAAATTAACGAAAATATCTAAATTTAAATTTGTGCCTGCTGCTTTCTGTTCATCAGTTGAAGCATCTTAGAAGTAACATGGAATTTTTTTGGAATTTTTTAGGACTAGTTTTTAAAGCAGAATACCACTACTTTTTTTTAGAAGTTTCGCAAAAACAAAGGCCATTCGAACCAATTTTACAAAGGACATCACTGGAATTCGTTATAGAATTGTTAAAATGCTAGTTGATGAAACTCGTCAGATAATGCCTCATTCGTTAGACACGTACAAAATATCAGACTTGATCAGTGTAGGAAGGTGCCCTGTGCTTGTTTTAAATTAAGTTCTGTATATTCGTTTATTGTAGCTGCTTTGGAATTTGTGCAGACCCTTTTTATAGCATTAAAAGCGGCGGCATTTTTAACAAATGGAAAATATTTGATTATTATTCTTGTACCGGTTCTCATTTACATGTAAGTGGTCGTGTTGCCTAAAGGCTCGTGCTACACTCACGCACACCGTCCATGTTCTTTGTATTTGAATATAGATTCTATCAGATCAACACAATTTGAAGTGTAACTGCCAAAATCCACAAAATCTGATTTTGCAATCCTTTGTAATGACTGTTGATTGACGTCATCCGTGTGTTTCGCTATTATTACCAGGTGCAGTATGCGTCCACATTTCGAGGGGAAAAATTAACTATGATACCGGTATATTAACTTCTACAATACTAAACAGAAAAAGGAAAACCGCGCTACGTTGAAACTTTCGTACTTTTTTTGACTTTGCATACATATAAAAGTAGAAAAAGCTTTATATGAGGTATTCCATTAATAATAATAATAGATGTAGCTGTAACTTCAAAACTATAATACACTCCTGGAGAGCTTTAAGGAAAAATCCATAAAGGAAAATATATTCATTTAAGTTTTCATCGCTGTATGACGAAATTCTAAAGTTTAAGAATAGAAAACCCACGTAAAATTGGCTTTCGCCTCATTCAAAATTTAAAGAAAATTATTAGTTCTGGTTGTTTCCCGAAAAGTCTTCGATTGCTTCTAAAAATAGTTCTGTCGTTTTAAGTAATCGAAAATGCAATTCAAAAAAGGAACCTTTTAATTACATAGATTTTGTTCACTCTGATTCAACTGAACATTTAAACTTTTCTATAAACATTATTCATAAAAATAATGGTAATATTATTCAATTATTATTATATATAAGTAGATCTTAATCATTTTATCGAGATCGTTTGGTCTCTTTGTCGCACGTTTTCGTGGTTAATTTTAAGTTAATTTAAATTCGTAGTTGTAAATCAAATAGTAAAGCTGTCATCCCTTGTCTCGTTAAATCCTGTCATAAAATAAAGTGAACAACTATACTCATTTACTGAGTTTTGTACTCTTTTTTCGCAAATCGTGCACTTTTTTCCAATCCTGTACTCTGAAAGTACTCATTTGTATAATTTTATACTCATTTGTATTTCTAAAACATTTTTTTAGATTATTTTATTTCAATTTTTCACGCGCGCATATTGCTTGCCGTTTCCGGCACGTCAGAGGACAGGGCAAACACAAGACACGAGTTTGACAGTGATTTGAATTTCGCGCGCACATATGGCTGCCGTTTCTGGCACAATTGTGAGGCCATATTGAAGAAATGGAACGATGAGAAAATAGAACTTGACAAAAGATGGGTACAAATCTTTCGGCATTTTAGAGTAGAACATATCCCACATGAAAATTTAAAAGTTTTAATAGAAATTTCCTTATGTTGTCCAGGCACTAATGCTGTTGTCGAAAGGGTATTTTCACTAAGGAATGATTATTAGAGCAGTGAGAAGTCACAAACTTTCTGTAAAAACATTATCTGCCGTCTTAACAGTCAAATTTAATATGCAAACTGAAAGTTGTTCGGATGTGGCTACATTATTAGACGAACATCCTCATTTACCAAAAAAAATCCACTCCGAAGAAAAATATGCTTTTAAAAGAAAATAAAGTTTTTATCGTTTTTTCTTCTTTTTTTTTCCACCTATGAAATACTTGCAAAGTGTACTCTTTTTGAACAAAATATAGTTGGTTACCTTACATAAAACCTCCTTTGTGCATGTGGAAATTAAGTTGAAAAAGGGGTACCGACAGACACTCGCTTATCGATATCGGAACGAAACGGTTGTTCGTTCGGTAAAGTGAGTTAGTCATTAGTGTCGCCAAATGTGATTTTATTGATAAACCCCTAAAAAACACAGTAAAAGTGCAAACGTAACACGTACAATAAATTCGCCATACAGTCCACTTAGTGGAAGAGTAGGAACTACACCTTAGAACAATAGAATAACGCGGAGGTAAGTCGATATACAAAATTATAAGACGCCCCGCGCATTTAAACAGAGATGATTGCTGAATGAGATTAACTTGGAGATAAACCGGTAATAGTAAACAAATTTTTCAAAAGCTATTTAGAGAAAGTATATCCGATGAATGAAATCACTAAGATGAAACATTTTATAAAATCAGTTTTGTTCTACGTTGCCCAAAGACCGTTATGTTCCTATTACTAGTAATATATTTCGACGTTCTTGAAGTAAATATCCAGTTTCAACATTTTTTCATTATTATAAATTTACAATAGTTCAGTTAGGCAAGCCACTATACATGTATTTTTAATTCATTAAATTTAAAAGGCCTGTTTTCCATGATATCACCATGTGCTTGATAGTATAATTCATTCTAGAAATTTCCTAGAGGATTTTCTTTATCTCAACTTTGGAAGGTTGTTTTTTTTGCCGTGGGCTATCGGAACTTTAAACCAGATTTTATTAGTACTTTGTGTTTCTTTCTATAGGTACCATTGATTTACAATAGTTTTGAAATGTTTGAAGAGCAAGTTACACAAATTCTTCCTTAATTTTCGGTTCCTGTGTGCAACTCGTTTCTGATTTTGACGATAATTTTGGCGGTATATTTAATGCTGGTACATCTCGGAACTTTAAACCAGATTTTATTAGTACTTTGTGTTTCATTCTATAGGTACCATTGATTTACAATAGTTTTGAAATTTTTGAAGAGCAAGTTACACAAATTCTTCCTTACTTTTCGGTTCCTGTGTGCAACTCGTTTCTGATTTTGACGATAGTTTTGGCGGTATATTTAATGCTGGTACATCTCGTAATACTGAGGACAAGTGATTTCAAGAATTCTTACCGATAGAAAAACTACAAGTACCGCTTAAAGCGCCGCTGTTACGTTGGTCCTCTACCTTGAATGCGAAGCCATGCGATGCAATCTACATCTGGTTCAGCTCGGCCAAACCCAGAGCAACCCGACACTAGTTGCTCCGCAACGATCACGGGTCCTGCTGGCGAGTTTGTTTTTATAATCATCCTCTGGGGATATTTACTATTTTGTGGTTCTGTTTCCGGTATTACACCGTTCCTTACCAAAAAAGAATTATACCGTTATGGAAAGTTTTCAGCACCGTTATATACTCAAACTTTAATTATTAACTAAGATTCTTGCTGATATTATGTTGGCACTTGTCAAACTTTCCTTCTTTACTAAATTCTGATTATAAAGCAGAAGGTTGGAGAAAACATATCTTATACTTGTTCTCATACCGATTTAACATAAACTTTTGTAAAGCCAGGATTGCACGAAAACTTTCTACATGCGCTTAGCGCGGCAGCAGTAGTTTAAATAAATTATTAATTACATTATTAATTAAAATACTATATATCGATAGAATTAATATTAAATCATTCACTGGCGTTACCAGATGACGCAACCCAATAATTGCTGAGAATAGGTCCCAACTTACAGTAATTAATTATAAAGGAGTGAACTTTTATTAGGAGCCCTTGGTAAATGAAAATGCATTTTATATTAGTTAAATTGACAAACATTTTATGCACATCTTTTATTCAGTTAGTATCGAAAGTTATTAATGGAATAGACGCATTTATTCAAGCTGCACATTACGTTAACCTAGAAAAAGTCTCGCAAATGTTAAGATTAAGTGGAGGCTCAAATTCTTATTATAAATGTACCACAACCAAATACGTAGTCTAGCTAATTTCGTCGTATAAACCAACACTTGCTATGATAACGGCAATATCAAAACAAATTTGCTATTTACACACGACGAGATTACAAATTAATACAGAATTAAGATTACCGCAATTTACATATGATAATGGCGTCAAACTAACATTAATCAAAGCATTCGATGAATAGAATTCTTCGCTTTATAAAAATTGGTCGCTCGTTGGTCAATGTATACATGCTTTTTACCAAGCTTAACACGAGGCGTGGGATGCGAATGTCCTGGAACAAATGGCTCTGTAATCTGAATTAAACACTATAATTAAGAGTAGATTCACTTTGAAAAAGATCATTGTTGCAATTTCAGTGAACCAGTAAAGATTTCAAAATAATTAATTGCTACGAAATAAGTAAGAATATAAATATTTTATTTTGAAAAGTGTAGTTTAAGTGAATTTTACTTTGTTGATGTTAAATCGTAAGCAAAGTCTGCATGTTTGGATTGTTTTAGTAATGGGGTGTTCTAGGGCTATCTCTATAAGTATCACTCTAACTGCCACTAAATACATTTATAACTACTAATTTAAATACGACTTTGAGTAGTAGAACTCTAGATTTCAATTGAAAGTTTTAAAGAATACTGTTAATATTTCTTCGATCACTACTGCTTTCATAGCTTAACTGGATCGATTCTAACTCAGTTCTAGCTCTAACCCATCTGGTTTGGTTCTGCTGAAATAGAAATTTAAATTGGGTATCACTTGTCAGTAATTTTGTTTGGATATCAATCCTTGGGATAGACACCTGTAATGGGAAGCCGTTTAACTGGACATAATGCAAAACTACTGTAGTCAAGGTCTGATTAAATTTGTTTTTCTATAAAGGACTATTGGAAAAGTGCATTGTCTATTCCATAATTCTAGTGTAAAGCTTTGTAGCTGAAAGATTTAATTAATTCAAATATTTATTAAGGAAATTATTTCTAAAGAAGAGCAATTTACACGCATTTTTGGCTAAAAGTATATTTTTAAAGAAATAATCTTAGAGGCGAGAGTACTATGACCCTGAAGGATCAATGATAGTGAATGTCAAGTGTAAGTTGATACTTTGGTGAACTTCTTATAATTTTTATGTGATTTACTTTGCTATTATTCTCATTTTTGTTTAATATTAATAATATCTGTAAATATTTGTATTAGAGAAATTTTTTGTAAAGTTTAAGATACCAATTTATTCAAGTCAAAGAGAGTTATGTTCAACCCACCGAAATAGCCATGGAAGTGGTTCCCTTTATTTAAATAGTAGATGCTGCGACTATTGTATATGGAAGTTACTACGAGTTCAGTAAAAAAGAAAATTGTCACAGCAAAAAATTAACACCCAAAGCGCGGGCAACGTCTTCCAATATCACAGCAATATAAATATGGTGATCTGCCGAGCCCACGCTTTGGGTGTTAATTTTCTGCTGTGACAATTTTCTTTTCTACTGAACTCGTAGTAACTTCCATATACAATCTCTTTTAAAATAATTCAATATTTCGATGCAGTTCAAATTGGTTGGTTCAGAGTGAGCGTTATATTGCTGCCTTAAATTAGATTATTTACAACCTTTTTGGTTTTGATTAAGTGCATTGAGTTTTTGGGCATATTACAGAGAGTATTCTGGAGGCAACAAAACGGCAGAAGTTTTGAAAAAAAATGCCGCCAATTAAGTTAGATTGTTTACAACCTTTTTGTTGTTGATGCAAGCACATCGAGTTGTTGGGTGTATGAGGAGCATATAGGCCACAACAGAACGGCAAACAATCTTTAAAAACGTAATCACATCAATTATCTTGGTGTGGAACGTGAGTTGGCATTTACCTGTACTTGGTTTGATCTTGCCGGTCAGATAACCTGCAAATAACGCGTAAGTCCGGTATTTGAATACAAATGAAATGCATCTTTTTTCTAAGAATCAGGTTTAATTCGTGACACGTTCTTAATTATTAGATTACGAGGTTAAAAGGAATCTTGGGACCCGGTACAACTTTACGAGTTTACAGTTAATCTTCGACAAATTCCTATACTTTTTTGTTAATTTGGTTTGAAGTAACTAGTCAACTTTTTATTAATGGAGCATTTGACATTTCATTAAAACCAGTTTCTATTTCCCGTTTTGTCAAATTCCTATATAAAGACTGTTTTTCAAACTACCTATTTTACTCACGGAGTTGTGGTTCAACATATTTACCACGCGATTTTAATAAAACTAAAACTTAAATATCAATCTTTGTCGCAACCAAAAATGG
Source organism: Platerodrilus igneus (assembly GCA_036346225.1). Classification (NCBI taxonomy): domain Eukaryota; kingdom Metazoa; phylum Arthropoda; class Insecta; order Coleoptera; family Lycidae; genus Platerodrilus; species Platerodrilus igneus. Next base: position 3,584,652 of record JARFIW010001447.1, on the reverse strand, counting down.
CGATTCGGTCGTAAAAGGCGCCTGAAAAGTGTCTTTCTAAGAGTTTTGACAGTTAACTGAAGGCATTGTGCTAATATAGACTAGTTCTATTCCTCACAGCAACCTGGTGTTAACGTGCGGCACGTAGACGAATAGTCGTCAGCAAGTCCTGGGCCGGTGGGTCCAAGAATCAATGAACACCAATCTGGGTATCAAGAAGAAGTGACTTTCGAGGCACAATAAATTTTATCCGACCACTTGCTAAGTTTGAAGAATCAAAAACGATACCTCGCTACAAATCCAGAGATTAATTCACACAACATAAAATAACAAACAGAACCCTACCAAGCAGGCAAAAATATTCACACTATGTAAATTCAAGCCAACATCGACAATGCTATTCCAGAGTTTTTGGTAATCGACGCTGGAACAAGAGTAAATACGTGGCTCGGTGGTCATTAATTCAGCGTAGCAAAAGTAAATTTGCCAGTTGAGTACTGAAAGGATTGAGGTGCCTGTTGGAGTACTCTGCTATCATGCACCGGCTAGATGTTGCAATGTGATATTCCCTCTAAAGGAAAGTCAACTATCCATCCCATAGCACCAATAACAAGGAACCGCGGCTAATACTGTACATGTAAGAAAAAATCAGAATAGTCATTCATTCAACTAGGTAAAAGGAATCTTGCTGACTCGAATACACAAGTGAGTAAAGGTTATAGTTAGACTGTAAGGTGTTAAACTACAAAGATTATACCGTATCCCACAATTCGTTGTGAGTAATAGGTTTCGCACATGGTAAAATATATTTAACAGAGAATTCAGGTACGTGACCTTCGCTTTGCAGCTATTCCAAACATATAGACAAGAGGATGTTGCGTAACTGTTCATAGCGCCTCATTAAAAAACCAAACTAGTTTTCCCTAGTGAGGTGTCAAAATTCCCCACACAGGTTACACCGGCAGTATAGTTTTGTGGAAACTGATGTAACAGGTGGAAGTATCATTGGGCTAACTTCCTTATGACCATCGTATCTGAGTACAGACTTAGAAAGACAATGGTTGAATTTTAAATGCTATAGCACGGTAGTTATTTCAACATATGGTTGACAGAGAAGGTATGGTTAATTAGCTTGTTGGTTGCCTTTGCATATCTCGTCCTGCCCCCCTACATATGACTCCCCAATGCTCCACGCGAAGTACTACACTGGCCAAGAACAGTTTTTTTAACCTGTAAATTCTGAATTTTGCCGAAACCTTCTATTCCAAGTAATATATGAAATTTTAACGTGCGTGACATCAGATTTTTAACGTGCCTGACCACACTCACACACGGGACCTACATTTTTACCTCTCATCTGAACGAGGGCGTATTTTTGTAAAAAAATGATTTCCAAGCATTTTTCAAGCGGTGGGTGTCGGAAATCGAACCCAGGACTTGGTAGTCACATACATGCGAACCAACTAAGCCACAGGGCCACCTAGTTCCTAGTCCTGACCGCTGGAAGTTACAGCCTTTAAGAACAGACTCAACCGCGAGTTACGTTGACTCCAACGTGCCGTAACTAGATATGCGATTGGGGGGCATCTATCTGAGTATCACGTAGAAATATTGGCTGAATTTCAAATGCTGAAGTACAGTAAAGTTATTTCAAAATGTTGCTGAAAGAGAAGGTACGGTTAATAACGTGATGATGAGACTAAACAGCGAGCACTGTCGTATAGGCTACAACGTTTAAAGTGACTGGACGCCCTATGGGGGGCGGTGCTTGATAGCTTTGGGAATCAAGTGTGCATGTAAATATATTGGTCTTTTGTTCAAAGTTAAGTAGGTATTTTCAATATACGTTACAACGTTGATGCAGAGGATCTGCGGTTTAACTCACTCATATAAAAAGGACGAACACCTTTTGGAAAGAATGCTCGCCCTATATTTGTTTTAGGAATGGTTTAGGGTAATCAATATAAAGATATTTGTTCAGGAGCCACATGCATATTTTACTGCGTCATATTTTCTTGTAATTTGTAACGCATGAGCGTTACGGTAAATAAAAACCAGAGACACAAAAAGAAAAATTAGTCTTAAATGGATAAATTAATATTGAAACAACCTGTATAATTCTGATTTCATGTATAAGTGTTCAAAAGTATGACATTTTAATAAAATTGGTCATTCTATCAAACTCATCAACCTAAAAACCACAAAATAATGTTTTATCTTTGTTAAATACATATTGGAACGGAACTTACGGTCATAAATTATTTTAAACCACAAAAAGGATAAACCAAATATCTATTTCAGAAAATTTTTCCTAGCGGAATCAAATCATTTTTTGCAGAAAGCGTTAGAATTAGAAAGTAAATTATAGTGAATTCATTAGTATGCAGTTCAAAGATATGGGATCTTTTTTAAAAAATTTTAGTTAAATAAAGTAAACACAATGTAAAAACCCGCCGCCGAATAGTGAAATTCATGGATATCAGATTGCAGATATAATTTAATCATTTCGATACAATACCCATGTATTCTTATATATTACTGAATAGAAAGAAACACGAGCGTTGATCCAAGTAAATCGCATGATTCCACAAGTACTTTCCCCAGGATTCATTCCATAAACCTAATAGAAGTATTACACCAAGACAAAAACCTAACTGAACCAATAGTAAAGAAGAAGAAATCCAACGACAATAGTTAGATCGAACGGAAAAACAACTATTCGCGAGCAGGTAGTAAGAACAAGGTCAAGATTTAGTCATACAAGGACGTAATAAGGTGGAAGTAAACGCGGGGTTGATGAGGTTAAATTAAAAGTAATGTTGAACGACACCAGCTTCAACTATGTAGCGTGGCTTCTTCAAAGGAGAAAATTTAAACAGTGCGCCAGTTTTGTATGACTTCGCTTATAGATTTGGTAAAGAGATTAACCGTGCGCGGGATTTTAAAAACTCGTATGTGCCATAATAAAAGGAATACCTGCGAGCATAGTTCAAATAAGTAGATTGTGTTGAGTTAAGGAAATTGTGTTAGCTAAAATTCAAACCCTGAAGGACTCTGGACATTATCAAATTTAAGGATTTGGAATACAACCGTGAGAAATACAATAAGATTTTATGTTTATATTTAATAATTATGTACATGTGGATTGAAAATATCAATGATGTGTATTTATGTAATAAAGAATTAAAGTGAAAGTGTTTATATTATTGGAGTTATTAGCAAAGGAACTAGTGTATATTGATATTAAAGTATTTTGGAATGGGCAATGGACAGAATACGAAAAAGTCGGGATTAAACTGCGTGCTATGTTGGTTATTGACAACCTTTTCAGAAATTGGGATACACAATTTGGAGTGATGATAGGAACATTGATGGATTAGATTTAATGTCTTTTTAGGATTTCTTTTAGCAATACCTGGCCAGAGTGAGGTTAAGAAACTTTTTTTTAAAGTGTAATTGTGCGTATATTGCAATTATTTAATGTTAATAGAGCTTAAGTTTAGGTTGAATTGTATTTGAATTTATTTAAAAGATTTGTAAACATACATTGGTAAAGCATATCCAGCTACCCCAGTGATCGAATCGTATTTGGAAGACGCATTTTATTGTACAATTTTATTCAATAGGACGAAAACTTAAGTGTTTTAAGATATTTGAACATATAACGTGATAAATCTAGGTACCAAAGCAAAGGAGACATATGCGGAATAATCGTCTTTCGTGTAGGAATAATGTAAAAGGGATTGCTGTAACATACGGTTTGGCGCCCCTCAATTATGACAAAGAAAACGTCCTTCAAGATAAATAATTAAGGTAAAGTAATTGTTTCTTTTCAGGCAGCTAATTTTTTTTCAAGTTTTCTATTTTCTATAGGAACTCACTCCGCACCACAAATTTCTTTTCTACACAATCATTGTTTGCGCGTGAAGTTCAATATCATCTATTTTTTTTCAATATATTTGTGTGGCCTCTAATTTGCAGTTGATTAATTGGCATAAAATAAGTTTCTCATAAACGCCGAAATTTTTAATTAGTTTTCAAACTTTGTTCCACGCAACCGATTATTGGAAAAATAAGAAAAATAGATAGATTATCTGACAATAAAAAGAAACCCAAATTGATATTTTCAATCGAAATTTTGAAAGTACTTCAGTCAATTGAGTTACACTGTAAATATGGAAAAATGATAATCAGTATCTATTTAAAACTAACACCGTTTGAAAAGCTAATGCACTGTCGCTTCGTCCAGCACAAGTTAACAAAAATATTCAAGAAGAATCGCCTATTTGAAATCTCCATTCAAGTTGATTGCCGTAAAATTTAATACGCACTAATTCAATTTTAATGATGTCCACTTGATAAGTCTCTGAAGTCAGATAAGTATCTTAGTTAGGTAATATTTTAATCGAACTTGTTTCATTATTAATGGAGAAATATTCAAAGATCAAAAAGGTTTTTAGTCAACCAAAGCTCTATTTGACATCAATCAGGAACATCATCCGATGATAAGAATAAAACTGAATACTAACAAAACTCTCAGTGGAATTATAGTCTTCAGTTAAGGTCAAACAAAATATTTCAGCGCGTTCACCAGTTCGGTACATACTGTCTCCATAGTACTTTTAGATAAATTTCTATTATTTTAGACGTCACTAGTAGTACCCGGTTGGAAGACATTTGGCAATGCGGAAAGTTTACAAAACCAAAAGCCACTCCTATCAAGAAACCAAAAAACAATTACTCTAAAAACTAAAAGATTAAGGTGTAAAACTTGAACCAATTAAGTTGTATGAAAATATTTTATTGAATCGGAGTTTATATAGATAAATTGATTGATTGTTCAAGATAGAACGGAAATCAGAAATGTGGATAAGAACAGGGCTCCATGATGTCATCACAAAATATTGATACCTTTGGAACAAAAAAAAAGTAGGAAATCTTAGAAAGACAGAAGACAACCACCTGGAGGTATTTAAAATGTAGACTTAGCACAGAAAGGAAAGTAAGCAGAGCAGCAAATTAAAAATGGCCAGGTTCTACAGAGCAAAAGAAAGAGAACAATCTTGGATAGCACGAATAAGGAAAAAAACTGGAAAAAGCATGGAAGCAAAAAGAGAACAACTGATAAAAAAAAGTTAGTTTTTGAGGAGGTGTCCACTTTACGTAATCGGAAATGTGGCAAAAGACATGGAAGAAAAAAAATACATAAAAGAAAGCAAAACCAAATATCTTTATTTTATTTGTAGACAAGACACGTTTTAAAATTGAGTCACTGAAGTTTTTCCTGGTGGTCAGAAAACCAAGATGCAGAGAACGTTTAACGCCGATAATAAAGACACTACTGCAGAAAACAATGTTAAACAGGGAAAAATCGTGGATAATACTAGTAAAACAAAATAAATTAAATTGAAAAAAATGATTAAAATTTTTATAGGCGAGACGATTTCTGAAAACGGAACTAAAAAGACCAGTGGCAGAGAAAAATCAACATGCAGAAGCGTCTAGTGCCGACAAAGAAATAGGCGGTAATTTTTATACCTTTTGCGATAATGCATTCTGAATTTCGCTTTAGCATGAATAACAGAAAAATAGAAACATTTTTCTTATTTTTGCAGATGCCTCCAATTCAAACGAGGTAGTGATATCTGTCAAGAAAATGTAATTGATGACGATGAACAAACCAAAGCCGAGTGGTGGATTCAGATGATACAGATGCTGACCCTAATTACATTAGAAATTCTGCTGAAAGTTCATCATGTAGTTCAGAGAGCGACATATGGGAAAGTGAGAGTAAGCAGCGCAAATTCTAGAAGATCCAAAAGCAAGCAGAAGCACAAAAGGGTAAAAGAAGGCGAACGAATAATGAAGCTTGGAGCGCTTCTACTTGCAAAAAGTTGAGAAACACATATATCTTATAACACAAACAAGCAAATACAAGGCAGAGCAAAGAAGATATCGAATTTATTTTTTATATAGACAATTGTGGAGAACAGCAAAAAAATCGATTCATGTTTAATCAGTATACAATTAAAAGGTTTTCTAATATTACATCTATTAGTCATAAATTCCTTATTAAACGTCACATCTAAAACGAGGATTATAGTGCAATAATGATAGAAAATAAAGTAAAGAAACCCCTAAAAAGAGGTCCAATTTATACACCGGAAGCTTTTATATCAATTATACGCTCTACAGAGAAAACTGGACGACCCTGTCAGGTGATTGTAATGAGCCATGAAGACTTTATAAATATAAAAAGCCTCCCGGGCTATGACAATATTAGCACTTTTAAAAATACCAAAAATGAAGTAATTAAAAAGGGTGATAAAAATTAATAAAAATTGTCAAAGAGGAACCTTTTTGCTTTCTATTATAAAATTTCTTACAGCGCTGACGTGGAATTTGAAAAAGTATACTGAAAATAAAAAAAGTTAATTTAAGAGGAAATAAAGCAAACGACATTTTAATTCTCTAGCCTCTTTACTTCCAAAACCTACAATGGCTAAAAAGAAAAAAGAGGACTTACTTGATCTTGTTAAATATAACCACAATCCATTATATGCACCCTTTTATAATAGTTTTAATCTTTTGTTTGAATTTAATTTTTTGGAATAATAATAATAATTATTTTTAGTTCTTGTTAATTTTTAAGAATGCTTTTTGTTCAAATGCATTGATGTGATTGCAGTATATTCTTAAAACTTATCCAAAATTTTTGAAAGTTCATGGTTTTAATAGAAACGCTTAATACGATTTTTATAATAATGATTATCGCGGTAAATGCATTTACTTAAAATATTTTTGTACGTTTGTTATGTTTATTTTCAGCATAAATTAATTACCCTATTTTTCTCCCTTGTTAATTCATTACTCGTTCGAATAAACTCCGTTTCAATCCTTAAATTCTTCAACAACCCCCTATATAGTGTACCTGTTCAGTATAATCCCGCTTAACATAATTTTAACTCAAATCCACTCTACTTTTAAAACGAAAATTTATTCAATACTTAAATAGTTTATATCCTGTTTTAGGTATCCGTTAGTTTGTTAAACATTCCGATAACGTATAATGGCTTTCTTATGTTTTCCACCTAAACCTTCGTCCAAATAGTGTATTGAACTATCCGATGAAACCATGTTTTCCAGATTTAATCGCGCTTTTGATAACACGAGGATTTGCAGTTCGAATTCGTGTTATTTGAACAAATTTTTAATTTGATTCTGCAGCTTGTTTGTTGAAATATTTTCTACAGCAATGCACGTTTTGTTATTTGACAAGTAAGAGGTATCTTGCCTTTATTCGGTGAGTTTTCCCGCGCTTACCCATTCTAATCAGTTTCTCTTTTTAGCTTTTAGCTGGAGGCCAAACGGGTTCTTTCTTTATGTAGACCAACTGCTTTTGTCCGTAGACCACTGCTGCAGTTATGGTAGCAGGGTAAATGGATCCTGACGACCATGGCGTTGCTGTGCTGACTCAACCCCGACGGGTTACAAGCTAAGTACCCAGACACATACAGGTATACAACTTATTTTCTTTTGTGTATATCAATGGCATATTCCGTATCAACGTTTGGTGTAATTACGTGATAAGAAACGTGTCACTGTATAACTATTGTTTGTTGCTGCGAATCCATATTATCGCTCTACAGGCGTGATGTACCATTGTTAAAAATGTTTGACAGACACACGCTAATTCTTTCCTACTGATTAGTTTATTTTTCAAAAAGTATTAGGTGCAATTTTAAAAAGACGCTTGATAAAAGTTCTCACATGTTTATTTACTACTGATTAATTTTATTTTGTGTAAAATACGAGGTGCGCACTTCGTATCTAAAGTACTAAATTGTTCATATCACCTAATTGTTTGCTTTAGAATAGTAACGCTTAATTTATTGCGTCTGCTTGTTTGTACAGAATCCTTTATTTATTTTTTTTTATTTGTTAATAGATAATCGCGGGCAACGTGCTTTTTTTGTTTTCTTGGTATGTAGGCAAATCCCCCCACTCTCCGCGGTTAGTAGTTAGCCTGGTATTTACTTTTCTTCCAGCTACGTCTAGGTATGTAGCACGCTGTATTAATTTAAATAAAAAACACAAAACCAAAACAGGTATGGTAATTATTTAATTGATGTACAACTATAAAATAGGGTGCAAAATGTAATATTAACAAAGGGCGGCGATAATTCTTTCATAAAATTTTCAATCAGTACTGAATCTGAATGCCTTAATTGAAGTAATGTAACGAGTTATATAAGTTGCACACAATTTGTAACCCCCCCTTCTAATAATTCTTGTGTTGTAATTCTTTGAAACTCGTTTTTGAAAAATTCATGTTTTGCAGTTGTGCCAATATCAAAGCAAAGAAGCGATATGATCATTTCAAACTTGAGCTCTAACCCGCACCTCCGTTCGAAAACATAAAGATTAATAAAACAAGATGAACCTTAAAATAGTTAACAGAATCAAAACAGTCGGATTAAGGATATTTTTATTACTTTGGAGAAACTTACGAATGCTAATGTCTACTAACTAGTAGGCTACTTTCGAGAGCTTGTTCAACGTTTGAATGATCGTTTTCATTCTTAAAAGCGACATATGTATGATACCAGACCACAAGGTTTTCTTCCCAAGAAACTTTCTTACAAGCAAAATGATTTATATACCAAAATTTCCAGGTTGTAAGGATAAAAAAGCGCAACGTGTACAAGAAAAGCGTAACAACAGCATCTAATAACATACTCGACGATCAACGACAAACACGTGTTATAGTTTCATACACTTGCACATCTGATTGACTCATCTGGAACGTGTCATAAACATCCAGTTTGAATCTGGAAACTCCGATCTCGGGTTATTTAATTCAAGAGCAAATTCCCGTGAATTTGGTACAAAAATAGTACTTTTAATATTCGTTTTTGGACGACTCGTGGGAATGAGAGTGATATACAAGGTTACACATTAAAAAAGATCGCAAAAATTACTAAACACATGTGGCAAAGAATGTAAAACGACCACGAATTTCTGTGTATTTATTTTTGCTAATTAAGAGTCTGAGTCATAAAAGCCAACGACGCGTAGTGAAAAAGTTCCTGACCTCAATGGAACAAATTTTCCCACCGATATTTATGTTCCTGGCGGGTTAGTTTATTTTCATTTCAACTTGTACACGTTTTTCTAAATTTCATAAACATACTGAGGGTTTAATGCTTTATGTATGCCACATATTACTACATAAATTTCTCGTGGGAATGGAGTTCTGGAATAAAATGATGTACTACATTTAGAACTGTCAGTAAAATATTTTGATAAAAGCCATTATAATTCCGTTACGGAGTTTATACTTCGGTTATGTTACATCGCATCCCAATGGGAAATGGGAAATGTACTCTCTCACAAGTACACGTCCCCTATATGATTTTAACATTACAACAACTCATTACGAAAAGTAAATCTCTCAGAAAGTTGGCATTATATGCTAATAATGAATATTTGCCGTTGTGAAGTTCCTATCAAAAAGCGTAATAATTTTAATAAAATCATATCACTTGTGAAGTATTGCTTTGCAATAAAAAATCTTTTTCTATCAAAGGCAAAAACTTCCAAATTATGTTTTGCAAAAAGTTGTCACATTCATTAAGCATCCACACGCACATTGGCAAATAGCACCTTGCAGTCGAAGATATCTATGCAAAGTTGACGTACTCAAACAAGATGTATTTGTGGCACCCAAGATGCCAAAGACGACCTAAACTAGTCTTCAATATCGTAAACAATACAGTTTTAAACAAGTCACAGCCATCGTCACGTTTTGAATCAGGCAAATTAAAAAATATAGTTTTTAAAATTTGTTTTTGCAGTCTCCTTGCACCTAAAATGCGCCTGAATTCGTCCTAGAATTTAAATTTCAAACAAAGTATATTCGATGTGTCAGTTTTCTTGTCCTCAAAATGCGCCCAAAGAAGCAAATCTAACAACGAAAATTAAATGTTATATCTGTTAAGTTGCCCCCCCCCTTTCTCCCACAGAAATTTGGATGCTCTGCAGTTGAATTATTTAGTGCCATTTATGTGCTAACTAGTTGTTCTAGTTCGTATTTTTATGCTCCAATGGTTTAGCAGGAATTTAAATTTAAAAATAGACTACTTGCAATCGAAAAACAAGCAGCCTGATTTACGTGCTCTCGAAATCTCAAAAAACATTTTGCAAAAGTCAAGCGGTTTTACAAACAATTTGCATATATGACATTCATCACGACTCGCAGGTCGACAGATGTCAAGACAACTTGAAAAATCTGTTGCTTCGATGTGCTCATTGTCAATATGTTCACGGATAAACATACTTTATAAATCAAATTTTGTTGCTCGTCGCAATGTGAGATAAACGTACCCAGAAGTGCTGGCGCAAATAATAAAAATTAAATAATCGCAATGGAACAATCGACTGTGAATGGTTAATTCTTGAGTTATTTGGCTTACGACATTAATCATGCGAACCTGTTTATTAGCCAATAAGAACACTTTGTTTCACGTTTCACAATTACCTCTTTCGCGAATTCCATTAAACGTAGGTCATTGATGTAAAACAAACTGATCTAGAAATCTAATATATTGCGCTAAAGTACATATACATTTAAATTTGCAATATACAGTGCTAGTTTTTTAAAACCTGACGTGTGCTACCTTTTTTATTTAGAGATATAGATTGATATTTCCAAAGTCAAAGTTTTAGCGCCTAATCAAATTAAGAGAAATAAGCAAAATTTCTATTTGCACCTTTGCCAGTTGTAAACTAAAACACGGCAATATTTTAAATTACAACACAGCATTTCTTGTAAAATTGGATTACTTTCGCAATTCTAAACAAAAAATAAAGAGTAACATTATTTGAATAAGATAACTAATCATTTATGGGCTTTACACGAAGAAAAAATCGGAAATGAGTGCTTTTTTAAACCTGACACGACTACTTTCAGAATGGACGTTAATATGAGTCATTTTTATAACGGATAGCAATTCTTTTACGTTTAAGCAAGGAAAGCAGGCACAATAATAATAAAATTTCAATTGTAACTTTCCTAGTAAACATCTATTTGTAGATAATCCATCACACGAATAGTGTTTTCCTCAAAACATTTATCTGTTTATAAGATAACCAGAAAACCAATTGAATAAAATGCGTTTGTGGAAACTACCGTCAAACTCGTATCACTAAACTTATTATTGCATTCTAATCGAATATCACATTTAAACGCTATGGCAAAATAAAATAGATTGATGCATTTCTAAATTACAACTAAATATTTTAATAAAATCCTATCGTTTAGAATTGCGAAGGCGGTTGAAGTTGTTCATGAATACTCAATGACCGTGAAAAGAGTGTAAGAAATGTAAAATTTTATCACGAAGAACGAATATATACGCGTGCAGGAACCGCACGTAACACATTGAAAGAGATCAATATTATGTGTGCAAGAAATTGGATTTTGTGTCATCAGTTTCGATCATTATAGTATGGAATAAATATAATGACTTCCAGTAGGATTTAACTTTTTCGGGGCATGTAAAACTTATGGAGCATCTGGTACATGAAAGTTGCGGCAAACAAAATTATAATTATTGTTGTTCCTTAATAAAATTAGCAGTATTTTGTACTTTCCCAGTTATCACTTTGAGCAGAGAAGATTCTTAATCTGCGTGGTAAGAGAGAGTTCCTTGGGTGTTCAAAGCAAAATTAGTTACTTGTCTGTTCTAAAGGTTCACATGAACCTACTTAGCGCGGAGAATATCTCAGGTTGGGTTTCACAGCAGCCTTTTCAACGGTTTTCATAGTTTTACTATTGATGATGACCACTTAGTGATCGAAATATGTATCTATCCAGTTTATAAAAATAAGTTGTGGTTAAAGGGTTTTTATTATATTTAATTTGAACCGTGCCACAGAGTCCTTATTTATTGTTTAGTGAATCATTTTGGCATCTAAAAAAGATTTCAGATGCTCGCCAAAAAATTCCACGATTCAGTACATGTTTTTTTTTGCTCAAATTTTGTTCGCAATTTGAGTAACAAAACTTTGATTTGCACTTATTAGTAGCTTTATCAAATATTCTCTAAACAAGTAAATTTAAACAAGTAACTTTAAAATGTTAGGAAAATCCTTTCGATAGAACTAGACGGAAAAAATTGTAAAAGTAAAAACTAACGCATATTTTGAAGAAGCAAATGTGGTTTTTACAAGGTTTAGGGACCCAATAAAAGACTCCAGTGACCAGCACGATAATTTTTATTTTAGGGGGAATATTTATAAGGAACATTCATCTGTATTTCTTAACGAAAGATAATTTTACATTACGTACCTTTTTTCAATGAAGATTGAAAATTTGTTTTATTTTAGAAGTTAGACATCGTTCAATAAGCGATTGAATGTATTCGAAATAAACTCAAAAATATGTTAAATCTAGAATACAAAGAACAGGTTTTTGACCAATGAAAACTTTCAAGAGAAAAACAAAAAATCGTTTATTCAAAATATGGCCCATGCCTAGCTACATATTTTTGCCATCTGAACGGCGCGCCTTTGGATCGAAACCATTCACCCAACCAACGTTGCACTTCTTCGAAATTGGCCACGTGTAGCCCAACCATGCGTCATCGACCAGAACCAGTGATAATCGGAAGGGATCAGGTCTAGCGAATACGACGAGTGCGTTGGCAGACGATGGAAGTGCAACGGTATAGAGCGTTGTCGTGCTGCAATATCGTTCGTCGTTCGTGTCTCGCGTCCCATCTGGCCGTTTTTTTTTGCAATGCATGACAGTTTCACCGGTTTCGGCACCTCATAGTATACAATTCCTTTCTGGTTCCACCAAATGCACAGCATTGTCGTCTTTTCGAAGCAATTTGGCCGTGCCGTTGATGTTAATGCTTCGTCAGATGAAAGCCGCGATTTTTTGCGTTTGGGATTCTAGAAATATATCTACTTCTCATCATCGGTAACAATTCAGTGCAGGAATATCTTTATTTCATGCCGCAAAAGCAAAATTTCAGAAGTGGCTCTTAGATTTTCCATCTGTCTCTCAGGCAACACATGCGGCACTCATTTTTCTTCCCTTTAAAATTTTCCCATGTCAAATAAACGTTTGGTAATACATCGAAGAGTCATTTTTAATGCCTCCTCAAGTTAATCTTGTGTTTGCGTATCATCTTCATCCCATAACGCTTGCAAATCGGTGCCATCAATTGTTTTTGTTCTTCCGGAGCGCTGTTTGCCTTCGGTTTCGAAATTGCCACTTCTGAGGCGTTTAAACTAACCTACACACGTAGTTTCCGATTGTGTGTATGTACGACGTAGGTCTCCTCAAACAAGCCACGTGCTTCAGCTGAATTTTTTTAAGTTAAAGCAGAAGCAGAAGCCTGGACAGTAGGAGAAGCGGACAAGAAAAAGGAGAAGCCTTTGAAATGTGGTGCTACAGATGTATGATCAAGATATCATGGACAGACAAAGTTATGAACGAAGAAGTACTAAAAACGGTAGGGGAAGAAAGAAATAAGTGGAAAACGTTAAAAAAATAGGAGAGATAGGATGATAGGTCACATACTACGGCATCAGGGAATATTGCGGAATATATTAAAAGCAGAGAAAGGAAAAAAGAGAAGAAGAGGTAGACCTAGGTTAGACTACTGCACACAGATAGTGAAAAATGTAGGCTGTAGGAGTTTCAGGCAAATGTGTAGGCTAGCTCAGAATAGAAATCAATGGAGGTACGCATCTAACTAGTCCCAAGATGGAGAAATTAATGACGAAAAAGTAACTGTACCTAAACATGATGATTATTATAAACAACTACAAGTAGTGGTCGGGCAATATTCTCGAATAATATTAATTGTGTGAAAGGATTTACTGGAAAACTATAAATTCGGCAAATGTCTAAGTGTTGGGGGATCTTGGCAGCCACAGGTTGCTTCACCCCCTTCACTGAATTTTGGTGAAATAGGGCATAAAATTAGGAAACAATAGAAGGGGAACCGAGCTGTATACAGGCGGTGTAAGAATTTCAGGGAACTGTATGGGCTAGCTCAGAATATAAATAAGTGCAGGTGCGTGTCCAACCAGTTTTGAGACGGAAAACCTAATAACGACAAAAAATAAGCGCAGATAAATCTGATGATCATTATAAACAACTACAGGTGTTTGTTGTGAAATATCTGAAACTAATGTTGACTGTGCGAAAAGATATATTGGAAAAAATATTAAATCGGTAAACGTTTAAGTGCTGGGGAAACTTGGCAGTCACAGGTTGCATACCCACTCCACAATCACTGAATGTCGAAGAAATAGGGTATATAATTGTCTTAATAATTGTAAAACAATAGAAGGGGACCGAATTGCATCTAACAAGAAAGAACAGCGCCTATGATGAAAGATAACAAACAGAAACAATAAGAAAATTGTTGAAAGCATATGTGTGGAGCTCAGCACAGTGTGCCTATGAAATATGGGCAGTCGCAAAAGCAGACAGAAAAACGGCAGCAGCCTTTTGGAATGCTGAGCTTCAGATGTATGAGGATGATAGCATGGACAGACAAAGTTAATGACAAATAGGTTATAGAAATAGTAGGGAAACAAGGATATCTGTGGAAAAAAAAAGGAGAAATAGAAGGGGAGAATGCGTTCTAAGGCATTTTTGGGGAATAATATGAGATATATTACAAGCAGAGACAGGAAAAAAGAGGTAGATGTAGACCTAGATCAGATAGTGATAGATGCAGACTGTGTAAATTTCGGGGAAATGTGTAGTTTAGTTCAGAATAGGCAACAATGATGGTACGCGTCTAACCAGTTTCAAGACTGAAGACCTAATGATGATGAAAGCAGAAAAGAAAAACTTCCTGCAAATGTTGTTTATTTGGCACATAACTCGATGTTTTTGTTATTGGAAAAAATATTTTTCCGTGCGATATGTGTTGGTATTACGACTGGTTATTGTTAACAGATGTCCAAACTATTAAAAAAAAACTTCAGACATTTATGTCAACTATATGTCGTTTGCGCCGGAAACTTTATTGGTCGTTTCCCTACAATTTCTGTGACATTTATGCAATGGCGATGGTTGGAGGACTAAAGACAATGAAAGATAAAAACGCCATGAATTGTGTGTGTGCAATAGTCTAATATAAATCTACTTCTACTTAACTTTTTTCCAATTACTTCTAATGCACGTCGCGTTATTCTCTAGTGCCTTAGAACGTGCCCCGTCATCGTATCTCAGTATCTTTTACGGTTTTTCACAATATTTCCATCTTTCTCTACCATTTCTGGAACCTGACGGCTACCAAAACGCCGCACCACTTAGACGCGTCGAATCATTTAGTTTTCCAATTATTCCTTTCGCACAATCAACATTTATTGAGAATAGTGGAAAACCAACACCTGTAATTGTTTACTATAATCATCACGATTAAATACAATTAGTACTTTTTTTATCATTAAGTTTTCCGTCTTGGAACTAGTTGGACGCGTACCTCCATTGATTTCTATTCTTAGCTAACCTACATATTTCCCTGAAATTACCACGACCTACATGTTTGATTATCTATGTGCAATAGTCTAATCTAGGTATGCCTCTACCTCTCTCTCTTTTTCCTTCTCTGCTGCCCTATCTTTCCTATTTTTTTATTGTTTTCCACTCGGTTTTCCACATATTTCTTTCTTCCTCTACCATTTATATATATATATATATATAAAAATTTTCTTTTCTTGGGAAATAGGTCATTTATTAAAACATTTATTCTTCTCACTTAAATAATATGTAATACTAAACATAACGCGTTTCGGTTATCATAAACCTTGGTCACATGTAATAAAAATTCCTGTAAATTTCTAAAATATCTTAAACTATTAAAATGTATTATAATTAAAACTTACTTGGTAACATTATTTTAAATCTATTTGCATGTTGTAAAATCTAATAACTAATAGCTAAACTAATCAATTTTATTTAATATATCCTAGGCAGTTAAACAAGTTATCAAATAACATTAGTGTTATCTGAAGTGATACGAATTTATATTAATTATTTTATACTTTACTTAATAATAAATCTTAATATTTTTATATACAGAGTGAATGTTAGAATAAGTACTTTTTTAAGATGATTTACCATTAAGCAAGAAATATATATATATATATATATATATATATATATATATATATATATATATATGTGTGTGTATATATACTTGAAGTAGTTTTTGAAAATCAACTTAGTGGGCACCTGATACTTGAAACTTGAACTTGTGGAAAAACATTACAAAACTATAATATAATGATTATGGAAGTTTTACTACACAGTCTGTTAACATATCCGCGCAGTTTACTATGGAAAAATTCCACATTATTTCACTTTACTGGTGGTTACCCCCAAAATTTCTATGACATTTATAGGTAAAATTGCAAAGAGGATTATTGCTGAGCCTAAGACAATGAAAAATAAAAACCACAAGAAATAGCAGTGCGTTTTTCAGCAATATTTAGATCCATCACAAAAGATTAACGTAGTTGGCAAACAGAATTCTTATTTATGAGCAAAAACTTTAGAAAGTACACGATCCGCTAATCGCTCGCAAAATCCTTGGCTACCTCTAATTTTAAAATTTTATTTGTATTGATGTGTGCATCGGTCTATTCCATTATCAACTTTAAGTCTTTTGCTCCGTACAGACCCCACATCTTTCCACTTTATCAAGGGTTCCTTTACATTTCTATGGTTGCAAGATTTATTGTGGTTATACAAGTTTCAGCGTAGGCGTAGATTGGTACGAACTAAAGGTTTCGGTGAAATACATACCCATGGTTAATTCTGTAGGAGTTGAGGGGAATTACATGCACCCATTTTCGATGTTTGAAACCTGCGCACAATAAAATTGTTTCTACAGCGGCAAAAAGAAAATCCCTGCAATAAAATTGTAATTTGGTGGATTGGCTACTTGTGTTCGCATTGTTCTATCGAAAAAGCAATGCAAGTCAGCAACCAATTCAGCATCAGATCTCAAATAGAATCAAGCGGGCTGTTATGATAATTTGAGCGAAGATAATCACATCCACAATCTTTTTTTTAATATTACTATTTACAATTCGCACATTCATTTGAAGTGTAAATTAATATAATCTTACCTTCCGGTCCAGTCGCACTCATCACCCATAATTGTTGCAGATGTCACCCACATTAAGCATGCAAATATAACACAGTAATCCATCACGCTTGTCCATCGGCCGAAGGTCCATTTGGAAAATAAATCAGGAGGTTGAGACATTGTTTATTAAAAAGCACACACTATGTTTACATATTGTACCAATTATACAACTTGTCACATTTTTTTAATAAATACCGAATCCGGAATTATACGCGTATAATTAAAATTTACGGAGAATGCGTTACAAACACATCACGCCATCGATCATACACACTAAATAGCTGATGTGAGCGGGAGTATTAACAAGTGGTTTTGAATTTTCTCCGACTATTGACGACGTTTACCGATGGACTCCCACTTGTTATTATGTTGTGTTGGTCACCGTGATTTTGTTCGTTTCGTTTTCACCCATGCCGTTTGTCTGAAATTGGAATGCAGATCCAATAATAAAGGAAAAAATGAAATGAGATAGAGAGTATTAGCTATTAGCTCGCACGCTTCTCGACAGGTAGTATTTTACAAGAAATTACCGTTATAGGAAATGGAGAATCTTAGCTGAAATCACTATACGGTTTGGTTTTGGTTTGTCTTTATGTTAAGGAAGTGTATCGTACGCCAACAAATTAATAATTATACCAATTATGTGTAATTCTTTGAAATGAAGAGTTCAACTAATTTGTTTTTGTTTCTCCCATAGATTAAACGAAATTAATAAGGTCAACACAGTCAGGTTTTCGACATTCAGTTTACAAGCTTACATTCCGTAAAATGTTAGAACTTCTGTGACTGACTTGTACTAACCCTCGCCCCAGTAGTCGGATATTCGGGGTAGGTATAATGAATTGGTTTTTAATTACAGTAGCGTTGCCGTAGCAAAACGGATTTAATATTTTACTAATATTTGCGTCTAAATAGCAAAAGTTCGTTCATCTAGGTAGCGGGCTGTAACTTTGGTTTATGGGTGGTAGTATTAAAAAAATTGTGCTCTATTCTATTCATAAATAAACTAGTTATGACTATTGATTCGTACGTTATAAGGTATAACGGAACCTTTATAAGTTTAAGTTCACTCTCGTGTCCGTCCGTCTGTCTGTCACAGAGGTTTTTCTCGAAAACTATGTATCGTAGGAGTTTGAAATTTGGCACAATGCTAGGTCTTTATGGCGCGCACATATATCGACAGTCAAAAAATAGAAAAAAATTTTTTAGATTAAAATGGCGGGAGTTAATTCGGTCAAAAGAAAAAAAGTTTTAATAAATATATCGTGTGAGGTATTGTACGATATACAGCGCGTAATAAATTAATAATAACACTTACCGTTTTATCTGTTACCATGACATGCACCATAGGTCATGAACCATTCCAAAAGTGTTTATAGAGGGCTGTATAATGATGATGTGTAATGTTTGTTTCACACACACACATACACACTATGAGAAAACCGCGAACGCGCGTCCTTTGACTGCGGATGCACTTGCGGCTTGACCAGTGTTCGGTCTCTTTGTCGCGCGTTGTCGTGGTTAATTTTAAGTTACTTTAAATTCTTAGTTGTAAATCAAATCCTAAAGCTGTCATCCCTTAGCCCGATACATCCTGTCGTAAAAATTCCTTTGTGCATGTGTAAATAAGTTGGACCAAGGGTAGTGACGAAAAACACTCTCTCATCGATATCGAAGCAGGACAGTCGGTTTTTCGTTCGGTAACGTGAGTTTGTCAATAGTGCCGCCGACTTTATCGATAAACCCCTAAAAAACACAGTGCAAGTGCAAAGCAACACGTACTATAATCTTCAATACAGTCCACTTAGTTGAGGAGCAAGGATCTGCAGCTTAGAACAATAAAAGTGCGCGGAGGTAAGTCCATATATAAAATTATAAGACACCCCGCTCTGAACAAATGGTCTTCATCGCCGGATTATTTAATTAATTAATTAGTTCCTATCCTTTAAGCTCCTCATGTATACGTAAATTTAACAATTGTCGTATTGATTATGGGTAAACTTGTTACGAAGAGAATAACATCCTGCTTGCAAATTTAATGGTAGAAACATCTGGTTATAACGGTAGATTTTACAATATATCCCTTATCCTTTGTTGCAAAGATTAGTGGTCGAACAGTTTACTTTAGGTAAACTAAATTTATGAGGGGTTATTGTATTGTAAATCTTTACCTTATTTGTCGTCTTAAGTTCGAGGAACTATTCGGGTTCATGCAACTTGTATAACAAAGGGATTGGAATTGATTTGAAACGTTAAACGTTTTTGTCGGGCGAGCACTGTAGTTAGTTGCATTTGTCCATTAATAATTTAATTTCGCAGATTAATTAGTTGTAGCGTATTTGAGTACGCATTGTTTTTACATTAATCTTTATTGTCGTTCATTAATCATTAATCGAATATGGTTATATCAATTGATAAAGCTATTCTTGAAGATTTGTAGTTAAAAGGTTGGATCGTATATACAGTAAAATTAATCAACCGGAAAATGTATCGATTGCTTTAATTAGAGCATCGACTAAAAGTGTCGAGCAAATTGAAACTCATTTCAAGTCTTTTTGCAAGGATATTTTCTTTGATGAAGAGAGCGAACAATTGGATGAATTCTCGGCCCTTAGGGTGAAAATCGATGATTATCTATTAGATATTCGCATTATCGCTGAACAATGCGAATTAAAGCGGGTAGAAAATAAGCCAAAAGTGGAAAATATGAATAATTCGTTGTCGCTAAATAGTGGGTTAGCTTGAAACATCTTTCTGTCCCACGGTTCTCGGGACACATTTCAGATTTTGATAGTTATAATGCAATTTATAAGCGATTGATTCACGATAATGTCGGTTTGTCCCCTGTGGAAAAATTTTGCTATTTCATTGATACACTAGATGAGTCGTCGCGTATGTTAATAAAAAATTTGCCATTAAACGATTGTGCATACGAAGAAGCATATAAAATCATTACTTATCGTTTTTAGTCCAAGAGGTTATTACTTTCAACATATTTTAATGCTCTCGAAAAATGCCCTAATATCAGTTCCTCAGACTCGCATGCGGAACTCCGGCAATTAATTAGTTGTTTCGATGAAAATATATTCGCGTTAAGGCAGATGGAAATAGATTTATTAGATTTCATGTTGTTTAATCTGTTATCAAAAAAATTAGATACAAACATTTTAAAGCGTTTCGAATTAGGAAATAATGACGAGATTCCCTCGTTCAAAGATTTAAGGTCGTACATTGAAAAACAATGTAAAGTGTTGAAAATAAATGACATTGCTTCAGGAACATGCTTAAAATCTCGAGATTCCGTGAAAGAAAGAGAAAAAGAAAGCTCTGTTAGCACTTCGGCTAAAACTTCTTTAGTTGGTACCACCAATGATGGTAAAAATTGTAGTTTATGTCAAGCTGTGCATCCTATTTATAGATGTAAGCAGTTTCTCGATAAAACCCCTCAAGAAAGATTTGAGGTGGTAAAGGTTAAAAATCTTTGTATTAAATGTTTAAATACTTCACATTCGGTGAAAAATTGTAAGTTAGATTGGTCGTGTAGAAAATGTCATCAGTCACACAATTCGTTACTCCACTTCGATAAACGAGAAAATCGATGTCTCCACGCAGACAAACTCATCGTCAAAGGTCAGAGTCTCCTCGGAGAGCGGCGCCTAGACTTATTACTACTAGTAGACCCAGTGAAGACAATCTGTCGTCGTCGGTTGTGCATGAACAACCTGCCACTAGCTCGTTGATTTCGACGTCATTAAAACACACAACCACGCTGTTAGCCACGGCAATGGTGTCGGTGCTAGATTATACAGGAAAATTGCAACCTGTTCGTGTAATTTTAGATAACGGATCCATGGAAAGTTTTATGACTGAAAGGTGCCGTCAGAAATTAGGTTTAAGGAAACGGAGAGCCAATGTCACTGTTCAAGGACTTGGCTTGAATTCGTCGTTGGTGTCTGGTGCACTATCGTGTGTAGTCAACCCCTCGGGAGCACGGTCTCCAGCATATAAAATTGAGTGTTATATTTTACCTAACATTTGTAATCAATTACCTTCGTCGTCGATAGGGGTCAAGGAATGGTCGCATACTCGAGGTTTGGCGTTAACTGATCCTAATTTTAATATTCATGGTAAAATAGATATGCTACTCGGAGCGGAAATCTTCGCTCAGGTTTTGTTGAACGAATCTCGTTGGGGTGTCGCTATCGAGCCAGTTGCTATTAAAACAACCTTTGGTTGGGTTTTAACGGAAAAGTCGTTTCCCCGAATAGTTCTATTACGTCGTTGTGTGCTTTCGTTGAGCCCTTTTAGACAGCGACATTCGTCGATTTTGGGAATTAGAAAATATTCCCTTCAAGAAACACATTTCTCCTGAAAAAAAAAGTGTGAAAATCAATTTGTGGAAAATTATAGACGTAACAAGGACGGTCGTTTTGTAGTGTCCTTGCCTTTTAAAATTTCTGAACCCTCATTTGTGGGTACGAGATCAATTTGTATTAAAAGATTTTTGTCGTTAGAACGTCGTTTGCTAAAAAATCCTGAATTGTATTCAGATTATACAAAATTTATGGAGGATTATTTGACAAGCGGTCACATGGTTCAAGTGAAATCGCCTGAAAATTCGTCGGGTCATGAGAAAATGTATTACATTCCCCATCATGCTGTACATAAGCGTGATAGCACTACCACCAAATTGCGTGTGGTTTTCGATGCTTCGTGTCCGGATCAATCTGGAAATTCGTTAAATGATAGCTTGGCTATTGGCCCTGCTCTGCAAAAGGACATTGCAGTTTTGCTACTGCACTTTCGTGTACATCCTATCGTAATTACAGCTGACATCAAACAAATGTATCGGCAGATTTTAGTTAAAGATACTCATGGTGATTATCAACGTATCGTCTGGAGATTTTCTCCGTCGGATCCTATTATGGACTTTAAATTAAATACTGTGACTTATGGAGTTTCGTC
Source organism: Platerodrilus igneus (assembly GCA_036346225.1). Taxonomy (NCBI): domain Eukaryota; kingdom Metazoa; phylum Arthropoda; class Insecta; order Coleoptera; family Lycidae; genus Platerodrilus; species Platerodrilus igneus. The sequence continues at coordinate 3,562,519 of JARFIW010001447.1, read as the reverse complement.
GTCACCTTTTTTAGCCTTGCGTACTGTTCAAGAATTAGCAGGATTAGAATCGATTAATTTTCCTTTCGCGTCATCGGTATTGGCGAGCGATACCTATGTTGTTGACTTAGTCACTGGATGCAATTCGATTGAAGCTGCTAATCAATTAATTGGTGAATTGAATAGTATTTGTACTAGTGGTGGTTTTCAGTTAAGAAAATGGAGTAGTAATTGCTCGGAAGTGATGTCCAACTTGAGGGAGTCCCTGTCCAGTTCGGACGCAATTACATTTCAAGATAAAGGTAGTGGTTCAATAAAAATTTTGGGCCTTTCGTGGCGCGCTCTTACAGATGCATTTTTATACAACTTAGACGTTGAAGAGCGCACTTGCACTAAGCGTAATATTTTGTCGGCTATCGCAAAAATTTTTGATCCCCTCGGTTTGATGGCGCCTTTAGTACTTTTCGCTAAACGTTTAGTTCAAGATCTTTGGCTTTTAGGTCTCGGTTGGGACCAAGAGCCGCCATTGGAAGTCGTACAAAAATGGAAACGTTTTTTGGGTGAATTGCCAGCGGTTTCGAATATTGAGATTTCGCGTCGCATCGTATGTAATAATTTTAAAGGGGTGGAGTTGCATGGATTCTGTGATGCTTCTGAAGCCGAGTATGCAGCTGTCATCTATTTTCGTTTGTTCGATTTAGAAGGTAATATCATCATGTGATTAGTATGCGCAAAATCGAAGGTTGCTCCTACTAATCGCGTTTCATTGCCACGTTTCGAATTATGTGCTGCCGTACTCTTGTCAGATTTAGTAGATTTCGTCAAAATACTTATACAGATATTTTATCCGTTAGTAATATTTTCGCGTGGTCAGATTCTATTGTTGTTTTGTCTTGGATTCGGTCTTCCTCGTATAAGTGGAAGACATTCGTTAGCAACATTGAAACAAGAAGAACCTGAGACAGAAGCAGAAGTTGAGACAGACAACACAAAAGCATCACAAAATCTACAAGTGTTTCAGCATGATCTCTAGATGAAAAATGTAGAAGAGTGGCTTGTTGAAGCTGATATTTCGGAAGTTACCGATGACGATTTCAACGAGGACAAAATCATCGCTGTTGTGCAGAACAAAACCATGGAAAAAGAAATTGACTTGGATGAAGACGAAACCATCAGTGACAACGTAGTAAGCTATTCTGCTGCTAAGGATGCTTTCGAGGTTGCGCTGAAATACATCGAGCAACATCCAAATGCAACGCCAATGGACGTATTGTGGGCAAAAAAGTGGAGGGGCACTTCCGCAAAGTCAAGATTTAAAAAATTGAAACAAAAATCCGTTACTCAGTTCTTTAAATAAGGTATGCTTTGATTTACAAGTATCATAAAGTTGTATTACAGTACTGTCATAGTCGGATATGAGAGGTTCTACTGTATTTGATAAAAGTTTAAGAGAACTGATAAAATACACGAGAGTAATGAGAGGATCTGAGTGTGGAACCAATCATTTTCTGGTTTAGTCCAGAACTGATCCCAAAGTGTATGTGGAGAAGAATGCCGAATGTGAGACAATCAAGAATGAAAGTAGAACGCTTGTTAGAAGAGTCGACTCACGAGAGTACGCTCCTATGTTAGAGAGGGAGTTTTATGACTGCAGACAGGAATGGAAGAATGCTTTGAAGTCTGAAGATGTATGAATAAAACATGGGATTGTTTGAAGAACAGTGTGATGAAATGTGATTGGAAGTATGTGTAACGACAATGATTGGTACATGTAATAAAAATGCATGGTGGAGCGATGAGGTCAAAAAGGTTGACGGGGAAAAGAAAGTGGCGTATAAAAGAATAATTGCAGAAAATGATGTTGAGTTAAGAGAGGAACTTCAAAAAGTATATGAGAACAAAAGGCGATATACGAAATAGGTAGTGAAGGCAAGCAAAAAGCAATCGAGGGAGATGGAAAAACGTTCTATTTGATGAATACAGAATACAAATAGGTCATCATATCTAGTGCTGGTATTATTGACAATTATAGGAAAGGCAGATGGAAAAAGTTTGAGTAGGTAAACCACGATATGAATATCCTCCGCAAATTGTAAACGATGTAGGTTGTGTTACATGTACATGTAGCAACTTGCGCAGAATAGGAAGAATTGGGATGTTGCATCAAATCAGCAAAGTAGTTGTGTGCGCTTTTTTCACGTGAGTTCTCACCGAATCTTTAATGCTTAGCATACAAACTAAATACAATGTGTTTTGATCCTGCCACATCTATAATTTCCGTATTTTTGGTTTTCAGGTTCTTAAGCAAACACCCTATATAAGTATTTAAACATTCTCCCTAAGAAATAAACAAAAATACGTAAGTTTCGTTTTCATGAAAAGAAATTGACTGGTTTCTAAGAAACGTAAATAAAGTTGTTGCTAATATGGTTATAGAGGAACTTGAAAAATCGTTTATCGAATTACTAAGCTTCACCGACATTCTCTAAGTGGTTCGCCACGATTCTATTATAATGTGTTTAGAGTAGAATTTATTTAAGAAGAGCCTGTACGTCATTTGACATATGCGCAAACCTTGAAAGTCAGTGGCGTAGCGGATTTAATAATTTTTATCCAACTCCCATACAGTAAATATTCTAAAATCAGGTTTTATTATGTTAGTGGTTTAAATTTACATGGCGAATCAGCAAGGCATAAAACACAAAGAAACCGAAAAAAAACTATGAAAGCGTAAGAAATAAATATAGAATATCAAAGTCACAAATATCAATTGATATTTAACAGCAAATTATTTATGCAATTAATATGCTGAACGAACAACGAGCGTCTCGCGGTAGAAATAACGCGGCTGTAATGACAGTTGTTAACAGATTGAGGTTACGTAATTTTTTTGTTTACATATAGTGAATGAGATCCATGGAAATTACCTATTAATTTTGTTTATCGTGTTATTTGTAAACGCGGGGTAAAAATGAATACTTGCGAAGATTGTGGTTTTGAGTTTACACAAAAGAAGAATGTGTATGCCCATTTAAGAAAGATTCATAATTTTGAATATAGAAAACCAGTTACTTTAATTAGTAAATTTTTGTGTGATACATGTGGCAAATCCTTGACCAGTAAACCAACTTTCCGTCGTCATTGCAGAACTGTTCATAAAAGTATTCCAATAAATCTCAACTCGTCAAAAATCAAGTGCTTTTATGAAAATTGTACAACACATCTAAAAGGATATAAAAAACTTCGACAACATTTGGCAAATGAACATCAAATTGAAACTGAACTTGATCAACTACATTTTAATTCACAATTAGGTTTCAAGATTATTATGCAAAGTGTTAATTATATACTAATTTTATTCTGTTCAACACAGTTCAAAAACTGAAAAAACCAAGAACAGGAACAATCTTTGGCAATGTATATACTTCACACTTCAGCTAAATTATTGTCTGATGGCACCAAAAAGGAGTACTATAATTGCCATCGATCGTACAACTACATTCCAAAAGGCAAGGGTTTTAGAAGCTTAAAAAGCACAGGCACTAATAAAATTGGAAGTGTTTGTCCCTCAAGAATGGAAGCGACGATAAAGAACGATGGGTCTGTTGCAGTAGACTTCTGGACAACTCATGTTGGACATACCAACGATATTGGTCGAGTTTTTTTAAGTAAAGAGAGTAAAGCAGAAATTGCAGGTATTTTCGAACATGAAGTTCTAGTTTAAAATTTTACAGTTGATGTGTTTCAGGAAAATTAAAGGAAGGTGTTACATTTCAACATATATTGATGATGTTCGTGATTCTGCTTTAAAACAAAAAAATTCACAGAGAATTTTGTTGTTAGAAACAAAAGATATGCACAATATTGTTAATTGACTATGGTGTTAAACGTCACCTAAATGATGCAATTAGCGTACGGCTCTGGGTAGAGGAGATGATGAACTTAGGAAGCGACTGGCCAGTGTTATATTATAAAAGCCAAGGTGTAGAAGTAAACCCAAATGACTCAAAAATAATTTTAGATGTTCAAGATTTTGCATTAGTCATAATCACTTCTTTTCAACGTGAACAGTTGCTTAAATTTGGGAACGACAAGGTGTGCGTTGATGGTGCACATGGTACAAATAGTTACGATTTTCAGCTCTACACACTAATGACAGTGGATGAATTTGGTTCAGGGTGCCCAGTGGCATTTTGTTTTACAAATCGTGCTGACGAAATGATTTTCAAGTTGTTTTTTGGAAAAATTAAATCAAGAGTGGGTATTATATCAACTACTGTTTTTATGTCTGATGATGCTCCAGCATTTTATAATGCATGGTATTATGTTATGGCCAAGGTACCTCACCAGTTGCTATGTACCTGACATGTGGATCGTAATTAGCACAAGAATTTGTCAAAAATCAATGGAGGAATTAAAAAAAAAGTAGTAGTATATAAATCTCTTCGTGTTTTATTACAGTGTGCATCTATTGATGAATTTAATGACATTTTAAATCAGGTAGTAGAAGATCTTTATGATGATGTTGATACACAATCATTTGCTGAATATTTTCATAATAATTATGCAAATCGTCCAACATCTTGGGCATATTGCTATCGATTGGGTTTAGGAATAAACACTAACATGTATCTTGAATCGATGCACAAAGTTTTGCAGTATGTGTAATTTAGAAGGTCGGAAAGTAAAACGTTTGGACAAAAGCATTAATGCAGTAATGAAAATAGATAGCTTGTTTAAACGTATAATTAAACTTGCAAAGAATACTTCCAAGTACAAAATTAATAGAATTAAACAAAGTCATAAAGCAAGTCTAACAATTACATCAGATTTTATTAGACGTCTTGAAAATGATAAGGAATTTTTAGTTACGTCGTCCACTTGTGCTTTTCAACAGTATCAAGTGACTAGAGTAGATGAGGCCTGTGAAGGTTCATGCCTAAGTTGTACAAAGTGCAGCATATGTGTTCATACATTTCAATGCATCTGTATTGACAACATGATAAAGCTTAACATTTGCAAACACATACATGCTTGTGCGATGCAGTTTTACAAATCGAATCTTGACACCTTTGCATATTAGTAACGTTAATGAACTTTTCAGCAGTAATATTTTACATGAAGCAAAATCTTCAAAAAATGATATTATTAAAAAAAGAGCCGTGCTAATAATAGGCCTATGTGAGAATGCTTCGTTAACTGACGACGTGCATCTGGCTATAATGAGGCAATCTGATAAAATCATTGAGACATTAAATAAAGCAAAATCTATTGATCTAAAAACTACAGAGGAGATTAATATTAATAAAAAAGTTGAACATCAGGTGTGGCTTTTTTCAACAAAGAAGAAATCAACAGGGAATAATGATCTTAAAAAGCCTACCCTAACAGAAGAAATTTTTATTAGGGATGGTTTGGTTAATAACTCAAACCTTAATGTTAATGTTCATACAAGATCTGATCATACATCACCTGATTTTATATTAAGATAAGACAGTGTATTATCTCAGTAGAAAGTAGGTTTAATTAGCACTAAAGCTTATAAGGTTAGATTTTGTTCTGCTTTCTCTTGTTTGGGAATAAAATCCGATGGGGAAACCACTCGCAGAAATACATGTACAAATTACTGGAAATTATTACAATCACAGTGATTTTGATGGGAAACCTACAAGTATGCAACTAATCTAATTTAATCCTCAGTTTTCACTTTGTTTTATCAGTGTTACAAGCGCTGGTAAGTTATTGTAATTTCGGCAAATCTGTCGAATTGAGTGTTCTTATATTAACAGTGCAGTATTTTAGTTTTACTTTTAGTCGGAGTACCAAAATAATCTTAATTTTCTACCTTGTTTTTTTTACATATTTCAGTCGACTGACAGTGCAAACAAAATTCTCGACAAAATAAAATTAGTTTCTTTCTTAATTAATTTAGGTATTTATTGAGAATGTATATGGGTACATAACGTGTTTACTTTTTAAAAAATAAAAATACAATTATTGAAACCTCAAGCCTCTATTACTATTATTAAGCACATTTCACTCAAGTAATTAATAATTTACAAATCAAATTAAAGAAATCCCAGCAAAGTACCTTTAAACTGCATATTGACACAAGTACGAAAGATACCTAGAATAGCAACAAGTTAGTACAAAATACCAAGTTGTTTACATACAAGAGCTAACATATATAGATAACATTCGTGTAAAGTTAATTTCCTTCATTGCACTAAATTTAACTTCTTTTTTATCCAAAGTTGGTTGCTTGTAGAAACTGGTCTCATATTCAAATCATGAAATTTTCTTAAGTGGCCATACAAAGTTTTATTTTACGTAAATTCAGAACCACAATCTAGGCAAATATTCATTTTTTACTTCTCCTATATAAATGAGATAAACAATCAATTTAACATTAACACAGACCTTATCCAATTTATGTAAACAAAAAAAATTACGTAACCTCAATCTGTTTACAACTGTCATTACAGCCGCGTTATTTCTACCGCGAGACGCTCGTAACGAACACGCCTATTAATAAACAATGGACTAATCTGACACCGTTTTAGCCGTGTGCGCATGATGACGTACAGGCTCTTCTTAAATAAATTCTACTATACTTACTAGTAAAATAGATGAAACGATTAATGCTGTTAACTCATTCCACTCAAAACTGCCTTTCTACAACTGTCGCGGCACACCACAACACAAAATACTTGAAAGTTAGTCGCGGTAAAATCCATAGATTATACTACATCCGACCGAGAATTGACCTGCAAGTTACACCTTATGCAATAATTAAAGTTCATTTTAACTATAATTACAAACGAAACATACCGTCCACCAAAATCCAAGGCATTTTTGAAAAGCAAGTAACTACAAATGGTGGAACGAAATGGAAAGAAAGAAAAGCAAAAACTAATTAATGTAACAAAACCCAAGAAATACGTACGTAAACGAAACCAAAACAAAAAAAAATTATACGAAGAAAAATAAAGGAAAATGTACAACGAAGGTAGAGGACAGAGCTTAGCGACAGGGCGCTTCAGCTCGATTTGTGCAGTTTTGCGAGTGATAATTCTAACCACCCCGTCAGCTCTTGGTTGAACCGCAACAACACGTCCAAGGGACTATCGAAGGGGTGGAACGTTATCAGATTTAACCACCCGAACCTGCGAAACGTTTTGTGCCATTTGGACAATTGTTGGAGCGTATGCAAATACTCCTTAAACTAACGAAACCAGAAATCTTGATAAATTTGCTAGAGCAATTGCCAACGAGACAGGTGGTTGAGCGGAATGTCAGGAAGTGTAGGTTCTGGAATAGCGACTAAAAAGGAAGAAGTCAGAAAGTGACCTGGTATCAAGCAACTCAAGTCGCTGGGGTCACTGTTCACGGTGGTAAGAGGACGCGAGCTTAAAATGGCTCAATCTGAACAAGGACAGTGGTTAGTTCCTCGTAGGTCAGAACTTGCCCACCTATGGTACGAAGAAGAAGTCTTTAACCGACTTCACACGCGCCTTCCTCAAATCACCAAAACGAGGCGCAGAGGGCGGTGTAAAGTGCCAAGATATATGTTCTTTCGCGGCAGCTGATTTTGTGCGAGAAATTAACTGTCTATCGGCGTTCCTAAAATTTGTGCCACAATCACTGTAGAGATTATAGCAATGGCGATGCTTGATAATAAATCGGTGCAGAGCAGCTAGAAAGGCGTCTGTTGACAGATCGGAAACTAATTCAAGATGGAGTGCTTTGGCAGTTATGCATATAAAGAGACATAAATATTTTTTCATCAGTTTAACACCCGATACTCCCGACATGGTAGTAGAGAAGGGGTCAGCATAATCAGCGCTTGAACTGAACAAGAGCATGGCTTGAGAGACTCGGAATAGAGGAAGATGGCTCATAGGAGACTGCAATGCGGTAGGATTAATCTTTCAAAAACTCAGACGCTGACTCGAAACTCGACGAATGGACTGTTTACTTGAAGCAGAAACGTTGAAGAACGATCAAATCAATTTGAACACCAGCGTGGAACTATCTCAGATAAACAAAGATGATGCACAAATCCGTAAATCAATTTTTACTAGGAAAAAAGGCAGCACATTTCCTTCGAGAGATAGGCGACAACAAACCCGTAACATTTCCTCTCTAATAAAGGGAGACAATTTGCAAAAACTCCTCCCTTTAAAATTAGTCATCGATGTTAGTCGATGTATATTGGGACCTTTTTTTGTTCTTATATTTATAAGAGGGACCGTGTGCCTTGACAATAAAGTCTCTGAACCAAAATTAGGTTTTGCGTTCTATTTAAAAAAATATTTTTGCGTAATACATTATCTTATCTTAATTTTTAAGTTAAATTATAAATGTTTAGTGTCTATCTTTTTTGATTAAAGTTATTTTAAGGATTTTTTTTTACTGAATTAATATGTGACCACAATTCGTTAATGATTTTTTTTCTGAAAATATCTTAAAGATGTTATCGGACTTTAAATAATATTATATCCCATAAATGATTAGGTATTTATCTTTTCTCTGCAATTATCTCTGAGATGTTATATTTATCTTGCCTTCAAGTAAATAAATTATCTATATCTCGTTATGAAATGCCTTAAAGAAGTATTTTATCTAGCTATTGTTCCGAACCATTAGTATTTATGATCAAAGGTAGAATTTATCATTATGAGGTGAAAAGCGAATTTGCACCTTAGCACTGTATTTGATAGGGAAGGGTTAAGAAATTATTTATCGCAAATACAGTAGCACTGACTAATTTGTTAACTTAACGCTTTCGCTGCTGCATCATGCTTTGTCTTATCCAGTAAAAATTTGTTTAGCTTTAGAGAATGTCTTCAAAGAGACGAATGTAAATTTGTACGCATTGATATATGAATGAAAAAGTAACCTTTGAATTTAGATTTTTGGTGCAGTTAAGTATCAGTAATAAGTATGCTCCCGACTACATGTGTGCGGTCGGTGCGGCGGCAAACAAGACCTGGCGCGCGCTGAGTTGAGTAAGGCTTAAAATTGGGTGGCTCCTTTACTGGTATCGCAATTTTTTCTACGGTTTAAAAAACCAGGTGGCGCCTATAGATAATTTTAATTTAAGTTTTTATGAATGTGTGAGTTCTCGTACAAAACAACTTTTTCCTTTTATTTGTTTTCCTTTTTGAAGCTTTAAAGCGATCGTTACGTTTTTTTTTAAAAGCCTTAACTTTTATTGTATTAGTTAGGTTCAGGTAATTTTTAAGCTTCCAGTATTGTACTGTTTTAGTGAAAGCGTCACGTAAAAACCACATTAATCTTTGTGGTCTGAGAATATGCAAAAAATTCACTTCTCATGCCTTACACGCAGGTGTACTCACCAATCTACGTCAGAGAACTTTAACCTTTCTTGGAGGGTAGAGACATTTTGTGAGAGCAAATGTGTCGAATCAAAGGACTTAACTTCTGACATTTCTCGAGTGTAGATGTGCTGTAGTGCTTCGACATATCGACGAAGTGATTCCTTCTCTTCCGTTCCTATTCCATACCGTTTCACCACACATCGGCGCTTCGTCAAAAAAGGCTACATACAGGCAAACACAAGGACATCAGGACTCTACCCATAAGATCCCAGAGAATCTAAAACTGCCGCATCGGAAGCAACATACCACGAGTAACTGTTGAATTATAACTGTAGCGTGTAAATTTGAGGGTATATGTGGCAGAAGTAACTATACCGAGCTTTAAATGCAGTTGTTGAACTATTGCATTCTCCGCATTTAAGTTTAACTGCGTTACTAACGTCGTTGGTCCACAAATAAAATCGGGACTCGTCACTAAACACAATTTGATGCCATTCTTGAAACAAATTTGTTCTTTTGTTGCTCCATTCTAGACTGCGGGTACGATGAAGTGGAGTAATAGGAAGACACAAAAATCGACGGTACGGAAAGTCCATAAGGTTTTATTCGATGATAAACAGATGACATTGACATTCCGCATCCTGCAACTTCCATCCAGTCTATTGCAATTGACCGAGTTGTTGAAAATCTGCCCCTTGTGGTCAAAAGTCTTAAACGGCGTTCTTCACAATCTGTAGTCACCAGCGAACATGCAGATTCATGTCGGCGTTGTTGAGCCCCTTCATCGGACCAATATCTTGACACCCTTGCAACATCACGATTTACACGACCAGCAATATCTCTAAACAAAATCCTGTCTTCTTCATACGGTCACGTTCAAAATCATTTAGTTGCAGATAATTAACACGCTGCAGAACTCTTGGCATTCTTAAATTTTCATAAAGTGATAGTTGGCAAACTAATCGAAAACTTGTCAGCTTATACACACTAATAGCTTGTTAACAATTATTTGATACTAAGCGACAACGAGGAAATGAAACAAAAAACAACAAAAGAAACAATGTTTAGATTTAATTAAAAATTTAATCATTACTCTGTTTCATCAAAATGGTCATGTTTTGATAATTTTATTAAAATCGATCAACAACTTATGCGTGTTGCGTTCTTTATGAAAGTCTGTATATAATCTTTTTAGGCATATGCTACACGTTACAGTTTTGTGTATATTGGACAGTTAAAAATTAGGGCTAAACTTTTCGTAGAAACATCCCATGCATTGTGAGCTAGTTATGCACAAAATTCTATTTAATACTCTAAGCTTCTCGTGTCAATCCACAGGAATTTATTAAAATGAAAGTCAGCCATTGTATTCGTTAGTAAAGGTTATTGGCAATGCCAACTACTCACAACCGATAGTTTTAGAAAAGTTGTTATTCTCCAACCATGTCTTTATTAGTGGGCGGCATCTAATTCCTTAGAGTTGCCTTCAACAATAATCCATTTTTTCTGATTACTTACGTATAAAGGTTTAAATTTGTATAATTATGCAATAACTCCGTATATGTTACCAAGGTGAACATAATGCCATTAATTATTCAAAGCTGTTGGTTTATATTAACACGTGAAGCGACTTGAAATGGAACACGTGTTACTAATTTGAAGCGAGTGGGTAGAAAATACCATACATACAGAAGAGGACGTTGTATATGTTAACACTACAAGAGCAAACCAGAAGGAGACGGTGCTGCTTCTGGACTTACAGTCTGCAAGCCATTGTTATGTCCAGCTAATGAATCATTCACGTTCTTCATTTTGTCTTTCGTCTTTGACGAGTTAGTCGTATTGGATTTTTTACATCTTCGTCTATAATGAGGATTTACTACCAGTTATTTTAAATACGGAACAATGCAATACGAACAGCTCCATAAATAATGTGTACGTAACTCCGGAACTGCAGTGAAAGAGTGGTTTACCATACATACAGCTTTTTTAAAGTATAATTTTGTGATAATTAAAATTTATGGATTAAACAAATCGGTCGAATTTTACTTGAAATCTTCAGGAACAACTGTTGGCTAAAAAATACAATTAAGCTGGAACTTCAAAATATGCGCCAAACATAAAGCAGCACAGGTTCAGCAGTCAGTGTTCATTAGTATAATTTGTTAGTAACTCATTCTACCTATATTATTTGCAGATTTGCTGTTAAAGTTATTTGACTATAAATGTACTTTGTAGGTTGATTTCAAAAAAATTAATTACTTTCTTGAGTTTTTCTAAACCGTTTAGAATTAAAATGGAGTCGTTTTATCTTTACTCTCTTTACTTTTAACATAAAACCTCGAAATTAGTTAAGAAACCAGGTTTGTAATCGAAAATAACCAATAGTAAAAACTAAATTTAGTGCTAACATTAGCAATTACAAAAAATACCTTACTTGAAGTCGACAGTAAGGGCAGCGTATGAATTTAAATTGCTTCTCACTTTGTCACAACTTCTCAGGTGATTTGATGTAGCTGTCTAACTATTTCTACCCTCTCTTTTCCAGTGTCTTCTAACTACCTTTTCCTAGGTCTTATTTAATCTGATCTATATACTTAAGTCTTTATTTTCCTCTACATTTTGTTTTGTTCCCTATTACTGCCCCAGCCATTCTATGGCTCAAAATGTGACCGATCAACTTGTCTTGCTGCTTTTTAATAACACTTCTGGGGTTCTCTGCTCTTGAGCCATTTCTAAAACCCTATTGTTAGTTGTTACTAGCTTTACCTGCATTGATTTTAAGAATTTTCTTTCAACACCACATCTCGAAAATCTTTGACCTTTTAACTTCGCTTTTTCTTAAATACATAAATAAATGTCTACGTTTCGCAGTCACAGAGTGCTGCGGTCCTAACAGGTTTACAATAGTCTTTTCCTAACACGTACAGCTAACCTAAATTTTACTTCAAAGGCTTGTCTTCCTTAGGTTATTCATCGCTATGCATCCCTTTTTACTTCTATTATAAATTATAATGTTCTTATTAGCTGCTTCTCCCAGCTTTTCTGATCCTAGCTCTATTATCATACTTTAACCGCGCTTTCCTGTTTATTACATCTCATTATCAGTGTTTTAGTACTGCTAATTTTCATGTCTAAGCTTCTGTCAAAAATTTCCTTCATTTTATGAAGCTATATTTCTGACTTCTTATATGTTTCTACTTAGAGTTATATCATCTGTATATTTCGGCGTTTGATTTGTCTCTTTTAGAATTATGACATCTATTTATTTATAAAATTCAAAAAATTGAGAAAGGTTAAAAGAGAGGAATGGGATCTAGGTAAGCTTAATGATAATGAAGTAAAAGAAAAATATAAACAAGTATTAGATAATAAGATCAAAGAGATAGCTATAGCAGGGAACGTAGAAAATAGATGGAAAGAAATAAAAAGGGATGTACATGATACAGCAACACAGACTATAGATAGTCTATAGGCCAACACAACCAGCTGCCACGGCCAGCATCAGTCTATTACCACTGAACACACAATCATGCAGACCACGAGCTAACCACGCAGCCCTCGTCGATTTGCCCAATAATGTGCAAGACTCACAACCAAAAAAGCTTACCTGTGGACAGATGTCTCAAGAAGAGGTACTCTGTCAATCTCAACCTTCCCACCCACCAGCAGATCCCCACGGAAAGGTCCGACGCCGCCACATAACGGTAACGTCCGTAACCTCCAACAGGCCACCTACGTCAACTACAACTAACCATATCGTAGCCGAATTCTTGCCCAGCAGCTTCCGAAAAAAATTCCAATCAGTGATCGATAGGTCAGCACAACCAACTATCACGGCCAGCACCAGCCTATTATCACTGGACTCCGAAATAAGCAGACTCCGAGCTGCCCAAGTATGTGCAAGGTGCACAACCAGAAAGGCATACCGTGGAACAATGTCCCAAGAAGAGGTACCCTTTCGACCACAATCATCCCATACAGCAGCAGGCGATCATGGAGAAGTCCGACACCGCCGCACAAAACGAAAACGCAAACGCCGCCACAGACTCAGATATTTTGACAACAAGGGCCCTGCCGCATCCTTGCAACAACCTAGCTACGCTACATTTTTCAGCGGGAGGTAATGTTACCCTATTTGAAAGTACACGTGCTGAACATAGAACAAATGCATGAAAATCCAAATTTCCAACTCATTTTTTTGTGCTACCCTAAAACTAGCAAACCTATTGGATGTCCATTTCACTAAACTTTTTTCAACATACTTTGCATTTGGGAAAAAAGCATATAAATACGATTGCGAATCCAGCAGAATTCGATACACTTAGTGCTCACCACAGTCTAAGCAACTCAACCGGCAGTGCACTCCCTAGCCTGCTAACACTTCAGCGGTGCTCCCCATAGCCTGCTTATTCTCCGCCAGTAATGCTACCCAAGGGCCGGCCGCTCGCCGCCGCACCTGGGGCACGTCGCTATAGTTCAATACCGTAAACCACATATCGCAGTGTCCCTCATAGCCTGCTCATTCTCCGTCAGTAACGCTACCCAAGAACCGGCTGCTCGCCGCTGCTCCTTGGACACATCGCTATAGTTCCTACTTGGCCTCACATGTAAATTCCGAAGCCTTCCGAAGAGTTCCGAAGACTATCAAAGCCTTCTGAACCTCTTAATATTGTATGTATATTCACTGTATAGTTCTTATGTTCATATCATAATTCTTTTTAACTCAACGTTGTCCCACAAGTGAAACACGAAACCCTCCGAAAAGTCCCGAAGACGTCTGGACCTCTTCAAACTGTAAATACTTTTTAAGTATCGTTGTTCAAGTTCTTAGTCAGCCTCACAAGCAAAACCCGAGGCCTTCCGAAGAGTTCCGAAGCCTACCGAAGACTTCTGAACCCCTTAATATAGCATATATATTCACTGTATAGTTCTTACGTTTATATCATAATTCTTTATAACTCCAAGTTGTCCCACAAGTAAAACACGAAGCTCTCCGAAGAGTTTCGAAGACCGCCGAAGACGTCTGGACCTCTTCAAACTGTAAATACTTTCTAACTATCGTTAGTCAAGCTCCTACTCAGCCTCACCAATAAATCCCGAGGCCTTCCAAAGAGTTTCGAAAACAACCGAAGACCTCTGGACGTCTTGGAACTGTGAATATATTTGCTTATTTAGTATTTAAGTTCCTACTTGGTTCCACGAGCAACCACGAAGCATTCCGAAGAGTTCAGAAGATTACAGAAGACTTCCTAACTGCTTCCAACTACATAAACTGTTCATTTTAACTATTTAACTTTTATATCTGTGTACTTATGAACTTTTTATTTGTTTTTACTTGCACATATTAAACATAATAGTGCTAAGTCAACATAGATTGTCTAAGAAGCCAGACGCTGCTCACCCGTACGATAACAGATTGCTAGTTTTAGAGTAGCATAAAAAATGAGTTGGAGATTTTGGTTTTACATTAGTTTGTTCTGTGTTCAGCACGTGTACTTTGACATAGGGTAACATTGTGTACGTGGTGACTGTTGTGTATGATCCTATTAACTTTAAAAATGGTGATTTTCTTCAGGATGAATCTTTGCTTCAATTAGAATGTAGTTAAAACGGACAAGTGTTTGGTTTTATTTAATTTTTGTGGATAATTAAGACTAAAAACTAGATATATATGGCATTGTAGGTTAGAAAGACTGGTGAATGATATGGTCACGAGGAGTGAGTTAAGTTAAGAAATTGCGTGGTAGAATGTAAGTAGAACCTTTGTGTTCAAGAAAGCTGTCCCTACAAATAGTTGTATATAGTGAAAAGTACGGAATTATCTGGGCAAATAATAACTTTAATATCTACAAATTGATTTCATTTTTTGAGCTAATTTTATTATATAACTCTCTACCATTATGGTAATGAATGGTTTGAATGTTTAAGTAGTACTTGTTGAACTAGAAGTTAGTTAATGTATAATTAAATATGCCATCCGAGGTTTTGCTAGTTTTAAACCGTAAGGTTGCATGTTAAATATTATTATCAAATTAACTAAAGAACGCTACTTACTTAAACGAGTTTTATTTTATGATTTTGTCATTGTGTTGTCCCGAATAAATTCTCGGAAAGTAAATTTAATTCATATCCACACATACAGCTGATGTCATTGTCTCTGTTCTTGAATTAATATTAGCTCAGCATATTTAACAAATTTAAATATTAGACCAATGAGACAAGCACATGCCATCCAAGCAATTAGTTTATTTAAAAATTAAGGACATTTTTTGCATGCTATCTATATTCAGAAGCTAGGAAACATGCTTGCCAGTAAGAAGAATAAACAACTTTCGATTACCAAATTGTTTAGTAGCAATTATAACCTGTGGCGAAATATTGGTTTAAATGCCTGAAGTATATACAATTTATCATAAAAAACAATATTTGGAGAAAATTGAGTAAGTACACCTTATGAAAAATAGATGTTAACCTATACGTGTAAGCACGCTATAATTTTTATAAAAGGTACAAAACAGGTAATATGTATCGGAAACAAAATACTTTTGAACTGATTAATACTGAAGTATAATCAGTAGACCACTTACTATAGCAACTACTTAGTTCTTGGTTTCAACCCGATTATGATAAGAATCCCAAAATAAAAAACTAAATCTGAATTGGAGTAATATATAAAACTGTACTTAAAGTAGCGACAAATTACCAAAAATGATGTCGTTAATGGCTAAGCACAAATTGGATGGTTACAGGTTCGAATACTGTCAAAGATCTTATACTTCTATTCTTTCAATTACTAGGTCAACTTGTTCTGCGCAACTATTCTATATATATATATATATATATATATATATATATATATATATATATATATTACTCATATTTAGACCAGGGTAGAAAATTAATTAACGACATCAAATAATTTTAATCACCTTGTATAGAATTTTATTAGATAATACGCGTTATTAAAACCGTGGAGCATAAACATTTATTCGTTTCATTAAAAATAAGGGATTTAAATTATTTACTAGACGCTTTCTATAAAAAGAAGCAGAATTAAGATGCTCAACGTGTATTTAATTTAATTGTTCCAAGTATTAAAACAAATAGAAATTACGTGCAAAATTTATATTAATTAATTCAAGTTCTAAGTAACGGGTATTAAACAAAGTGTACAAATAATAATTAATATTTAATTTGTATTCACTAAAAATTAAAGGGTAGAAGTCAATGCCATTCATTATTATTTTAATTGGAGTTAATTGAACGATTATTAAGGTATTATATGCATAAAAGCTGTTAAAAAACCCAATAATATTCAAATCGTAGAAGTGTTATTTAAAGTATTACGATTGAACACCTGCGTATTTTTAAATATCAAAGTTCTAATTAATTTGTTTGGATAAACATGCAGCTTCTAGGTATATTGGAAACGGTCGGATGTTTTAACGGGAAGGCTAGATACGGGGTTATTTTACTTACGAATCCACGGGGATTGAAATAACCGATAATAAAGAATATCGATTTGTACCACTCAGAACAGGGTAGATAGAGACGGATAATATGCGCAAGACAGAGACACGGATAATTAAAGGCGTGATTTGAGCAACGTCACTGGGTTTGCGATTGGTGGAAATAGGATGCAAATATGAGAGGTGTAAACGTAACGATTTCTAAACAAAATTAATTAGTGTTCTCGGACGTGTTTGCGAGCCGTGTGAAAATTTCTGAGATTTTCAACTGGCGCGTGTGCAAATTTAATAAAATCGCTGTGCCCGACTGTCGAAAGGGAACATAGTATGCGAAATTCTGGAAATTGTCCGTTTGCGGGACAAAACCGACGTACGGGCGGGCTCTTATATAAACCGGTGATAATATGAGTTTCGTTCTCTTAGATTTTTGATTATTCGATGCTTTAAACAGTGTTCTCTTAGATTTTCGATTTTGATTCAATATTTTAAACAGTTTACTCTTATATTTTGGTGATTATTGAATACTTTAAAACAGTTTTGCTCTTTACGTGCTACGATACAAGTTATTATGCATTAGTGCACTTAGAAAAGAAGATACAAGGTAATAAAGTCTAGTTATATTTGCGAGTATTACTGTACCAATTATCGAAATCAGTAACGATAAATGAATAAACAAAAGTAGGCAGTTTTGGGTATAGCGTGAAAGAATTAGGAATTTCTTTGCTATTTTTCGGTATTGAGTAAATCAAATGTTATTAGTAAACGTGATTGGATCTACAAACAAGATTTAGATATACATAGATGCGTTCCTGAGAAGCCCGGAAACTTTTTCAACGAATGGTGTTGTAAATGAATTTTAAAAGGCAACCAGGAATTTGAGGACGGAAACATAACTCAGTTAGAATGGTAAAATTAGCAAGGACAATGTACATTGAAGCCACGAGTGCAGTAACCTTCAGGTAAATTATACAATTTTGTTCGAACTTTGATGTTTTTGTGTGTGTTGGATATCTTTATAATTTATTTGAAAAAAAAAATGGACAGTAGTGAATTTGTATGAACAACAACTTTTAATTTTAAGGTAAAATTTTCTTGTTTAATTAGAAAGGAGTATTTAGCAGTTTATGTTTTGATTATGATGAAAATTTGGGTCTGTCTTTGAGCTCAATTAGACTAACCTGTTTGATTAACGTAAAGGGGTGGGAGATGCTCCCTTTGTACTCAGACTCAGGTCTGCAAATATTGTTAAATTAATTAGTAGGCATCTTACAAGGACTTTAATTCGGGATGCAAATTAAAATGATAACAAATTTAATCTTGAAATTTTATGATACTGAAATTTATGCTGAATTTTAATTTTGAAATTTTAATGTATTGTGAATATTGATGTAAATAAGGTTAACGTTGATGTTTGTGGTAGGAATGTGTTTGTTTTTTTTATGAATGAGGATGAAAGTTTTCACTAG
Organism: Platerodrilus igneus; assembly: GCA_036346225.1. Lineage (NCBI taxonomy): Eukaryota > Metazoa > Arthropoda > Insecta > Coleoptera > Lycidae > Platerodrilus > Platerodrilus igneus. The sequence goes on along the minus strand of JARFIW010001447.1, from coordinate 3,544,258 downwards.
ATGAGCAGCCGAGGCGGAAAGAGTAAAGAGGCGATTAACAGAAGAAAGTCAACGGACCCGAATTTTGGAGGTACCACAGCAATATATATATATATATATATATATATATATTGCTATGAGGAACGGGTTATTTAGGGGTATATTGAGTCATAATGGTTACACAATACAAGTAAATAGTACTAGGAGTAAAAAAAACACATTTATTTAGCATGAAAAATAAGTAATTTGCAAACTATGCAAAAACAAACATTTAACACTCTGTACAAGGATCACAGTTGACTTTAATTAATGCCGGGAAGCATATCATTCAACAATACAAAATAAATAACTCTACATGCAATCAAACTTGTTTTAAACCAAAAATATTCATAAATTGTAAATCAATACGCGTTAAATGCAGTATAAAGCTAGAAAATCATAATACAATTCACATTAAACATGCGATAGTGAAAGCAAATAGCATAGTGCCCTGATAAGAAACGCATCCTTAGAAATAAATACGTTTTGGAAACGTAAGATGTAAACAGAAATATGTTAATTTACGTCACTTTGTCTACGTGATTTTCTGCATAAAGTTAATACAAATCCCAAAGTATTATCTAGACAAACAAAAGCCATAAGTGAAATTACGTGCCAAAGCGAATTAGAAATTCCAGTAACAACATCAAAACACACGGTCTAGAATAAATACAAACTAAAAAGCCACTGGTACCTACGTGATCAAGGAATCGTTCTGACAAGTTATTATCAGAGATATACCTGTAAAAGTCCAAAATATCCAAAACACCCGACGGTTGGTCGTAAACTTTGAATAACAGTTCAGATAACCAATGAATTCTTAGATGGGGCGTAGACTTTAAATAACACGCAAATTTGATAAGCAGACAGTCTTAGTTTGAACCGAGCACAAGCTGCATCACTCATACTCAAGGATTTACGCGTCGAGTAAATATTCAAATTAAATGATCAAATTTTTGTGAAAAGTTGTGTTATAAAATTTTAAAATAAATTATAGTGAAAATATATGAGACAAGTTTCGCCGTTTGCTGGAAAACGTGGGTAGAAATTTATTAATTAATTTAGGTTAAATATTTATAATGTAGGGCCCTAAGTGACGTTACAAAAATTGTAAGTGAGATCAGGAAATCTACGTGATATCACGTAAATCGAAGAGACATTACGAAAATTTAAGTGACATTACGAAAATGTAAAGGAGATTAAGAAAATACTAGATTATTGATTAAACAGGGTAAAACTTGGAGACTAAATAAATTGAATGGAGCCACTCAACTGAATGTAATATTGGGGTACTGATCCACAGCACGCAGCGGAAAAACGCACAAGGAAAACTACAGGTCAGAACTATCTAGCTTAAGGCATTATTTTCTCTTTATATATTTTTTTGAACATTGATCATATTTTATACGTGAAAAATTTCGTAAAAAAGGGAAAAATCTTGAACGTTCAGAGAAATTTCCAGTAGAGTACAACGTCATTTTGCTGGTTTTAAAATAAGGAAAGAAAGCTTTAATTTTTGGAGATAAACAATTTAAAATTTATTGTTATTTAATTCAGGGGCTCATTTTTGTCATACAGTAAAACAGACTAAGCTGTGAAGTGTATATGATTTTTTCTTTTTCATTATACAAATATTAATCGACTTTGTTCTATCATTCAAAGTAGGAAAAGTATTAGAGAAAAAGGGGTAAACTATTTGATTATCGTAACGTTGTGCACTCTGTGTGAATTAAACTGAGCTAGCCGAGGCATATTTAAATTTTAGGGTATTAATATACCCAGAGCGGTGGTGATCAAAAGGAGACTGAGAGTGTAATTACATCGACGTGTAGCGTCATCATATCAATATATAGTCGTGGAAACCCAAGTTCCATTAATAAAACCTACCCAAATAAAAAGAATCCGGAAAAAATGAAATTTCTGAACATTTATTGTGACTCTGTATAATACAAGTGTACCTCTTTGCCATTAAAAGACAAAAAGCTTATTAATTATATGACTAAACTTCCCGTGCAGCAAAGCGACTAAAAAAAAGTCGCATGTACTTTTAAAGTACTAGATAGCTTTTTGTATAAATAAAGTCTACTTAATAAAGAAGAGTTTTTATTACTAAGAAATAAAACACGTTTTAATTGCATTTACCAACATACTAAATTAATTTTCTGTGCATAAAGATGCATTAAAATTTATTTCATTTCCCGTTCATAAAATATTAGCTGCAATTATCGTAAAAATACTATATCAATTTTTAGCATTTGTAAAACCACAAAGAATCAATCGCAAGCTTTAGTTATTTTTTCGTGTGTAGATCATTTAAGTTCATTTTAACAGTTTTAAACCAAAACATTAATTCAGAATCTTCGTGAATAATAAAGAATTTTTCAAATACGTCATTTTTTACTAAAAAATGTTTTTAAACGTCATTAAATAAATAAACGTTTATTCAAGGAACCCGCAAGGCAATAAAATCGATTTTATAGTTTTCTGCATTTCTATAAGATAAAACGCGACACAACCTTCAACTCCGTACGTTGGACAAAGATCGACAACGCTTTTTATGATGCTCGTAAATCACGTGTCGTAAATCAAGTAGCTTGACACTAATTGATCGTTAAATGCCGACACTTTTGTAAGTTCGTACATGAGCCGTGACTAATTCCCGAGAAAAAATTTGGGATCGTATGGAAATTATGACGTGGTAGATTATTTTGTATATAAGACTGGAACGGATTAGATTGATTAATTCGCGTTTTGTCAAGTAACCTTTAAGAATTGAGATTTAATATTCGGCGATTCAAGAATTAATTCGCCATTCGTTACCAAGCAATATGTAACATTGAGTAAAGGTTTTATTCGCAGCCAAATAGCATGCAGAATTGCATGTTTTTTGATGAAATGTCATTTATTTTGTAAAATACAATGAAGATTGAACATTCTTCGATACACAAGCTACTTTAAAGCTGATTAATTAAAAATACAAGATGCACTTTGAAAAATTAATACTCTAAATGGAGATTTAAAAAAATATGGATTACCTTGTACACTGAGATTTAAATGTCAAATGTAAAATGGAATCAGGAGGTACTTAAAATCATTAATGACGTTGGGATGAGATAATAATAAGCGCTATATGACCTGCAAATATAAATTTTAAATTTCTCTGTTTGTAACTGATAAGAATATTTTGTAATTTAAAGCTAAAGGTCTTAATCATATAATTTTTTTCTAAGCGGATAATCATCAGGAAATTTTGAGGTCGAAGTTTGAAGTATTTTGACCGTTATATTATTGGTCAATCACTCTTAGAAGCGTGGGAATAAAGAATGGGTAGATTATCCGCTTATTTGTGTATCTGTTAGCAAATTTAGGTAAGAATTTTAATTGTATTCTGTATGAACTTAAACTGTGAATTATTTTATAAACTGTTTTGTATGAAAAAAATGTTTTTAAACGTATAAGTGTTTTCTTGAGATTTTACTTTATAAATTCCATAACTTCCGTTGAGCTAGTCTGGCAAAGATAAGAAAAGGAACGTAAGATAATAATATCAAATTTACAATTTGCTGTAACGGGACACAGCACTCTTTTAGCGCCTACTACAAAGTGAGAGAGTGTCACAGAACTCTTTTAGCGACGTCCAACGAGTGATCTTATCACAGCCACTCTTTTAGTGGCGCCCAACGCGAAATAATCCAACATTATCAAAACTATATATATATATATATATATATATATATATATATATATAATATACCTCCACTTTATTGACCAGGAATCAATGTTCGATAGTAAATAATATTTTCTTTTTTGGGACAGTTTTGGTCAAGAATAGAATAAATGTCAATTAATCATTTATTTAAAAGTACTTGACGTTTCGGTCTAATATTCAGACCTTAATCATAAGTCTAAAAAGTAAGGTAATAAGATAAAATTAAAACAGTGTATAACTTACATTTAAATTTGATTAATACTATTTGTAAAAGTATTACAAAGTTTTTGACAGATATAATTTGACAGAAGAATAAAATTGTTTTGTTTGTAACTAGAATAAAGTAAATGTCACTTTGATATTAAATTATGAAAGTAGAAGATAGAATTAAAAGTCCATAACACTGAATTTAATGTTTATAAAGTTCACAGTAAACCACACTTAAGTTATCGAGATCTTGTTTGTTATTTATGCTTTTTTCTTCTTTATTAATGTGAAAGGATTCAAGGAATATGCGTTTTTATAGTTGTTTTCTTTTTCCAAAATTTTGTTTCATTAAATGCTGGTGTATGTTTTGTAGTAAATATGTGTGTAGAGAGTGCACAGTTGTTTTTCCTAATTTTGCATCACTGCGGTGTTGTGTTAATCTCAACTTCAGCCATTGACTCGTATGACCTATGTAGTGGTGGTTGCAACTGCATTGAATCTTGTAAACTACGTTATTGCACATTTGAGTGTCTGTTTTATATTTTAGTGGTGAAAATAGTTCTTTGATTGATTTTGTATAGTAATATGCAATTTGTATATTTGGTTTCTTTAAGATTCTAGTTATTAAAGGCGTCAGTTTTTCAATGTATGGAAGCTTGTGGAATAATGTTGGTGTAGTTGTTCTTTCTTGTTGGATGATGTTTGTGTCAATTATTTTATCTAAAAGTTGTTTTGGATAGTCATTATTGATGAGAACTTTTTTTAATTCTTCGATGTTTTTTTGGATGAAGTTTGGATTACTTATTTTTGTGATGCGATGTTTAAGTGCTAAGATGGTATTGATTTTGTGTTTGTTGCTGTGATTGGATTTGTAGTTTATATATCTTCCAGAGTTCGTTGGTTTTTGTAATAATCAAAAGTAAATTGTTGTTTTCTGATCGAATAACTAGTGTATCAAGAAATGGTATTCTTCTTTCAACTTCTTTTTCTATTGTGAATTTAATGTGTTCATTGAAATTGTTGAAATGTTCAAGAGTTACTTCTATTTGGTTGTGTGGAGTAGAGCAAATTATATCATCAACATATTTTACCAAAAAACTCATTTGAAAAGGAAGATTGGGAATAATGGTATCCAATAAAAGGTCCATAACTATTTGAGCTAAGATCGGAGAGAGTGGTGAACCCATTGGTGTGCCAAAACATTGAAGGTAGGTTGTTTTTTCATATATGAAGTATGTGTTGTTGAATATTAAGTTAATGGTACTTATAAACATAGTTTTGATAAATTACAATGAGGTTCGATTTTGTTCCATTGTTCTGATATGATTTGTAATACTAGTTCTGTTGGAATGTTGGTAAATAAAGATGTGGCATCTAGTGATATAAGTATATGATCTGTAGGTAATTTGAAATTGTTGTAAGTTTCTACGAAGGAAAAGCTATCTTTGGTGTTGTAACCTTCAAGAGGAAAAGATTGTTTCAGAATATCAGCACAGAAGTGAGCTATATTGTAAGTAGGAGTATTTATTGATGAAATAATTGGTCTTAAAGAAAGAGTAGGTTTGTGTATCTTTGGTAGACCATAATATTTTCCTGGATTGCAACTGTTATTAATTAGTGTTTTCTTTTGTTCTGTTGATATCATATTTTGATTAAAGAGTACTTTTATGTGTTCGTTAACTTTCTTTTGAATTGTAGTGGTTGGATCCTTTTTTAGGATTTTATAAGTGTTAGTGTCTGAAAGTAGTTCTAAAGATTTTGTTTATAATCTTGAGTTTCCATTATGACTGTAACTTCTCCTTTATCTGCTTTTAATATTAATAATTCTTTGTGCTTTTAAAAACTCTTTTGTTTTGTAGAAAACTTTGTGTGTTGAACTGTTGTTGTTGTTGTTAGGATTTTTAGAAAATTGGTGATTATGTTTGTGATTCTGGCACGTGTGTTGTTTTTCTTCTCGTGTAGTATTTTCAAAATTTTCTATGATTGTTTCAATATCAGCTAAGAGTCTGCCTATGTGAATTTCAGAACTATTGATCTTTAAATTAAATTTAGGTCCTAATGAGAGAAAGTTTTTGATATCTTCTGGAATTGTAACACTGCTTAGATTAATTAACCATTTGCTATCGTCACTTAACATTTGAGAACTTAGTGTTTGTTTATGTATAAGTAGGTTAAACTTTTTGATGTGAATTTTTTTGACATGTATATAAATTCTTTTAAAGGATACATCTTGTCTTTTTGAAAATTCATGTAACAAATGTGGAGGTAAAGAATCCTTAAGGGATTCTTTAATAGTCCTGGTAGAAATTTCTAATGAATTTAATTTTATATATGTGATATTAATTTCAAAATTGAGAATAGTTCTATCGAACCTGTTTATGCTTCTTTTAATCTTGTTATTGATCCATTCACTGTTGTTTCTTAGTAGTTGCATGGTTGGTAGTGTAGTTGAAGTGATGTGGGTTGGAAGAACTCTTTCTCTTCTACATTTTCTAAGAATATTCTTCTGTTCATCAGTTTGGCTGCTTTTTTGTGTTGTTTGCCCATATTTTCAGTTTTTTACTATGTTATTACCATAACTTCTTTTTATGTCGTTGTAGAATCCCATTTTACCTGTAATTAATATACCTCCACTTTATTGACCAGGAATCAATGTTCGATAGTAAATAATATTTTCTTTTTTGGGACAGTTTTGGTCAAGAATAGAATAAATGTCAATTAATCATTTATTTAAAAGTACTTGACGTTTCGGTCTAATATTCAGACCTTAATCATAAGTCTAAAAAGTAAGGTAATAAGATAAAATTAAAACAGTGTATACTTACATTTAAATTTGATTAATACTATTTGTAAAAGTATTACAAAGTTTTTGACAGATATAATTTGACAGAAGAATAAAATTGTTTTGTTTGTAACTAGAATAAAGTAAATGTCACTTTGATATTAAATTATGAAAGTAGAAGATAGAATTAAAAGTCCATAACACTGAATTTAATGTTTATAAAGTTCACAGTAAACCACACTTAAGTTATCGAGATCTTGTTTGTTATTTATGCTTTTTTCTTCTTTATTAATGTGAAAGGATTCAAGGAATATGCGTTTTTTATAGTTGTTTTCTTTTTCCAAAATTTTTGTTTCATTAAATGCTGGTGTATGTTTTGTAGTAAATATGTGTGTAGAGAGTGCACAGTTGTTTTTTCCTAATTTTGCATCACTGCGGTGTTGTGTTAATCTCAACTTCAGCCATTGACTCGTATGACCTATGTTATGGACTTTTAATTCTATCTTCTACTTTCATAATTTAATATCAAAGTGACATTTACTTTATTCTAGTTACAAACAAAACAATTTTATTCTTCTGTCAAATTATATCTGTCAAAAACTTTGTAATACTTTTACAAATAGTATTAATCAAATTTAAATGTAAGTTATACACTGTTTTAATTTTATCTTATTACCTTACTTTTTAGACTTATGATTAAGGTCTGAATATTAGACCGAAACGTCAAGTACTTTTAAATAAATGATTAATTGACATTTATTCTATTCTTGACCAAAACTGTCCCAAAAAAGAAAATATTATTTACTATCGAATATATATATATATATATATATATATATATATATAAACAATTACAAGACATACAACTTGAAGACTGAGAAAGAAAAAAAATCTTTGACCAATCATCGAAATGCAGTCGCAATGTACAATGATTGATATTCGGAAAGAATACCAAAATCTCATATAGCTTTTAAACCGCTAGAAGATCATGCATGTACATTTGTATTACTAGAATCTCAAAAAAAATGCCAGAAAAAAGACAACGCGAACAAAAATGGTTAATGAGTATTTTAAGGATATTTTTTTAAATCCACATATTGGTGTTGGGGAATTGTCTTAAAATTCTGAAATTGGTACAGGTTCTGTTTCAAAATTAGTATCCAATTTTAAATTCACGCATACCAGTTCAATTGAACCAAGAAAATATTTGGAGAGGATTATGCTAATAGAATGACGGTTTGTATGTGGGTAAAAAAAAGTATCATGAACTATGATTTGCTAAAACTTATTCTATACATCGATGAGTCTAGTTGCACAAACCAAGGCCAAGTAAATAGGCACAATATGTATTATTGAACAAACAAAAATCCCCGCTGGATGCGTGCAATTCCTAATCAGCAGGCGTGGTCTGTAAATAATAGTGCGGAATAATTTGAGACCAAATTGTAGGACCATATATTTTTGACAGGCTAAATGGTCAAGGTTATGCATCTTTTTTAATAAATGAGATATCTATTCTACTAGAAGATATTCCACTATACGTACGCCAGGTATTGTGGTTTCAGCAAGTTAGGGCTCAGTCGCAATATGCCTTATCAGCGAGAGCCGCGGTACTATTGTACTATTTTCTTTGGGGCTTTATAAAGGAAAAAGTAATGTCTATCCCACTAAGTACTCTAAATAATATAAAGGACAGAATAAAACTATGCTGCCGCTGAAGTATAACTGCCGACCAACTACGTTCAATTCGATTATATAAAATGTATTGACAAATGTTTGGAAGTTCAAGGGAAAGCATTTTGAACACGTACTTTAAACAAATTTTTTTAACCTACGAACTCTATTTACTTTATTTTAAAATTGAATTTTACAGAATTGTTAGTTTGCGAACTAACCTTATTCTATAACACCAGTAAGGCCACTTAGCAGTTTTAATTATAACTTATTGGATTATTTAAAACCAACTAACTCAAAAGTAGATAATATTAGGTCTGTATTATCATCCATTTCGAGTGGAGCTGCACCTTGCCGAAGTTCTAGATTACTAGAACAGGTGAAATGGCTTGCGTATTCTAATGAGCTAAAGAGCCAAACTACAGGTCCAACCAAAGTAGTAGGGTCGTTAGTGAGGAACCAGACTAAGACAGGTTTCCGAAAGAAGGCAGCGGCTCTTTCGGTACTTAGATTGGCAGAGACTATAGGGGTTGGTATGGCAGTCTAAGACACACTACCGCGATGTGGAAGACAACGGGTGATTAGGGGGATTAAGGAGATGATATAAATATGCAAATTATGATGAAGGACCAATTGCTTTTGTAGCAATAACGATAATGGTGGAGCGGTTATGTAATAACTAAAAACAACTACAAACTAATTAAGGAAGGGTATAAATACCTTAAGTCCTGTGCCGCTGTGGGCAAATGAAACGTTCACGCACAAAGCTTTCGACGGAGCACCAGTAACACGCTCGACCGGGTGATGGTGTCGCTTTCAAAAGCTCTCACACGACCGTCTTCTGCAAGGGTTCAGATGCGACTTGCTTCTGTAAAGGCTCGAGTACGACTGTCACTTCACGCACTCACTGCCGGTATATAATGTTTCACTGACAACTGTAGGATGCACGCACTGACGGTATTTATTGTCACAAAATACCGAATTGTTCGATGATGACGTAACATACCGCCCACCAAATTCATAGAATTTTGAAAAGGAGGGAAGTAGGTTGGGTGAAGGAAATCACATGGGATTTGACCTTGCTAGGAAAACAGGTAACGAAAGATAGGGTGGTGCACTACAGCGAGCGATATTACCAACTATGCAAAAATAAAATATATATGTAAATAAGCAAATATGTAAAAATAATATACTACTATACATGTAAAAATGTGTATATACATCTAAACATAAAAATAAAATTAAAATACCGGTAGCGGCGCTAGTTTGACCAAAGGTCGTTTTAATGTGCCATGAGCCGTTTTGATTTCAGCGACACGTATAATACCGTCCGCACCGGGAAAGGTATTAATAATACGACCAAACTTCCATTGAAGTGGAGAAAGCTGGTCGTCCTTGATGAGGACAATAGTGTCCTTTTCAACTTGTCGGACACCTACCTTAGAGTGCCATTTAACCTTTTGGTTCAGAGTATGTAGTACTCATGGCTCCAGCGAGCCCAAAAATCTTGGTGGAGTTTTTGCAGGAGTTTCCACCTGCTCTTTAATGGTAAAACGTTGGTTGAATGGTCCTCATCTGGTGGTGCAGAAAGAGGCTCCATAGTTAAGAAATGACCTGGTGTTAAGCAACGCAAGTCATTTGGATCCGAACTCAAAGCGCAGAGTGGCATTGAATTTAGAACAGATTCAATTTGCGTAAGAACTGTGTAAAGTTCCTCAAACGTAAGTTTTTGTTCGCCGATTACGCGAGCTAGGTGTGTCTTTACCGACTTAACACCGCTTTCCCACAAGCCACCGAAGTGAGGGTCGCTAGGTGGATTAAACGACCACTTTATCCTTTCTGAGGTTACTGCACTATGCAGATAACTCGTAAGCTGACGATAGGCACCTACAAAATTAGTACCGCAATCGCTAAATATTTGAGAACAGCGTCCTCGACGTGCTATAAATCGTCGCAAAGCGGCAAGAAACGCGTCTGCCGACAAATCCGAAACAAGTTCAATATGTGCTGCCTTAGTGGCAAAACAAACAAAAATACAAATATAGGCCTTAAGAGATTTAGAGCCTCGTAGGCGGTTAGCCTTTATTAAAAGAGGGCCAGCAAAATCAACACCAACAATACTGAACGGTTTGATTTGGGTAATACGTACTGCCGGTAGGTCTCCCATAGGAGGAGTTACCAGGACCGGTTTGGTACGAAAACATCTATGACAGGATGATAAATAATTTCTGGTTGAATTTTTAATAGAAAGGATCCAAAAATTCTGTTGTATAAGATACGCTGTGGTATTAACACCGGGATGGTAATACCTTTCATGAGTTGACCGAATGATAAGTTCGGTTAATCGGTGCCGCTGAGCCAATAACGCAGGAAACTTTTCGGAATAGGAAAGCGAAGAATGTGTCAAGCGCCCACCTACTCTTAAGATGTTTTGTGGATCAACAAATGGAGAAAGTTTTCGCAAGCTTATAGGTAATTTACGGTTTGCCTTGATCGAAGCTATTTCCTTTGAAAATGTAACATTTTGTACATGCCGAACGATAATCATGAGAGCATTGTGTAATTCAATGTCTGTTAAGGGACCCGTATGACGTTGAGCCATGGGTTTAGAAAATCTATAAATGTAAGCCACGATGCCTTGGATTTTATATAACGATGAAAAGCGACTTAGTAAAATGTCAATGACGTTTGGATCTGTTTGAGCGACAAATGTTAGAATCTTCTTTTCCGTGGTTACCTCAGCAATTGAGGTAGACAATGTTGGTTGAGGCGGCCACGAGTCACTAGGGTAGTGAAGCCATTCAGGCCCCGCCCACCATAGCGAACATGAAATAACCGCGCTTGGCATTAATCCTCGAGATGCAGGATCAGCCGGATTATGCGAAGATTTAATATAAAACCATCGGCTAGGTGCAATGATTTCTTGAATGTGGCTAACACGGTTTGCCACAAAAGTTTTCCAACGAAAAGGTGGAGAACGTATCCAAGTGAGAGCGACCGTAGAATCACTCCACGCTGAAACATCGGAGATTTCAATCAAGCCTTGATAAGAACGAATGGTAAAAGAAAGTAAATCGGTTAATAAAACGGCGGCACATAATTCCAAACGTGGAATTGAAATGCGCTTAATTGGAGCTACTTTTGTTTTAGCGGTTACAAATTGGACAGTTATTTCTCCAGTAGTTTGATTTATGAACTGGAAATACACTACCGCTGCATACCCTACCTCGCTAGCATCGCAAAACCCATGCAAATGACAAGTAAAAGGATCCGAAGGGGGGTAAACAACGTGGTAACTTTAATGACGATAATAACGGCAACTCTTCTTGATACTGCTGCCATTGAGACGAAATGTCTGCTGGTGGGATGTCATCCCAATTTAAACCTAACATCCACAGATGCTGGATTAGGCGTTTTGCAAAAAGTGTTAGTGGGGCTAAAAACCCTAATGGATCATATATTCTGGCAACTTGTGAAAGTATGTTGCGCTTTGTACATATTGGGTTTAATGGTTTAACCCGAAACGAGAAAATATCTTCTGTAGGTGACCATTGAAGACCTAATATTTTTATTGATTCGTCAGAATCGAAATCGAGAGAAGTATATTGGCAAAAATCTGACGGAATGCCTTCCAAAATAGAAACTGAATTAGAACTCCATTTTCGAAGTTCAAAACCAGCCAAATGTAAAAGTCGGATAAGTTGATCTTTAATTTCTCGGGCCGATTGTATAGAATCTCCACCGGCGACGAAATCATCAATATATAGATTTGACCGTATAGCCTCAGCGGCTAACGGAAACCTTTTGCCTTCATCAATGGCTAATTGCTGAAGAGTTTTTAATGCTACATAAGGCGATGACTTAATACCATAGGTCACTGTATTAAGCTGATAAGTCTGAATGGGTTCTTCTGCGGAGAAACGCCAAACAATTAATTGAAACTTTCGATGTTTTTCGGTAACCAAAATTTGTCGATACATTTGGCGAACATCACAAGTAAAAACGAAACGATGAGAGCGAAATTTAATTAAGATTGACGAAATGTCATTTTGGAGACTAGGTCCAGCCAATTGAGTGTCATTAAGTGACACGTTGTTTTTAGCCTTTGCAGAGGCGTCAAAAACCACACGAATTTTAGAAGTATGACCTTCCTCTTTAAACACAGGGTGTTGGGGTAAAAAATAATTATCGTTCCCAACGGGCGGAGAATCGAGTAATGCCATATGACCCGCATCAAGATAGTCCTGCATGAAATTGTTGTATTGGGCGCGTAGCTCCGGTTGAGCATGCAATTTGCGCTCCAACGAAAATAGTCTTTTTTTAGCCATCTCAAAGGAATTATCAAAAACGGGCAAAGTATCGTTGAACGGTAACGCAACAATAAAACGACCGCTAGGGTCACGAGAAAACGTGTTTTCAAAAATCAAATCTGCCTTTTCTTCCTCCGGAGAAGTATAAGGCTTGGATGGCAACTCTTCTATCTCCCAAAACCGCCTTAGGGTCTGGTCGATAGGATCTTCTACAGAAGTAAAAAATGCTTGGACAGTATCAGACTGCAAGCTTTTTGTGGGACCAATAATAGTCCAACCAAAAATTGTATTTATGGCGGCAGGCTGAAGAAATTTGCCATGTATAACACCGCCATTGATGATGAACGGATAAACATCTGCTCCAAGGAGCATGTCAATAGTTCCTGGAGAGTTCCAGGGTGGGTCTGCAAAGTGCAGGCCGCATAAGTGTTCCCAATTATTAGGAACTTCAACGCTAGGTAATTTGCCAGATATTGACGAAAGCACAAAAGTTGTGACTTCTAGAGATTTTTCAGAGTCTAACATAGAGCGAATGGTGCAGCTGACGGCACCTATTGACTGCTGAAGTTGTCTGCCCAAGTCCATAAATCGGAACTTGAGAACGTATGCGTGGAAGCCAAAGTTTGCTCACGCAATCGTCTCGAATAAAGCTAGCTTGAGAGCCAGGGTCTAAGAATACCCTGATCGGTTGGTATCTACCAGACCGGTCTTGAACTTCCACAACAGCAGTGGAGAGTAAGACAGTAACCCCAAAATTTGGATTCGTCTGTGAAGACAAAACATTTGCCGGAATAGGAGAGGCTGACTGCGTCCTATTGGCATTTTTATGCATAGGTGTAGCGATCGGTTCAGCTGAACGGCTAGAAGCAGGTTGCGGTTCAAAATGTAGCAAGGTATGATGCGGCTTGGCGCAAGTTCGACAGGAATTATAAGATTTGCATTGCATGGACGCATGGTCTGTTCGTAAGCAATTTAAACAAAGGCGTAAGCGTTTGACAATGTCGAAACGTTCCGTCGGAGTTTTCTTTAGAAACGATTGACATCTGTAAATTAAGTGATTGCCTTTGCAAGAAGGACAATGGTGCGAAAATGAATTATTTGAGTCACTGGAGCTACTTGGTGTATCCAGTGAGACTACGTTAGAAGAAACTCTTGGTTTAAATTGAAACGCTGAGGATTTCTTAGGTACTGATGTGTGAGATGTGTGGACAGTCGTCGAATAAGAAACAGGTGCGGTTGAAGAAAAGGTTTCCAACGCTGCACATTGTTGAGTTAAAAAATATCTCAAATCCTCGAAATTGGGTATTTGCTTCGGATCCGATTGGAGTTCGAAGCGTTTTCTAGTGAACGGATCGAGTTTTTCTAAAAGCAAATCGACTAGAATAAAGTTCCAATGTTCAGTGGGAAACTTTAAGTTAGTTAGAACAGCAAGGTTCTCTGAAAAACAATCAATAAGTGCCCTAAGTTTCTTAGGGTCTTCTGATTTTAAAGGTGGAAAGTCTTTCATTGCTTTCCAATGCAAAGTTGCCAATAAACGCGGGTTGCTAAATCGCTCACGCAAGGCGTTATAGGAAATAATAAAATTATCCCCCGAAATGGGTACAGATTTAACGATTCTTAAAGACTCCCCGCTACAACAATTAATAAGGTGATTTAATTTTTCGATATTGGACAGCGACGCGTTATTATAGACCAGACTGTCAAATAAATCGATAAAAGACGAAAACTCAGTTACCTCATTATTAAAACTTTGGAGCTTTAACGGTACCAATTTTGATACCGTGCTGCTTGGAGCATTTTCGATGATTTGTGGTGCTTTCATTTCTTGCATCGTTTCGAGATGCAGCAGTATGCAAAAATAAGCGGAATCTACTTCCTTCCGTAAGGCGTTGTAATTTAATGATTCTACATCGTCACATGAAGCTAAGACGTCAACTAAAGTTTCATTGAAATTTGTATAAAGGTCATGTACTCCCCTTGTTTGAATAAGGAACAACGTTTTTAAAGTTGGGTCACTTTGTATAGCTTTACTAAGCTCAAACATTTCTATAATACGTGTTTTCAGTAATTCTAGTTCTGCTACATGTGCCTTCTTCGGAGCCATAGTGATTGTTATTTTGAAAGGTCTACAATAAAAATGTTGTAAAACGGTACCGGTCAGATGTGCGATGAGAAATATTAAAAATATTATGGGTTGTTGTTCAAGCCACGAAAAATGTCAAATAGCATATAAACCACTAAATCACGTTTTATGACTATTATCCTGCAATGTGGTCTTAAAACGAGACGTCGAAAACAAGGGTTTGTCAAACAAAGCGTTTAGATAAGATTTACAGCTTACGGTTACGGTCGGCCTTTACATCAAAAGCTCACAGAAACATGTGGTTTTAACATATTTGCCGAAAGATGCAACTTTACAACCTTATTCCTCTGCAGATGTTCAATATTTTACCGCAAACCGACTGAAAAGGGTTGCATGTGATAGAAAACGTACAATAGCTTTTAAATACAAAGCAAATCCCTTTCCTTTTTTATTTAAGAAGTATAAAGCGACTATAATTTTCAGGTTGCTGTGTGCTTTATACCGCTAAAATAAATTTAAAACTGAAAACTAACACATTTTATATTAAGGATTTGTTTGTAATTAAAACGCCTGCTGGTTTCAATTACGGCGAAATCGCTTAATTTAATCTAAAGACAGTATAAATAATATTTACACATTTTAACCCGCTACATATGGAGCTTGAACACAAATTTAAAACTAAAATATTTACTAAAAAGCTCGCTGGAATGCAAAGTTTACGACATGCGTATACCATAGACTGGTGAATTCGGATCGACTTTAGGACCAATGATTGATTGGGGGGGGATTAAGGAGATGATATAAATGTTTGATATAAATATGCAAATTATGATGAAGGACCAATTGCTTTTGTAGCAATAACGATAATGGTGGAGCGGTTATGTAATAACTAAAAACAACTACAAACTAATTAAGGAAGGGTATAAATACCTTAAGTCCGGTGCCGCTGTGGGCAAATGAAACGTTCACGCACAAAGCTTTCGACGGAGCACCAGTAACACGCTCGACCGGGTGATAGTGTCGCTTTCAAAAGCTCTCACACGACCGTCTTCTGCAAGGGTTCAGATGCGACTTGCTTCTGTAAAGGCTCGAGTACGACTGTCACTTCACGCACTCACTGCCGGTATATAATGTTTCACTGACAACTGTAGGATGCACGCACTGACGGTATTTATTGTCACAAAATACCGAATTGTTCGATGATGACGTAACAACGGGAAACCACCACATTACCGCCCAAGTACACAGCGTACGTAAATTATAATAAAGTGATGGCATTCTGTGGGGTAAAAGTTTCCGGAGTTAAAATAGTCCCCCATTCGGATCTCCGGAAGGGGACTACTTCGCAGGATTCGATCGGAAAAATCTGAATAAAAGTCGGGAACATTTTGCGAGTCGGAGCGTGGAATGTTAGAAGCATGAAGCAAGTAGGTAAGCTAGAGAACCTAAAAATCGAAATGAATAGGTTAGCACTAGACATATAGGGATCAGCGAAGTTCGGTGGCCAGAGGCGAAGGTTTTTGGAATGGAGACTTCAGGGTAATTCATATAGGAGCAGAAGAAGGAAATTTGGGTGTGGAGATAGTTATGCGGAAAAAGATAGGATACTGTGTAGAAAATTACTTACAAAAGAACGAAAGAGTACTCATGGTTAGATTAGAATCTAAACCGGTAAACACAGTAATAATACAAGTATATATGCCCACCTGTAGCTACAGTGACCAAGAACATAGAAGCGATCTACAAAGATATCGAAGACATATTAAGATATATAAATAGACATAAAAATTTAATAATTACGAGAGACTTTAGTGCACTGGTAGGTGAGGGTAGGGAAGGAGCAGTAGTAGGTTTATTTGGTTTAGACAAGGGGAATAGGCTGGTAGAATTTTGCGACAAGAACAATTTAATCATCACCAACACATTATTTCAACATCATGCTAGAAGACGGTATACGTGGAAGATGCCAGGAGATATAGGAAGATATCAAATAGATTACATTCTTGTTAGACAACGGTTTAGAAATCAAGTTAAAGACTGTAGAAGCTACCTAGAAGCAGATACAGACACTGACCACAACATCGTAATTATGAAGGCCGCACTTAAATTTAAAGATCTGAAAAAGAGGAACGGAAAAAGGCACTTTGACTTAGAGAGACTAAATGATAAGGATATTCAAGAAAGATTCGAAAAAAAAGTCAAATGAATTGCTGAAAGTTATCGAGAAAATATCTGATTATAAGGAAGTAGAAATAGAATGGAATAACATTAAATCCAGCATAGAAATATTCTGGGGTATACAGAAAAAGAAAATAAGAAACCATGGATAACAAAGGATATCCTGAATTTAATAGAAGGAAGACGAAGATACAAAAATAGATCAGACGAAATAAGAAACCAGAGATACAAAGTAATAAAATGGGAAATCATTCGCAAATACAGGAAAGCTAAAGAACAATAGATTGGTGAAAAGTGCAAAGAGGTACAAAGATGGAAGTAAAAAAGACAAACTAATTAGAATGAATTTTAGGGACATAAAACCGTATAGCAAAAATATACGGGACGCGAGAGGAAACGTCATTATAGAAAATGTAGAGAAGTGGGTAGATGGCAAGAATATATAGGAAATTTATATGCAGGAGAGGAACTAACTGCATTAGAACAGGAATTAAACATTGAAACTGATGACTTGGGATATCCTATACTTAGAGATGAGTTAGAATTAGCTTTAAAGGATCTAAAAAATGGTAAGGCGCCGGGTACAGATAAGGTGCAAGCAGAAACTCTAAAAGCCGCTGGGCAAGCAGTAACAGAACGTCTCTTCCAACTTGTAAGCTTTATGTATAAGACAGGCAAGATACCCAAAGATGTAACATCATAGTAACTATACCAAAAAAGGAAGGCGCGGATAGATGTGAAAATTTTCGAACAATAAGTTTGACAGCACACGTATCAAAAATATTAACTAGAATTGTACAAAGACGAATGGAAAAACGAGCTGAAGAAATACTAGGAGAAGACCAATTTGGGTATAGGCGAAACAGGGGAACACGGGAGGCTTTTTTTAGCTCTGAGAGTGATAATGGAGAAAACAATAGAAAAAGGAGAAAGTGTATATATAGGGTTTGTAGATCTGGAAAAAGCATTCGACAATGTAAAATGGAAAAAAATGTTCGAAATACTCAAAAAATTGGAATTAGTTATAGGTATAGACGAATAGTACATAGCTTATACAAAGAGTAAACAGCAGTAATAGAATTAGAGCAGGAACGTAGAGAAGTAAACATTAGAAAAGGAGTGAGACAGGATTGTGCCCTATCCCCAATAATTTTTAACTTAAATATTGAAAAGGCAATGAATATTGTCAAATACAGAAAGACATTTGAAATTATTATGCAGGGACAAAAAATTGATATGCTTAGATTTGCTGATGATATAGCGATATTAGCATCTAGAAAGGAAGAGTTAGAAGCTGCTCTTAATGAAATGGAAACGGTTCTTACAGAGAGATACGGTATGAAAATTAACAAAACTAAAACTAAAGTACTAGTATGCAAAAGAGGGAAAATAAATCAAAAACAAGAATACAAATATGTAACACGAACTTAGAATAGGTTAAGAATTTCTGCTACCTAGGAAGCCAAATAACGTAAGATGGAAATAGCGCTAAAGATATAAAACAAAGATTAGCACAAGGTCGTGCTACATTTAACAAGAAAAGGCAACTACTGTGTGCAAAGACAACAAACATAAAAACAAGGAAAAGATTGCTTAAAACATATGTGTGGAGCACAGCACTGTACGGCTGTGAAGCCTGGACAGTAGGAGAAACAGACAAGAAAAAGGTAGAAGCCTTTGAAATGTGGTGCTACAGACATATGATGAAGATATGATGGACAGACAAAGTTAAGAACGAAGAAGTACTAAAAATGGTAGGGAAAGAAATATGCGGAAAACGGTAAAAAAATAGGAGAGAGGATGATAGGTCACATACTACGGCATGAGGGAATAGTGCGGAAAATATTAGAAGAAGAGATAGGAAAAAAGAGAAGTAGAGGTAGACCTAGGTTAGACTACTGCACACAGATAGTGAAAGATGTAGGCTGTAGGAGTTTCAGGAAATGTGTAGGCTAGCTCAGAATAGAAATCAAATAAGGTGCGCATCCAACCAGTCCCAAGATGAATAAATTAATGACGAAAACAGTAACCGTACTTAAACATGATGATTACTATAAGCAACTACAAGTATTGGTCGGGCAATATTCTCGAATAATGTTAATTGTGTGAAAGGATTTACTAGAAAACTATTAATTCGGCAAATGTCTAAGTGTTGGGGGATCTTGGCAGCCACAGGCTGCTTAACCCCCTTCACTGAATCTCGGTGAAACAGGGTATAAAATTAGAAAACAATAGTAGGGGAATCGAGCTGTATACAGGCTGTGTGAAAATTTCAGGGATCTCTAGGCTAGCTCAAAATATAAATAAGTGCAGGTACGTGTTCAACAAGTTTTGAGACGGAAAACCTAATGACGAAAAAATAAACGCAGATACATCTGATGATTATTATAAACAACTACAGGTGTTTGTTGTGAAATATCTGCAACTAATGTTGACTATGCGGAAAGATATATTGAAAAAACATTAAATTGGTAAATGTTCAAGTGCTGGGGGAACTTGGTAGCCACAGGCTGCTTATCCCCCTTCACAACCACTGAATGTCGGAGAAATAGGGTATATTATTGTAAAACAACAGAAGGAGACCGAACTGCATCTAAAAAGAAACACAGCACATTATGCCTATGAAATACGGGCAGTAGGAAAAGCAAACAGAAAAATGGTAGCAGCCTTTTGGAATGCTGTGCTTCAGATGTATGAGGATGATAGCAAGGACAGACAAAGTTAATAACAAATAGGTTATAGAAATGGTAGGGGAAAAAGGATATCTATGAAAAAAAATAGGAGACAGAAGGGCAGAATACATTCTAAGGCATTTTTGGAGAATAGTAAGGGATATATTACAAGCAGAGATAGGAAAAAGAGGTAGATGTTGACCTAGATCAGATAGTGATAGATGCAGACTGTGCAAATTTCAGGGAAATATGTAGGTTAGTTCAGAATAGGAAACAATGATGGTACGCGTCTAACCAGTTCCAAGGCTGAAGACCTACTGATGATGATGCATTATCATAGTCATATTTAACTCAGAATTATGTGTTGAAGCGAAATATGTAAAAATATACAGGGTGTTTTACTAAAGAAAATATTCCATCCATCCCTTATCGGGGAGAAGATTTAAAAAATTTGATGTGTGATTAACAAGTTTCCTCCAGGTTGTTATTTTGGTTTGTCAAAAATTTTTTTGTTATCTTTCTCCGTCTTCAAGATATTGGCTTATAATAGTTCAAAATAAAACTTAATATAAAGATCATCCAAATTGTTCGAACTATAGTGAGGTTGCTAAGTCATGGCGTCTAAATGGCGACTATACCATTAGCTATCAACTACATCTTATATCGTACAACGTCGGTACAAATGTGTATAATTAGTTCTTTACGTAATTAAATTGAACAGTGTTTGAAGTATAAATGCGTTTTTTATAATGTAATAGTTTTACATTAACACCTTATCGACACTTTATAACGGATATATCAAGTTTTTATTAAATAATATGTATTAACCTAAATTCGTGAACAACAATTATTCAAAACTATAATTAACGGACAATCGCAATTGCCTTCACTTACAAATTGTAAGTAGATGGAAAAGCCTGCGGTACGTAGATATTTAGTGTCATGGCCAATTTCAATATGTATAATGCTTTGCCAATGGAGTCATTATTGCACGTGATTTATTTGTTCAAGCAAAAATTTATACCATAGCTATTGACGGTGCTCTATAAATTATTAACGTTCAGTAATCTATTTACAGAACAAAATATTGGGATGACAGTACATATTTAAAGTTGCAAGTTTCAAAAGTTAATGATTATTTCCTTGTCAGTTTTCAAGTCGGAAGCTATTTCTCTGATTTTTAAAATTAAAATAGAAAACAGGTCTGTTATATTACTATTGACGTTAGTTAAACATTTATTTTGTGTATGTTTTGGAAAATCATAACAATAAATATAAACATGGAAGAAACCATGATAAAGATAGACACCAACTTTACTATATTTTGGCAAAGCAAAGGTTCAGGAATTCAATAAAAGACTAAAGCATCTTCAAGAGTAATTGTAGACAGTACTCTTGATTCGCTTGGCACCACTGATACGGTCCACGTTTCACAATATTGCGCAATTGTATATTATGGCATAATTACGCGGCAAATTGTATCAAATACCAAGCACGTTTACAATGATACAATTCTTAATTTATAATTTAAATAAAACAATGTACTCACTTAAAACGCGCCTTGCACTTAAATCTCAGGGCCATCTCCTTGTGGGTCCATCACGCCATTGTTGAGTCCAAATTCAACATCTATCCTCTTTTCCCTTCATAGCGGAACGATAGGAGAAACCAGGTAGGGAACGATATAAAGTAGAGATAGGGAAACCTACATCCTAAAAAGAGAAAAGACAGATACCACGACACTGGCTTGACGACTTGTGGCTAATAATGTCGTGTCACTCCGCGCACTTGCACCATTCCTCCGCGCCGGTGCATTCTTTTGCGCAAACGCAACTGTCCGGGATGGCGAAAATTAACAAGTTTATTTTAAAATGTTGGTGGGAATTTACTCGCATATTTAACAATGTACATTTCCAAATTTGGAATGTAACAATCACGACAACGCCATAAAAGAAAAAAAATCTTAAAAAAAGTAAAAGACTGTTAGCACGATGAAAACTTAAAATCTAAAGCCTGACTAACTTACATATACCCTAACTTACATTCTAGAAAATGTTTATTTTAGGCGCCACTTGGTTTTTTCAACCGATAACGCGTCTTACGAGTAACCAGGAAACGGAATGTGTAGCCCCATTGTTTTTGAACCACATTTATAAATGCACACACGAGTCTTTGATGTGGCGCAGTTATAATCGACAGCACATATTTGTCGGAGAGCACGAAACACTACTATAACTAAAACAAATGCGACAAGTCGCCTAACATATATACAATAACTAAAGTTAAAATTATAGTTTTTAAGTGCACACGCACATAAGCATTGCATTTAAACGGTTTAATCTTTGGCAAAAAATGCCCAATTTTTAAAATGCCCAAAAGAGCAAGTTACTATACACTTTAGCAAATATTTATGTATTGGTACTCTGGCTTAATAAACAATACACATCAAAACTTGTTCATGACATGGTTGTGAATCAACAAATTTACCAACAGTACCATCTTACTAATTTCTTACGTCACTAACCTAACAAATTACATTGCTACCATCAGGTTAGCTTCTTCACTCAATACTAAAAAAATAATTCCTACGTCTGATCATAAATATCAAACGTTAGAAAGACAAAATATAATAAGACAAAGTCTCAAGGTATTATCAAAGATAATAGGTAAGATAAAGATATTAAGATAAAGCTAGATAACAATAGATGGATCCGAAACGTCCCAGCACACTAAGGGACGCTACAACTATATACATTAAAGATATAGCGTAGAATTCCCCAGCTCACCAAGTCGTTTTGTCATCCATCACAAAGATACAAGATAGAGTGGCTCCTTGAAGCCGTTATACGGGTAAATACTCATACCCTCTAGAAGAGTGCGACCTGTGAGGCAGGCCCGTTAGTTGTAACGGTATGAGGGACCGAAAAAGGCATGTGGGTGCATTCCAGCACCTAGCATTGAGCGATATCGATAAGATATCCACACGTTTATATGTTTAGCCCGGAGCGAGGGAAAAATCACTCTTATGTGGTAGACGGGTGTTCCGGGACAAGAACAGGTCTACCGAATGAAAAATAAGGCGGAAACGGAGACAGCTGGATAAGAAAAAGTAGAGTTTTGGACAAGCGTCCTAGAGAAGGTAGAGAGTTGTCCCTTTTAAATACAAATCGGTCTGAAGGACCACCTGCTATGTTAATCAGACAAGTTAAGGCACATAATAAGTTAAAAAATTACTAGACTCCTGATGAGAACTAGTACACTCATTTTCCTAACAAGTGCATCCACTGCGATAAAAAATCAGACAAAAGTTGAAACAACAACTTAAAAGTATCACTACAGATACCTTTACAGAAAAACCAACTGTTCCAAGGTAATTTTTAGAAACGGTAATGCCATAAATACACAAGAATGCCTAATTATAAACAGTTAAGTACAACCATACTGTCCCAATATGCTAAGAACAACCGGGAATTTGATGAGATATCAATAAAAGCAATAGCACCTCACCACGAAGTTCAATAAAAAACAACAAAAAAATGTTTATATGTTCTGATGATTTAACAGAAGAAAAAAACAAGTAATGATAAAGAATAAGGTGGGCGACTGTAATAATTCAGAAGAAAAACGTATGGAATAGAAACTCCTAGTTTTTGCAACTGCAAATATGAACGATTTCTTACAAAGGCATATGCCGCGTCTCCTATGTGAGCCCAAAGAAAAAAGCATCCACTCAACATCAGCTAAAACCAATCATAGAAATTCAATGAGTTATTGCAACCAAAGTTACGACAATCACCACGAAATTAAACAACGTAAGATAAATGCTGAAAACAAAATAATATGGTGGAGAAAAGGTGCCAGGATTAATTAAATGAACTGACAGAGTTATATTAGAGAACCTAGATAATAAACAGATATGTGACTAGCAATAAATTCAAGGGAAAGTGTAATAAGAATTTCATTAACGATGCTTGAACAATGTCAATACATTCTTATTACATTAAAAACAAGTATTAACAACCCATTGGAAAATAACAATAAGCGTTAATACAGTTTATTCGGTATAATAATCATTAATAGCACAAATTTGCATACAGTTAAGATACATAGATTGGCAAAAAATTCCGCAATGAGAAAATGTTAATTTTAGTCTAATTCAAAGTCTATGTTCACTGTTGCACCGACTTTACCCCAGGCTAATAGTTACATTAACCACCACTAGATGGATAAATGAGATCGGTCACCATCCATATGATAACAAATATTCAGAAGAAACTTGGCTTTATACCATTGTCTTCAGTTAACAATCGTGTTATAACCTGCAAATTTAATTTTGATGCAGTTTTCATAGTGGTTGATATATCGATTATAAAGTGCCTAAAGCGTTTTTATGTAAGTAGAAACTTTTGATCTCAATGCATGTTCAAGGTTATTTTGTAAATTTTTTTTGTTTATAAAGATATCAGGATGAAATTTATTGTATGGGACAAGGTTATTCAATCGGAACCGGCATTTATTAAAGGGGGATTTTTCGATTAATTTTTTCGAAATTATGCTTGCTTTTCGAAATAATCGCGTTTTAAGACCTTATGGTTAAAAAATGTTTATTTGATGATAATTTGAAAACGACTAGAGATAGTTAAATTTTGCAAAGGCAATTATTTGCGTATCTGAGCATAAGGAATCCGTCGGCGTAATTGTCTTATTGGTATGTGGTGCCTTTTGGTTTTTTAATAAAAACACGGAAACGGTTAAAGATATCAACATTTTGTAAAGACATCGACTTGCATATTTGTTTATGCTACATAGCTCGGTGTAATTGTTATTTTGATACGTAATGCCCTTACGGATTTCGCTCTATATCTTGAAAACGGCTAAAGATAGCCAAATTTTGTAAAGACAATTATTTTTATATTTGAATAAACCGCATTGATTGGAGCAATTGTCATATTAGTATGTAGTGCCATTTTGGGTTTTTCTGATGATGATTTGAAAACTGTGCAAAATATAAAAAATTTGTAATTGTGATTATATCATTATTTTAGTAATACACATCGATTGATGTAATTACTATATTTATATCTAGCGCCGTTTTGGGTTTTGATTTAGAATTTGAAAATGGGTTATTTTTATATTTTGTATAGACAATTATTACTATATTTAAGTATGCTTTATCGGTTTGTATAGCCATCGCATTCTTGATTAGTAACATTTGACCGAGATAGTGTTGTAATTTCTGAAATACACAGCAATATTTTGTTTAGTAAAGAATATGATTTTGCCTTGGTTAACTATGTTGTTATAATTGCGTAATATGTTGTGATAATTGAGTGTGTGGTTGCCTTTGCATGTGCCTCTGACCAAAGCTAGATCCATGGTGCTTGCGGCATAGTTCCAACTCAACATCTAAAGTCTAGCGACTGGGCTATGAGGTAAACGTTAATGCACTGTGCTACCTTGCATTCAAATATCATCACAATAAGTAAACAATACATAGTATTTCGCAGTCTCCATGACTGCCCTGGCTCTAACGTGGTTGCCGCGATGGGGTGGCCGTCATGATGGCCGTGGCGGTCTTAAAACACATTAAACAAGTTCGGTTAAATTGTTGCAATTTGTTTTTGGTATACCCGTCACGGTGCGCTTGTTTTTTAATTAATCACAATTTAGTCTGTTTAATGACTTGCATGTATTAGATGACTTCAGTTCGCTATTTGGGCGGGGGTATACTATAAATATTTGTATGTGCGCTAATTCAATCATTCTGTTTGTAGACTCTGCGGTCAGACAGGTCCAACCCCACCTGCTGGGAGTCAGAGCTATGTCAATTCACATCGATTTTGTCCTCGTCATCACTTTAATTGTAGTGTTTCTCGGTTCGACCAGATATAGTACCACTGTAATGATAAAATTCATTTAAGTTTCAGAGACAATTTATTTAAAATTTGTTGTTGCGTATAGCTTGGTGATATTGCAACAATGTTAAACTAGTCCTTTATTTGCATAATCAGATCTAAGTCTGGTTGTGGGTGCTTTAATGACAAAGTTCCATGAATTTATCTCCATCAGAATAGAGTAAAATTGTCCTGGTCTTGTAGTCATATGACCATGTGGTCATATGGTCATATGGTCATGTGGTCATATGGTCATGCGGTCTCCGTTTACGGAAATTGTTAATAGATTTATTCACAATTAAATATTTTGCGTATATTTTTAATAAAATTGTATAAAAGCGATGAATTAATTTGATTCAATTACTTTATTTTTATCAGTCGAATGGTGTACATCTCCCACTCTGTAAATATGTTCTAGTTATTTTAGAGTGAAATTGCCTCCATAGGGTGAAATTGCCCCATAGGCCCCATAGGGTGAAATTGTTCCATAGGCCCCATAGGGTGAAATTTGATTATTCTCTGATCTTATTTGGTAAACATTCTACAAGTTACTGTAGAAGTGACGACTGATCCAAATTTCGAGTTTATAATTATGTTATCTCTGAACCCTTCCCCCACTCCCGCTCATCTGTGGGTATATAAACCGCTGCCTGTCGATAGATTTTTAGTTGTTTTTTATTGAGCAAATCTATCTTTAAAACGTATTCAATCGTGTCTAGAAGTTTGTATAATCATACCTATTAATATTCCAGTTGTTGTTAAAGGTGCGTAGCTTTAAATAATTAATATTTTAAAAATTTTTGGAATAAGTTTTAATCAATAAAAATATGGGGTGGGGAAAATAGTATAAATACGGAAGCGTGTGCTAACATCAGTCATTCTGTTACAGAAAGTTTAATGAGCAACATGCCTCTCTTTGGTGATTTAGTGCAGTATATAGCTGTTCTGCTTAGATTAGTGCAGACTTCGCATAATGATGTCATAATTATGAATGGTCTTCGTGAATGCCGAATGGGGATTCGTCGTATAAACACTGCGATTGGAAATGCAAAATCCGTTGGTGAGAAGCAGAAGCTATTGGCTTCGTTGGCGAGCATTAAGTCTATGCCCTTGCAATTCAAAGTAGCCCAGAAAAAAGGGGCAGGACTTAAAACTAAAAAAACTGCTAAAAGTAGAGTACATTGGGAAGATACCATCTCAGCCTTTAAAGGACGTATTAGGACTGGATTAATAAGCAATCTAAAGCATAAGGATATTGGAAAATTTCTAATAGACTGTAAAAGTCTTTTCAAAAGAAGAATCCAGAATGCTTTAAAAATGGATGAAACTATAAAAGTTAACACAGCATTCTGTGGGGAGTTTGAAATTGCAACTGGTGCCAAGCTTATGCAAGAATATAAATATTTCACTACAACTAATGCCGCCATCTTCAGAGACACTGATCTAGACAAATGGTTTATGGACAAAGTTATGGAACCATTAGTGACACAGTTGGAGGAATTCCAAGAACGAGACAGCGGGTGGTGTTTGCAAAATATAATTAATTTGGGGATTAATATCAACAAATATAATCCCCTGCGAGGATCTTCGTATATTGAGCTGCCGCTTGAGATCAAACAAAAACAGGCATGTATCAATGTGAAGAATAACGACCAAGCTTGCTTTGCATGGAGCATAATGGCTGCGTTACACCCGATCGAACGACACCCTCAAAGAGTGTCCAAATATCTTCACTACTCTGAAAAATTGAATTTAAAAGGAATCCAGTTTCCGATGACTCTTAATCAGATCAAGAACTTTGAGTCGCAAAATGATATATCAATTAACGTCTACACCTTAAAATTGAAGAAACACAAGTTCACTACCGTTCCTATATTGGTATCGGAGAATAAGAAAAATAGACATGTGAATCTCCTGATGATTCATAACCAATATTATGATGAAGATATGGAATGCTTTATACATATCGATGGATCTGAAACATTCAACACCCATTATGTATGGATAAAAGACTTGAGTCGGCTGGTGTCATCACAACTTAATTCTGATCATGCCAAGAAACACTTTTGTGATCGCTGTCTACACTACTTTAATACTGAAGAAAAATTGTGTAAACAAGATCCTTCGTTTCAAGAATTTCAAAAACAAAGTTAAAGTGCCATTTATTATGCAGATCTGGAATGTATATTGAAGTCTACCGGAATGGCAAAGAAGTACCAAGAACATGTGCCATATAGTGTTGGATATTATGTGAAATGTGACTATGATGACTCATTATCATTTTATCGGTCATATCAGGGTGAAGATTGTGTGAAGTGGTTTACTATGGAGCTACGTCAGTTTGCAGAAGACGTTGAGACGGTATTTTTATGTCCATATGATATGTCTCCGTTGACACGAGGCTGCATTTACGACTGCAACACATTGTTATATTTGTGAGAAGCCGTTCAGTCCAGAAGACAAAAAAGTTCGTGATCATAATCATTTAGTGCCGACTAATAATTACAGAGGACCAGCGCATGAGAGTTGTAATATCAAGTATCAAGATTCTCGTACAATTCCGATAGTTTTCCACAACTTGAGTGGTTATGACAGCCATTTCATAATTAAAAGTATTGCTGTAGATTTGGATGGCCGTGTGGAAGTGTTACCAGTAACAAAGGAAAAATATATCTCCTTCACAAAATATATTCCTGAGAACCTGATCAGCTACAGATTCATCGATAGCTTCCGCTTTATGAGCTCATCCTTAGAAACATTGGCTTCATATCTAAACGAATATCCGTTATTAAAAAATGAATTTTCTAGATTGACAAATGAGAAGTTTGAATTATTAACTAAAAAAGGTTTATTACCCATATGATTTTATCGATTCGTTTGAAAAGTTGGGTTACACTTCACTACCTAGTCAACAAGAGTTTTACAATAAGCTAGAAGGTGGAGAAATTACGAAGAAACAGTATGCGCACGCACAAAAAGTGTGGGTAACATTTAATATTCAAAACCTGGGGCAGTATTCTGACTTATACCTTAAGACCGATGTGATGCTATTGGCTGAAGTTTTTGAACAATTTCGTGCGAGTTGTCATTTAACTTATGGACTAGACCCCGCCCACTATTATACCCTTCCAGGGTTCACTTGGGATTCGATGTTAAAGCATACTCATCAAGAACTTGAGTTGTTGACAGATATCGATCAGCTATTGTTTATAGAAAAGGGGATACGTGGAGGACTTAGTCAAGTGTGTTCGGAACGGCGTGCATCGGCAAACAATAAATATTTACCAACGTATGATCCTTCCAACCCCGATGTGTATCTTATGTACTATGACGTTAATAATCAATATGGTTGGGCGATGAGCCAGCCCTTACCCTACGGAGGATTTGAATGGGTGGACACCAACATCGACGTGACATCAGTTCCTGATAATGCGAATGATGGCTATATCTTGGAGGTGGATTTGGAGTATCCGGAATCCATACATGACTTGCATAAGGACATCCCATTCTGTCCTGAACATATTGATCCGAAGACTGGAAAACCGCCTGTATCAAAAACTCAAACTACCAAATTAATGGCTACACTAAATGTTAAAAGAAGTTATGTGATCCACTACAGGAATCTGAAACAGGCTTTAGAAAATGGACTTAAACTAAAAGCTATTCACAGGGTGCTGAAATTTAAACAAAACTGCTGGCTAAAATCTTACATTGACTTAAATACTGAACTTCGGAAACAAGCAAGGAACGAATTTGAGAAGAACTTGTTCAAGCTAATGAACAATGCTGTTTTTGGGAAAACGATGGAGAACAAGCGAAAACATTGTAATGTGAAACTTGTGCAAAACTGGGAAGGTAGATATGGAACCGAAGCCAGGATATCCAGCCCGTTATTCAAAAATGTTATAATCTTCGATGAAAACCTTGTGGCTGTTGAGCTTCTTAAATCGGAAGTATTTTTCAATAAGCCTATATACGTTGGAATGTGCATCCTTGATATGGCCAAGTTGACAATCTATGATTTCCACTATGGATATATGAACGCCGCCTTTGGAGATGGGTGCCGAGTTCTTTACACAGATACAGATAGTCTAATTTATAAAATAGTAAATCTGGATCCTTATGAGACTATGAAGCGGGACTGTTTGCAACGTTTCGATACGTCCGACTATCCTTCAAACAACATTTATGGAATTCCGCTATTTAACAAAAAAGTATTGGGTATGATGAAAGATGAAGATAATGGACGTCTTATGACAGATTTTATTGGGTTACGATCAAAGATGTATGCAACAAGAATTTTTAAGACAGCTGAGGAAGAAGAAACTGAACTCTTACGAGAAGAGGAAGAATCACCTGACATCCGAGACTTTGGTACTACAAAGAAAATTAAAGGGATTAAAAGATCAGTGATAAAGAATAGAATCACTTTTGAGGATTATGTTGATTGTATCGAAGATTACAAGGAAGTATTTGTAACGCAGAATCTAATTCAATCATCCAAGCACCAAGTCCACACTATCGCTTAGGAGAAGATTGCCCTAAGCCCGCACGATGATAAACGCCACTTGCTTCCTGGTTCATATGCAACACTACCTGTTGGACATTATTCAATTATGGAGCAAGAGGAAATATAATACTTATTGCAAATGTAGAATATTGATTGTAAATATATTATCCTCAATAAAATTTTATATAGTTTAGTGTTATCCTATTCTTAAAAACTGAATGTAATAGACGTCGTGGGTGTTGGTTGAAAAGTAACCTGAATTGACCCTTAATTCCTCCTTATGGGGATTTCAATGTATGGTACAAAAATGACCAGAACGGACATTAGATTCTCTTATGGGATTTAACATGGGGAAAACCGGTTTTTTGGGCTCGTACGAAGGTACCTTACCTACTCGCAAAATTTCGTTTCAACGGCGCAAAATGGCGCCTAATTACCGCTTAAATTTGCTAGAAAATTTTTTTCAAAATTCAAAAATGATGCTGCCAATTTCACGCTTTTAGGTAGTTCAGAAAAATAGTTTATTTCGAATAACTTGTTACACAGGAGGGCGCAAAATTTCGTTTCAACGGCGCAAAATGGCGCCTAATTGGCGCTAAATTATGGAATAAAGATTTTCTGAAAATTGAAAAAAAGTACGGCTTCGTGAACTTGGCCGGAAAAATCTTATTTTATTAATAACTTGTTTGCCAAGACGGCGCAAAATTTAGTTTTAGCGGCGCATAATGGCGCCTAACTGGCGCCTAATTATGACATAAATATTTTTGAAAAATTCAAAAATGTTGCGGCCAACTTCACGCACCTGTTGAAGGAACATGTTTTCAACAGAAGCAAATTTCTTGCCATCTGAGTTTATTCTAGTTCATTAATTAATATAATGCTTCATATACAAGCTGTAAGTGTTCAAACCTTATTCACACATTATACAACGATAACACGTATAAAAAAAGTTAAGAACAATCTGCTAATTAGATTGATTGTTTAATCACAACTAGCTTTATAATTCGACCACAAACATTGACCGTGTCTATGATAACACAAACAATAATCACTTGTCCACAGTGGAATTTTAAATGTTAAGATAAAGTACTTCAAGTAAAGGGACCGGTATATAAAAATCTTGTTTAATCAATTAACATTTTGATATAATCTTAATTAGTCACATTACCAGCAGCTGCTATTAATTATATGGTTGTTACAAGTTGCCCTTGTGATGGATGAGGTGTAAATTTGCCAAATCAGAAAGCTTCCTCAACAATTTCGTAACGGCGACGGTCAACTTCTCATGACCCCAGACCTTCACGCAAGTTTGTTTCGCATAAAACTATAAATAGAAGGTGGTACTCATCACGTAATTTTTTATGTTAAAGATGTACTCTAGCCAGATTTTGTAATTTTATATTACTGTGCGTGTCCTGCTTAAACATTACGATACAAACCGTTATCGAGAATTATTTTCTCATCGAAACGTATTTATGTAAATTTAATGCGTAAATACTATTTTATGGACTAATAAAGCTGCACGATACAGTATTGCCCGAAATAAACAGTACTGAAATTGTAATTGTTTTGTATATTTAAAAAATACATATTATTGACACTTTATTATATGTTCTAAATGTGCACCTCCTCGTTCGAGACAGACTTCATAACGATGTTCTAAGTTTCTGGTCATGTTATTGAATAAGGGTTGTCTCAGGGCTGCAAAGAAGACTCTAACGGCATCCTTTAATTCATCGATGGTTTGTGGTGCCCGTTTGAAAACGGCATTTTTAGCCATGCCCCAAATGTATGCGTCTGGAGGTGTGAGGTCTGGAGAATGTGAAGGATAAGGGAAGTCAGTAAATCGTGATATGAATTTGCTTGGAAAATGTTCTTGAAGAAATTGACGAATTGCGGCAGCAGTATGGCAAGTTGCCCCGTCCTGCTGAAAAAATTGGTTTCGAAATGCCAAGTTACGTGCACGACAGAATTGACGTAGATCAGGGATAAATCGTGTTAAAATTTGTCTGTACCTCTGTTGATTAAGTGTGACTTGCCTACCATTCTCTTCGATAAAGTACGGACCAATGATTCCGTGTCCGGAAACAGCACACCAGACACTCACTTTTTCACTATGTAAAGGAACCTCTTGAACCTCATCGGGTCTGGCAAAGCCCAGAAATCGATTTGTGCGACGATTCACATAGCCTGACAAGTGAAAATGTGCTTCGTCTGAAAACCAAACATTTTTCAAAAATTCAGGTTTTTCATACTGTAACGCGAGAATTCTGGCGCAATATTCCACTCTACTGCGATAATCCCGAGGATGTAGTTGTTGATGTACCTGAATCACATACGAAAATGTACCCAGCTCCTTCAGGATTCTTTGAAAGGAAGTTCTTTTTAAATCAAGTTGTAACGCTGTCCTTGCCTGGCTGACTTTCGAATTTTCTAAGATTTGCTCAAAAACACGTTCATGGTTATTGTTGTTGTTAACTGTCCTGGAACGCCCCGAGTTTCCTTTTCGTTGGCACAATACACTACCTGTATTTCTAAACTTTTCAATAACCTTCAAAATTACAGCATTTCTTGGAGAACGTTTAATAAACCTTTGTGTGAATTGATCAGACACGTATAGCAAACTTGCACCATTATGTCGGCCGATTCCGTATGAACGAAAATAATGCTCTACCAGAAACACTTTCTCCTCTGTACTTAACACCATTTTTAACAATTAGGCCCTACTAATTACTTGTTTGAGGTTTACTTGACAGGTCTATACTAGCTAACTTGAGTGTGACAGCGCACGCATAAAAACACCGCCAACTTAGTTTCAGTACTGTTTATTTCGGGCAATACTGTACTTTTTATTGGATTAGTAGTAACGCAACAACCATAAACTACTATCATCTTCAGGTGACAACAATAATGTTCTTGGTGGATACCGAAATAATTTTATTGTTGGAGTTCTCCGTTTCTAATTTTAGCAGGATCATGTTCGTAAGTTGCCTGCCTCGAATGTTAGGTATATCGGCATATCTTTACTTTATCGGCCACTCTTAGAATTCAATTTTCTTTGGCTAAAATGTTGTTCCAGCTCCCACTAGTAAGGATCAATTGGTTTTAGACCGCGTTCGTGTCTGGATTCTGTCCGGCGGGCCGGCAAACTCGTCAAATAGACTATGCTTCAGTTACCGCTCACACAACATTACGCTGTTTACTGATGCCCAGGTATGGTCATTGCAATATCCCCGGTTTGCTATAAGCAAGCGCGACGCTGCTGGTTAAGCAATTTACGACGGGACGTCTCCAGTACACCAAGCGACAAAACCATTTGTTCTGGGACTGCATAGCAAAAGTTTTCTGATTAAAAATTTTGGCTCTAATCATCGTACCGACAAGTAACATCCTGAATGTGGACTCCGAACTGAATTTCAAATGTGAGTTTTGAATTTCATTGAAGTTTCTTGGGCTGATGTAAGCTTCATTATTCATATCTTTGCTAGGTACTTATTAGTGCCAGTGTTTATGTAATATTGTCATTTTCCTAGTTTATAAACAGATTGAATTGTAGTTCTCGAGTTGTCCATCTCGTGACTGCCGTTGTCAGGAAGCAGCTCAGGTACCGCAGAGAGGGTCGACTTTGTAACTGTGAGGTGACTTTGATCAAATGCACATCCCTACTTTATTCGTGTCTGTGTGGGGAGTAGTACGACTCCAGTGGTATTGTTTGTGATGGGGTCGCTAACCTTCAATTCTATTTATATAACCAGTCTCATTTTGTAACTTCAAGTGTGTGCATCTCGTCGCTTAGTAATAACGAAATTGTAGCATACTTTACGATTTACTGCGCAACTGACTAAATGTGAGTATTATAGTGCTGTACATTCCACATATAGTTTTAATGTGTATGTTTTGTTTTAATGTCATTAGCAAAGCATCGGAATACTACGATATCTTTGAAATTTAAGTTACACTAGTTTCACAATTTGTAAATTAGTAACCTGGGGCGAGTTTGATCACTGTTCACTTAATTTATTTTCTTGTTCTAGGCCCAATATGGTTCGAGTGTAAAAGAAAAAGCTTGGAACAAGGTCTTATAAAAACTATTCTGATGAAGTGTTAGAAGAAGCACTTGCTAAAATCGCTAATAACGACTTAACAATTAGGGCAGCATCTTGTCAGTACAAAATCGCTTTTGGAACTTTGTATAATAGATTTAAGGGTAAACACGTTCGTAAACCTGGAGGACAACCAGTATTTTCGCCACCTGAGGAAAATGCATTAATACAAGTAATTGTAAGATGTGGCGACTGGGGATTTCCCTTAGATGTTCTTCATGTTCGTATGTTCATTAAACATTATTTAGATAAACGTGGTAGAACTGTAGCAAGATTCAAGGTCAATTTACCTGGCGGGGATTTTGTTTATTCTTTGTTAAAGCGAAATAAGACTATTGCGACGCAGCGACTTGTAGCAAATATAAAACGTACGAGGGCGTGTTTGAACCGAGAAACCATCGAGAAGTATTTTGAAAATCTAAAAGCAACACTTACTACAGATATTCCTGCGGAAAACATTTACAACTACGACGAATTGAATTTGTCAGACGATCCCGGAAAATCAAAAGGCATTTTTAGAAGGGGTAGAAAATACCCGGAACGCGTGGTGAATCATTCTAAATCAGCAATCTCAATTATAATCTGCGGATCAGCAAGTGGTGTGCTTTTGTCCCCTTACGATATTTATAAAAGTGACTGCATGCGGAACACATGGTGTCAAAAATGTCCAAAAAGGGCGCCTTGTTGCACCCAATCTTGTTGTTCACAAGGAACACGGTTTGCCAGGACAAAACATGGTTGGATAGACTCCAGCACGTTTGAACACTGGTTTACACTCACGTTTTTACCTCATGCGAAAAAACTTCCTGGCAGAAAAGTTTTCATAGGAGATAATTATCATCACATTTAAATGAGTCTGTCATAACAGCTTGTGATGATAATAATATATCTTTTACGTGTCTGCCTCCAAATGCCACCCACATTTGTCAGCCATAAGACGTAGCTTTTAGATTGGAAACTTATGCATCCAAGTAGCGGCCGTTTGCCTAAAGAAACTTTTCCGAAGCTGGTGAAAGAGACTTTACTTGATATGTATGGTACCGATAATAAAATTTCAAAAAATTTAATAAGCGGTTTTGTTGCTACTGGAATATTTCCAACAGTGCCCGAGAAAGTCTTGCGCAAGTTGCCAGAATCTCCCGAAAAGGATGTAAACCGAACGGCAATGATTCTCTTACACATTTCCTCCAATCTCAAAGGGCTGAACAACCTACTACTTTGCGGAAAAAACGAACAAAAATTCAAGTTGAGCCTGGACGAAATATAACGGTAGCAGCATCCGATGATGAGGAGCATCCACAGAAGGGCGATGAAAGTCTTGAAGAATCGACAGACTCTGAACTATTCGACAGTGAATCATGAAAATCCTGCTTCGCCAGAAACCAGTTTAGATAAGTCTCACGAATCATAAAAATCTGAAAAACAATTCACTTCACTAGAAACCGGTTTACATAAATCTTTGAAAACTGGTCAGTTCGTGCTGGCCAAGTTTTCTTCCGGAAGACGTCAAAAGCAGATCTATAGAAATGTTTGTTTAATTCAATATCTTGTTGATAAAGACGAACTAATAGTTTTAGGTTTAAAATCTGTAGGCTCTAAGAAAAAGTTTAGTGTGGTAAAAGATGACATCTCTTCTATTACCAGAGATGACATTTTGGAGTTCTTACCGTTTCCAACAATTCTAACTGATAATGACAGCATTGTTTACACTTTTACAAATAACATTAATATAAAGGAAGCTTAATATGTAAAATATTAAGGTACATTTTGTTGCAAATCATTATCTGTCTATAGTCCAAATTCTTGCCTTTGTACGTTTATGGATGAAGAATGTTGAAATTGGAACCATTCAAGAAGAATGTGAAATTGGCTGCAGCAGACTGGAACAGTTACTGGTTATTGAGGAATGTTGTCATCAAGGCACACAGATTGGTAAGTTTTCATTTTTAAGACGTTTTGGTCGTAGTTGCCTTAGATAGTGATAATGAATCATTAGTGTAAAGTATTTTAATAATTACAATTGATTATGCAAAACTGTTTTAGGTGGTTCTGGAAAAACCGTCGAAATTGATGAGAGTAAATTTGGACGTCGGAAATATCAAGGTCACCGTGTCGAAGGTCAGTGGGTGTTTGGAGGAGTAAAGCGAGAGTCCGACGAGCTTTTCCTGATGCCAATGGAGCGCCGAGATCGGAAGACTTTCATCCGGTTGATTGAACAGTGGTTCCGTCCAGGTACCACCATTATAAGCGACTGTTGGGGCTCCTATGATGTCCTAGGCCAAATGGATTTCGAACATCTAACAGTTAATCATTCGTTACACTTCAAAGATCCGGAAACTGGGGCCCACACAAATACTATTGAAAGATTAGGGAGACATGCCAAGCATAGGGTTCCTCATTACCGAAGAGTGAAATGTTTTTTCTTGGTTATTTGGCTCGATTCATGTTCATCACCAAGTGTAAACGCCAAAAGTTGGACCCAACTGCGTAATTCATGAAGTCTGCGGGTATACTGTATAATGTAAATAATCCGCAGATAGAAGAGGAAGAAGTTTTTGATTCAGAAATGGACGGCGATTTAAATGATATGCATGTCTAGTTTGTTTAAACAGCAAAACATTTTCGGTATAATGTATTTGATGATAAACGAAGCAGGTATAAACTGAAACTGAGTTTAAATAATGTATTGAAACATGATCCAATTATATATTGTATATGTAACTTGTGAGTAAATAAAAATGAATTTTCTCGTTCTTCATTCAAAATTGTACTTGCTGTTGACGTACAGTGTCATTTACGAATAAAAATGCGTATATGAAATTTGGCGAGTTTTGCGGCCGCCGGGCGGGAAGCATTTTTTCGTTGTTTGGTGCCATCGTAATGTTTATTTCTGGTCAACGGTACATGCCATTACGTTGTTTTGGCGTTAAGCGCAGTATAAAGCAATTGGTGGTTCTGTGGCCGCCAGGTGGAATGGAGATGAGAGCGTGGTCTGAAATCAAATTGTCTTGGCTAATCACTTCGAAAACAGTGTTTTTGATAAAAAAAACCCGCCATTTTGGGGGTGGCAGGTAAAGTAAATTAGTTCCGGTATATCAACTAACTAACTCAATTTTGATTTTTATCTTGAATATAACTAAAGAAAACCCATCTTTCACTCTATCTAGTATATTTTCTTGGCTACAGTTTACAATATCTTCTTTTTAATTAAGTATAATAAAAACGAAAATATCAAAAGAGAATGTGGTACAAACATATCAATGAACGGAGTCAGTTGTATCAGAGTTTGGGGCACATACTAAGAGGTTAGTAACTTGCAATTAAAAAATATGTTCATCATTCACGAATTAAAACATGGTAAAACTGTAAAATGATTAATTTTATTATTAAAAATCAATGTCATGCTGTTACATATTTAAAATTAGGCACGATATATATATATATATATATAACCTAAATTGTAACATTTATAACGTGCAGATGGCCAAAGCTAACAAAAGGTCTGCTCACAGTTTTATCCACACTTTTGTACGAACATATGGGGG
The DNA here is from genome assembly GCA_036346225.1 of Platerodrilus igneus. Taxonomy (NCBI): domain Eukaryota; kingdom Metazoa; phylum Arthropoda; class Insecta; order Coleoptera; family Lycidae; genus Platerodrilus; species Platerodrilus igneus. The sequence continues at coordinate 3,506,573 of JARFIW010001447.1, read as the reverse complement.
AGATTGCTGGTTATCCAATATTGCTGCAGAAGAAACCTGAAGCGAAATTTATAATCTCACCTTAGAGTGGATGGGTGACTACGAAACCCTTTCTTAAGAGAGGTAGTTAAAAAAAAGGCAGTCTTCCTACGCAGTTAGGAGTCTATTCTTGGGTAGAGCAATGAGAGATGACCATGGGTCTTCAAAAGCTATATTTCATGCTACACTAAATAGAAGCTAAAATTAGAATAATACTAAATAGGGCACCACAAAGTCCTAGGCTCATAAAAAACAAAATGTTGTTACGGTATAACGTGCGGACAAGAAAAACATAACGTGCGCAACAAAACTAGTCCGCACCGAATACCGCAACAAAAAAAAAGGATCGCAAGAATGCTATGCTATTTAAAAAGTAGTAGAGTGGTGAGAGTCGCAAAAATAAAGAAAAAGTAAACCTTAAGAGAGAACGTTTATTTACAAAACCCTAAATATTAAAGATCATGTTACTAAAAGGAAAGCCAACCCGCGGATGAAACAATCTTTATCCAATTTGCACAGTACAAAAATTTTTGCAAAAGTAATTAATATACTCTTTAGTCACCTGAAACTAATATTTAAGCTGAATTCAAGTATTCACATAAAACAAAAATTAATAAAAAAATAGTTTAGAGAATGTTCTCAGTTACGTTTTAATACAATTTTTTAAATATTTTATATTCCCTTCCTTATATTCAAAATATTTATCCAATATATTGCTGTGACCACCTGTCCTATACATTGGGAGCCAGAAAAGATGCTGTGACTTGGGCACCGCCGAATTGTATTAATAAGGATGCAATTGAAAATATAAAATTTCTATCTTATCGTGTCCTTTTCCTTGTTTGACTAGCTCCGAGGAAAATTTTATCTTCTATGCATTCAAGAACATCTTTCTTTTATATACATTATCCAAAGAATCTCTTACATTTATAGATATAAATTACGCGTATAAATACAATTTACAGCTTAAACTTAGGCACAAAATTTTACCTAATGATTACTTATTTGTTAAAATAATCTTCACCTAATCCTTGTTAACAAGCACAGAACCCAAACGTCTGCTATGTGAGTCACAAAAACTTTCTTTAAAATTTTCGGGATAATTCACTTATCTTTTTATTATCCCGTTTGTTAGTGTAGTTGGCCAACGACGCTGGGCAGAAAATTTGGTAAAAGATCAAAATGCTTCGAGCTCGGACCTCAAAATTGCTGGAAATTATTACTTGCCAAATAATTTTTATAAATTAAAATCTTGTTTTTAGTTAACTTACTGTATGATACTCAAATCTCCTAGTAGGTTACAAAAGCAAAATTATACTTGCAGTTGGTATTGTCAAATAGCGCTTATAAAAATATTGTTTCCATTGTAATTAACTTCCTAGTTTCACTTCAAATTTCTATTTATCATCAATCTTGACGTTGAAATATCAGGTTGAAAAGTGCATTAAGTTTTAGTCGACTAATATCAAAAGTTGATCTTGTACCAAGATTATTTGTATTAATGTGATAAATTTTCGTTATACTTTATCAAATAATTACGCTTCATAACGTCTATGTTATTTGTGGAACCCCGACAGAATAGAAAATTACTCGAAACGTATATGTTTCATTTCGTAAAATGAATTAAAGAAGGGATTTATAAATTACTGTTTAAAAATTTTAGTGCGTTTAGAGAGACGGACTGTTTAAAATTTTAATGTTACGAGATGCATTTCCTACAACTTTTTACTTACTATATTATTACTTCCATATTTCTTGTACATATCTAAGGTTGGAACATATTGTAAGCATACTTGTAATTAGATAGTAAGATTTTATGCTTGATATTTTGCAATGTTTAGATTATACTATATTATATGTAGATTGAGGCTTTATGTACATCACGTTGTAACGAATGATTACACAATTATGTATTTTTGAAATTTGTAAATATCCTTTTGGCATTGTATTTTTTCCTTCATGTGCGTAATATAAATTTTTTTGTTACTGAGGTTTCCAATTCAATTATTTTCTAGATTACACACCCCACTGTCTGACATTTTTGAGCTATCCCGAACTCTGATTCTTCTGGAGTTCGATTCTGTCTCTGTGTTATGTTGCGGTATTCGGTGTAGGCAATTTTTCACTACTTACTGTGCTGCGTTCTTTCTTGTCCGCGCAGAATACCGTAACACGTAACACGCCAAACTCGTGGAATTATGAAAGACGCGTAGGATGGTTTGCCTAGCTTCCAGCATTAAAACGATAGAAACGTAACTTAACCAATTAGTACTTTATATTAAGCAAGACTTAGATATAAGCGAACCATACATTTTAATGGATCGGAATTCGTGATTGAAAATAACCTTGATGAAATACGTACAGAAACTTATTGTAAATATTTAAGAAAGCAAACGTTACTGATAACAGAACACCACATCTTTAACGTTATATCAAAATAGGATAGATTAAAGTATTTAAAATTATAAATAAACATTCTAATAGAATCACTCTGGGTGATGGATATATGCAGCTGTATAATTTGAAAAGGCAGTTGAAATCGTTAATAAATACTCAAATGACTGAATAAACTAAGGCATGTGAAATATAATTAAGTAAGAATGCAAATATTCAAATGCAGGAACTGCACGTAGCAGTGTACTCTAAGGAAGAACTTGGAAACATTCGAATAAAAATATCGCATTTGCTATGTGAACATAGTTATAAAAAAAAAGGGCGCAGCACCTGTAATAAAACAATATATTTAGAGTAAAGGAAGGATATAAGAGGCGTGCTCTTACTACCTTGCTACTGCAAAAGAAAACATCTAATCACTTCCTGTAAATAAAATATATCTGTTATCAAACCACACTATGGAAGCTACTTAAAGATTACTGTTAGACAAGACTTGTGGTTTTAAACCATTTCTAATATATAAATCAGTACTTACTGATCAAACCACATAGAAAACACTACAAATGGTTACTAATAAGTCACCATTAATATTTCATCTATTTAAGAATTGTATTAAATTTCCTATTTTTGGACGCACTTGTCTAAAATAAAACAGTAACTTTAGTTTAAGTTATTCATTTAATTAATTTGTATTTTTTTTATATTTAAGCATTTTATTTACATAATATACAACAAATATTCATAAAAAAAACTTTCAGAAAACGGCAGCAAATTTAATTCTAGTGGAGTATAAATTCCTATTAAATTCATATGTAAACAGTTATGCAGATCTGTAGATGTAGGTTCCCAACTATGCTGCAAATTTTAGGAGTACATCTGCTCAAAGTGTTGTTTTTTGGTTGTTGTGATTAGAGTTTTATATTCGTTCCGAGCTATTTTGTATTCTTGTGTATGTCTACGTTGTTGTAATGTGTACGTTTAGCGTTCTGTAGTTGGGGTCGCATTTGGCCTAGTGCTTGTCTTTTAGTGTTTAGTTCAGATGTCCACCATGCGTTTGATCTTTGCGTGTAGTATTTGTGTGGGATGGTGTCTTTGGCGGCGGTGTGGATATTTGTGATGATGTTGGTGGCGAGGGAGTTGGGTGTCAGTTCTTTTGTATGTGTTGGAAGGGAAGCTAGGGGTAATTTTATTTAGGTTCGCTAGGAATTTTGCCAGTTGGCTTTCTGTGTTTTGTAGGATGGGGTTTTAAAGAAGTTTTGTGGTGGGAGATGTGGTAGTATTTTGAATGTTATAGGATTGCGATCGCTGGTTTGGATAATATGGGATACTTTCCAGGTGGTGATGATATTGGTGGTGGATGAGGTGGCTAGTGTGACGTTTATATTGGATTGTTGAGTATAAGATTCCCATGTGGGATGTGGGAGGAGGTGTTTAGGATTTGCAGGTTGTGTTGGAGGATAATATCCTCAAGTAGGATGCCTCGTTCGTCTGTGCTGTCTTCAAACCACAGGGTCGATCTGGCGTTGGCGTCCGTGCAGATAATTGTGGGTCGGTGTGCAGTTATGTTAAATGCGTTGTCGATTTGTTGTAAGTGTATGGAAATGTCTTGTCGTATTGAAAGTAGGAAGAAATTAGGAACAGGGAGCCGGTTTTCCAATGGATTTCTCTTGTGATTGTCTGGTTTGTGGAAAAGGATGGTATGTAGGAGGCATCTATTGTCGGATCTGTTGGCTTAATGTACATTACAGAAGCACCCAAAGTTTGTCAAAGGCAACCGAAAAAAGTTAAGGATTAAGTGGGGAACTAAATAGCGCCATCTTTTAAAATACGACATGTTATTTTTTTGACGAGCCCAATACATTATAATTTTTAAACGTGAACGGTTCGGTATATTTACTTTTATTTAAAACTACGAAAACCAATGGGTGTGTCATGGTTCGCGTTATCCATGTTGCGGGAGCTGGGCAGGGTGCGCGTAAGCTAAACTTGCGTCGACAGCATATTTCCTTCTTATAATTCTGGTTGCGATAGAGTATGGTTCGTTCGAAGCATCAATTTAAAGTAAAAAAAGTAAAATGTCTGAACAATGCGTAGTCGTTTAGAAAAAGATTCATTGTATTTTAAATAGCAAGTAGAAGGTATGTAATGATAAGTGAGAAAAATTGCGCAAATATGAAAAATGCAATCGAGCCCTGTACTCGAAGATTACTGAAATTTTTACATTGGGTACGTAAGTGTGGAATAAATCAACCAGAGTGCAAGTACAGCAATATATCGGCGGGAAAGAACGATACTAATAAGACGAATTTTACGTGTAAGCACGCAAGCACTGCAAAAATATTGTCTTGTACAGATTTGAATCGAGCGATAGCTGTTGAAAAACAACTCGATCGCAGTTAGAGATTGAGTAGGGAGAAAAGAGAAAATTGAGAGACAAATTTTGAATATATACACGCAAAGAAAACAAAATTTACACTTTATACGATCAGATCGATTTACTGACGCAGGCGCTGGAATAGCAAAGATCGGTTATGCTCTCGCGGCTTCTCCTAATTCATTGACGCATTTCAGAAATATCATTTCCCAAAATAGTATAAGTGTATAAGAAATTAGACATACGCTCTGGCATAGGACCAGGATTTGAAGCGTAGGCCTGTATTTCGGGGTCATTTGGAGTAATTGCCAACGCATTTTGTGCTCACTCTGTTTGGGAATACTTGTTAAAATTGATTTTTTAGGGAAATCCCGTAACAAATAATATGTATCTTTATTTTCATTCTCCACTCCAACAAGTCGAAATATAGCAACACACGCCAACAAATTCTTTATGTCTATTGCTAGTTGTTTTCACTTTGATTCTTATTTTCAAATTTACGTCTGCGAGTTCGTCTACTACATCGTTTTCTAGGCAGCAATTGGATATGTGGTTATATAATTTTTTGCTTAAATCAGTCTTGGAATTTTTTGAAAATTTTTGGCTATTGGTTGGTCCAAGGTTAAACTACGTGCAGATTTGGATTTCTAAGAAAATTTTACTTTATCTAATGTTTTACACGATAAAAAATGTTTAGAAATAAAAAGGTAGGTGTTGTAAAAATGTTAGGGGTTGTCTCTAGTATAAAATATTATCGGATTTGGACCTCCAGTAAACTTTGAACCCATCAAATGTTTAACACGCTAAGAAAATTCGGGTATAGGCGTTGTTCCAAGGTTAAAATTAATGACAGATTCTTATTTTCCGAAGAATTTTAAACCACTAATGCTTTACACGCTAAGAAAAAGTATAGAAATAAAAAGTTATATGCTTGGAGTTTAGGGGTTGTAATACTGTTAGACAAACGTCCTAGATTAAATGCAGTGTCGGACTAAAGCAATTTAAATGTATAAGAATGTTTAGTTTCAGATGGATGAAATTGAAATCCGTATTGTCATAAACGCCGTTGAAATGTCAGAAATTAGAAATTACATCCCTCCAAGAATATTTCACTCCAAGGATGATCCCTTTGAAACATTGTCGGATAAGCAATTTCTACGCACCTATCGTTTGACTAAAAACTTAGTAGAGGAGTTGATTACTACAGTGGAGCCCTATCTGCCCGAAGCTTCAAGAAAATCTGCTCTTGAAGTACAAACAAAGGTGGGCCTATTTAACTACCAAAAGACACTATATATAGTACGCAAACAAGTTAATAGTGTGGTGTGGTAGATTCTGGCGACCCCTTACTTCGTGGGATATGGAAGCTACCAATTTAATATAGCGAAGAACATTAACGCTGCTGTAAGCCAATCATCAGTCACTAGCCGAAGTGACTGACACCTTGGCCATGTCTCAAATTATAAATAGTAATGTTTATTTTCCTAGAAACTTACAAGAATTACAAGAAACTCGCACAAGGCAAGTTAATCAGTTTACTGAAATAAATTACAACTGAAGGTCACACTTTTTCAGATTTTACAATCGTCGACCATTTCCTGGAATTGCTGGTTGCATTGATTGCACTCATGTTGCTATTTACCCGCCACTAAAATATGATACAACTTTTCCGGAACATATTTATGTAAATAGAAAAGTATATCATTCAATAAATACTCAACTAGTAAGTATTTATTACTTTTTGCAAGAAATAATCAATAAGTTTCAAATTTGTGATTCCGATTTAGTAATTTGTTATGTTTATTTTACAACATAAACTAAATACCCTTTTTCCCTGGTTAAGTCATTACCCGCTCGAATAAATTCGTTTTTATTCTTAAATTCTCCAACAATATCCTATATAGTTACCTATTCAGTATAAGTCCGCATTAACATAATTTTAACTCAAATCCATTTTGCTTTTAAAACAAAAATTTATTCCATAAATTAAATAGTCAATACCTTGTTTTAGGTATCCGTTAATTGGTTAAACATTCTGATAACGTATAATTGCTTTCTCTTGTGTTTCCCATCTAAAGACTTGTCGAAATAATGGATCCTACTATTATTTGATAGCGTGTTTTCCAGTTTGCTAATCGCACTTTGACAACGCAAGGATTGTAGTTCAAACTCGTGTTATTTGAACCAATTTTTAATTTGATTCTGCAGCTTGTGCATTGAAATATTTTCTACATTACTCGTCTCAGTACTTCAAGAGCGATGCACGTCTTTTGGTTCGACAAGTAGGAGATATCTTGCGTATATCGCTCTTAGCTGGAGGCCAAAATTAGTTCTTTCTTTATATAGGCCCATCTGTTCTTTGCCACAGATCAACTGCCGTTGCCTGTATATCGCTAGTGCCGTTATGGTAACAGGGTAAATAGATTCCGACGACTGTGGCGATGCGGTGCTAATTCACTCCCGATGGCGTGCAAGGTAAGTATCCCGATACATACAGGTATACAACATGTTTTCTTTTGTGTATATCAAGGGAATATTCTTTATCGGCGATTGGTGTAGTTACGCGATAAAGAACGTGACACTGCAGGACTATTGTTTGTTGCTGCGAATCGATATTATCGCTCTAAAGGTGTGATGGTTTTAGTTAATTTTTGCTCTGTTTTTTTTTGTTGTTAATGCCTAAGTTCCTATGTTATCCACATTTCTCGGCCTGATGTTACTTGTTTTTTCTTCCTTTACGTTCGACCTATTGTTTATTTTTCTCTTTGGACTCTGATGTTCCTCATATGAGGATCGCTTTTTTTTATTTCTTGCGTGGGTTCGATCTTCTCGAAGTTGGATTTTGTTCTCTTCCATGATTGCTAAATATCCTTGGATAGCTCATGTCAGATTATTGGACTTGTGTTTTCGCCATTAATCCTAGTCCACTGAAAGCTCTGGCGCTCTATTCTAATTTAAATTTTGTTGTTTCGCTTCCATTGGCGTTCCTGAAGTTTATCCGTCGGATATGTTTTAGATTGCATTGTATTCGCAATAATTTTCTTTTGGCTTCTAGCGAGTTACGGTTTGCCTTTATTTAGTTACTTTCTACCAATTTCTTTCTTGTTCGTATTCAAAATGACTCCTTTTTCAGCTTCCCATAAAGGTCTACCGGTGTTCTTCTTGGTGGAATAGTTTCTCGGAAGTGAATGTCGTTTTTGGTTATAGCCTGGTCTGATTTGCGATATTTTTGTGTTTTGTCTGGTGTAACCGGATGAGGTGTTTTTCAGTGCTCCCGCTTGTGCGGTAAACAAGTAAGTTTTTTTACTATTTATTATTGTTTTATTATAGTTTAAGCTTTGCTTTTTATCGTATGCTTTACACCTAAGGAAATGTTTACAAATAAAAAATTACAAAATTGGAGTTTATGGTAAAACTGTCAGAGGTTTGTCTTAGATAAAAAAATTACAATGAGAATAAAAAGCTGTGCGGAATTGAGAGGCGTCGAGAGGTATCTCGAAAGTTTTAGAGATGAGATTACCGTTTTTTAGAGGTGGAGTGTAAAAAATGATATTAAAAACAGTAGAGCTAAGCTAACCTAGGTTAGTTAGGTATCATGCCGAGCCGAACTACAGAAGGCGGAACCTCCTTCTATAACCTCCACCTCCTTATGAAGATTTGTGTGGCGCGAGGGTGGTGGCATTGCGTCGGAATGCTCCTGTTTACCTACTATCTTTTATAAATATATTTATTCTTTTTCAAATTATATCAAAAACATTTGAAAACGCGGTCAATGTAGCGTCAGTTGAGAGTACATTATGAAAAATTGTTACTGAAAAATGTTACTATAGGATTACAGATATTTTTCTACACATTTAGTTAACAAACAGTTACTGTAAGATTGAGAAAGCCTTTAATGGTGTAATTAGTTTCTTGAACCTTGCGTTTAAAGGATACCGTGATTAGAATTGCGCTCGGATAACTTTTATTAGAAATCAATATGTTTATTAAATGAATTATATAAGGATCTATAATACGAAAATTCATAGCTGTTTAAATGGTTCACTTTGACTACTACAAGGGTTTAGCTTACTTTACTAAAAATATAAATCGACAACCACCAAAACTGTTATTGTTTGTCTCTTACTCGTTAAGGAAGCTTCAATTTGATTAGCGGCTCTTAATACGGCATGGGAAACTGTTCCGGATATAGTCAATGATTGTGGGCGATCACTATCGGGGACCGGATAATGGCTTTCCGTATATACCCGCTTTCCCACGCTGGATGGCCCTACCTGCCACGCGGCGCCACGCGTACCCTATTGTTAACGGGACTGCGCTTTGTACCCCCAATAAAACTATCCCCCAAAAAATGCGAATTATTTGCTTTATTGTACATTAAACAATAAAACTATACTTCGTGTTGCAGGTCGGTCATGCTGCTTAAACGTAATTCTGATTTTTGAAATGAACCCTGCATGACCTAGTCACATTAAAATAATGTATCATTAAAATTTAATTCACCTTAATTATTCACTTGCTTGTTGTTTAGAATGGGTTAAACTGCTCTACATTTCGTATAGTTATACTCTATGTAATGATGTAGTTATATAAAGGGGATGGAAACGACCCTTAAGCGTTGCTTACACAATATGTTAACGCGACCGGATATCAATTGATTACTATTTGTTCATTATTTACCTGACATGTCGTGGATCAAGTATCTGCAACAAAGGTTCACCCTCGTAAAATATATTTCCCACCAGTACTGACCCTATTTAATTCTGTCCTAAAGTCAGCGCATAATAAAAATTGCATTTTGGTTTCTGTGTTTAGTCTTATGGGAAACAGTTCTGTTCAGTTTGTAACAAAACGCATTGTTGCAAAGAAGGGTAAAGTCTGGTTAATACACTGCACTGACAATTTCTTCTCAGTTGGCCAAAGAAATGATAACAGTACACTTCGTAACACAAACTAAAAATTTTAATGTCAAAATACTCAAAAGGAGCCACGGAGGAGCATTCTGTTAGTTCAGGGATATATTTGTTAATCAGACAAAATACGAAAGTACGATATCGCTTAGATAATATTTTCGCATTCGTGTTGTTGAATACGCAGGCTTTGTCTGTAGTTTGCACTCAAGAGATTTGGTTCAACTATCAGTTTCTATAACCAAAGAATATTAAACAAAATAGTATTGCTGTAATCAATAACAAAATTAATAACAATAATTAAAGATCTATATTTGTTAATCAAAATGTTAATTTGCATTTACAATCACACAAAGGAAATGATAATTTAAAGGAATATATCACCTACCTTTCACTGGTTGTAGTGGTTGATTGTACTTGCACTGCTATCAGATAATTATGGACTGTATGTATAATGTTCACTAATTGTTGCTAATTACTGATGCTCGATGCACCGAACTAAATCACGAACCAAAGCCAAGCGAGAACGAAGTTGAATTGTCGTCCACTCGTACATTACCAACCCTTTTATGTCGTTGCACTAAAGGTAGGGATAATGGAGGGTTTCTAGGTGGGAATAGTTTAAGGACTTAAATTAATTGTGATTGGCATACTACACTACAACCAAAATACTTATAAAGCCTTAACATACCGCCCACCAAAATAAGTATTAGGAACTTATTTTCTAAGTGTGTCTAAACGAGCAAAAAAAAAAAATATATATATATAATCGTAAATTTAAAAGTTAACTTACCCTAATATACTAACTATAATACTAAGTTGCCTCTGAAATGGGAGAGGGCACAATTTTACCACGGGCCTTTTAAATAGTCCCTGGAATGTTGCCACGGTAGCCACACGACAAACATTGTCCTTTCCATAATGCAACGTATGTATACGTCCCATTTTCCACTGTAATGGAGACACTTGAGTATCCTTAATCAACACCAACGTTCCCACCATTAACGAATAATTAGCAGAAAACCATTTGGTTTTCTGTTGAAGTGTGCAGGTACTCCAAATGCCACCGTTTCCAAAATGATTGCTGAATACGTTGAACCAGTTGCCAACGATTTAAGGAAGATAGTTTCAGATCTAAGACATTAGGGTCGGGAATGACAGACACTGGTTCTACGTTCAGAAAATGACCAGGACTTAAGAATGAAAAATCAGTGGGATCGTTACTCATTGGACATAAAGGTCTGGAGTTTAATATGGCTTCAATTTGAGCAAGAATGGTGTTAAATTCTTCGTACGAGAGAATTTGTTCGCCTACCACCTTCTTGAGATGGGACTTTACAGATTTTATCCCAGCTTCCCACATTCCCCAAAGTGAGGAGCCGACGGAGGATTAAAAACAAAGTGAATACCTTCCGTTTCAGATGACTGCTTCATATATTCGATTAGTTCCCGAGATGCTCCGATAAAATTTGTTCCACAGTCACTATGAATTTGCAAGCATTTACCTCTGCGTGCTACAAACCGCCGTAAAGCTGCAATAAAGGCTTCTTTAGATAGGTTTGATGCCAACTCCAGATGTATCGCTTTTGTACTAAGACAAACAAATAAACAAACATAGGCTTTCAATGATTTGGCACCTCTAATACGATTCATGGTGATAGAAAAGGGTCCACCGTAGTCTACCCCAGTATGTAGAAACGCTTTACCGGCAGTAAGTCTAGCGGGGCAAGTCGCCCATAGGAGGGCATAGCGAAATAGGTTTTGACGAAAACATCGAATACAAGAGTTTAGGCACTGTTGAATAGCCCTTTTTGCAGACAGAATCCAAAAATTTTGTACTAACAAGAAATGAGTAGTTCTAAGTCCAGGGTGTAAATATTTCGTATGGCAATCTCGAATAATGAGCTCTGTCACCCGGTGTGACCGAGGAAGTAGCAAAGGAAATTTTGTATCATAAGATACGTCTGCATTTCGCAACCGGCCGCCCACCCTTAACAACCCATCACTGTCAAGGAAAGGACTGAGAGGTCGAAGTTGTTTATTACTAAGTTTTCCCTTTCGAATGATATCAATGTCCTGACTGAAAACTTGTTCTTGAACCCGTTTTATTAATAAATGAAGTGCATACTGTTCGGGGGAGACCAATAATTGTTCTAAGTTTCGAATATCCAAATTTGCACGAACTTTCAAGTTACGAATGAACTGACAAATATATACCAGAATCCTGCATATTTTTCGCAAATCTGAAAATTGATTTACCATCGAGTCTACGAAATGATCTGCAACGTGTATATTAAGGGATAAAGTTCTTTTTTCAATGTGCATCTGAGTGTGATCTGTAAGAGTTGGTTCCATATGAGCAGGCCAATTCTCTTTAGGTAATAGTAACCATGGTGGAGCCGTCCACCACAAAGGATGATTAACAAGCTCAGCAGCTAATAATCCTCTTGATGCACAGTCAGCAGGATTATCCTGTGATTTAATATGATGCCACGATGATGGAGCCACTCGTTCTTGGATATGCGAGACACGATTGCTAATAAAGGTCTTCCAATTATACGGCGAAGATCGAATCCATGCTAATGCTACTGTGGAATCTGACCACGCAAATGTATCGTCCAATACTAAATTATCTCTATACGTATTTTGCACATACTCGACCAAGTTCGACAACAACACTGCACCACACAATTCTAATCGAGGTAATGATATACGATTGGTTGGTGCGACCTTAGATTTGGCACAGACCAATGATACTTGGATGTTCCTTTCTCATCGACACAGCGGAGATAAACTGCTGCTGCATATCCAGCTTCCGATGCATCACAAAATGCATGAATTTGTACAGTTTGATAGTTATCGCAAAGAATCCGTCGAGGAATTTCAATTTTCAATAACTCGGGTAATTGTTGAAGATACAGATTCCATTTTAAAACAATTTGTTGGGGAGGAAGTTCATCCCAGCCAATTCCTAATATCCATACAGATTGAATCAAATGTTTTGCGAAGAAGACCAATGGTGATAATAACCCCAGAGGGTCAAAGATCCTTGCAATTTCCGAAACCATATTCCTTTTGGTACAAGGCCGATCAACGATATTAAGATTGTAAAACAGCATATCACTCAATGGTTGCCATTGCAGTCCTAAAATTTTTTGAGAAGTATTGTTTACCTCTTCAAACAAAAATGTTTGCTGATACCGAACGGAATCAGGTAAATGGCCAATGACACTTGGCACGTTGCTATTCCACTTTCGCAACATAAAACCACCTGATTGGCAAATTTGGTTTAATTCATACACGAGTCGTTTGCCATCCTCTATCGAATCACACCCTGTAATCAAATCATCCACGTACGTATCCGATGCTAAAATCTTGGAAGCAATAGGAAAACGTAACGATTGACTTTTGCAAGTTCTTGAATTACACGCATGGCTAAAATGGTGATGATGTGATGCCGTATGTAACAGTGTTTAGCTGATAATCGATAACAGACTCCGAGGATTTAAATCTCCAAACTATACGTTGATAGTCTCGATGGCTAGTAGAAATAAGAATCTGTCTATACATTTGCTTAATGTCCGCAGTTAAAACTACAGAATGTAAACGAAAGTGTAATAACAACTCCATGATATCTTTTTGAAGAGGGGCCTGCGAGTAAATGATCATTTAAAGACCCTCCACTTTGAGCGCTGGCTGAAGCATCAAATACGACACGAAGTTTTGTAGTTGTACTGTCTGGTTTGAACACGGCGTGATGTGGTATGTAATATACCGGCGATAATGTAGACGATCGAGTTGAATCCGATACAATACGAGACATGTGACCACTATCGATATAATTCTGCATAAATTCTCTGTACGAATTATACAGTTGAGGATTTATTTCCAAACGGCGTTCTAGTGAAAGAAATCTTCGAAGTGCTATTTCCGAGAGCCAGCAAATAGCGGTTCAGGACCATTGAAAGGTAACAAAACAATAAAACGACCGGTGTCATCCTGCTTGTGAGTGTCCACAAAATGCCTTTCACAAATTTCCGCATGAGGAGATAATTTGTTAGAATCTGGAATATTTTCCAGTTCCCAAAATCGAGTAATGTTAGCATCTTCTACAAGTGCAGCTAATGATATACGAGATGTAACAGAAGAAAGAACCTTCCTGTTAATATCCACCCAAAGGTAGTGTGAATTGCCACGGGTTCTTCTAGTGACCCAATGCGAGTTGCGTTTAATAAAACACGCGCGAACAAATCTGCACCTAACAATAAATCGATATGGCTAGGTTTGTCGAAGTCCGAATCTGCTAAATCTAATCCAACTATGTGAGGCCAACTATTTGGTGAGATCCTTGATGAAGGAAGGGTTCCACAAATGTCTGGTAAAACAAAACAATCAATACTGTACTCTGGAACAGTTTTACCTTGAGGACTAATTTTACACGATACTTGTCCATACGCATGAGAAGCAGATAGACCTAAGCCTTCAACCTTCATTGAAATATTCGATTTTCTTAAACCTAAGCGTCGACAACACTTATCAGTCATGAAATTTTCCATTGATGCACTATCTACAAGTGCTCTTACTGTCTGAACTTTACCAAACCCATCTGTAATTGAAATTCTTGCGGTGCCTAATAACGTCATTGTGTTGGACGATCTAGATGATAACAACGTACTTGTAGTAGTGTTGCAGGTGGGTTCGGGAAGTTGATCTGTTGCCTGAGTGATTGCAGGTTTCTGTGCAACTGTAGGGTTTTCAAAGTGCAATAAAGTATGATGACCCTTGCACACTTTTTACAAACAAGTTTGGAAGAGCAGCGTGTAACCATATGAGAGTTGCGAAGACAATTAATGCATAAGTGTTTGTCTTTAACAAAGTTATAACGGTCTTGTGGCGATTTATTCAGAAACATTTCACATTGGTATAAGTTATGAGTACCACTGCAAAGACTGCATTTCTGAGCGAATGAAGTTGTTACGAATGACTTTCGAACTTGGGGTTTTGAATATTCAAAGGAACGTTTAGAAGGTACACTAGATGATATGGTTTGTTTAACGGACGTATTAAATTTGGACGGTGTATCGGAAACAACCATATTGCTAATTTCTAATGCCTTGCAATGTTTTTCTAGAAATAATTTTAATTGATCATAAGATGGAATGTCTGATGTATTTTCTAATTCAAATGTTTTCAACAGATTTGTATCTACCTTTTTTGATAACAAATTAAACAATACGAAGTCGAGCAAATCAATCTTAGTTTGACGTAAGCTTGATATATTTTCCGTAAAGCAATTAAGCAATTCTCTTAAATCTGTATGTGAATTAAATTTTGCTTTTGGTGACGATTCTAAAGCATTCCAATGCGTGTTTGCAATTAAACGTTTTGAATTAAACCGCTCCACAATAATTGAATAAGCTAGCATATAATTATTATTCGAAATTTGCAAATGTCTAATGAGTTCTCTAGACTTAAAATCCAACGCATCAATTAAAAATAGAACTTTTCGATCGGTAGCAATTGATTATTTTCATGAACTAAATTATTAAAAATTGAATAAACTCTTGGAAATGTTCTATTTTTCCAGAAAATTTTTCATTTCTATCCGAGGGAGACGAATATTAGTACATGAGCCGATGCTAGTAATATTTTCAGTCAAGCATTTTCAGCAGTGGATATATTATCAAATTGTGCCTTAATAATTTTAATGTTTAACAAAGACCTATCTATTTCAATTCTTAATGTTGTAACTTCATTTAATAATTCCGAGTTGTCCTCATCCAATATGCACGTTTTATAAGATGTATCTACATCGTTTTTGATATCAAAGGCGCTTTCAGCCATAATATTAACAGAAATACAATTGCCTTTAATATGCTCCAATTTATCTATCGCACCAGATATATCAGATAATCTATCGAGTGCGGCCTTTAAATCCACTATCAACCTATCCGATGAAATATGTGCCATCCTAACGAACAAGGTTACTAATATCGATTTTATATTGATTTCAGCTACAAAAATGAAGGGTTTGTTCACCTAATAATAGGATATACCAAGGGTAATGTTGAACTACCTGTTAAAGAATTTTTACTACAACGTGCCTAACGGGAGCTTGCAAGTTTCAATATGACAAAGAGCAAAGGGTTTTATTCTACCCGGTTTTACGAATACCTGAATTCTCTAGCGAACTTGAATTACAAGTTTAAAATAACTGTATTGCTTAAACACTTTTCTGACTACAAATTCTTACGTTAACTATCCTAAAATTTACAAAGATTTGTCATTTTAAGGCTTTATAAGATTCTGTATCAGTACAAAATTTCAAATTTAATGCGAGATTGCATCTACTATAAGTTAGTTTACACAATTGAGTATGAAACTTGTGGTATGACTACACTTTTATTCTAAATGCGGTCAACCCCTAATTTAAGCGAAGAGCAATAAACAATGTAGTTAAAATGAATGCCAATAATAAATGCCAATAATAAACCAATTAATAAGCCAAATATCCGGCTCGAAGGACCAAAAATGTTAATCAAAATGTTAATTTGCATTTACAATCACACAAAGGAAATGATAATTTAAAGGAATATATCACCTACCTTTCACTGGTTGTAGTGGTTGATTGTACTTGCACTGCTATCAGATAATTATGGACTGTATGTATAATGTTCACTAATTGTTGCTAATTACTGATGCTCGATGCACCGAACTAAATCACGAACCAAAGCCAAGCGAGAACGAAGTTGAATTGTCGTCCACTCGTACATTACCAACCCTTTTATGTCGTTGCACTAAAGGTAGGGATAATGGAGGGTTTCTAGGTGGGAATAGTTTAAGGACTTAAATTAATTGTGATTGGCATACTACACTACAACCAAAATACTTATAAAGCCTTAACAATATTTGCCAAAAAAGCTTTAAAATAATCACCACAAAATTCGCTTGATACTTTTTGTTGTTATTAGGGCTAATCAGGACAGAAAGCTTAAGGTGTCAAAATAAAAATTAAGTTAAGATTTTTTCCAATACAGTTTTTAATCTACTTGTTAGTATGCACATCTTTAACCTAGAACATTTCTTTTATATTACCATTGGTTATGGGAAGAGCAGTTAAACCATATTTCAGTGGTTTAACTGTTCTAAGACATGCGATTTCGGATGCAAGACATAAAGACACAAAGTATAAGCGTTATGCATTTGTGTGTGTCTAAGTCCCAAAGAGCAAATCGAGTCGACTTAGTACCCATACCAGCATCGTTTAGGTTGCTTGGTATAATATATTCGATAGTTCAGTCGTTATTGTTCACTTGCTCATTGATTCCGTTTCTGCAAAAATGATCATTTAAATCGAGCTAGCAATTGAAGGAACAAAAAAAATGGACCATGGATAGGTTTGAACCCGTAGTCCTTCGGTTAGTACTTGAGTGCTCTCCTAACTGAACAAAGCCTACATGATCATTTCATATCAAACTAGTAATCAAAAAAGAAAAATATTAAGTCACGGACACGATTTAAACAAGTAACCAAGTAGAAGCTATGCTATGTTTGTACGAGTGCAAAAAACTGGTGGTTTTCTTATGGGATTTAACATGAAAAATTCTAAGTTCCATTCTGGTAATTTTTGTCAGATACAAAGGCCATTCACCCCGCGTGACCCTACATATATGCTATTCAATTAATAAATGTAAACTGGAATTCCTTTGCAAAAAGTAGGAGGTGGAGGTGGTGCGTGTAGGCGTAGGTAGTGTGGACGTGGAAATTGAAGTGGTGTGTGGAGGTGAGGGTATGTAGGTGGAGGTTGTGTATGGGGTTGGATGTAGTATATGAGAAGCTCCGCTGGTGCCCCGATGCGCCCTACACGTGACCAGACGCAATCCTATGCTCCTCGACCGTCCTCTGCCGCGCGACCAAGTAATGGAACGGGCATGGCAATTAGAGATTCAATAAGCAATAGAAGCTATTTCCGATCATTAACAATCAATATAGAATTATTAGTTTGGACTAAAAATATTCCCAAAACGAATTTTTAAAGGTCATGATCCGTTTACATATTATTAGTACCGCTATATATTAATAATGGTAAAAAGCGAAAGTCAACCGTCAAGTAATTTATAGCCATTACGGCCCTTTGGAAATCAAAAGCACAATTCATATGGTCCAAGGTAGACGGATTTTACGGCAATTAGTATTAAAGCTAAGCTCCCTGGTGTTGATAGATTTTCAAGGAAACATTTATGCATCGAATGTCACTATGGACCGCGTGCCACAGCCATAAAGGCTGCTCAACACACTTGGGTGATGATTGTAACAGCCCTTCCATCTGATAAAGTAGAATAGGGATATAAAAACATTGTGTTTATTTATTAATCTCTATAAACTTTATAAATAAAAATTATTGTGTTGGTATTTGAATACAAGATAGTACAGTACGTTAACGTTTATCTCATAGCCTACTTGCCGAGTTTTAGACGTCAAGATGGAACTATGCCGCGATCGCCATGAACCCAGCATTCGTCAGAGGCACACACTGGACTACCATGCGAACAAAGGCCAAAACAACATAGTAAATATCATTTAACACCTCTATAGATAAATCAGAGCTATTAAGTTAATATTAACAAATCATGCAGTTTAAAGTAATCATGTGAGCATTTTTTATATAATAATAATATTTTCCCCACTTGTAGACCTTCTACAGGGTATCTGGCGTCAACAGAATTTTGCCATTAGAGCGCCCGCAATCAGATATTAATCTGACAACGCAGATCAGAGAACAGCTTAATATCATTGCAACATCACAAAAACTGAGTTCAAGTACAATCCTTGAGTAAATTATCTTTGGTACATAAATGTATGCCTCGGGATAGGTTTAATGACAACTGCGCCAATACAGAAATAGTGCAACAACATTGGGACGACGCGAGAACAAGGTGAGCTGGCACTTAGATACACAACAGGTGGGTTTGGGTCTGCATATACGAGTACCCTCCGAGTAAGCAACTGGCGGTCAGTAGGGGGAATTAACCAATTCTGAAAAGAAAAAGACTCCCATTTAAATAACATTGTCATCTTAAATTTGACTCCCATAAGCAATACACATGCAAAAAATTGCATAAATCTGATATTTTGCACAATAGTTTTCTTCGACTAAGCATCTTTTGGCGAAAATCGCGAATAATTTCAACATTTGCAGCGAATTCGCACATTTAGTAGCAAAAATCTGCACAATAGTTTTCTTCAACTAAACAATTTCTAGCCCCAGGCATGGCTAATTTAATTAAATTCTAATTTACGCAATTATATGCACATTGGCGAGGGTCCAGCACCCCGATCTGGCACAGATCTTGTTCTCATCTGGACCATCTACCCTTTAATCGGCAAATATTCGCCCAAATTTGCACAATAGTTTTCTTCAAGTAAGCATTTTATAGCTCCAGGCATGGCTCGTGCTAGTCATCATAAAATTTGACTCCCATAAGCAATACACAGGCAAAAAAATTGCGCAATAGTCATCATAAATTTGACTCCCATAAGCAATACACAGGCAAAAAATTGCACAAATCTGATATTTGCACAATAGTTTTCTTCGACTAAGTATCTTTTGTCGGCGCCCTGATCTGGACCGTCGGACCCCCCGGCATCCTTCCCCAGGGCCGCCGGATAGGCAAATTCTTCCGCTAATTATTTAATTTAATTAAACTAGCTAGTCATCATAAATTTGACTCTCATAAGCAATACACATGCAAAAAATTGCGCTAATTTATTTAATCTTTTAAACTAATCTAATACATAACTAGATTAATCCATTAACCCTAATGCAATCTTTTGCAAATTAAATTTTTATTTACCACAATCCAGTCGGAGGCCCCCGAGTCAGATAGGCAAATTCTTCCGGATTAAGCTGATTAAGAGTTAATTTAATTACATCAATTAATTATTTATTTATTAAAGAATTACATAATAAAAATACAAAGTCATCTTAAATTTGACTCCCATATAACAATATGCATAACAATTTCTAAATTTGCCTTAATCATGGCTTGGGATGCAGAGATGATTAAGAGTCAATATAATTACATCAATAAACTAATCTAATACATAACTAGATTAATCCATTAACCCTAATGCTATCTTTTGAAAATTAAATTCTTATTTGCCACAATCCACCGTCGGGGCCCCGACAGGGGCACCAGATAGGCAAATTCTTCCGGATTAAGCTAATTAAGAGTCAATATAATTACATCAATTAATTATTTATTTATTAAAGAATTACATAATAAAAATACAAAGTCATCTTAAATTTGACTCCCATATAACAATATGCATGACAATTTCTAAATTTGCCTTAATCATGGCTTAGGGTGCAGAGATGATTAAGAGTCAATTAATTACATCAATTATTTATTAAAAGAATTACATAAATAAAAAATACAAAGTCATCTTAAAATTTGACTCCCATTTGAGCATATGCATGACAATTTCTAAATTTGCCTTAATCATGGCTTGGGATGCAGAGATGATTAAGAGTCAATATAATTACGTCAATTATTTATTAAAGAATTACATAATAAAAATACAAAGGCATCTTAAATTTGACTCCCATATAAGCATATGCATGGAGATACCTAAATTTTCCTTAAGATGATTAAGATGATTAAGAGTCAATTCATCATCATATTGTTTTCGACCTTACTTAAGGTCGGTTTGACGCAGCTCTAACTTCTTTTCTAATCTGTGCTAATCTAAAAAGTTCTACATACCCTTCACAACCTAAATTTCTAATAATTTGACTAATATAGTTTGGTCTAGGTCTTCCTATATCCTTTTATCTTTTTCCTATCCATCTGACTTTACATAGATATTAGCAACATGATGGTTGTTAAAGAACTCTAACGTGTTTACATGTTTACCATTTATAAGGAAATGAAATATAACCTTCAAAAAGGAAAAGTGTTAAAATATATGTTATGGTAAGGTTTAAGCAACGAAACGCTACCCACATGCCAGACCGCTACCTAATTGTGAGTTGTCATGGTGACGTTTATTAAATTATATGTTATGGTAAGGCTTAAGCAACGAATCGCTACCAACATGCCAGACCGCTAACTAATTGTGAGTTATGTCCTGGTGACATTTAGTTAACTGATTTTTATTTTTTTTTGTTTTATTTTCGAACTTACTTAAAGTCGGTTTGACGCAGCTCTAAATTCTTTTCTATTCTGAGCTAGTCTAAAAAGGTCTACATACCCTTCACAACCTAAATCTCTAATAATTTGACTAATATAGCTTTGTCTAGGCCTTCCTACTCTATTTTATTTGGTAGTCTATAATCCAAGACTTTACTAAATAGTCCCTCATGTCTTAACTGGGGCCCTATCATTCTATCTCTCCTGACCTTCAATTGTTTCCACATACAGGGATCCTCACCTATCCTTCTATAAACTTCCTCGTTTGTTACTCTATCTGTCCAACTAATCTTTAACATTCTCCTATAACACCAAGTTTTAAAAGCTTCTATCTTTTCTTATCTACTTCTTTAATTGTCCAAGCCTCACTACCGTATAGTAGAACGCTCCATACGTACGACTTTAAGAAACTTTTCTATTATCTAAACTAATACTATTAGCTATTAGTAAGTCTTTCTTTTAAAACATTTTTCTAGCTTGAGCTATTCTAGCTACTATATCCCTTCTGCTACGTCCATCCTTTGTAATTATACTACCTAAATAGCAAAATTCATCTACCTCCTCTAACTCGGTATTACCTATTTTTAATTTTGGTTTAGAACTAGGCTGTAACTCACTTGTCATTATCTTTGTCTTTACTGAGTTAATTCTCATACTATAGTTACTCCGTAGTATCTCATCTAAAATATTTAAAAACTCTCCTAACTCTTTTCTAGACTCTGCTATAATGGCTATATCATCTGCAAAACGTAACATGTCTATTTTCTGTCCCTGTACACTAATACCTATCTCTTTTCTCTCTCTGGCTAACTTTAAAGCTTCCTCAATATAAACATTAAAAATCAAGGGAGACAGTATACAACCCTGTCTAACACCATTTCTAATCTTTGCTTCCTTTTCTATTTCATCAAATCTAATTACTACGCTTTGGTTTTATATAGACTGTAAATAATTTTCTATCCCTATGAGAGATTCCTATTTTTGCAAAACCCTGAACATAACAATCCAATTAACCCTATCAAATGCTTTTCTAAATCTACAAACGCGAAATGAGTCTTTTATTTTTGTAACCTTTTTCGATAATTACCCTAATCATTAGTATCGGTTCTCTAGTCCCTCTGTCTTTACGAAAGCCATATTGGTCTTCGCCTAAATAATTCTCAGTCAAAGCTTCTACTCTATTTTTAATTATTATTGCTAGTATTTTGGAAGCATGAGAAGTTAAACTAACTGTTCTAAAATTCTCACACCTATCAGCTCCTGACTTTTTTGGGATTGGGATAATAATATTTTTTTCGAAATCTTTTGGAACCTCACCTGTGTCATATATTACATTTATTAGTTCATATAATCTGTCTAAAGTTTTCTGACTTGCATATTTTATTAATTCTGCGGGAATATCGTCTATCCCTGTCGCTTTATTTAATTTAAGATTCCGAACAGCTCTATCAAATTCCTCTCTTAATATTGGGAACCCTATTTCTACATCCTCTTCTTGGTCGTTCTCTAACTCATCCATATCGTCTCCCTTATATAAATCTTCTAAATATCTTTTCCATCTATCAGCTACCTCAACTTTATTTATTAGAAGCTATTTATTCTCGTCTCTAATACCATTATATTTTTTCCTATCATCCCCAAAAAACTTTTTAACTGCTCTGTAAGCCCTGTCTGTCTTACCTACTCTCAAATCATCTTGTATTCCCTTACAATTCTCCTCCATCCATTTATTTCTAGCTTTTCTACACTCATGTACTATCTTATTTCTAACTGTATTATATTTTGCTTATTTTCACTATCCACTTCTCTGAAAGGTTTAAGCTTTCTTCTATTCTCTATTAAATCTAATATCTCCTTTGTTACCCAGGGTTTTCTCGCTTCTATTTTTTTCTTACCTATAGTCTGTGTTGCTGTATCATGTACAGTCAGTTTTATTTCTTTCCATCTATTTTCTACGCTCCCTCCTACAGCTATCTCTTTGCTCTTATTATCTAATACTTGTTTATATTCCTCTTTTACCCTACTATCATTAAGCTTACCTAGATCCCATCCCTCTCTTTTAACCTTTCTCAATTTTTAAATTTTAGTTTACACTTCATTTTAACTAAGTTATGATCGCTATCTATGTCAGCCCTGGATAACTACGACAGTTTTTAACTTGGTTTTAAATCTTTGTTTAACTAAAATATAATCTATTTGGTACCTAGCCCTATCACCTGGGGCTTTCCAAGTATATCTTCTCCTAACATGTTGTTCGAATAGGGTGTTTACAGTTACTAATCTATGTTCCTGGCAAAACTCAACTAATGTTTCTCCTCTATCATTTCGTCTGCCATACCCAAATTTTCCTACCATTTTCCCTCACTACCTTCTCCAACTGACGCATTAAAATCGCCCATAACTATTAAATTCTCATCTCCTTTTACTTTTCTCACTATACTATTTATATCCTCGTATACCTTTTCTACTTCCTCATCCTCGTACTGAGTTGTTGGCATGTAAACCTGTACTAAAACAGTGTCTGTGGGTTTTGTACTCAATCTAACCATAATTATTCAATCACTAAATTGTAAGTACTCTTTAACTTTATGCCCTAATCTTTACCTAACACTATTCCTACGCCTGCCTGTCCATTAGTTGAAGAAGTTGTAATTATTCTATAATTATCTTTCCAAAAGTCATTACTATCTGGCCATCTCACCTCACTAATACCTAAAATGTCCAGCTTTTCCTTTCTCATTTCGACTAATAAATTCGTTAACTTATCTACTCTGAGTAATGACCTTACATTCCAAGTCCCTATCACTAAATCGAACTGTTGCTTTATATTCTTACGATGACGAGCCCCAAGTACCCCCTCCCGGAGATCCGAATGAGGGAGTATTTTACCTAAGAGTCAATTAATTACATCAATTATTTATTAAAGAAGAATTACATAATAAAAATACAAAGTCATCTTAAAATTGACTCCCATTTGAGCATATGCATGACAATTTTTAAATTCACCTTCATCATCTTAACACACCCAGATCTTCACCACTACCGCACAAATCAAACCACACCAAAGTTTGCCGAAAAAGGTACCAATTTTGACTGTGACATCACAGTAGTATCATCTACAGGAATGCATCGTTAATCTAATACAGACGCCAACATTTCGCAATAGGCGCAAACAATCGGTTACCATTCTTTGCCACACAGGTTTAACACTATATCATTTAGCACAAATTTGTATTTTATATAATCCAAGTTTACAATAAGTATTTTTGCGCGCATTTCGCACAAACATTTATGAAATGCAACTTTAGGCCTTCTTCTATCGCCAGTACCAATTAGCAAGACAATAAACTAAAAGACAGGTATCCGTTTATTAGCAAATAGGCGTTCAAACACAAGCAAATTATTTTTTGATTAAACTAGCTCTTAGTGGGAGAGGAGAAAAAAAATTACAGCTTATAAATGTATTATTATTAACAACCCATTGGAAAATAACAATAAGCGGTAATACTGTTTATTCGGTATAATAATCATTAATAGCATAAATTTGCATGCAGTTAAGATACATAGATCGAACAAAAAATTCCGCAAAATGACAAAATGTTAATTTTCAGTCTAATTCGAAGTCTATGTTCACTGTTGCACCGACTTTACCCTGCTAATCATATAAACATTTTCTTACTATCAGTTAGCTCGCTGAAGGTTTTATGCCATCAAGTTTTAAGTAGTTGAAAAAGCGCTCTGGTAAAAACACAAAAAAATCATCGCTTTCAACAATAGCACGATCCCCATACTTTGTTGACACAGGCCTGACTCCTAAGACACGTTATTTTCTATCTGTGACAAGCTCCGAAGCACTTATCGTAGTTTTACACTTCATAACAGCATTTAATTTTGCAAAATCCATATTATATGAGCTGGCAAATAAAGAAAATAATGAGTTAAAATTAGGGCTGAAATTTAAATATTACAATTAAATCACTTATGAGGTAAGACCGAAATATAACTTTTAAAAAAATGCGAAAGACATAATTCCGCGTCTTGATGCAAGAATAATAATTTTAAAATAAAAAAGACTTACCTCCTGCTTGTACCTCGTTCTTCTGAAGTTGAAACAGATATTTTGAAATAGAAACCCTAGACCAATACTTATATGAATCGACGGATCCTTTCCAATCAACATAAATCCTGTTATAAAAAACACGACCGTCGACTTTGATACCCTTTCATCGAACGCAGTACTTTCATATTGTTTATGGAAAATTCGGAAATGTTTCTTAACCTTGAGGTATTTTTGATGAGGTTACATTAAATCGCGATAATTACGTGGTTTTAAATAGAGGTATTGCCAAACTAAAGCTGCTAAAAATACATATTGCAAAACAGTCTTTGAGAAGGATTCGTACTTTAGATATGCGTAAATAAAATTCAAACTGTAACAATATCTAAACCAAAAACGCTCCGTATTTAAAATGAAATCTTTCACGTGAAAACGCCATGGTAATTACATCACATCTTGATTTTACCCATTTTCATTAACGCTTCAACAGGATGGAATTTGTAAAAATTAGAAGCAGCGTGTTTATTGGAACAGAAACTCGACCTGTCCAAATTATATTAAACCTGATTATATTATATGTCATAATTCGCGAAGAAAATTATATTCAAGCGAAATAATAGAAATTACATTTACAGTATTTTTTAAATGATTGTAATTATGCCAAATCACCATAAATAAAACCAATAGACCCATTTTTTTAGCAATATTCTACGTCATTAGAATGTAAACAACATAACTGGAAAAAATTTGTCGACCGAAACAAATTCCTTTCATACTTATGATACATTACTTGTTAGATATAAATTTGGGGGAAATGCTCGCATTAACAATAACATTTTTTACATAGAAATGGATTTTAATTGATGTAATTTGAAGTAAATATGTTACAAACGCAAATACGTTATTTTAGCCAAGTAAAAATGGATACAAGTCCTTAATAAAATACGACTTACAAAATAAAAACATTTTCAAAGCCTTAAAATAAATTTACAGATTAATAGTCTTTTAAGTGTTTATGAATACAATTTTAGTTTATCAGTCTAACATGCTTTTTTTTTTTAAACTTTATACTTATTGGTAATTCGCGAAAAAATATTACCCAAGAAATGGATTTAATTACGGAAATATCCATAAAACAAATAATAAATAACGTCTTCGACCTTATTAAAATGTAATATAATTAATAGATGGTAATTTGTTGGGAAGCTCTATGTATGCATTACGATACATTACTCGTAGAACTGAAT
The DNA here is from genome assembly GCA_036346225.1 of Platerodrilus igneus. Lineage (NCBI taxonomy): Eukaryota > Metazoa > Arthropoda > Insecta > Coleoptera > Lycidae > Platerodrilus > Platerodrilus igneus. The sequence continues at coordinate 3,480,381 of JARFIW010001447.1, read as the reverse complement.
TGGGTAAATTTACAGATTTTCGATAATATTTGCGTAGAAAAGAGCGTTAAACGCGGTGTTATTTATAATACAATAGCATATTATGCAAAATCTGAAAACCACAAATTTTCTGCAATACGATAACAAGCATGAGTTATCAATGTTTATTTATTTTCAGATTAATTATACGTCCTCGTTAAAAGCACTGAGCAATGTCATAGTCATTTACACTTATTAGAATGTGAGTGGAATATTTTGGATGACAGAAAAACAAAACCCATTCTATGCATTACGATACATTACTCGTAGAACCGAATTGGAAAAATTTACAGATTTTCAGCATATTATGCAAAATCCGAAAACCACAAATTTTCTGCAAACGATGACGAGCGAGCGTGAGTTATTAATGTTTATTTATTTTCATGCTAATTATACGTCCTCATGTCAAGTTCAAAGCATCGTTAATGAAATTTTTATTACAGTTCATTTAAAATGTTGATACAGGTAATTTCCTGCAATCGAGTGGTATAACAAGATCAATTAGTACGTCATTTTTAAAGTATTCTCTTTATTAGCCCTAAGGCATTTGTAAAACAACGCCGCATCAAATCCTGATAATTACGCGGTTTTAAATAGTGGTATTGCCAAACTAAAGCTGCTAAAATACATATTGCAAACAGTCTTTGAGAAGGATTCGTACTTTAGATATATGTGTAAATAAAATTCGAACTGTAACAATATCTAAACCAAAAAAACGCTCCATATTTAAAATGAAATCTTTCACTTGAAAATGCCATGGTAATTACAAACGACATTTCATCATCTATTTACATCGTTATAACATCCGGATTTTCCAAATCATAGTTTAAAATCTTGTTTAATTTTGGTGAATGTAAAACTAATTAAAAAAAATCCTGGGTTGTAATGTATATAAATGCGAGAAAACGGAAGTCTAAATCAGTGCAGTTACCGGTTTATCTAAGTAAAACGCGAAATATTTGTTTACCATCGTCCAGTTTGAATCTGAAAGGGTAAGTACATTTTTGTTTTTACAGTATTTTAATATACCGCTTGAAAATATATAGCATTTTATTTGCCTGAATTAAATACTAAACTGAAAAACGTATCATTTTCTCAGCATGTTCTAAACCGCAATTAAACGGCTCCTAGTACAATAATTTTAGCAATATATCGCAACAGGCCAGGTAGCCAAGAAAACATAGATTTTGTAAAAATCATCTGAACGGGGTAGACAGCGACCCAACGATTAAGTATATTTTTGCTATAAATAGTACCTGTATATGGAACCGTTTATGTAACAAACATCATCACCCGCGTCCTTATAGCTAACAAAGTTGCGAATCTTGAACAGTTTCGTATTACAAATTTGAAGCAGTACGAAAAGATGGTTAATCTAACCAGTGTTTATTGCAGTTGACAGGGTTTAGTATCCTTGGAAGAAATCAGTAACAAAATCTATTACACATACCGTGAGGAGGCTCGACACCATATGCCAAAACGAAACGGTTCTTCTGAAACGAGTTGTTTAATTTTCTTTATAGGCGCGCCCATGTCTGCTTAACGTTCTTCTGGGGTATACCATATAACCTACTTGCAGAGTTAACACTTACACCCTTTTGTATTTCACTAACTGCTTTCTTCAAAGATTCCTTGGTGCACATCTTTCAAATATAAGTTTAAACTGATTCAAATTGAAAATAATATTCCATTCCCTTATATACCAGCATGGGCAGGGGTGTGCACGCGCAGGGGTGCGCATGGGCAGGGGTGTGCACGCGCAGGGGTGCGCATGGGCAGGGGTGCGCACGCGCAGGGGTGCGCATGGGCACAGGCGTGCTTAGGTGTACACCGGAGTACGTGAGAAACTGTCTTGGATTGCCAAAAAAATCTTATTAATATTAAAACAACATAGATTTTATACAATTTTATAAAAAATATACGCAAAATATTTAACTGTGATTAAATCTATTAACAATTTCCGTAAACGGATTATATTCAAACATGGAGTCATGTATAATTAATGCATAAGCCTTCATCGACGATTCAAAATTTCTTGAAGCTTCTAATTCCATTCTTACATCAAGCAACTAAACCATCCATCTCGGAATATGGTATCAGGCTTCCACCCGGTATGCGTAATAGATTTTGTTTCTGACTCATCCATGGATACAAGTCCTTAATAAAATACGACTTACAAAATAAAAAAACATTTTCAAAGCCTTAAAACAAATTTGACAAATTTAATAGTCTTTTAGGTGTTTATGAATACAATTTTAGTTATCAGTCTAACATGCTTGTAATTTTAATTTTATACTTATTAATATCTATTAATAAACTAAACATTAAACGCAGTACTTCTCTTTTATGAGGCTGTAGTGGAGCATGCACTGTGGTATCCGGAATCTTCGGAAAAAGACTCTTTCTCAAACATTTGTGCCAGCGATAGTGCCCCGATTACATCGTCGGTGTATTGATCGGGGTGACATGTAATTATTTCCAGAATTGTATGATAATTTGCCTTGGTGCAGTCATCAAATAGATAACGACTTGCGATAAGTTTGCTTTTTATTAAAATTGTATTTTGTTCTTCATCTGTCACCTCGATATTTCCTCCACGATATGCATTTATTATATCACCAATAAACGTCTCGTAAAATGTCGAAAAGCCTCGACTATTCAACCCTCGCAGCTTGTAGCTTATTACCTCGCTCATCCTGAATATCTTAAATACTTCGCTTTGATTCAAAACAATGACATTTCGCCCTCTCGCAATTTCCATATTAAACAAATCCTCTTCATGCAAATCATTTCCTACTAATGCGCTTTTGACGTTCGATGTAATGGTTGTCAGTTTCAATTTAAACCCATGAGCCAGTTGTAATTCTACATCATCTATTCCATCGCTGAAACCATTTTGCATAGCATTCTTTGCATCTCGTGCAAATTCTCTAACTCTAAATTCAACTTGAAAGCTACATAAATCGAACCAACCATTATACCCCATTTTCATTCCAACATTTCCGCATATACATCTAACACAATCAATTTGTATGACTGGTTGTAGACCACCATGTAAATCAAATCCTACTTCCAATAAGTGAGGGTGAAATCGCTTCCATCCGTTTAAGGGGTAGTCAGTCTTGCCTACCAGGGTGTTTGGGTTTAATTGTGGCACATCACTTGTTACATCACCACCCGCGAAATCCATGACTTTAACTTGAATAGTTCGAAGATATTTCGCAAACTGAATTTTTAGCTTTACATTTCCCGTCTTATATATTGAGTGGTGGAGTTCATGCGCCGATCAATTTTGAACCTGTTTAAGTCGATCGACAGATTTAACTAGTGGTATTAAGTGCAAGTCTTTACAGGAAAAACATAGCCCAAGGCATAATTAATTATATTATCGCGGGTTTTCCTGAGTTTGTCATTGACATACAAGTATTTGGAAAGTATACACGGACTCAAAGTCCAACTTGTTTAACATTTGATTAGGCGCTCAAATTAATCGTGTTGGGGGATAATGCGACAGCATGACCATATGACCACACGACCATATAACCACATAACCATATGACCACATGACCATATGACCACATGACCATATGACCACACGAACCGTGACTATATAACCCATGATGCGCAATTTATAGGCATACTATCGTTGACATCTTACAGTACACTTCGGTTTAAACCTATAAAAATGAATTAATTGTAATAATTAAATTCTTTTCGTTTTGAGATTGCTAACATTTTATTTTCAGAAATAATGGATTCTAAAAAGGTTTTCGCATGCAGCGGTTGTAACGCAACTTTTACTAGAAAAAATAATATTAAACGCAATTATGAAAAACAGCATAAAACAACTAATCGATTAACATCAAGTCAACCTTCAACGTCAGGGGTTAAACGTCAAGCAGATGTAAAACCTGTTGAGTCGACCGTGAAACGCGCTAGAGTTGGGCCTGTTGTTAAACGGTGCGATGTTTGTGACATAGATATGCCTAGACATTTGTTTGCAGCTCATCTGAACACCAATTTACACAAAAATGCTGCAAGCCGATCTGTAGGTGGTGATAATGTTGTGCAGATAATATCCTCTGCATTCAAAACACGTATTGCAACTTACAGATTGCAAAATGTAAATGCTACTGACAGCATCCTGCTGTTTCTGAACAAGAATCTTGAGCAGTTTGCACGCTTGGTTAGCGATAAACTACAAGTTCATACAGCATTTAAAATCAATTGCCAGCTGTATGGGCTTTATGTGAAAATGGTTGGTGGACAAGACATTAAAAGTTTTAACACCAAGAACGTGGTTGTCACCCGGTCCACCGATCTGAGTCATGTATACCAAAAACTATCCGAGGTGCTAAAAACAAAATCTGAAGAGTTCCAGCATCGGGATTCGGGATGGTCTATTCAGCGTGTGCTGTACCTGGATATTAATATTAACAAGTACTCACCCTTGCGTGGATCATCCTACATCACTCTACCCAAGTGGATCAGAGATAAAAAAGCTGTCATTAACATCAAGAATCCTGACTCAGCCTGTTTCGCCTGGTCTATTACGGCCGCTATCAACCCCATAGTAGCTAATAATCCTAGTGTCATATCGGCATACCCGCACTACAGCACGCTACTTAATTTTGATGGGCAAAATTTTCCCATGCCCATTAACAATATTCCGCGGTTTGAGGACTTAAACGACATCAGCGTAAATGTGTTTGGTGTTGAAGGCAAATCCATTGTGGGCCCATTGCATTTTACAGCTAGAAAACGAGCTAAGCATGTCAACCTTTTGTTTATCCAGGCTGGTGATAAATCTCACTATTGTTGGATAAGGAATTTAGGTAGGCTAGTAAGCAAACAGCTGTCAACAGATTGCCATTACAGATGGATTTGCGATGGGTGTCTTATCCTTTTTAAAACTGGGAACCAGTTGCGGCAACATTGCGAACATGATTGTGGTCATGTGGCTACAACCATGCCTAATGTTGCCAACAATCTTCTTAAATTTAAAAACATTCATAAACAGCTGCGTGTGCCCTTCACCATTTACGCTGATTTCGAGGCGGTACTCAAACCGATTAGTTCTGTCATGCAAGATTCGCAATCCTCTTATACCAACAAAGTCCAACGGCACGACCCATTCAGTTTTGCGTACTATGTTAAATGTTCGTTTGATGAGAGTCTGAGCAAATTCGAAACATACAGAGGACTTGACGCTGCCCACGTATTCATGTTGAAGCTTCGGCAGGATGCACGAAGATTGGGCAAAATACTTAAGACGAATGTACCGATGACACCACTGAATTGTTTTGAGAAAATTTTATTCGACCAGTCACCTGATTGCGGAATTTGCAAAAAACCTCTTGGGGACGACAAAGTGTCGGATCATTGCCATCTCACAGGAAAGTTTCGCTTTCCAGCACATTCACAGTGTAATATTCAGTATAAGGTGCCAAGCTTTATACCAGTGATATTGCACAATCTGAGTGGTTATGATTCACACTTTATAGTACGCGAACTTGGATGTGATTCCGAAAGTGTTAAAGTTATTGCCAACAGTTCTGAACGATTTATTTCTTTTCGAAATTTGTTAGACTGCCTGACGATGACGATGATAACGAAGACGGCTTTAACAATAACGACTTTGACAATGACGATATTGATATTGATGACGCTGAACAATGTGGTAAACGTTGTGTACAACTACGTTTTATGGATTCCTTTAGGTTTATGGCTTCTTCGCTGGACAATTTGGCAAAGAATTTGGAGTCTTCACAGTTTATGGAGGTACGCCGGCATTTCCCCAATAAACTAGATAGTTCATTATTAACTAAGAAAGGCGTATTTCCATATAACTATGTCACAGATATATCTGTGTTAGATGAAGAATCTTTGCCGGTAAAGGACGCTTTTTACAATACTTTGACAACATCTGGTATCGGCGAGGAAGAATACCAGCACGCCAAAACCGTTTGGAATCACTTTAACATACGGACACTAGGACAATACAGCGACTTATACTTGAAAACTGATGTTCTGCTGTTGGCAGATATATTTGAAAATTTTAGAAATGTTTGCATCACTACATATGACTTAGATTCATGTCAATACTTGACAGCTCCTTCGCTAAGCTTTGATGCAATGTTAAAGTACACAGAGATACGTTTAAAGTTGCTGACAGATATTGACATGCATCATTTTATAAAGAATGGTATACGGGGTGGGTTGGTGCAATGCAGCGATAGGTTAGCCAGTGCTAATAACAAGTATATGGATGATTTCAATCCAAACGAATCGTCATCATTCTTGGTATACTTGGATGCCAACAATTTGTACGGGTGGGCCATGTCTCAGTATCTACCCAAAGGCGGTTTCAGGTGGTTGGATGAACAAGGTATAGACTTTGTTCGTCAAAACCTTATGAGTATTCCACCACAAACAATCAGGGTATATACTGAGCGTTGATATGGAGTATCCAGAATCTTTGCATGACGAACACAATGATCTACCGTTTTGCCCTGAAGTAGGGAAATCGCACTACACCAGTTCTAAAACACCCAATTACTTGCAACGCTTTGCAACAAGAGACAGTACACGATACACTACAGAAACCTTCAACAATGTCTACGCAATGGACTAAAGCTGACAGCCGTTCATCGTGTATTACAATTTGATCAATCTCCGTGGTTAGAACCTTACATTAACTTGAACACAAGTCTCCGCGCTCGGGCACAGAATACTTTCGAAAAAAACTTTTTCAAGTTGATGAACAACTCAATTTTCGGAAAAACCATGGAGAATGTGGACAAGCGCGTTGACATTAAAATTGTAACCCGAAGGGTTTCTGATGGCAAAAAGTTGTGTGCAAGTAACTTGATTGCTAAACCTAATTTTAAGAATTGTACCACTTTAGGAGAAAATTTGGCAATCATACAGATGAATCGCGTTAAAGTTGTTTATGATAAGCCTATATATGCCGGCTTTGCGGTGTTGGACTTATCGAAAAATCATATGTACGACTTTCATTATAGCGTAATGAAGCCTCTGTATGGATCCAAATTGTCTCTTCTTTACACCGACACTGACAGCTTTATATATAGGGTTGAAACGGCAGATTTTTACGCCGACATTTACAAACACATCGACTTTTTTGACACTAGCGACTATTCCCCGGACAATAAGTACGGTATTCCTTTGGTCAATAAGAAAGTGCTCGGTAAATTTAAAGATGAGTGTAATGGTGACTTACTTCTAGAATTTATCGGTACACGGGCAAAATCAAACTGTATCGTAACGGAAAAGGATGTGATTAAAAAGATCAAAGGAATATTGCGCTGTGTAGTGAATAAGTATATTACTGTAGATGACTTTAAGGACGTTGTGACTAATATTAGTACGCCCCTTATGCGTACGATGTTGTGTATACGAAGTGACAAACACCAATTGTATACACAGCAAGTGAACAAGATCAGTCTGTCTGAGGAGGAAGATAAACGGTTTGTGATTCCCAACAGTACGCGTACGTATGCGTGGGGGCATAAAGACATAGACAAATATTATTTTACATAGTATTTAAGTAAATATTTGTACAAACTTTTAAGTATTTGTTGTTATTAGGTAAGTATAGAATAAGTATTTTTAAACTGTACCATATTATTTGGGGTAATGTGCACCTATTATCATTAGGCTAAGCAATTTTGTGGATTTGAAGTACTATTGTTATTAATCTAAGCATAGAATAAGCGTTCAGACAAATCTATCTATCAATTATTGTCTTGTTTTAAACATGGAATTGTTAATAAGTTAAGTGTTTTATGTATTGTCGTTAGAATAAGTGATATTTACACATCACTAATTATGTTTTTTTCACGTTTTTAGTTGATGTTCTGTTGCTTGGACAAAGTGCTGATTGGACTTAGCCCCTGGCGAGTAGAAGTAAAAAGGGATGTATTTTCTCATTGTTGTAGTGGACTAGGCGCTCAAGGTATATATTAGAGACACTAATATTTTTCTAAAATCAATTGATGTCATCTTTATGCAATGTCACTGATACATATCTCGAGTGGATACCACATTAAAAAAAGTGCTTCTAGTACACTACCTCATGGGTGATGTGGAAAAGTGTACGCAAATAATAAATACATCTATGCTTAACATATTACTAACATTTTTTCTCTGTTTTAGACCATACACAATTTTTCGTTTGGCATAAGGATGCTCTAGGCTGAAATATGGTATATTAATTTCTTTTGCAAATGGATAATTTTTACTTAATGCTGTAATTGTATGTATTGTACTATTGATGTATTGCATATCGAATAAACTGTATAAACTATTAATTACATTTCATTACATTCTAAAAATATGGTTAGTGCTATAAACGTAATAATGAACTCAAAATGATAGTTTGCAAATGCTGTTAAGTCACCCCTAAATTATTTGCAAGCGTTTGCATTAGGTTTAAATGGATGCGAAAACTTGTACCACAATATTCATTAAATACACCTCTAGAACGGTTATAGATATATATTAACTACATCATTACCCAAACTAATGTTTTCGCTTTGAGCTAGAACTGTATTTTATTACGCGTGAAACCTGTCTTTAACAGAAACGTATTAACAAATAAAATTGTTTGCATATGACACATTGCCATTCAACAATATGTTTTTGCAAATTTTTTTACACTAAAAAATACTTTATCCACAAGCAGGTTATTAAGCCTAGTAATTATACTGGCGATAGAAGAAGACCTAAAGCTGCATTTCATAAATGTTTGTGCGAAATGCATGCAAAAATACTTATTGTAAACTTGGATTATATAAAATACAAATTTGTGCTAAATGATATAGTGTTAAACCTGTGTGGCAAAGAATGGTAACCGATTGTTTGCGCTTATTGCGAAATGTTGGCGTCTGAATTAGATTAACGATGCATTCCTGTAGATGATACTACTGTGATGTCACAGTCAAAATTGGTACCTTTTTCGGCAAACTTTGGTGTGGTTTGATTTGTGCGGTAGTGGTGAAGATCTGGGTGTGTTAAGATGATGAAGGTGAATTTAAAAATTGTCATGCATATGCTCAAATGGGAGTCAATTTTAAGATGACTTTGTATTTTTATTATGTAATTCGTTAATAAATAATTGATGTAATTAATTGACTCTTAATCATCTTAATCATCTTAAGTAACAATATCTAAACCAAAAAACGCTCCATATTTAAAATGAAATCTTTCACTTGAAAATCCCAAGCCATGATTAAGGTAAATTTAGAAATTGTCATGCATATTGTTATATGGGAGTCAAATTTAAGATGACTGTATTTTTATTATGTAATTCTTTAATAAATAAATAATTAATTGATGTAATTATATTGACTCTTAATCAGCTTAATCCGGAAGAATTTGCCTATCTGGTGCCCCTGTCGGGGCCCCGACGGTGGATTGTGGCAAATAAGAATTTAATTTGCAAAAGATAGCATTAGGGTTAATGGATTAATCTAGTTATGTATTAGATTAGTTTATTGATGTAATTATATTGACTCTTAATCATCTCTGCATCCCAAGCCATGATTAAGGCAAATTTAGAAATTGTTATGCATATTGTTATATGGGAGTCAAATTTAAGATGACTTTGTATTTTTATTATGTAATTCTTTAATAAATAAATAATTAATTGATGTAATTAAATTAACTCTTAATCAGCTTAATCCGGAAGAATTTGCCTATCTGACTCGGGGGCCTCCGACTGGATTGTGGTAAATAAAAATTTAATTTGCAAAAGATTGCATTAGGGTTAATGGATTAATCTAGTTATGTATTAGATTAGTTTAAAAGATTAAATAAATTAGCGCAATTTTTTGCATGTGTATTGCTTATGGGAGTCAAATTTATGATGACTAGCTAGTTTAAAAGATTAAATAATTAGCGGAAGAATTTGCCTATCCGGCGGCCCTGGGGAAGGATGCCGGGGGGGTCCGACGGTCCAGATCAGGGCGCCGACAAAAGATACTTAGTCGAAGAAAACTATTGTGCAAATATCAGATTTGTGCAATTTTTTGCCTGTGTATTGCTTATGGGAGTCAAATTTATGATGACTATTGCGCAATTTTTTGCCTGTGTATTGCTTATGGAGTCAAATTTTATGATGACTAGTACGAGCCATGCCTGGAGCTATAAAATGCTTACTTGAAGAAAACTATTGTGCAAATTTGGGCGAATATTTGCCGATTAAAGGGTAGATGGTCCAGATGAGAACAAGATCTGTGCCAGATCGGGGTGCTGGACCCTCGCCAATGTGCGAATAATTGCGTAAATTGAATTTAATTAAATTAGCCATGCCTGGGGCTAGAAATTGCTTAGTTGAAGAAAACTATTGTGCAGATTTTTGCTACTAAATGTGCGAATTCGCTGCAAATGTTGAAATTATTCGCGATTTTCGCCAAAAGATGCTTAGTCGAAGAAAACTATTGTGCAAAATATCAGATTTATGCAATTTTTTGCATGTGTATTGCTTATGGGAGTCAAATTTAAGATGACAATGTTATTTAAATGGGAGTCTCTTTCAGAATTGGTTAATTCCCCCTACTGCGGTCTGTTGTCAAACTATCAACCCCACGCAATTGCATAAAAATAAGCCTGATAGAAATTCATTTTTTCATATTATATAATACATTTTTTTGCTTACCCCTATATAGCTCCATTACTTACCAGACCTGAGGATGATGCTCCACGTTTGACGGACATCGATGCGGAAGGGACAGTTTCTTCGTGGAGAGCATGCTACTCTCGGATTAAATTAGCTTGGAGCCCAAACCCCCAGCCTCAAATGTCACACACAAATGGTGTTGGCGCTGGTAATCCAGTCGGTGGAACCAACACTGCAATTTGACGTGGTATAGGAGATGCTCTAACGATATTATGGACCTCCTTTTTGGGTCGGTTAGGTTGCTGTGTATTGAGAATATCTTCTGGCACACATCGCAGACGAATACTTTGATGGATTCCATTGTAATCTGCACAATAAGACGATATTCTTATTCAGTTTAAAACACGCAGGAAACGATGTTATCGCGATCACGGACGAAACACAACCGAGGAAAATAGGCTGAGACCTCTATAAATAGCCAGATGATCAGGAACGAAAACAGGTAAATTAGAAAGCATGTGCACAGTCAACCAATAAAGCATTGCCCCAGTAGAGGTACTCTTAGAAGGATGAAACGCAACTATGCCTAGGGAACTGGGAGTACAACCAAAATTGGAAAAATTAGTGTTATATAGGTAATAAATAAAGATTCCTATGCTTTAAAGTGCGTTAGGATCAATCTCCTCCATCTAGTATTAACCAACGCAGTCTAAAATATATACCATTCTATAATTCTTAGATTAGAGTAGCTTTGTATTAGCTGTTAGCGATGTTAAACAGCAGATTTCGTAGTTTTGTCGTTGTCAACTGTAATATCGCAATTCTCTTCGTATTCGCCATCGTAGCAAAAGTTATGGTTTGTAGTTAAATAATTATACATCTCCGTCATGCTAAAAATACCCACAAAATCCTAGGTTATATCCGTCTATTTTATGCGGTAGTTCTTCCAATAATGTTTTTAACTTAACATCTACTAGTTCCACTTTGTACGGAACACATATCGGGTTGTTAAATTTTTCATTAATTTTTATGAGACCACCGATAATTTTTTTTACGCCGGGATCCATCTTGTTAGTGCTTTTCGTAGAAAACGAAAGGTTAGCTTAAAGACCATTACTAGCGGAAGCAAATCTACCGAACTTTTCCCATATATAGCTGTTAAATGCGTCACAAATTTCTTTTATGGAATAAAGATCTTTTGTTTACAGATATTTGCTCGGTGTCAGAAGGATCGCAAATTTTACTAGCATTATATTATTGTAGATTGATGGACCTGTGTAGTCCACTATTTAGCATATACTTGCCTTTGACATAACAAATATTACCAATGTCGGTAACCAAATCATTATTGCACAAATTTTCTATCTGCAACCACAATCCAAATTTGTTGGTCTCACAAATGAAGCGGATATTTTTATGGCAATGAAATGAATGGCTTTGTGTTTATATCTTAAAATTAATTTACATTCTAATAAAAGCACGGATTTCAGTAATTCAGCGGATTACGTTCTCAATAAGTAATATACCTATTTTAAATTGAAATTTGTTTTACTAAGTAATACATGGAAAAATTAATCGTAATTGCATTCTTAAGCTTTGCAAATGCAATAAATTGATTTTGTTTTTATACAAGGAAAGTGCGCTTTGTTTTAACGCATTTGAAATGAATGGCTTTGTATTTATACAGGGTGGAGAAGTTAAATATATGAAAATCCCAATTTTTTCCGTTTACTTCTTTTTGTAAAGGTTTTGTTTATAGAATGTGGGTTTCAATGACCTCTCGTGAACTCTTTATCATAGCATATATATATATATATATATATATATATATATGTGTGTGTGTAAGATAAATATTGGGGATACAGTCAGATTGGGTATGTATTTAGAATAAACTTCTTTTAACCATTTCAATCTTTCAAAAATCGTTTATTTTCTTCATCAGGATACTAAAAATCTATATATATATATAAATATATATATATATATATATATATATATATATATATATTGCTGTGACAACGCCGCAGATTGGAGCGTTACTAAAAGAGTACTGTGACAACGTCTGGCTTTGATGCCCCGCTAAAAGAGTGCTGTGATACAGATACAGCAAATTGTAAAATTTGAAATTGTTGACATACCTTCTTTTCTAACTTTATTTTGCCTGGCTAGCTCAATAAAATTGACGGACTTTCCAAAATGAAATCAAACACAGCAATATCATAAAGCATTTATACAGTATGAAATGTTTTCTTTCATACAAAAGCATATAGAACATTTACAACATCTTTTCTTTCAAACATCAAATTATTTTTAACAAGCACCTATTTACTTAATTATAAAAATGTCTCTTACCTTCGTTAGATTTAAATTTACAGAACTAAATTTCTTCTCTTATAAATAGTTCACCTGGTTTTGATTCTCACGCTTGTAAGGTTTGTTTGGCGAAAAATTCCTTGACAGTCTATAAAAAAATATTAGGGTGGTTCGAACTCTGACTACTAACTTTCCCGGTAAAAACCCTTACAAAAAATAAAATGATTAAGACTTATTCTAGTTTAAATTTAAATGACAAATACCAAAATATCGTTCAAATCCCAGTTTACAAAATCTTGCATATTACTTAAATCTTTATTTAGAAACCAATGTGCATCCTCGGTTTAATTATTCCATAAAATTTTAAATAGCTTTTTATATTGAAGTATTTGCCATGTTCATTGCATTTACCAATTTTCATACTTCGCAGTTTACTAACTTCTGTATTTATTTATACATGGTAATTATTAATTACAGTATGTGTATTGCATACCTTAAAACAATAGCTTCAAAATTCTTTTTTCAATGATACATTTTCGCGTTTGTATTTATGAATAAATCTTTTTAATAAAAACATTTCTCGTCGAGAGAGAGAGAGAGAGAGAGAGAGAGAAAGCTATTTTCAAAAGTAGCCATACTCAAGCCACGGGAATCAAAAATCGATCAATGAAACACATGTACGGTGAATTCACGCAACCATAATCAAGAGAGGTATAAAGGAAGCGACAGCGTCTCACCCATATGTTAGACAAAAAAAAAGCAATGAATTTTTAGGTCATAAATAAAGGAGAAGGAGGTGGAAATGAAATAGAATAATGAGTGCAAACTCCAGATTTAAAACACCAGAAATAGAAATTTCCTGTATTTGCCACTGCGAATATTGTCTTTTCCAAAATAGGTATTATTGTCGACTACTATGTTTATTCTATTTGGAAAAAATCAATTCAACAACAGCTCCGGCAGATCCTAAAGATTTATTACATGATTCATCACAAAGATATAATAATCATGAATGAAGAAGGGGGGGGGGGAATAGAGAAAATATAAACCGAGCAAATATTAGAAAATTTGTGAAGATGCTTTGAATATCTAAGGAGCCAAAAAAAAATTAAAATTATATTATAAAGATGAGAAATCAAGATCATAAGAACGAAAACATTTGCAAACAAATTTTCAAAGGAATAAAGAAACTTAGAAAGACTAAAGTGTTTTACTTATTTAAATATCAAAGGTACAATAGGTTTTCACTGAGAAATAAGGAGAAAAAATAAGTAAAGGTTAGCGAAAAGGGACATTATAAGGTATACAATATTTTTTAATGCAAGATGTAGTTAAAAAGGTAGATAAAAGGTGTTAATTACTTTAAAAAAGCATTATCGGCAAAATGTTTTAGGTCTTTTATATGCCACTTCCCTTGTGGTTTACCAACAAGATAACCCGTATCACTTGACATAAGATAAGTTATAGAGTTAATTTAGCAGAAAAACTTATAGGTTCAACACAAACTTTTTTCGTTGTTATATATAAATAATTTATTTAAAGGTGTAAATTTAATTTTCTAAAAAACTTTTAAAAAAGTCGATTTACAAGTTTTTATTAGTAACTCGGCAAATAAAAATTATCGAAAGATAGATTAATTCAGTAGGTAAGTAAACAGAAATATGAAAAGTATAACTAAATAAAAACTTTTCTATTCAAACGGGGAAAATGATTATTAAACGTTGAAATCTTAAATAAATAACTAAAAATCACTATAATCTAAATATTTTATATACTTATTAAAAATTACGAGTATTTGTGCTTCGGAAATTTACATAAACGATAAGTATACTTTAATATAAAAAAGAAAAAAAATTATTCGGCAAAGGCAAATTGCAGATAAGTCAAAATCGTTTGCTAAAAAAGTTTTAAAATAAAAATAGTGTTTTTTGAAAATAGGTTATTCTCTACAGGACCCATTACGGAAATAAATTATTTATAGGTTACATGTTAAACAGGCAGTCTGAAGGCGTTATTAGGTACAAAATTTTAAATATTTACTTTAAAATATAGGTAAAATATGTAAAGTTACTTGCAAAAAAACACATTTTTAACCCCGTACATTACTAAAAACCTAAACATTAATTATTATTTTAAAAGCGTATCTAGATACAAGAAAATTACGTTTCCTGTGCTATTTTAATGTATTTCATAAGAAGTTACGCGGACAAGTACCCAAGTAACCCACTTGCAATCTCTCGCAATGCATTGCAAAGTATTAAACCTCAAGTTTTACTATAAAGAACAAAATTATTACGAAATTTATGTTTCCCAAAATTTAAAAACACTAAGATAGCTTTTATTTTTATTTTAACACTTAAAGAACTATTTAGTTATGAAATTGAAAGACGCTTTCTAGTTCGGTAGTAGGGTAGACGTTTTCAGTACAGTTCGTAATTTTAATCCCAACACAACGTAAGTATATATAATTTGCCGTGTTTGTAAAATTAATATCTGAATTTAGCAAACGCAAAGAATAACGTTACACATAATTTATAATAGGTTATTACGGATAGTTTACAACGAAATCGGTAAATTGCTTTTACTAATACAAAGAAAGAAGACAACCTTTATTTTATAACGAACAAGAAATATTATATCATAGAAAACTCCCCCTGAGTTGAAGCGCTATTGATACGCATTTCTCTTACTTAATTAACTGTTTCAGTTTAATCAGACAAATTTCTGTATACTAACTGCTCTTTGGGTCATTATGATTCGGTTTTCTCAAATTTCTGTTTACGTTGCTGCCTCCAATTCTCAGTAGTGCCTAGAGGAACGATGAATTTGACACAACATTAACACAAACGAGGACGGTATTCCGAAAACGTAATCGTTTTTTTTAATTTCGATACCAAAATTCCAAATTTAAGTTAAAATAAATTACCCTCAATTGTACTAGTACTTCGTCGTCACTCTCGTAATTGGCTTATTTGAATCGGCTGAGTTCTTATAACCAATTGGAATAGAGAACTTTGTCATTTTAATAACGCGTGTTCACATTGCATTTCCCGAGATCGATAAAATCTTTGAGAGTATCTTAACGTATTTATACACACTAGGATCATTTCAATCTTACAATGTAACTAATAATTTATACAATATCCGATACCGGATTTAGGAAACAAAGGAAATTCCTTTATTTTTGTACTTAATACAGTAAATTTAATAAATATAAGAAATGGAAACTGGTTATCCAGTAATTGAAAAAGACATGTTACTCAGTAATTCACTTAACATGTAACAGGATTTAAAATCTTTACACAGACATGCATACAAAACAGTGGTTTCTAACCTTTATTTGAAAGCGACCTTTTTAGTTTTTTAAAAATGTTCGCGACTTTCGTTTTCTCATCCGGCAAATTTTATCAATAACACAACAAATAAAAAGTTAAAAAAATATACTTTAGGACTTAACAAAAGTGATGATATTTATTATTGAGCATTCATTATTATTGATGATTAAATTTTTAACATTATATTACTTACCTTAAATTTTAAATTAAATTTTTTGTTTAAACCCAGAGGCCCTCTAAAATTGCTAAGGCAACTCCCTTGTGTGTCGTAACTCACCGATTTTGAACCATTGATCTAAAACGTTAAAATACAAGTAGTATAATATATTTTAAGCCTAAAATATTAACTTAAATAGAATTATTTTGATGTCAACATTTATCACATATACTCTAATATGTATGAAATTTGGCTGCGCGAACTTGCGACCCGTGGAGCATAGATAATTGTTAATAACTAAAGGGACATCTTTGAGGAGTACGAAAAAACCAGCGATATGTAGCTTCATCTAATTGCAATAACATGAATTACTTACTGATTAATTAGCACAATGAGGCGTTGAAGCTTCTTAGGGTATAGTTACGGCAAAGCATAAAATATGTAACGTTTCGATATAGAATCACTTTTCATCTTGTGCGTCTATTTTAAGATGCACCGTAGAGTTTACGATGGATGTCTGGAGTTCGGTTCAAGCTTTTTAAGATATTAATTAATTTCTTACTCACTCAATGAAAAAATTTTAATTTTTGGACAATAGTAAAAATATGTATTAATTTCGATTATTGTTCATTAGTCAAAGAAATAAGATGATATCTCGCTTCCACCGAAACAAAAATCATAACCTACGTCATAAAAATTAATTATATCACCGAACTCGTATATTTAAAGGGAGTGCTGTAATGAAA
This sequence comes from Platerodrilus igneus, assembly GCA_036346225.1. NCBI lineage: Eukaryota > Metazoa > Arthropoda > Insecta > Coleoptera > Lycidae > Platerodrilus > Platerodrilus igneus. The sequence goes on along the minus strand of JARFIW010001447.1, from coordinate 3,463,170 downwards.
TGTGTAATACACATTGCCGGGTTCCCTTGTGATTCCAGAGGGGCTTGTCCTAGAGCTCTGTTACGATGACGTTCTCGTGGGATACTTGACGTCGACACGCATTCTCAAATACATATATAAACCGAGTGCATGTGTGATTACTTTAAATGTTTCTCCATACAGATTTTCTATATTTAGATCAGAAGAAACATTGTTACCCACTTTTTTCCTTTGTGATTGCTTTTATTCATTAAGTTGTATCCTGTTTGTTGTTTTTCTGTAACCTTACACAGGTTTTAATGGATGTTTCCTTTATTGTTTAAGAAATGGATTTACGTAGACAAAAGTCTACAGAAAAGTAAGAATTTATGGAATTTCAAACAAAATCGTAATATCAATTAAGATTCAATACGATAAAAACGTCTTAACCTCACCGTTGGAGCTTGCCAATGTAATTTTAAGTTAAATTTTATATACAGGATTATTCTAAATGATGGACCCATTTTTAAAAATTCGTATTTATTAAAGTACAAATCCAAAATTAACAATCGGTACCAATGAAAAAAGGAAGTTTTAAAGTATTTTTTAATACATTTTAAATGTTCAATAGCTGTTTTCCTTGTAAGTGCGTATAGCACCAAGGGACGAAGGGTGTGAAACTCCCGAACAGCTCGGAGCAGCTCGGAGCTATTCCTAAAAGGAACGGGTATTTTTTTCGTTTAAGAACAGTTGCACCGCTTTGGAAATGCCTGACAGTAAAGTGTCACTTCAGTTGTAAAATTTTTAGGGAAATACACAACATAGCTAACCTTACTTCTAAAGAAAAGCAAGTTATACAGGTCAATGGCTGCAATAAAACATCAGAACGATTAATAATTGTAAATGTTTTTATTTTTAGACTTTATTGGATACTGCTGGTACATTAAGCTCGACCTCAGAAGGTACATCTGACAATGAGGAATCGTTTGTGAATTTGAAACTCCACCGCAGAAACGCCAAAAATGAATAAGAATTGAGTTGTTTGTGGAGAATACCGTTAACAAGTATTGTGAAAAAGAATTCAAAGCTAATTTTAGGATGAGTCGACAAACAGCATATAAAGTGATTGGTTAGTTGTTTATAAATTGTTGCCTTGTTTAATAATTTACATGTTAAAGGGTTACTAGAGGAGTATCCATATAAACCATGTCATATATTTGGAAGAGAAAAAATTACTTGCGAAAAAGCATTTCTACTTAAACTGTGCTATACGAGTAAAAAGGAAACATTTAAACAAATTTCTAGTAGATTCAATGTCACATATAGTTCAGCTCATCGCTGTTTGCAACGAGTTATAATTTTCCTATTAACCATTAAATCTACGATCATAAAATGGCCTCGAGGAGATGAAATAGTTTGCAATACCAGTGGATTTCGGCAGCTTCAAACCCTACCCATGTATTAGGTGTATTAATGGCAGTCATATTCAAATCAATAAACCACAACTCCATCAAGAAGTATACGTCAATAGGAAAGGCTACCATAGTTTGTTGTTCCAGGGTATTGTAGCACATAATAAAAAATTTATAGATGTTTCTTTGTGGCGACCTTGGATCTCTACATGATGTCCGTTTACTACGAAAGTTTGCAATATATAAGAAGTTAGATGAAAATCCTGAATTTATGGGCAACAATTTCTTCCTGGAGACCCTGCATACCCAAATTTAGGTGCGTGAAGTTAGCGGAATAATGACGGCAGGAATAATTTTTGCCGACGTAATCCTTAGTGCTTCGTTAGTGCTTTTTAGTGCCCAAATATTAATGCCAGCGGACTACTAAAAAAATAATTATATGCAGTTAAAGTTAGTCCGCCAACAGGAACAATTTTAGTCGACGTAATGTTAGTGCTTCGTTAGCGCTTTTTAGTGTCCAAATATGAATGTCAACGGACTACTCAAAAAATACTTAAATGCAGTTAAAATTATTCCGCCAACCATACGCCTGGCGAAAAAGTGTCTGCTGAAATAATTGTGGTCTGTGTAATGGTTAGTACTTTGTTAGTGCTTTTTTAGTGACCAAATATGAATGTCAACAAATTGCCCAAAAATAGTTATTCCGCTAACTTGACGTTTTTGAGTAGTCCGCTGGCATTCATATTTGGGCACTAAAAAGCACTAATCAAGCATTAACTATTACGTCGACTAAAATTATTCCTGCCGACACTTTTCCGCCGGGCGTCATGTTGGCGGACTAACTTTAACTGCATATAACTATTTGTTGCCTAGTCTGCTGGCATTCATATTTGGGCACTAAAAAGCACTAACGAAGCACTAACCATTACGTCGGCTAAAATTATTCCTGCCGACATTTTTCCACCAGGCGTCATGTTAGCGGAATAACTTTAACTTTAACTTTAACTGCATATTACTATGTTTTGAGTAGTCCGCTGGCATTCATATTTGGGCACTAAAAAGCACTAACAAAGCACTAACCATTACGTTGGCAAAAATGATTCCTGCCGACACTTTTCCGCCGGGCGTCATGTTGGCGGACTAACTTTAAATGCATATAACTATTTTTTGACTAGTCCGCTGGCATTCATATTTGGGCACTAAAAAGCACTAACGAAGCACTAACCATTACACCTGCTACAATTATTCCTATCAACACTTTTCCGCTAGGCGTGAAGTGGGCGGAATAACCTTAACTGCATATTACTATGTTTTGAGTAGTCCGCTGGCATTCATATTTGGGTACTAAAAAACACTAACTTACGTCGGCTAAAATGATTTTTGCCGACACTTTTCCGCCGGGCATCATGTTGGCGTACTAACTTAAACTGCATATAACTATTTATTGGGTAGTCCACTGGCATCCATACTTGGACACTAAAAAGCACTAACCAAGCACTAACCATTACGTCGACTAAAATTATTCTTGCCGACACTTTTCCGCCGGGCGTCATGTTGGCGGACTAATTTTAACTGCATATAACTATTTTTTGAGTAGTCCGCTGGCATTCATATTTCGGCACTAACGAAGCACTAACCATTACACCGGCTGCAATTATTCCTGCCGACACTTTTTCGTCAGGCGTGAAGTTGGCGGAATAACTTTAACTGCTTATAACTATTGTTTGAATAGTCCGCTGACTTTTATATTTGGGCACTAAAAAGCACTAACGAAGCACTAACAATTACACCAATTAAAATTATTCTTGCCGACATTATTTTGCTAACTTCACGCATCTCCCAAGTTTACATTCGTTAGTTACTCCTTTTAAGAACACTGGTCACCTAACACGAGAACATAAAATATTTAACCAGAAAGTATCCTCAACCAGAGTTATAGCTGAAAAAAGTTTCGGTCTATTAAAGGGCAGATTTCGGCAGTTGAGACGCTTGGACAATCTGGATATTAAATTGTGTTTAAAGCTGATAATGGTTGCTTGTATTATACATAACATTTGTTTGGACGCAAATGATTTAGTAGAAGTAGACGATGGAGATTACAATCAACCCGAAGGCACCCCATTTGAAGATCACGAGGATCTACTTATCATTAAAAATCTTAATAGAAAGCAGCAAGTTTTACTTAAATCATGTAGGTTGTAAATATTGAATAAATATAGAATAATTTATTTCACAAACTTAAAAAATGATAAAATACATTTATTTTGCACTTGTTTGTACATATTACAATACTAAGACAACGTTTATGAAACTAACTATTACCATAGTCTACAAGTTACACTATGCTATCACCTATGATTTTTAGATTGTAATATAAGATTAAGATTAATTAAATGTATCACAAGATATTGAGAGCTTCATTAATTTTTAAAAAATTCCTGTAGCAATTTCAGTTTCTCTTTTTCGATATCTAGTCGCTCTCTTTATATTGCCATTCTCTCTTCATGTCTTTGTTGCCTTCTGTGGTATTCTTCCGCTTTCATTAGCAGATACTTTCTCTTTAATTTTTTTCCGTTGTTTTAGCTGCAGAGGATTGTGGCTTTGGCTTTAATTTTACAGGAGCCCCATCCTCATCGGCAGCACTTGTTGTTCGTAACCTTAACAGATCTGCAGTCTCTCTATCAAACAAATTCAAAGAATGAACACATTGATTGGATGGCTTATTACCTAGCACATTCTCCATCATTTCAATGAAAAGAAAACGTGTAGGACCTCGGCCTTTTTGAGTTTTATTGTCTTTGGCATTTGTATAACTGGAAACTAAACTTTTCCACTTCATTTTTATAGCTGTTGCCGTTATGTTCTCGAAGAGTTCACTTAGGAGGTCACCCAAAACATTTTTGTATATATGTTTACGTTTCTGGGGATGATGCAATTCTTCTTCGTGCGATTCCATTGACTGTATTAGCACTGTTGTTTGCCGATAGGACCATGTGTTAATGCTCTTAATTAAGCTTGGTGCATATGTTTCCAGTTCTACCTCCTCTTCATCTGCGTATATCGCAGTTGTATCGTGATTATTTTCGCTGGTTACATGTGCCAACAGACTGCTTAAAAAGCTTCATCTAAAATCGAAGGGATTATTCCTTGATATTCTAAAGTATAAAACGAATACAAAACCTGTTTGCGCCCTAACAAAATTGGCTTGCGCAACACTTACTATATACCTAATATTTGTTCTGGGGTCCACTATTTGCAACTGACGTTTGTACAAGATAAGGCACAGAACACGTCTATCTTCGGTGCGTGTTTTTCATGTTGTAATGTTGAATGCGGCTTTTGCAAACCCCCTATGCAAACATTGTGTCTGTTGACTTTTCCATTACCGCGTAGATGTTTGCCACTGCAGGAAACGGTGGACACATTGATCATTTATAATATATTAAAAAAACTTTGAAACTTCCTGTTTTCATTGGTATAACGATGTTCATTTTGGATTTGTACTTTAACAAATACGAATTTTAAAAATGGGTCCATCATTTAGAATAACCCGTATATTAAACGAAAAAGGGTTGCTTGCAAGTAGAAACAAGTGTAATCCGTCCTTTGTAATTTAATCCTTTCTTCGAAATACCTCTTCGGTGACCAATGACTGTATCCGGAAACATCTGACGGTTAGTTTGCTTTTGTATTATGTTCGTTCGAAAAACCGAAGTGTGCTTTGAATGTGCATTCGTCGTTGAAATGCAACGACGTGTATACACGTAGAAGTTTATACAAATTAGCCTTGGGTGTAATAATAAAGTGACAATTAATTATAGTGCACAAACTTAACATTGTGTTAACGGAAGGATTTCGTCACACAGTACACTCAATTTATCCAGTTCTTCGAGTTACGAATCGGTGGTAAGTGTAGCAAATATTTTGGTAATTATTGTTTAATTACATCAATTACGCACTTCACGCCGAACATTTGATCCTTCGTCCAGATATTTGTTTATTAACTATTTTTTCATTCCTGAAATCATATGCAAATTCGTTGTTGTATTTGATCTGTTTGCAAGTAACAAAAATTACTCATTAAAAAATTAATTTAATTAGCTTTACAAACTGCAGCATCATCGAAAATTTGTTCACATTTTATGTGGTAGGCTTTCGTACGCCTTTTCGTTTATTTGTTTCTAGAAAACAGGTACTGGATGTTTTCTAAAAGCGCTTGCAAAACAATCCTTTCTTAAAAATTATTTAAGTTGGTCTTTATTGTTTTGTAGCCTGCTGTGTTGGGTCCAACAGGATTAACCCTTTTTTAAAATGTCATGTTTAGATTAAAGAATTTAAGATCTCGCGACTTTGTATTACCAAAACCTGAGGTTTGGTTGTAAATTTTGCGGTTTGCTTAGAATTAGTTAGCTATCATACCTAAAAAAGAATCCTTTCAAAGTTGGTTTTGTGATTCTTAGGATGCTAAAATTGAATATAGGTTTTTTTTTGCTTTAACTTGTATTAAAAATAAGTTATGGTATTTTGTAGTAATGGTTGTAATTGTTTGAACTTATTTAGACGCATTGTAGTTAAATACGTTCAAGTTTTTTATGTGATAATTGGTAGCTTTCTTTAATTTAATTGTTGAATTTTGATTAATATCGTTTATCAAAATGGGTTATCTATTATTAGTGAAATCAAAGATCTTACAATGAATAAGGTTAATTTTGCTTTAATAAAATCTTATTGTCAAATCGCTTCGGACATAAGACAAAACTTTGAAACCATGCAAAGATCCACGTTAATGGACGAAGTGTCCTCAGATTACCCGAAACTGATTTCATTGTGTTTTGCAATAGACCGTCATAAAACAGTTATTAAATCGATGAACATGCAAATTCAAGATTTAGTAGAAAGTAAGCCGGTAGTTTCAAAACGCAGGTTGTGCTGAAAAAAATGGTACCAATATTCGTTTGCCCGAGTTAAAAATTTCTAGCTTTTCTGGAAAGTTCCACGACTGGGAGGCGTTTAACTTTATGTTTAAAAAATTATATGATGAACATGTAACTTGAATCGTTTACACAAATTATTGTTGCTTTTGAACGCGCTTTATCCTAGCCGCCACGCATCGGTAAAATATTTACTTATGCATGAAGATAATTATGAGGAAATATATTCAATTCTTTTGAATCGTTTTTAATCCAAAACATTGCTCGTTTCAACGTATTGGAATGCGTTAGAACTTCCATAAAGAGTTGCGAATTTTAATTAGTTGTTTGCACGAAAATGTTCATGCTCTGAAAAACCGAAGATTGATCTTCTAGATTTTGAATTATTTAACTTACTAGCTAAGAAACTAGATAGTAACATTATGAAAAAATTTAATTTGGAAAAGTCACTGGAAGTTTCGTCTTTTGAAGATTTAAAAACAATTATTGAAAAGCGGTGTAAGGTTTTAGAAATAAATGAAGTTGTTTCAGGTGATAAGGGTTCGAAATCTAAAGAAAATGTGAAAGCAGATTCTTTAGAAAAGGGAAAAATAGGGGATCATTTACAAGAACGTCGTGTTACGACTAATGCCGGAAAGGGTTGCCTCCTATGCAAAGCGATGCATCCATTGTTTAAATGCAAACAGTTTCTTGATAAAAGGTTAGGTTTGATATTGTGAAGAAAAACAAACTATGTATTCGCTGTTATAATGATTCGCATTCGATAAAAAATTGTTCGCTGAAATTGGCTTGCAAAAAGTGTTTTAAAGAACACAATTCGTTGTTACACTTTGAAAATCGTTCAAGGTCAGTATCGCCACATAATTCTTCTATATCGCCTCGTCAATCCGCTGTCCCTCCTAAAGAAAAAACCGCATCTATTGAAAATACAATAGTACAGCAAAATCCTGTCACTAATTCGTTGATTTCGACTTCATTTGATCGAACGACAACACTCTTGGCAACGTCGATTGTTTCGGTAAACGATGGAACTTGCAAATTGTAATTGGTTCGAGCATTGATTGACAATGGTTGCCAAGAAAGTTTTATTACTGAAAGGTGCCGTCAGAAGTTAGGTTTAAGAAAGTCCCGAACAAATATGGTAGTACAAGGTTTGGGTTAGAATTCTTCCTCAGTATCAGGCAAGCTATCTTGTGTTATTACTCCAAGTCTAGCACAAGAGCCACAATATAACACTCAAGTTTATATAATTCTTAACATGTGCGATCATTTGCCTGCGACTCCGTTAACCATAAACACATGGCCTCATATAGAAGGTTTACAATTGGCTGACCCAGGTTTTCACGTTCCTTCAAAAATAGAAATGCTACTGGGAGCAGACATTTTCGCCCAAATAATTTTGAATGAGTCTCGCTGGGGCAAGGCCAATCAACCGGTAGCAATTTGTATCACCTTTGGATGGATATTAACAGGGAAGGTAGTTTCTCCTTCTACTTCATATACTTCGCTTTGTGCTTTTATAGAACCTCTCGACCAAGATTTTTGTAGATTTTAGAAAATTGAAAATATTCCTTCAGAAATCAGACTTTCGCTTGATGAAGAAAGGTGTGAGGAAGATTTTAGTAAAAATTACACTTGCAATGAAAATGGCAGATTCGTAGTTTCGTTGCCGTTTGAAAGTTCAGAATCTCTCTTTGTTGAAGCTAGAGTGATTGTGCTTAAAATATTTGTATCGTTAGAACGTCATTTAGGGAAACGACCTGAGTACTTTAATTATCGGGAGTTATGAAAGACTATGAGGATAGGAGTCATATGACTCGAATTGACTCTCCATCTGTATCTAATTTTGGTGGTGAAAGGTCCTATTATATTCCACGTCATGCCGTCCATAAGTCTGACAAACTCAGGGTCGTATTTGATGCATCTTTTAAAGACGCTAGGAAAGTTTGTTGAATGAGAACATGCTAATCGGGCTTGCTCTCCAAAGGGACAATGTCGTTTTATTGTTACACCTTTGTGTGCATCTTATTGTCGTCACTTTTGATATACGCCCAATGTGCAGACAGATACTCGTAAGGATAGTCACAAAGATTATAAAAAAATTGTATGGGTTTCATTTCAGATTATAAGTTAAACACTGTGATTTATGTGGTAGTGTCGTCACCTTTTCTAGCATTGCAAACAATTTAAGAATTTGCCAAGCTAGAAGCGAATAAAAATCCTTCAGCATCGAAAGCTTTAGCGGTCGACACGTAATTTGATGATTTGGTCACGGACTGCTCGTCGGTGAAGACCAGACAAACAATTAATCGTAGAATTAAATAATATTTGCAAAAGTGGAGGGTTTGAATTTAGAAAGTATAGTAGTAATTACGTAAGAATTTTTTGTGGGACTTACCTGAATCATTTTGTTATCTGCAATCGTTTGCCTTTCAAGATGCTGACATCATTTCTATGAAAATTTTAGGCCTTAATGGCATCCAACCTCGGATGTACTTTCGTATAAATTGCATTTTGAAAATCGTTCGTGCACAAAACGTAACGTATTATCCACTATAGCCAGAATTTTTGATCCGCTTGGCCTATTGACGCCATTGATATTCATGGCTAAACGCTATATGCAGGAATTGTGGCTTTTGGGGATTGATTGGGATCAAGAGCCGCCTGTTAAGTTTATGAATAAATGGAGAAGATTTATTTCTTGCCAGAAATTTCGGATTTGCAAATTACTCGTGGAATTGTTATAAATGACATTCAAAATTAGAACTACGTGGATTTTGTGACTCTTCACCGGATTTGCAGCTGTCATATACTTTCGTTGTGTTAGCTCACAAAATGTTATCGTTTTATTGGTTTGTGCAAAATACAAAGTGGCTTCACTGTACAAGATTACCCAGCCTAGATTGGAACTATGTGCAGCGGTACTTTTGTCAGAATCAATAAAATTTGTTGTGTCTACGTTTCAAGACACGTTTGAATTTTCAGACATTTTTGCTTGGTCTGATTCGAAACTTGTACATGCATGGATTCAATCGCTCCTAATAGATGGAAAACCTTCGTCGCAAATCGTATCGCTCGTATTCAAGAACATATGCCTCCTTCATAATGGCTTCATGTTGCTTCAATGGATAATCCAGCAGACTGTGAATCCCGAGGATTATTTTATTCTGAACTTATAAACCATGCCCTATGTTGAGCGGGTCCTCCTTGGTTAATAAAATTTAACGATTATATTAACTCAAATCGATCGTTTGAATTCAATTCTTTGGCTAATATCGAAAGAAGCATTCGTACGTTCCTTGTCGTGTCGGCATTGAATATTTATTAAATAGCTTTTCATGTCTACAGAAAACTTTAAGAACATCGGTGTTTTGTCGTATATTTGTAGCCAAGTTAAAAAGAGTACCTGACAATCTGCATAGTATGTCAGAAATACAATTGCAAGAGTTTCTCAATCTATTAGTTAAGCACACACAAGGCGAAGTATTTGCCAAGGAAATTGAAAATTGTGAATCGAATAAACCTCTATCAAAACAACTACGTCCACTAAGTCCACTCTTGATAATAATGGTATGCTCAGGGTGGGCGGAAGATTACAAAATTCAAATTTGGATTTCGACGCCAAATTTCCGTTGTTGTTACCAAAATCTCATATTTTAACGAAACTATTAGTCCGAGATTATCATAATAAATTTTTGCATCCGGGTGTAAGAACTACACAATATTTACTTGTTCAAAATTTTTGGATCTCGTCTTCAAAACAAGCAGTTATAACGTGTTTGAAAAAATGTATTCGATGTTTTAAAACTAAGCCGCCTTTGTTGGTTCTTTCGATGAGACAGTTGCCAACGCCTAGAGTAACTCCAGGAAAGCGTTTTTGCACACTGGTACCGATTATGGTGGCCCGTTTCGCATTACTCGAAGTAGAACAAGAGGTGCTAAATCTATTAAGTCGTATATTTGTTTGTTTGAATGCATGAGTTCCAAGGCGATTCACTTGGAACTAGTGTCAGATCTGTCCACTGAAGTCTTCATAGCAGCCCTGAGGCGTTCGTAGCTCACAGGGGTCGTTGTGTAAAATTGTACTGCGATTGTGGCACTAATTTTGCAGGCGCGGCTAGCATATTTAAGAAATTATTGCGAGAATCGGCAGAACCGCAAGCCATTGAATTTGTTTTCAATCCTCCCAGTGCTCCTCATTTTGGGGAGTATAAAGTCAGTTAAAGGTCACCTAACTGGAGTAATTGGTGTCTTAAACTCGGATCCATTATGTGCTCTGAGTTCAGATCCGAATGATTTTTTTTATTTGACCCCAGGACATTTCTTGAATTTGGACCCAATGTCAGTTACACCTGACCTAAATTTGTTAGATGTAAAGATATCTACACCAAATCGATGGCAGCTGTTGCAACACGTGCAACATTTCTTTTGGAACAAGTGTAGCAAAGAGTATTTGCATACCTTGCATCAGAAAGGCAAATGGCACAAAAAATCACTTGAACTGAAAGTTGGAACATTAGTCCTTATTAAGGATGAGCGAACTTTTCTCTGCAATGGACTTTGGGGAAGGTCGTGGAAATACATCTTGGTCATGATGGTGTCGTTCGTGTAACCACTCTGAAAACATCATAAAATTTGTCCTCTTCCGCTCGATGAACACAATTAATGTAAATTCGTTAGTTATCACTTTAGATTAAAAAACATTTAAATAGTAAAAATAAGTAAAATTAATCTTATTTTGGCGGGCGATATGTTGGAGCTCGCTAATGTAATTTTAAGTTGTCAACTTTTATATATATTAAACGGGAAAGAGTTAATATCTAGCTTTTCTAGCATAAGTCCTTTAACAAGGAATAATTCGGATATAACTTTGCTCTCAATTTTTCAGCTTCGTCAGGACTTGAGGCGGCAGATAAATCAAGACATTGTTTTACACGGATTAACCGAGAACGGATTCGTACTAACTCTACCTTCGTGGTCATATGTTCAGTTGAATAAACAATAGATTTTATATCATCCATTGAATCGGCAATTTCTTCGAAATTCTTGTCCGCGACCATAATATTTAGGTTAGAGTTATACAGGATGCTGTATTTCCTGTGATAAAACAATTTAAATTAATGACAACGTTGATCTTGCGTCGTAGCTGGTAGCGATGACGACGTTGATCTTGCGTCGTAGCTGGTAGAATGCCACGAGCGATTAATTCCCAAGAAAGCTCTTTGCTCTTTGGATGAAGACATTTATATTTTTAATTTAGAAATATACACTTTAACCTCAATTTTATATTTCTATCCCAAGTGAATAAACAATAGAGATAGTTCGATATATTTATTTAACGATATAAACGAACTTATAGTTCTTATTTTAAGTTTTTTTAAATGAAATTTTTAAGGTTGGATAATTACAAAAAAACGACAATATGCATAGAGAAACGAAATACCTACTAAAAACAACGTTAGATATTTACAAAGGCACTGAATAAACATTGAAAATATGCTTGCTTAAGCAGAATATTAAACTGTTAATTAGGATCCCAAAAATCCAGCAAAAGGGAAGGTAGATCGATGTTTGCAAATTGGTCATGAAAATCAACTAAAAACCATTTCCTAAGTAGGAGAGATTCTATAAATACGCGAATTTTGATATTAATACGTTTTTAATGTAAAACTGTGCATGTTAAGCTCAATTTTATATTTGTACTCTACATGAATAAGAAATGAAGTTAAAAAAAATAGATATCCTTGCAATGTATTTATTAGATAGGCAAAATTGAAGTCAGTGATTTCTTATTTTTAGAGATTTTATTTTTTAAATATGGATATTTAACGTAAAAATTGCGGAGTGTTAGTTCTTATTTATTAGAAGTTTCTCAAGAAAGATAAATAAAAAGACATGAGGCATTCTAACAATAACTAAATAATGTAGCTTACCTTTTAGATATTACAAATCAATCCCAAACAAGAGATTTTCCTGTAATTTGACACTACTAAACTTGTTCATACAACGGAAAACATCACCGCAACACAAATTATTAAATATTTCCTTTTAAAATAATTTAATTAGGACATTAAAACAAACATATATTTTGGCTTTTATAAATTAAAAATGTTTGAAAAAAAAAAGAAAAAAAAAAGAAAAAAATAAAAGTTTGAAATACTCAAAAAGATCGGAATGAGTTATATGGATAGACGAATAGTACATAGCTTATACAAAGAGCAAACAGCAGTAATAGAATTAGAGCAGGAACGTAGAGAAGTAAACATTAGGAAAGGGGTGAGACAGGGATGTGCCCTATCCCCATTGCTTTTTAACTTGTACATAGAAGAGGCAATGAATACTGTCAAATGCAGGAAGACATTTGGAATTACTATGCAAGGACAAAAACTTGATATGCTTAGATTTGCAGATGATATAGCAGTATTAGCGTCTAGCAAAGAAGAGTTAGAATCTGCTCTTAATGAAATGGAAACGCTTCTAACAGAGAGATACGGTATGAAAATTAACAAAACTAAAACTAAAGTTCTAGTATGCAAAGGTGGGGAAAATAAATCAAAAACAAGAATACAAGTATGTAACACGAACTTACAAGAGGTTAAGGATTTCTGCTACCTAGGAAGCCAAATAACGCAAGATGGGAAAAGCACAAAAGATATAAAACAAAGATTAGCACAAGGTCGTGCTACATTTAACAAGAAAAAGCAACTACTGTGCTCAAAGACCACAAACATAGAAACAAGGAAAAGATTGCTTAAAACATATGTGTGGAGCACAGCACTGTACGGATGTGAAGCCTGGACAGTAGGAGAAGCGGACAAGAAAAAGGTAGAAGCCTTTGAAATGTGGTGCTACAGACGTATGATGAAGATATCATGGACAGACAAAGTTAAGAACGAAGAGGGAAAGAACGGTAAAAAATAGGAGAGATAGGATGATAGGCCACATACTACGGCATGAGGGAATAGTGCGGAATATATTAGAAGCAGAGATCGGAAAAAAGAGAAGAAGAGGCAGACCTAGGTTAGACTACTGCACACAGATAGTAAAAGATGTAGGCTGTAGGGGTTTTAGGGAGATGTGTAGGCTAGGCCCAGAATAGAAATCAATGGAGGTACGCATCCAACCAATCCCAAGATGGATAAACTAATGACGAAAAAAATAACTGTGCTTAAACATGATGATTATTATAAGTAACTACAAGAATTGGTTGGGCAATATTTTCGAATAATGTTAAGTGTGAAAGGATTTACTGGAAAACCATTATTTCGGCAAACGTCTAAGTGTTGGGGGATCTTGGTAGCCACAGGTTGCTTAACCCCCTTCACTGAATCTCGGTGAAATAGGGCATAAAATTAGAAAACAATAGAAGGGGGAACGAGCTGTATACACATGCTGTGTGAGAATTTCAGGGAACTATGTAGGCTAGCTCAGAATATAAATAAGTGCAGGTACGTGTCCAACCATGAAAACCATTAATTCGGCAAACGTACAAGTGTTGGGGGATCTTGGTAGCCACAGGTTGCTTAACCCCCTTCACTGAATCTCGGTGAAATAGGGCATAAAATTAGAAACAATAGAAGGGGAACGAGCTGTATACACATGCTGTGTGAGAATTTCAGGGAACTATGCAGGCTAGCTCAGAATATAAATAAGTGCAGGTACGTGTCCAACCAGTTTTGAGACGGAAAACCTAAAGACGAAAAAATAAGCGCAGATAAATCTGATGATTAGTATAAACAACTAGTTGTTGGTTTGCGAAATATCTGCAACTAATGTTGACTGTGCGAAAAGATATATTGGAAAATATATTAAATCGGTAAATGGTTAAGTGTTAGGGGAACTTGGCAGCCACAGGCTGCTTACCTCCCTTCATAACCACTAAAGGTAGGAAAAATAGGGTATATAACTGTAAAACAATAGAAGGTGACCGAACTGTATCTAACAAGAAAGAACAGCACCTATGAGGAAAAACAACAAACATAGAACAAGAAGAAAATTGTTGAAAGCATATGTGTGGAGCACAGCACAGTATGCCTATGAAATACGGGCAGTCTGAAACGCAGACAGAAAAACGGTAGCAGCCTTTTGAAATACTGTGCTTCAGATGTATGAGGACGATAGCATGGAAAAACAAAGATAATAACAAATAGGTTATAGAAATAGTAGGGGAACAAAGATATCTGGGGAAAAAGAGAAATAGAAGGGCGGAATACGTTCTAAAGCATTTTGGGGAATAGTATGGGATATATTACAAGCAGAGACAGGAAAAAAGAGGTAGATGTAGACCTAGATCAGATAGTGATACATGCAGACTGTGCAAATTTCAGGGAAATCTGTAGGTACGCGTATAACCAGTTCTAGGACTGAAGACCTAATGATGATGAAATTAAAATGTTGTTAGGTTCACACAAAGAAATTCGTATCAATCATATTTAATATTTAGTGTTTACAGTTTTACCAACCCGAAAATCGTAACTTACTAAATATATTGCCACGGATGAAATTCTAAAATCGATAATGGAAGATTTTTATCGAATTTTAGAATGTTTTTCGGTTTAAATATACAACTGTTTCATATTTTCCAATCAGACATTAAAAACTATCAAACATAAACTTAATAGTTAATGTAAGCTAAAGTGATCCATTTAAATGTGAAAAAGTCAACTTTCTTTTGACAAACAAATATTTATAAAAGGAGCCTCACACTATTGGGTGCCATTGAAATGCATTAAAATGTATTTAAACGCTTTGAAAGGTTAATTTTTACTAGATATAAAGCTACATATATACTCAAATTTACACGGGGTTAAATTCCCCGGGGCTAAGTGCTTTTCAGATTCTAACCTTGCATTTAACCGTGGCATTTTAATCCCGATGCGGCATTTTCAATTTCTCAGAAATAGCGTGGGCAGTCTCCTGATGTCCCTGTGTTTGATTGCCTGTAACTCTCTTCAATGAAGCGCCGATATGTTCCGTAACGATGGGAGAAAGGAATAAACGGAAAGGTACCATTTCGCTGATATGTCGTTGCACTACAAATACGTCTACACTCGAGGAAGGTCGGTAGACAAGACATTTGTTTCGACATATTCGCTCCCACAAAACATTTCTCGTCTCCATGAGTTAAAGTTCTCTGACGCACGTTAATGGGCACAGCTGCGTGTTAGGCACGACAAGTGCAATTCTTACATTTTCTCAGGCTACAACCGATAAGTTAATGTCTGGCCTTTCATGAGAGCAAAATCTTTGTGTGGTTTTCACGTAGCGCTTACACTAAAACATAATAATACTGGGAATTTTCCCATGCAAGGTTTAAAAATCCCCTGAAGCTTTAAAAAAAAGCGAAACAAAGTGATTCGCGCTTCTTAATAATAATATCTGTTTCTAACCTATTTTATCTTCCACCTCTTCGTTCATGCCTTTAATTAACATCTCAACGCACTTTTTGTCAAAATTTTGCCATAAAAACGTTCTGTTCACGCCCCATGCAAATGAAAGTTATCTATATCATTATCCTTCTTGTAAATTCATCAAATTGCTTTTTGTCATTCCAGTCACATATCACAAGCAATAAAATCAATGTACAAATGTAAGTTAAAATGTATTTTACATTTAACAAAACCTAGTTCAAATTAAACATTCTTATGAATGGCTAAGCGTCTTAAATATTCTATACAGATTGATTGCTTAGGTTAAAAATGCATCATGAATAGGCTTAAATTACTAACAACATATAGAGACGGTAAATTTAAATATTCAACAGTTATAGCTACTCCTAGTATATTGTAGCTATTTACAAAGTAAATGTTAGAATTATTTAAATCCGCCTCTTTGATTAAAGATATTCAACGTGTTTGCCTGATTTGCATAGGTTTCGATCATGCCTGTCCGTTGTGTCTACGAGGGTGGATATTAAAAATACAGGATATTAAGAATACAGATCTTGAAAAATATTCAGGCGTTTTTCTTAAACACATAATTTAGATTTGAATGTAGGTTGAAAATATTTTAACAAAAAATTACTTAAAGAAGTGTGCGTGATCAAAACCCAATTGTGCGTGCGGTGATGAAGTTTCTAAAAATTATTCAATAAAATATCAATGGATAATCTAGATAAATTCAGCTTCAACTAATTGCAAAAGTAGGCATAACTAAATGGCTTTCCTAAAAAATCCTATTGTTAAGAACTTTAATGAGCTATTAGACTTGATGTTAAGAAGTATAATATACTTAAGGCAAAACGTTAAACTAACATATTTTAACAATCAATATATACTTCGTAAGATTCATGTTAGGGCATACGAAGGTATTTTTTGATATGACGGTCACAGCTTAAAGATATAAAGCTGAAGTGATAAGAAAATGCTTGATTCCTATATACATAAACTCAATTGCAGGAAATCTACAAACATGAATAATTTTAAAGAATGAGTTGGCTAATAGTGAATTTCATCTTCTCAGTTCAAGTAAACTATCATTAATTACACTTTTTTGGCTAATGCAAATTTAGTTTAGTCAATGTTGAGTTGAAATAATTTGATTTTCAAAGTATAGGTAGACCCCGATACTTATCTCATCTGTGAATGCTGCAATAAAAATGCAAAGGTAAAGATGTAGGATATCGCAACCGATTTTCAGACGTGAGAGTGTCTCTGTATTTAATTATATGCATACGATCGTGAATAAATGGGCAAATTTTTTAAAATGGTTGATTCTTTTAAAAATGCGGCGGTATTTCGATAACTAACTGATGGTAGAGAACAGTGGGACATGTATACGAAAAATAAATGATAATATTAAAACAAAACAATTATTTCAAACACTTACCTTTGTAAATAGCGAAGCGAAACACATTTATTTTCTTGCGGCTATGCAGAACGGAAAGCGAATATAACTCTTCTTTATAGCGACCGTCTAGTACGGGACACGAAAGTAGACTCTTCTTTTCTTCACAATGGCAGATGGTAAAGATAATCCTTGCATATGCGAAAACAACATAGTTAATCGATATCACGGTTTGAAGTAATGACACGGTAATGCAATGACATTTGAATACCGGGCGTAGGTAAATAATTAGCAAATCCTAATTGCCAAAAAGAATGCAAGCGGTTATTATATACATTAAGAACGAAACAAACCGCCCACTTAAATGCAAGGCATTTTAAAGAAGATAATTAAAAGGATTGGGGCGGAATGAAAAAGCGAAAAGAAAAAAAGATTTACAAAAACAAAAGCAATTTTATTTCTACAATGTGGGGAAAGGATAAAACTTTGCCACAGGACGCTTCAGCTTGCCATGAGCAGTTTGAGGGTAACCACTCTAACCACATCATCCGTCCCAGGATACACAGCTACAACACGGCCGAGGGACCAGCAAAGGGGAGGAACATTAACGACCTTAATCAACACTAAGGTGCCCAACTCAACTTGAGGAGACGATGTGTGCCACTTGGACCGCTGTTGTAGCGAGTGCAAATATTTCTTGGACCAACGGGACCAAAAATCTTGTTGAATTCGCTGGAGCAATTGCCATCGAGAGAGCCGGTTAAACGAAAGGTCAGAAAGGGCGGGCTCCGGAATGGCGGTTAAAAAGACCAAAATTAAAAAATCACCGGGCGTAAGACGGCATTGGGGTTATTGCTAAAAGGGGTGAGAGGACGTGAGTTCAAAATGGCCTCAATATGGATAAAGACTGTGGTCAATTTTCCAAAAGTTAACACTTGCTCGCCAATAGTACGCAGGAGCAAGGTTTTAACCGATTTCACTTCGCCTTCCACAAGCCACTTGAAAATGTTAAGAGAGCATTTTTCACAAAAATACGCCCTCGTTCGGATGGAGGTCCCGTGTGTGAGTGTTGTCACGCACGTTAAAGATCCATACCTTGCTTAAAACAGCAAGGGTTCGGTAAAATTCAAAATTTTTCAGGTAAAAGAACTCGTTTCCTGGACAATGTAGTACCTTCGTGTGGAGCATTGGAAAATCACATGTAAGGTAATGTTTATGCAATGATAGGATGTAGGTTAGCCATTGTGAACCATATTGCCAGACGTACTGGAAACTGCTAATGGTATGTACAATACACGTGTATGTTTCAGCGTTTGTTGAATTTACTAGCATTTTATGGCCGTACGGGTTGGAACATTGGTAGTTAAGGTCCTTATTTTCCCGGTGTTCTGCCTCTTTAACTTTAACCAGGTAGTAATGGCACAGCCGTCCCTAGTACCTTCTAGAAGGGATTAGGTAGGCTATACTAATATTTCTTCAGTCTCATATGTAGAATGTCTGAGTAACAGTTGACATCCCGTAATATTAAAAGTGCACAGGATACTTGTTCGCCGCATCCTTGAAGAGGTGTATTTATGCAGTTAGAAGCGCAGGGTTGTTGAGGTTTTATCTGCCGATACTCTTTCTTCAGCGTTATCCCAGGGAGTCCGGCACTGTTTGCTCTCGTAATTCATGTTTAATTGATGCTAACCTACTTTTGACGTTATTATATAATAATTAAAGTATGGTCGTTAACTATTGTAGTTTTATTTCAAAACCTTCCGCCTTAACGCCATCTTAGTGTGTATATTTGGGTTATGTTTTTGTAACACAACGTAGGTGTCACTAGCTACAGCCACTAGACGACTCGATCACAGCTAGGTATTGTCAAGAGAGGGCGTTTGTTTATCCGCAGCAGGATTAGAGTACAGATTTGTAGCAGCGACCAGGTGCGTTACATTTCAACTATGCTACGTAATTTATACAAACCTTCGCTTTGCGTATAGAAAACTAACCGGGAACTGACTCCTCTGTGTAAAGGAAGGATCCCATTTATATATTAACTTACGGCTGTTCTAGCAAAATCGAGACGAATGTAGAAAAACTATTCACAGCATAATTACCCCGCTCCTTAGAACTTCCGGTGGTTATAAGGATTTATATTTTTATCTCTGTTACATAAAAGGATTATCCTAGAAAGTTGATTACTCATTTTGCCAGGTGTTCATGTGCTTGCAACACCTGCGGTGCGGCAACACAGCCCTTGATGTTGTCCACACCAGATGACTTGATACGCTACACTATGAAAAAATAAAATATGAGTTTTGAAAGATTTCAAACGAACGATAATATTTTAACATCTTGAATACGCGTAAATTTTAAGAAGTGAAGTTATTCTGTGTATGTGTTTCAAGACATAGTTTCGTTAATCATATGTTGCAGCGCTGAAGATAAAGCTAAAATAGAAAAGTTATCATATTTTTACTGGGAATTTAATCAACATTTGTCGTTATTAACACAAATAAGCGCATGATTTCTCTTTGTCGGTATTACTAAAATGTATTGATCATTATTACTGTAAATGCTATGTCATGTAGCATTGGTATTATATTTACAACCTACAATTAAAGTTTCCATTTTATTTATTACACATATCTTTCTTAGCATTTCTTCTAATAATCTTATGCTTAAATGTAAGCAACTAACTCCGTCACTCTACGAACCAATTACCGCTTATATTTACAAATTTGTATGTATATATTTATCAAGCGTTAACCAAAATGAATCAAGAAAAGCTCAAAACAGTAGTCATAGTTTAATAATTTAAGGATTTTCATGTGAACTTCACTGATTGATCGATTATTTCCTCGGCACGTTAAGTTCCTATTACATTAATTTAATATCCAACATATAGTTGATGGATCCTTATAGAAGGAGACAAAGGAATATAGTAAGCCTGCTTATCGCAAAACGCGATTAAAAGGTGCAGCAAGGGGCAACAGCCTTGCTGGCTAAAAGATATTGGAGGATAGCCGGTTGGCCTCGGACGATTCTCAATTATTTACAAGGTTGTTGGGAGTTGGCCGTCACAAATACGACTTTTTACTAAAATCTTTAAAAACTGCGTTGTGGAAAGATATGGGAACCTACCACAATATTTCCCAGGCATGCGTGGCCTAAAACACGAATTATGTATGATGGAGAGCTCACAAGTAAAATACTTGTCCGGAGGTAAAATACCCCCTCATTCGGATCTCCGGGAGGGGGTACTTAGAGCTCGTCATCGTTAGAATTTAAAACAACCGTTCGATTTAGTGATAGGGACTTAGAAAGTAAGGTCATTACTTAGAGTAGATAAGTAAACGAATTTATTAGCCAAAATGAGAAAAAGGAAAGCCGGAGATTTTAGGTATTAGTGAGGTGAGATGGCCAGATAGTAATGACTTTTAGAAAGATAATTATAGAATAATTACAACTTTTTCAACTAATGGACAGGCAGAAACATAGATTAGTAACTGTAAACACCCTATTCGAACAGCATGTTAGGTGATAGGGCTAGATACCAAATAGATTATATTTTTTTTAAACAAAGATTTAGAAACCAAATTAAAAGCTGTCGTAGTGATCCCGGGCTGACATAGACAGCGATCATAACTTAGTTAAAATGAAGTGCAATCTAAAATTCAAAAAATTGAGCAAGGCTAAAAGAGAGGGATGGGATTTTGGTAGGCTTAATGATAGTGAGGTAAAAGAGGAATATAAACAGGTATTACATAATAAGATCAAAGAGGTAGTTATAGGAGGGAACGTAAAAAACAGATGGAAACAAATAAAAAGGACTGTACATGATATAGCAACACAGACTGTAGATAAGAAAAGTAGAAGCGAGAAAACCCTGGGTAACAAAAGAGATATTAGATTTAATAGAGAATAGACGAAAGTGTAAACCTTTCAGAGAATTGGATTGTGAAAGTAAGCAAAAATATAATAGAGTTAGAAATAAGATAGTACCTGAGTGTAGAAAAGCAAGAAATGGATGGAGCAAAATTGTAGAGGAATACAAGATGATTTGAGAGTAGGTAAGACAGACAGGGCTTACAGGGCAGTTAAAAGGTTTTCGGGGAAAATAGGATAAAATGTAACGGTATTAAAGATGAGAATAATGAGCTTCTAATAAATGAATTTGAGGTAGCAGATATTTAGAAGATTATATATATAAGGGAGACGATATGGATGAGTAAGAGAACGACCAAGAAGAGAATATAGAAATAGGGTTCTTTCTCAATATTAAGAGAGGAATTTGATAGAGCTGTTAGGGATCTTAAACTAAATAAAGCGCCGGGGATAGACGATATACCCGCAGAATTAATAAAATATGCAAGTCAGAAAACTTTAGACAGTTTATATGAACTAGTAAAAGTAATATATGAGACAGGTGAGGTCCCAATAGATTTCGAAAAAATATTATTATCCCAATCCCAAAAAAGTCAGGAGCTGATAGGTGTGAGAATTTTAGAACGTTTAGTTTAACCCCCCACGCTTCCAAAATACTAACAATAATAATTAAACAAAGAGTAGAAGCTTTGACTGAGAATTATTTAGGTTTTATCATGGTTTTCGTAAAGACAGAGGGACTAGAGAACCGATACTAATGATTAAGGTAATTATCAAAAAAAGGTTTCAAAAAAATAAAAAGACTCATTTCGCGTTTGTAGATTTAGAAAAAGCATTTGATAGGGTTAATTGGATTGTTATGTTTAGGGTTTTGCGAAAAATAGGAATCTCTCATAGGGATAGAAAAATTATTTACGGTCTATATAAAAACAAAAGTGTAGTAATTAGATTTGATGAAATAGAAAAGGAAGCTAAGATTAGAAATGGTGTTAGACAGAGCTGTATACTATCTCCCTTGATTTTTGTTTATATTGAGGAAGCTTTAAACTTAACTAGAGAGAGAAAAGTGATATGTATTAGTGTACAGGGACAGAAAATAGACATGTTACGTTTTGCAGATGATATAGCCATTATAGCAGAGACTAGAAAAGAGTTAGGCGAGTTTTTAAATATTTTAGATGAGATGCTACTGTTCAAAATTAAGTTAGAACGTCACTCTTAATTTCAATGTTATTTATTTTAAACAGTCAAGGTTTTGTTTTGCGATAAACCAGGCGGTGTTATCTAGCACTGGTTTTGTACACTCGTTTCGAAGCATTCGGCCCGTGCGGTCATGTATTAAAACAATATACATTTTTTGGTGTGTGTGTGTCACTGTGCTTCTACATAATTCCGTCGGCGGAGATTTGTTCTAGTTTGGATGCTGCCAACCACTTCCGTAGAAGCCAACAGTATGAACATTAAGGTAAGTGCATGATCATTGTTTGATTTACCGCTAAGAGTATTTTATCGCAACACTACCCCCAAGTCACAGTCCACTTGCTCTAAGGAAATAATCTGGGGTTTCACGCTTAGTGTAAATTGTCCCATTGTTTCTCCAACAGCTACTAAGTAACTATATTATGAGAATTAACTCAGGAATGACAAAGATAGTGACAAGTGAGTTACAGCCTAGTTCTAAACCAAAATTAAAAATAGGTAATACCGAGTTAGAGGAGGTAGATGAATTTTGCTATTTAGGTAGTATAATTACAAAAGACGGACGTAGCAGAAGGAATATAGTAGCTAGAATAGCTCAAGCTAGAAAAATGTTTTTAAAAAAGAAAGACTTTCTAATAGCTAATAGTATTAGTTTAGATAATAGAAAAAGTTACTTAAAGTCGTACGTAAGGAACGTTCTATTATACGGTAGTGAGACTTGGACAATTAAAGAGGTAGCTAAGAAAAAGATCGAAGCTTTTGAAACTTGGTGTTATAGGAGAATGTTAAAGATTAGTTGGATAGATAGAGTAACAAATGAGGAAGTTTATAGAAGGATAGGTGAGGAACCTTGTATGTGGAAACAATTAAAGGTCAGGAGAGATAGAATGATAGGAGATCATTTAAGACATGAGGGACTATTTAGTAAGGTCTTAGATTATAGACTACCAAATAAAAATAGAGCAGGAAGAACTAGACAAAGCTATATTAGTTAAATTATTAGAGATTTAGGTTGTAAAGGGTATGTAGACCTTTTTAGACTAGCTCAGAATAGAAAAGAATTTATAGCTGCGTCAAACCGTCTTTAAGTGAGTTCGAAAACAAAACAACAATATTTGAACTAATATACAGCAATGAGTTATCAAGTTCTCGCACGTTAGTTGTTAATCTTAACTCATCTATCGTCGAAACTTGGCATTTCTGCTTTAAAGTAGAATTCTTTTTAAAATATATTCCCAATTTTCCTAATATCCGGATAGGTTTTGGGCCTCTTGAAGCGGCTTTTTAAAAAAGCTTTTCCAAAAAACTTCTTCTATCAAATTTATTTCATACTGAATTACAATATTGATTTTGATTTACAAGTTCGTTAATTTCATTAACGTTTGGAGATCGAAATAATTCTAAGTTGAAATTCACTTTAATTAAATTAACTAAAATTGCGGTGAGTAGCTGAACTGACAACAATGTTAAATACTCCCTGTATGTTTGTTGTGGTTTGTTTAGCATTCTTCTTAATCTTCTTTGGGAATGAAACCACTTATAGTTTTTAAAATCTATTTCATTTACGTAAATGAAATAGATTTTAAAAACTATAAGTGGTTTCATTCCCAAAGAAGATTAAGAAAAAAAACAATGTTAAAGTTGAGAAGCTCTAGACTGACTGGCCATCTTGGGGTCTCGAGGGTATTTATGCTGTCCCTGCCGCTTACATTGCTTGTGGGAACTGCAAAGCTCATGTCTGCTTATTTCTGTATTTAATACAATATAACAATCTTAATTCTAATAATTGCTGTCTTATAACCTACTGTGATCTGCACCTGCAGTATCACGTTACGTCTGGAATACAATGTTTGTTTCCGTTCTCAGTGTCTGGCTTGTTGAACTTTCATTAACCTTTTTATTATGTCCTTCAATTTTACATTGTTGCATCTGACTTAAGTTTTAATAATTCTTAATTCTTAATAATTCCATTAATTACATATATATTCTAATTTGGGGGATATGTAACTGGCCTCAAAATTTGCCACCCTGAAAAATTTGCCGCTGAAAGCAATTGTCCATAATTGCCCATCTATAAATTTGGCATTAGTCGATGCTTGGTAATTTAGCCTTTGAATAGTATTTTTATGCAATTAAATTTATTTTTGTAACGTGAAATCTTCATATAAAGGATAAATGAAAACAATTATTTCACTTGAATTGCAAACAACTTTGCTTTGGTAATTTTATTAATACTAAATATAGCCATTTATATAGGACGATTTGTGAATTTAAAACAAAGTAACCGTATAGGTATTTGAGTAATTTATTTAAAAAGATGCTTCGCTATTACCCTACAATGTTTCATAAATATAGATTAAACTTTATTTCTCTTAAAGTGAATCGACCAAACAAAAATCTGGAAAACTAATTTCTCAAGTATCTTTCCAGCGGCCAAAACTACTATAAGTATTCGATACTCCTGTTCTGTTTACTGTTTAACCAAACCTTCATAGATGGATCCTAGTTAAGCACTTTAGAATTATTAAATAGCAACCCAATTTTTCCAATTATACCAGATTTGGAGGTTATCTAAACAGGATGAACTAGAGATTTTATATAAAGGGCTATTGAATGAGATGACAAAAATATACGGTCAGAGAGGATTCATTGTCTTGCTGAATCAACTTACTTCCTCACAGAATAATATACTATTACCTGGCTCTTGCATTATAAAATCATTTTGTATAAAGCTACCTTTCTTTTAACAATAGTTAATGACATTCTACTTATGAGAACTTAAACCTTTTGCATCTTATTCTATCTAGCGCCTAATACATAATAAGCGTTTTATTCGAAGTTATAGGTTGCTTTAGATGAAATACAAAAATAAATTAATTTAGTTGGGAGCTTAAATTTATTTGCTAATCAATGCACCCGTATATCACATCTAGGCTTTGATTAAAATCTGCAAGCTTTCAAAGCTTCTAAGACTTAAAACCGTTAAGGGAGCTTGTATCCATTAAAATTATTTGAATGAAAATATGCATACATTAGATTATTCATGTTGATACAGCCCCCATTTGGGCCAATTTCTGACCATCTATTTTCGATTGTTAATACTCATTCCATTGTAAAGATATTTCAATTGGTTTTATTGATTGATTCCATGTAATACGCCGCCAAAGTGGTTAACGAACTTTGCCCGTTAGTTTTCGTTTATTTAATTCTGCGGCTTTTACGGTGGTTAGTTTTAAATCTATTACAATTTATGTATAGAATGTATCAAACGAATTTCTCAATAACTTATGATATAATTTAGAAAGTTTTCTGAGCTGGTTGTAACTTCTTTGTGTATTGTTTAGTGTTCTAATTCTTTTTGTATCGTGTTCCTGTACGAGTGCGGATGAGAATGGACAGGCCAAATTTTTGGCAATGACCTTGGTAGCCAAAATTTATTCTTATATTATTTTCTAAGCATGCATTCTATGCGAGGAACAGTATTGTGGTTACCAAAGGGGCATTTTAAAAAATGCAGCTTGTCCACATACCTATACATCCACATACACGCTAGACAAAAAGAATTAGAACAAAAAACACAATAGAAAGTAACAGCGCCTGCAAAGAAGAAAATATTCCTTATAATACTGGCTTTATTCTGATGTTTTTTGGATATTGTTCCTGAGCGTGTAGATGAAAATGGATAGTCTATAAATTTTTGAAGTATGTTTTATTTTGGTGTCTGCTTGTATTTCCGCGTATTGGACAAATTTTTAAAATTTTTTCTCATGCGGGCGCTGAAACTCCTTTTCTGTATTGTTTTATATCTCGCCAAAAAACAGTTACTGACAAACATTTAGTATCAAGCGTGGATTGGCAGATGGCGCAATATTACACAAATTTTAATAAAAAGAATGACAATTTACAAACTAAACAAGGAAACGACTTAGCTTAATTAATTGTCGTACTTTAAGGTAGGCATTTGCGATCTTGTTTCTCGGAAGACATACATTGCTTCTACATATCAAGCGGGTTTTTCGTTGGGATCGGATGCCAGTTTTGTCAAATTGTTTGCGGTGGAGTTGGTTGTTGAAATTTACAACATTTTAGGAATTACATAACAGTATCGAAAAGGAGTAGAAACTCACAGGTAAACTTCTTTGCATTCTTCAGCACACATTCCCGTTTAATATGTCTATACGGTAATGTAGTTCATGAAAGAGTCCTCCAAAATACGCGTTTTATAATGAAGCTTGTCGTCATCCCACCCGCCGTTCAGCGGTTTCATTGCTTAGGACGATAACCACATATTCTTCAAGCCTGTGAAAATTCGTATTTGCTTAATTACATATAATAAATTGTAAGCTCTTGATCTATAATTGCACGAGAATTAAAAACCGCAATTTTACGCATAATAACATAATTTATAACACAAAAACGATGAAAAATATAGCTTTCTTTTTGAATTAAAAAATATCTATACCAAATTTTAAAGCACAACTTTGTGACGTCAAAAAGGCGTAACAATCGCGTCAAAGCAATGATTATAATACTAGGAAATGGATATAAGTAGGATATTCAGGATACATTATCTAAGCACATAAGGGTCTTGTTTGCCGCCACACCAACCGCACAAAATCAGTGGGAGAGTATGAGGTTCAAACACTTAAAACTAAGACTTAAATTTTCTATACTAAATACAGAATCATTTTTGTCGTTGCATATTTATGCTAAAGGATTTTTTTGAATACCATTAAAGTATTGTCTGAAACAAATTGAACATTGACCACTTGCACGTTAATGATGAGATAAGTTCTATTTCAACGCGCCAATAATTCAAAACAACTAAGCTCCAAATGAAACCTAGTCAGATCATCTTCCTACAAAGCGCAACCACTGCGATAATAAAGGAAGAGAAAGTTAACACGACCAACTTAAATATAGCCACATAGTAATTTCAAAGAAAACTACCATAGACATATAAAAATTACTATATGAGTTAATCGGCGATAGACGGTGAAAAATTTTTAATACACCAAAAAGAATAAGGAATTGCTTTGAAAACGACAAAGGCGACAGTTCCTTATCAATACGTTCAGGAAAAAAATATCAGGAATGTATTAATAGCCCTATGCTCTATAAAAGATTGATAAAGGAAGTTGTGGTAAATGATTGAAATATTTGCTAAAGAAAACACATCGAAGAGAAATTCTTTGTAGTCGCAGCTGTAGAAATCGATTTTTTACTACAGAGCTATAGGTTGCGATCTAGAATAAAGCAGTAACCCGACATCAGCTAGTACAGGTCCTAAAGATTCATTGAGTTGTTCAAGCGAAAGATATTTTGACCATGATAAAAGAATTATGACATAGTGGGAATATTAGTGAGATATAAAATGGAAATTTAAAAGAAAACGGATTATTTGAAAGTAGGGACGAATAGAAAATTTTTGTAATCAGAAATAAAGGAACTGCTATTTAGAAATAAATAAGCTATTTATGAAACGAAAAGGTTTGAAAAGATTCAAGGTTCTAGAGTAACATATATTTAGGTATACAATGGGATCAGTCTAAAAGATATAAATTTGATTTAGATAAAAGTTAGCGAAATGAAAGTTTAAGGGTAAAATATATTTATACTGAGAAGGCAACAACAAAAGAAAATAATTTATTTCAAATATAGACAGAAAAGGACAATGTATTTAAATAAAAGTATACAAATAGGTATGAGTAAGTACTATTCGCTAGGTTCTTAAAATTTGATATCAGATTTTTGTAATTTATAAACGAATACAGGAATTATATAATAAACTTCACATAAGGTATAATAAAAAATTAGTTTTAGAAGGAGATTTTTAATTGTATTAGATAAGAAATAATTTGGTTGCATTTTTGATTTTAAAATCTCAAAAATAATTTTATTAAGTTCACGTACATATTTTATGTTGGTATCGTAAATGAGATAAAAATTAAGTTAAAACTCAATATTGTAAGTATTGAAGGTAGTTAGCTGTGTTTGTTAATTAAACGAGATAAATTTTTTACTTCTAAGGCAAAGTTTCTTTAGTTACTGAATTATACATTTAAAACGTACGGATATTTTGAGGAAAGAATTTAGAATATTTATCATATAAAGCGACTTTAGATGGAGGTAAAATTATTAAAGGCACTTAGTTAAATCTCTGCATCATTTAAACAAAATTAAAATAATTTTTCATAACATACGGAAACTGAATAACATCACTTCTTAATTGAATGTCTTTGTTTAGAAATAGGGATAATTATTGTTCTTTTTGATATAAAAACACTAAAAATACTTATATGAATATTTGTGATTTGCAATAATTTAAAAGAAGTGGGTAATTATTAAATCAGAAAAACCAGTTTTGAAGCATCAAGCAAGAAAAATTATTGAAAAATTTTTTTTATACAACAGCCAATGATCTGAGTCTTTTGTAGTAATAGTTAAAAGCGCTCATTATTATTAATTATAAAAAACATTCGAGGTTATATAAGTGAGTAATTCTACAATTTTTTTGTTAAGTTTGTTTTAATGGTATAGCAAAATCACTCATCCTTTTTTATATAAAGATGAATCCATACTATGCTTCATAAAACACTAAAATTTGCACTTTATTTCGTACATTATCAGAAAGTAGTAAAAAATCATAGGTAGTTATACAAAAACTACAAGATTTTGAAAAACGGTAGATAATATCTCTCCAATATTTTACTGTTTGCCACATACTTTTTTCTTCCCCTACCTTTTCTAATACCTCTTTGTTCTTGACATTGTCTGTCCATTATATCTTCATCATACGTCTTTAGAACCACATTTTAAAGGCTTTTATCTTTTTCCTGTAGCGCGGGTAACCGTAGACAAAAAAATTCAAGGTAAACTCATATACAATATACCCAGAAACGAAGAAGACTTTACCCCAGTAAACTCCCTAGCACAAAACATCAAGCAAGCCGAAAAAGTAAGGTTTATAGAAGAATCACTGAGGAACATGAAACCTTAAATAATTATATAAATATAAAAACAGCACCGAAAGGCATGAATGGATGAACATATATCCCTGGAATACCAGGAATTCATTCTGAATCCTGAAGCTAAGAATAACTACACAAATGAAATACACCTTCATTAACTTGAAATAGAAGAAATATAGTTTATATAAAAAATGTATGTGGGTGACGAGATAGCAGTAAGTTAGGTATAAAGCAGAAAATATGCTAGACGTGTAAGAACATAAGATATAATATAAATATCAAAATGGAACAAACACACAAATTAAACATAAAGAGAAATACAGAAACACCAAAAGACAAGGGAACGAGGAACGACATCTGACGATCTTTGGATCAGAAAGAAAATTAACCTCTCGCACACACACATACACACAACAAACATCATACAGTACACACACTCAGACACCAAAGTACGAAAGCGAGTTAACACTGACAAGGTCGGACCTGGGGAAAGTAACCCGCTTTCCGGCTACCGACGACCGGCACTTGTCCCAGAAATAGATACTACGGCTGGGGATGTGACTTTCAGCTGCGGATAATTAGAGTACCTAGACAGTGCAGAAGGGTAAGGGACACAAATACAAAAGGAACACACACATACTCTTAAATACAAACACGTGCGCGCACGCGTACACACACGACTATAAAATAAGGGTAGTTTTAGTCTTAGTTTAAGTTCTGTGGTTTGTTTCCCGGTTTTCGACTGCCGATGGCCGGGAGCACGCTACAGTTAGTTTTAGGTTGCAACCAGGAAAACCGATTTCCGGCTACCGATGGTCGGGAATTCTGGAAGTAGTAAACATCAAAAGCTGTTACATGCCAAAATTGGCATTGTAAGTTTCTAAATTTGTAAATGAATTCGCGCCAATAATTTAAAAGACTTGTGCGTGCATTTCCGTTACTTTAGATAGTTGCGTTTGCGCAAGAGAATGCGCAGACGCAGAGTGGAAAAAAGGTGGTGATTTCCGTCACGTTGGCACGAGTCAACTAAACGTCGAACCGAGTGGTTGTCTGTGTGTCTTTGTTTTCTTTTTTTAGGTAATGTATGTTTCATTTCATCTCTACCAGATATCGTACCTCTACCTGTATTCCTTTACCGTACCTCTACATAGAAGAAAGAAGACAATTTTAATCTGGTTCCGACGAGGGGGCAAAGGAACGACCCACGTTCATAACGCTCAACGCGAAGAGCCTACATTTTACGTGAGTACCTTTTGTCTTCTACTATAATCAAAATAAACATTTTTTGCATGTGATATAGTAATTTGAAACATTTATATGACGTAACACCTTATTGTGCAACATAATGCATATATTTATTATTGTTACCAACTGTCGTAGTGGCTCATACAGTACGCGCCGGAACTTTAAAAGTATACCTTAGAGTATAGAACCATTAAGTATAACAAAGCCAATAGTCGTAAGTTAGTTAAGGCAACTAGGTTAAGTATTCCATAGAGTATAGAACCATTAAGTATAACAGTGGCGCATTCAACGTTTTTGTGGAAAAATTTTTTTCTTCATCTTTTCTATATTTTATAGCATATTAGTTTTAGATATATCTGTAGCAATTTGTATTTTTCACTCAAAAATAAAAATTTTTAATTTTCAATAACTTAGAAAATATAGGTTGGTAACATTGTGGGTTGCTATGACAACCATCTAAAATGAAATGACATGGAAACAGTTGCTATGTCAATTTGACATGGGTAGCTATATTGGTTATTGTGTTCACCTTTCATAAATGTATTGCTAATTCATTTAATTCACAGGTTGCCTTATAAATAGTGTGTTTGTATTTTGGATTCTTTTGAATAGTGACCTAATTTAATTTAGCATGAAGCTGAAATGTATACCTTTTAAAAGTGTCTATCAAATCACCATAACTTAACTTCAGCATGTGTTTTTTAGATTACATAAGTTTTTTTGTAAGTACTCTAGTTATAAATAAATAGCTTCATTTTCCATTCATTACGATAAAAAAAAGGGAAAAAATCTCTTAAAATGACACCAAGTATAATTACTTTAACCCTAAAATTTTTCTTACTTTATTCTAACCTCTTTTTTGGGTAAACTTTTTAAGTCGTCGTTTAGAAAACTTATATACTATCTTACCTTATTATTATTCTAAGATGTTCTCTTAGTAATTTAAATAATCAATCATAACTTACGAATCCCTTTTTAAAGAAAATTTTGCTTTCAAAAACAGCTAACGCAATTATCTTAGTATATCTTTTATCTTCTAAAACGCTATAATAAACTTGATTTCGTTATATGTGCTTCTTTAAACACTACAATAATGAAGTTGTTGATAACGTTTTGTATTTAAGCTTATTTACGATGGTTGTTGATAAATCCTGCGATATCAAAAGAATGTTTTAATAATTTGGAATACTGTTTTTTCTATACATGTATCGTAGAATATTTCTTTTGTGTAGCAAGTATGATTTTGTTTTGATAGCATATTTTTTTAGATATATCGATATTCCAACGCAGCATTTTAACATCTATTTGGTCTAGGCAAGATTTTTCTTCCGAGTTAGTCGCTCAGCATTACAATAAGTCTAGACGAGACTCGGGGGGTAAGTTTTTCGCTCTAGCAATTTGTGAATCATTTTTTTAAGAATAATGTTGGAGTTTTTCTTTATTAGTCTAGGTGAAGCTCACAGGAGGGCTCGTCATCCTAGTAAGTATATGCGTTATAAGATATCTTTCTGTTTTTCAACAATCCTATCAGTAAATCGAGTTTTGATTACTGTTATCTCTTCACAAATCGATTCAAACCACACTAGATGGCAATAAATTATCTTTAAAATCGCTTAAGCTTTGCCTACATACAAAATTTTTCACGTTCTATTTCCTTAACGATTTACCTAATGTTTTTTGTCTTTACTATGAATTAGTTAACTCTAATTACTTATTCCTTCTCTGATACAGAAATTATCTTTTACACGTTTAACTTATCCACCTTAAACTAGCTATCTTTTTGCTTTTTGTTGACTTTTCCTTGAATTTATTGTTAGGCATATATCTGTTTATTGTCTAGGTCCCCCAGTATAACTCTGTCGCTTCATTTAATTAATCCTCGCACCTTTTCTACAACAGATTATTTTGTTTTCAGTATTTATCTTACATTGTTTAATTTTGTGGTGATTGTCTTAACTTTGGCTGTAATAACTCATTGAATTTTTATGATTGCTTTTAGCTGATGTTTAGAGTGAATGCTTTTTTTCTTTGGGCTCACATAGGAGACGCGGCTTATGCTATTGTAAGAAATAGTCCATATTCGCAGCAGCCAAAACTAGGACTTTCTATTCCATGCGTTTTTCCTCTGAATTATTACAGTCGCCCACATTATCCTATATCATTACTTGTTTCTCCTTCTACTAAGTCATCATAACATTAAACATTTTTTTTCGTTGTTTTTATTGAACTTCGTGGTGAGGTGCTATCGCTTTTCATTGATATCTTATCAAATTCTCGGTTGTTTTAGCATATTGGGACAGTGTGTCTGTATTTAACTGCTTATAATTAGGCATTTTTGTGTGTTTAGGGCGTTACCGTTTTAAAAATTACCTTGAAACAGTTGGTTTTTTTGTGTGAATGTATCTGTAGTTATACTTTTAAGTTGTTGTGTCAACTTTTTCCTGATTTTCTTATCGTAGTAGATGCACTCGTTAGGAAAATGATTGTACTAGTTCTCATGAAGAGTCTAGTAATTTTTTAACTTATGATGTATCTTAACGTGTCTGATTAATATAGCAGGTGGTCCTTCAGACCGACCTGTGTTTAATAGGGACAACTCTCTACCTTCTCTCGGACGCTTGTCCAAAAACTCTACTTTTTCTTATCCCGCTGTTTCCGTTTCTGCCTTATCTTTCATTCGGTGGACCTGTTCTTGTTCCGGAACACCCGTCTACCACATAAGAGTGAGTTTTCCCTCACTCCGGGCTACTGACCACATTGGCTGGTTGAGTAGTGCTTTTCTATCCACCTTTTCTGTCTCTATAGCTCAATGCGAGCCCTTCCTCTATTCTCTTCTACCTGGAAGTGTCTCTTATTCATTTCAAAATGCCTACCTCCCTTTTTTACCTTTCCTATTTCTACTGCCTTTTCATTTCCGTTAGTCACCGTGTGGTTGCGCGGGGGGTTTTCACAGACACCCGCACCACGTCTCTGGGAATCTTTCGTGAGGTCATGCGGTGCCGCTGTCAGCGCACATTGGGCGCTTACAGTGAATGTATGTATGAGTGTGTGAATGTGTGAGTGTATGTAGAAATATCGTGTGGATATCTTATCGATATCAATTAACGCCGGGTGCAGGAATGCACCCAAATGCCTTTTCTGGTCCCTCGTACCGTTTTTTGCAAACGGGCCTGCTTCACAAGTCGTTTTTGTAGGGGGTACGAGCTTTTTCCCCATATAACGGCTCCAAGGAGCCACTTTATCGTTATCTATCTTTATCTTAATATCTTTATCTTACCTATTATCTTTGATAATAACTTGAGTTAATATCAGTATCTAACCTATTATCTTTGATAATAACTTGAGTTTAATATCTTTATCTTACCTATTATCTTTGATAATAACTTTATCTTAATATTGTTATATTTCCTATTATCTTCGATAATAACTTGAGATTTTGTCTTATCTTTTTTATCTTCCTAACGTTTGGTATTTACGATCAGACGTAGGTATTATTTTTTGAATATTGAGTGAAAAAGCTAACCCGATGGTAGCCATGTAATTTGTTAGGTTAGTAATGTAAGGAATTAGTAAGATGATACTGTTGGTAAATTTGTTGATTTACAACCATGTCATGAACAAGTTTTGATGTGTATTGTTTATTAAACCAGAGTACCAGTACCTAAAAATTTGTTAAAGCGCAGAGTAACTCGCTCTTTTGAACATTTTAAAATTTGGGCATTTTCTTGCCAACGAAGAAGCAGTCTAGATGCAACGATCATGTGCGCTGCACTTAGAAAACTGTAATGTTAGCTTTATTTTTAGTATATATGTTAGGCGACTTGTCGCATTTATTCTAGTTTTAGTAGTGTTTCATACTCCCCGACAAATTTGTGCTGTCGATTATAACTGCGCCACATTAAAAACTCGTGTGTGCACTTCAAAAGTAGTTCGGAAACAATGGGGCTACATATTCCGTTTCCTGGTAATCCGGAAGACGTTATCGGTTGGAAAAAACCAGGTGGCGCCTAAAATAAACATTTTCTAGAATTTAAGTTAGGGTTTATGTAGGTTAGTTAGGATTTAGATTTTAAGTTTTTACCATGCAAACAGTCATTTTTTTTTAAGTTTTTTTTCCTTAATGGCTTTGTCGCGATTGTTACATGCCAAAATTGGCATTGTAAGTTTCTAAATTTGTAAGTGAATTCGCGCCAATAATTTAAAAGACTTGTGCGTGCATTTCCGTTACTTTAGATAGTTGCGTTTGCGCAAGAGAATGCGCAGACGCAGAGTGGAAAAAAGGTGGTGATTTCCGTCACGTTGGCACGAGTCAACTAAACGTCGAACCGAGTGGTTGTCTGTGTGTCTTTGTCTTCTTTTTTTAGGTAATGTATGTTTCATTTCATCTCTACCTGATATCGCACCTCTACCTGAATTCCTTTACCGTACCTCTACACAAAGGAGAGAAGACAATTTTAATCTGGTTTCGACGAGGAGGCAAAGGGACGACCCACGCCCATAACGCTCAACCAACGCGGAGGTCCTGACGCGAGAGTAGCTGCCATGTTGTGAAGAGCTCTACATTTTACGTGAGTACCTTCTGTCTTCTACTATAATCAAAATAAACATTTTTTGCATGTGATATAGTAATTTGAAACATTTATATGACATAACACCTTATTGCGCAACATTATGCATGTATTTATTATTGTTATCAACTGTCGTAGTGGCCCTTATACAGTACGCGCCGGGACTTTAAAAGTATATTTTAGAGTATATAACCATTAAGTATAACAAAGTTAATAGTCGTAAGTTAGTTAAGGCAACTAGGTTAAGTTTTGTAAGGTATCCAAAGCTGGCATGTATCATTTTTATGTTAGCAATTAGTCAAACGTGCGCAAACTCGACCTGTAGTAAATCGTTAAGTTAAAGTTTTTTTTTTTAAAAAATAGAGTTTTCGTTACAGTATTGAGTGTAAAATTACAACTTTTGAGTTGTAGAAAATTGCAACTTACTGAAACCCTACATGTTACGTCATCATCGAACATTTATTGGAATTGGTGACAATAAATACTTTGTGCGGGTATCCTACAGTTTTCAGTGAAACATTATATACCGACAGTGGAAGTGCGTGAAGACAGTCGCATTCGAACCCTTGCAGAAGACGGTTGTATGAGAGCTTTTGAAAGCGACACCGACACCCAATCGTGCGTGTTATTGGTTGTCCGTCGAAAGCTTTTGTGTGTGAACGTTTATTGCCCACAGCGGCACAGGATAAAAGGTATTTATACCCTTTATTAAGTAGTTTGATGTGGTTGTTTTTAGTTATTACATAACCGCTCCACCGCCATCAGTATTGCTACAAAAAGCAATTGGTCCTTCCCTATAATTAACATATCTTATCACCTCATTCATCCCAATAAGCCATTGGTCCTATAAGTCGATCCGGATTCACCAGTCCTATGGTATACGCATGTCCTAAATTAAATATCATATTGCATTTCAGCGAGCTTTTAAGAAATTATTTTAGCTTTAAATTTGTGTTTAAGCTCCATATTTAGCGGGTTAAAATATGTACAATATTAGCTACATACTTTCGTTAGACTAAATTAAGTGATTTCGTCGTAATTAAACCAACAAGCGTTTAGTTACAAACAAATATTTTAGCATCAAATTTGTTAGTTTTCAGTTTTAAATATATTTTAGCGGTATATAAAGCACACAGCAACCTGAAAATTATAGTCGCTTTATACTTCTTAAATAAGAAAGGAAAGGGATTTGCTTTGTATTTAAAAGCCATTGCACGTTTTTGTATTACACACAAACCTGCTCGGTTTGTAAACCTAAAATATTTAATACATCTGCAGAGTAATAAGGTTGTAAAGCTGCATCTTTCGGCAAATATGTTAAGCCACATGTTTAAACGTTCCTGTGAGCTTTGAGGGTAAAGGCCGCCCGGGTTGTAAGCTGTAAATCTTATCTTTAGGCTTTGTTTGACAAACCGGTAGGTTTTCGACGTCTCGTTTTAAGACCACATTGTAGGCTAATAGTCATAAAACGTGATTTATTGGTTTATACGCTATTTGACATTTTTCGTGCCTTGAACAACTCATAATATTTTAATATTTCTCAGCGCACATCTTGAGCGGTACCGTTTTACAACATTTTATTGTAGATCTTTCAAAATAACAGTCACTATGGCTCCGAAGAAGGCACATGTAGTAGAGCTCGAATTACTTAAGGCACGCATTATAGAAATGTGGGAATTGAGCAACGCTATACAAAGTGATCCAACTTTAAAAACGTTGTTCCTTATTCAAACAAGGGGAGTAAATGACCTTTACAGAGATTTCAATACAATTTTAGTTGCTGTCTTAGCCTCCTGTGACGAGGTAGAATTATTAAATTACAACGCTTTACGGAAGGAAGTAGATTCCGCTTATTATTGCATACTGCTGCATCTCGAAACGATGCAAGAAATGAAAGCACCACAAATCATTGAAAATGCTCCAAGCAGATCGGGATCAAAATTGTTACCGTTAAAGCTCCCACTTTTCAATAATGAGGTAACTGATTTGCATCTTTCATCGATTTATTTGACAGTCTGGTCTATAATAACGCGTCGCTGTCCAATATCGAAAAGCTAAATTACCTTATCAATTCCTGTAGCGGGGAGTCTTTGAAAATCATTAAATCGGTACCCATTTCGGGGGATAATTTTATTATCTCATATAATGCCTTGCGAGAGCGATTTAGCAATCCGCGTTTATTGGCAACTTTGCATTGGAAAGCTATGAAAGACTTTCCACCTTTAAAATCAGAAGACCCTGAGAAACTTAGGGCACTTATTGATTGTTTTTCAGAGAACCTTGCTGTTCTAACTAACTTAAAGTTTCCCACTGAACATTGGAACTTTATTCTAGTCGATTTTCTTTTAGAAAAGCTCGATCCGTTCACTAGAAAACGCTTCGAACTCCAATCGGATCCGAAGCAAATACCCAATTTTGATGATTTGAGATATTTTTTAACTCAACAATGTGCAGCGTTGGAAACCTTTTCTTCAACCGCACCTGTTTCTTATTCGACGACTGTCCATACATCTCACACATCAGTGCCTAAGAAATCCTCAGCGTTTCAATTTAAACCAAGAGTTTCTTCTAACGTAGTCTCACAGGACACACCAAGTAGCTCCAGTGACTCAAAGAATTCATTTTCGCACCATTGTCCTTCTTGCAAAGGCAATCACTTAATTTATAGATGTCAATCGTTTCTAAAGAAAACTCCGACAGAACGTTTCGACATTGTCAAACGCTTACGCCTTTGTTTAAATTGCTTACAAACAGACCATGCGTCCATGCAATGCAAATCTTATAATTCCTGTCGAACTTGCGCCAAGCCGCATCATACCTTGCTACATTTTGAAGCGCAACCTGCTTCTAGCCGTTCAGCAGAACCGACCGCTACACCTATGCATAAAAATGCCAATAGGACGCAGTCAGCCTCTCCTATTCCGGCAAATGTTTTGTCTTCACAGACGAATTCAAATCTTGGGGTTACTGTCTTACTCTCCACTGCTGTTGTGGAAGTTCAAGATCGTTCTGGTAGATACAAACCGATCAGGGTACTCTTAGACCCTGGCTCTCAAGCTAGCTTTATTCGAGACGATTGCGTGAGCAAACTTTGGCTTCCACGCATACGTTCTCAAGTTCCGATTTATGGACTTGGGCAGACAACTTCAGCGGTCAATAGAGGTGCCGTCAGCTGCACCATTCGCTCTATTTTAGACTCTGAAAAATCTCCAGAAGTCACAACTTTTGTGTTTTCGTCAATATCTGGCAAATTACCTAGCGTTGAAGTTCCTAATAATTGGGAACACTTATGCGGCCTGCACCTTGCAGACCCGACCTGGAACTCCCCAGGAACCATTGACATGCTCCTAGGAGCAGATGTTTAACCGTTCATCATCAATGGCGGTGTTATACATGGCAAATTTCTTCAGCCTGCCGCCATAAATACAATTTTTGGTTGGACTATCATTGGTCCCACAAAAAGCTTGCAGTCTGATACTGTCCAAGCAATTTTTACTTCTGTAGAAGATCCTATCGACCAGACCCTAAGGCGGTTTTGGGAGATAGAAGAACTGCCATCCAAGCCTTATACTTCTCCGGAAGAAGAAAAGGCAGATTTGATTTTTGAAAACACGTTTACTCGTGACCCTAGCGGTCGTTTTATTGTTGCGTTACCGTTCAACGATACTTTGCCCGTTTTTGATAATTGCTTTGAGATGGCTGAAAAAAGACTATTTTCGTTGGAGCGCAAATTGCATGCTCAACCGGAGCTACGCGCACAGTACAACAATTTCATGCAGGACTATCTTGATGCGGGTCATATGGCATTACTCGATTCTCTGCCCGTTGGGAACGATAATTATTTTTTACCCCATCACCCTGTGTTTAAAGAGGAAGGTCATACTTCTAAAATTCGTGTGGTTTTTGACGCCTCTGCAAAGGCTAAAAACAACGTGTCACTTAATGACACTCAATTGGCTGGACCTAGTCTCCAAAACGACATTTCGTCAATCTTACTGAAATTTCGTACTCATCGTTTCGTTTTTACTTGTGATGTTCGCCAAATGTATCGACAAATTTTGGTTACCGAAAACATCGAAAGTTTCAATTAATTGTTTGGCGGTTCTCCGCAGAAGAACCCATTCAGACTTATCAGCTTAATACAGTGACCTATGGTATTAAGTCATCGCCTTATCTAGCATTAAAAACTCTTCAGCAATTAGCCATTGACGAAGGCAAAAGGTTTCCGTTAGCCGCTGAGGCTATACGGTCAAATCTATATATTGATGATTTCGTCGCCGGTGGAGATTCTATACAATCGGCCCGAGAAATTAAAGATCAACTTATCCGACTTTTACTTTTGGCTGGTTTTGAACTTTGAAAATGGAATTCTAATTCAGTTTCTATTTTGGAAGGCATTCCGTCAGATTTTTGCCAATATACTTCTCTCGATTTCGATTCTGACGAATCAATAAAAATATTAGGTCTTCAATGGTCACCTACAGAAGATATTTTCTCATTTCGGGTTAAACCATTAAACCCAATATGTACAAAGCGCAACATACTTTCACAAGTTGCCAGAATATATGATCCATTAGGGTTTTTAGCCGCACTAACACTTTTTGCAAAACGCCTAATCCAGCATCTGTGGATATTAGGTTTGAATTGGGATGACATCCCACCAGCAGACATTTCGTCTCAATGGCAGCAGTATCAAGAAGAGTTGCCGTTATTATCGTCATTAAAGTTACCACGTTGTTTACCCCCTTCGGATCCTTTTACTTGTCATTTGCATGGGTTTTGCGATGCTAGCGAGGTAGGGTATGCAGCGGTAGTGTATTTCCAGTTTATAAATCAGACTACTGGAGAAATAACTGTACAATTTGTAACCGCTAAAACAAAAGTAGCTCCAATTAAGCGCATTTCAATTCCACGTTTGGAATTATGTGCCGCCGTTTTATTAACCGATTTACTTTCTTTTACCATTCGGTCTTATCAAGGCTTGATTGACATCTCCGATGTTTCAGCGTAGAGTGATTCTACGGTCGCTCTCACTTGGATACGTTCTCCACCTTTTCGGTGGAAAACTTTTTTGGCAAACCGTGTTAGCCACATTCAGGAAATCATTGCACCTAGCCGATGGTTTTATATTAAATCTTCGCATAATCCGGCTGATCCTGCATCTCGGGGATTGATGCCAAGCGCGGTTATTTCATGTTTGCTATGGTGGGCGGGGCCTGAATGGCTTCACTACCCTAGTGACTCGTGGCCGCCTCAACCAACATTGTCAACCTCAATTGCTGAGGTAACTACGGAAAAGAAGATCCTAACATTTGTCGCTCAAACAGATCCAAACGTCATTGACATTTTACTAAGTCGCTTTTCATCGTTATATAAAATCCAAGGCATCGTGGCTTACATCTATAGATTTTCTAAACCTATGGCTCAACGTCATACGGGTCCCTTAACAGACATTGAATTACACAATGCTCTCATGATTATCGTCCGGCATGTACAAAGTGTTACATTTTCAAAGG
Organism: Platerodrilus igneus; assembly: GCA_036346225.1. Classification (NCBI taxonomy): domain Eukaryota; kingdom Metazoa; phylum Arthropoda; class Insecta; order Coleoptera; family Lycidae; genus Platerodrilus; species Platerodrilus igneus. The sequence goes on along the minus strand of JARFIW010001447.1, from coordinate 3,422,711 downwards.
AAATAGCTTCGATCAAGGCAAACCGTAAATTACCTAAAAGCTTGCGAAAACTCTCTCCATTTGTTGATCCACAAAACATCTTAATAGTAGGTGGGCGCTTGACACATTCTTCGCTTTCCTATTCCGAAAAGTTTCCTGCGTTATTGCCTCAGCGGCACCGATTAACCGAACTTATCATTCTGTCAACTCATGAAAGGTATTGCCATCCTGGTGTTAATACCACAGCGTATCTTATCCAACAGAATTTCTGGATCCTTTCTATTAAAAATTCAATCAAAAATTACTTATCATCATGTCATAGATGTTTTCGTACCAAACCGGTCCTGGTAACTCCTCCTATGGGAGACCTACCGGCAGCACGTATTACCCAGATCAAAACTGCACATGGCACATTAAAACGACTTTTGGTCAAACTAGCGCCGCTACCGGTATTTTAATTTTATTTTATGTTTAGATGTATATACACATTTCTTACATGTATAGTAGTATATTATTTTTACATATTTGCTTATTTACATATATATTTTTATTTTTTGCATAGTAGGTAATATCGCTCGCTGTAGTGTACTAACCTATCTTTCGTTACCTGTTTTCCTAGCAAGGTCAAATCCCATGTGATTTCCTTCACCCAACCTACTTCCCTCCTTTTCAAAATTCTATGAATTTGGTGGGCGGTATGTTACGTCATCATCGAAAATTTATTGGAATTGGCGACAGTAAATACTTTGTGCGGGTATCCTACAGTTTTCAGTGAAACATTATATACCGACAGTGGAAGTGCGTGAAGACAGTCGCATTCGAACCCTTGCAGAAGACGGTTGTATGAGAGCTTTTGAAAGCGACACCGACACCCAATCGTGCGTGTTATTGGTTGTCCGTCGAAAGCTTTTGTGTGTGAACGTTTATTGCCCACTGCGGCACAGGATAAAAGGTATTTATACCCTTTATTAAGTAGTTTGGTGTTTTTAGTTATTACATAACCGCTCCACCGCCATCAGTATTGCTACAAAAAGCAATTGGTCCTTCCCTATAATTAACATATCTTATCACCTCATTCATCCCAATAAGCCACTACAACTTATGAGAATTAGTATATCTGTGCAGGGTTTTGAGATTCTTGAAAAGTTAAAAATTTTAATTATTCTGAAACGTGTTGACTTTGTACAAAGAATATTGTGAATAAATAAGTTATAATTGACTACCTTTATTAAAATCTAAATAAAGTCGTCGACTTAGCAAGTGCCTCTGTATATCACAAAATTACCCTAATTAGCGGTAAAAATGTTAAGAAAGTTTGCCTTTAATAATGGAAGTACAATTTCGCCGCAATACTATAAATGCTTCTTCGTTCAACGCATTAATAGCTTTTTACGTGATGAACCAACAGAACAATTGGCAGTTGTTGACATCGAACAAAGCTTGCCAATGACGTCGCCCTATAAGGGATGCAAGTCTCCAACCAGCGACTTATACGGCCTTGCAGCATCCTGACAATGCTAAGTGTTTTAGTTACAAAAAGGAGAGGACTACGACCTGAGTTTTTATTTAAATAACACAATTACAAACCCACAACCTTTAATTTAGCGCCGATCAAGTGGGTGGTCTAAATTAACAAATTAGATTCCGGATGCACTCCCAATTTATTTTTTGCACATTTATTACTTATTACATCCATTGGATATTATATAGATGAGATGCTGCACGCTCCACAACAGCACGTGGCTAAAATGTCTTAGATCTTTTGTTGTTTTTACAAAGGCAGTGAAGCAAACCTGATTCCGAAGATGCTGCTTATAGATTGCTTAAAATGCATTGAAACATAATAACTCCATGTTAATAATCTGATGGCTAAAACTTGTTTTGACGATTATTACATCGGAGCTGCTTCTTCTGCCATGATGTAACGGTTTGATTTTAACAAAAGCTTATAATAAATAAATATGTATACGTATAGTTGATTACATGCCCATATGTTTGAGGTCTGACATATGTTTTATATGTACATATTAATCTTACATAAAAACATCAATTGTGAGTGATTTCAAAGCACCTAAGAAGGTCGTGCATGAAGCGACTTTTTAAGTTGTAATAGACTTCTGTATATGGATGAAAATTAGTTTGAAGTATTTGGCAATCGTGAATAACAAAAAGGTACAACACGACAATAAAACGGTAACTTGTTTTGTAAAGAGTACAATAGTAGCTAATTTTTAACACTATGTTACGGCTGCAATACAAATTCGGGTGGATCTAAAATCATATATTTCTAAAATAGACGAAAAAGGAATAAATTGTTTTTTAATGAGCTTATTACCTCAGCGCTGTAGGGTGAGAAAAACTCAAGTATGGTTAGTGAGATATCATTTTCCCGCAGATCGCCTGCCACGCAGTTTTTGAAGTTTCTAAAGTTTTAAATATTTTAGTTATTTAACATAAAGACAAATAATATTTTTAGATTAATAATTAAAAATTTAAAACAGTTAAACATTTTAAAAAGCATTTGTATATTATTTTAATGCATATAAAATAAAAAAACATAAACTTTATTCTAAAATTCTCTTTCAACAAATATATTTAAAATGTTTAAAGAAATGGGTATCCAAAGTTTGCAATGTTGGAACATGGTCAAATAACCACATGTTTTTATCACATATTTTATTTCTATGCTGCATACTATACAAATTATAGAAAGTCATACATTAAATATTATTTGTATTCGTACATTGTGTTCGGTCTCTTTATCGCACGTTGTCGTGGTTAATTTTAAGTCGTAGATTTTTAGTTGTAAATCAAATCCTAAAGCTGTCATCTCTTGTCCCGTTACATCCTGTCGTAAAACCTCCTTTGTGCATGTGAAAATTAAGCAGAAAAGGAGTAGTGACAAAACACTCTCTCATCGATGTCGGAGCGAAACGGTTGGTTCGGTTCGGTAAAGTGAGTTAGTCAATAGTGCTGCCGAATTGATCGATAAACCCCTAAAAAGCTCAGTTAAAGTGCAAAGTAACACGTACTATATTTTGCATACAGTCCACTTAGTTGAAGAGTAGGAACTACATCTTAGAACAAGAAAACAAGCGCGGAGGTAAGTCGATATACAACTTTATAAGACGCCCCGCGCATTAAACATGGTCATTCGAGCCGGATTATTTAATTAATTAATTAGTTCCTATCCTTTCGGTCCTCATTTATAATTAAATTTAATAATTGTCGTAGTTTTGATTATAGTTAAACGTGTTACAAAAAGACTAACATCGTGCTTACAAATTTAATGGTAGAAACATTTGGTCGTAACAGTAGATTTTACAATATATCCCTTGTCCTTTGTTAGTGTCGGTCGTCGGTTTGCTTTATGTAAACTAAATTTATGAGGGTTATTGTATTGTAAATCCTTACCTTATTTTTTGTCGGCAAGTTTGAAGAACCATTCGGGTTCATCAGACTTAGTATATAACAAAGGGGTTGGAATTTGTGGTAAACGTTAAAGGTTTTTGTCGGGCGAGCACTGTAATTGATTGCATTTGTCCATTAATAATTTAATTTCGTAGATTAATTAGTATCCTAGCGTATTCGAGTTACGCACTGTTTTTATATTAATTTTTATTGTCGTTCATTAATCCTTAATCAGATATGGTTATATCAATTGATAAAGCTATTCTTGAAACTAGATTTGTAGTTAAAAGGTTGGATCATATATATAGTAAGATTAATCAACCGGAAAATGTATCGATTGCTTTAATTAGAGCATCGATTAAAAGTGTCGAGCAAATTGAAACTCATTTCAAGTCCTTTTGCAAGGATACTTTCTTTGATGAAGAGAGTGCACAATTGGATGAATTCTCGGCCATTAGGGTAAAAATCGATGATTATCTATTATATATTCGTATTATTGCTGAACAATGCGAATTAGATCGCGTAGAAAATAAGCCGAAGGTGGAAAATATGAATAATTCTTTGTCGGTATTTACCGCCACTATTTAGTGGCGTTCGCTTGAAACATCTTTCTGTCCCGCGATCTCGGAACGCATTTCGGATTTTGAGAGTTATCATGCAATTTATAAGCGATTGATTCATGATAATGTTGGTTTGCCCCTGTGGAAAGATCTTGCCATCTCATAGATACACTAGCTGAGTCGTCGCGTACATTAATAAAACATTTGCATTAAACGATTGTGCATACGATGAAGCATATAAAATCATTACTAATCGTTTTCAATCCAAGAGGTTATTACTTTCAACATATTTTAATGCTCTCGAAAAATACCCTAAGGTAAGTTCCTCAGAGTCACACACGGAACTCCGGCAATTAATTAGTTGTTTTGATAAAAATGTATTCGCGTTAAATCAGATGGAAATAGATTTATTAGATTTCATGTTGTTCAATCTGTTATCAAAAAAATTAGATAGAAGCATTTTAAAGCGTTTCGAATTAGGAAATAGTAACGAGATTCCTTCGTTCAAAGATTTAAGGTCGTACATTGAAAACCAATATAAAGTGTTGGAAATAAATGACATTGCTTCGCAAATATGCTTAAAATCTTGAAATTCCGTGAAACAAAGGGAAAAGCTTGTTAGCAGTTCGGCTAAAACTTCTTTAATTGGTACCACCAATGATTGTAAAAATTGTAGTTTATGTCAAGCTGTGCATCCTATTTATAGATGTAAGCAGTTTCTCGATAAAACCCCCTCAAGAAAGATTTGAGGTGGTAAAGGTTAAAAATCTTTGTATTAAATGTTTAAATACTTCACATTCGATGAAAAATTGTAAGTTAGATTGGTCGTGTAGAAAATATCATCAGTCACACAATTCGTTACTTCAGTTTGATAAACGGGAAAAATCGGTGTCCCACGCAGACAAACTCATCGTCAAAGGTCAGCGTCTCCTCGGAAAGCGGCGCCTAGACTTACTTCTACTAATAGACCCAGTGAAGACAATCTGTCGTCGGCGGTTGTGCATGAACAACCTGCCACTAGCTCTTTAATTTCGACGTCATTAGAACATACAACCAAGCTGTTAGCTACGGCAATGGTGTCGGTGCTAGATTATACAGGAAAATTGCAACCTGTTCGTGTAATTTTAGATAACGGATACATGGAAAGTTTTATTACTGAAAGGTGTCGTCAAAAATTAGGTTTGAAGAAACGAAAAGTCAATGTTACTGTTCAAGGACTTGACTTGAATTCGTCGTTGGTGTCTGGTACATTATCGTGTGTAGTCAGCCCCGCGAGAGCAAGGTCCCCAGCATATGAAATTGATTGTTATATTTTACCTAACATTTGTAATCAATTACCTTCGTCGTCTATAGGAGTTAAGGAATGGTCGCATACTCGAGTTTTGGCCTTAGCTGATCCTAATTTTCATATTCCTGGTAAGGTTGACATGCTACTCGGAGCGGAAATCTTTGCTCAGGTTTTGTTGAACGAATCTCGTTGGGGTGTCGCTAACGAGCCAGTTGCTATTAAAACAACCTTTGGTTGGGTGTTAACGCGAAAGGTCGTTTCCTCAAATAATTCTATTACATCGTTGTGTGCATTCGTTGAGCCCTTAGACAGCGACATTCGTCGATTTTGGGAATTAGAAAATATTCCTTTCAGGAAACACATTTCTCCTGAAGAAGAAAAGTGTGAAAAGAATTTGTGGAAAATTATAGACGTATCAAGGACGGTCGTTTAGTAGTGGCCTTGCCCTTTAAAATTTCTGAACCCTCATTCGTGGGTACGAGATCGATTTGTGTTAAAAGATTGTTGTCTTTAGAACGTCTTTTGCTAAAAAATCCTGAATTGTATTCGGATTATAATGAAAAGCGGTCACATGGTTCAAGTGGAATCGCCTGATAATTCGTTGGTTTATTAGAAAATGTATTACATTCCCCATCAAGCTGTACATAAGCGTAATAGTACTACCAGCAAATTGCGTTTAGTTTTCGATGCTTCGTGTCCGGATTAATCTGAAATTCGCTAAATGATAGCTTGGCTATTGGCCCTGCTCTGCAAAAAGACATTGCAGTTTTGTTATTACACTTTCGTGTACATCCTATCGTAATTACAGCTGATATTAAACAAATGTATGGGCAGATTTTGGTTAAAGATACTCATCGTGATTGTCAACGTATCGTCTGCAGATTTTCTCCGTCAGATCCTATTATAGGCTTCAAATTAAATACTGTGACTTATGGAGTTTCATGGTCGCCTTTTTTGGCCTTGCGTACTGTTCAAGAATTGGCAAGGTTAGAATCGATTAATTTTCCTTTTGCGTCATCGGTATTGGCGAGCGATACCTATGTTGATGATTTAGTCACTGGATGCAATTCGATTGAAGCCGTTAATCAATTAATTATTGAGTTGAATAGTATTTGCACTGGTGGTGGTTTTCAATTAAGAAAATGGAATAGTAATTGCCCGAAAGTGATGTCCAACTTGAAGAAGTCCCTGTCCAGTTCGGAAGCAATTACATTTCAAGATAAAGATAGTGTTCTTCTTAATCTTCTTTGGGAATGAAACCACTCATAGTTTATAAAATCTATTTTATTTACGTTTCGATCCATGACCTAGGATCGTTGTCAAAATAATAAAAACTTCAAGTTTGACGTTTATGACATAAATAAATAAAATAAATAAATAAATAAATAAAACGTCAAACTTGAAGTTTTTATTATTTTGACAACGATCCTAGGTCATGGATCGAAACGTAAATAAAATAGATTTTATAAACTATGAGTAGTTTCATTTCCAAAGAAGATTAAGAAGAATGCTAAACAAACCACAACAAACATACAGGGAGTATTTATAAAGATAGTGGTTTAATAAAAATGTTGGGCCTTTCGTGGCGCGCTCCTACAGATGTATTTTTATACAACTTAGACGTTGAAGAGCGCACTTGCACTAAGTGTAATATTTTGTCGGCTATCGCAAAAATTTTTGATCCTCTCGGTTTGATAGCGCCTTTAGTACTTTTCGCTAAACGTTTAGTTCAAGATCTTTGGCTTTTAGGCCTCGGTTGGGACCAAGAGCCACCATTGGAAGTCATACAAAAATGGAAACATTTTTTGTGTAAATTGCCCGCAGTTTCGAATATTGAAATTTCGCGTCGCATTGTATGTAATAATTTTTAAATGGTGGAGTTGCATGAATTCTGTGATGCTTCTGATGCTGGGTATGCAGCTGTCATCTATTTTCGTTCGTTCGATTTAGAAGGTAATATTACCATGTCATTAGTATGCGCAAAATCGAAGGTTGCTCATACTAATCGCGTTTCATTGCCCTGTCTCGAATTGTGTGCTGCCGTACTTTTGGCAGATTGAGTAGATTTCGTCAAAAATACTTATACAGATGGTTTATCATTTAGTAATATTTTTGCGTGGTCAGATTCTACTGTTGTTTTGTCTTGGATTCGGTCTTCCTCGCATAAGTGGAAGACATTCGTTAGCAATCGCATTTCGCATATTCAAGAACGTATTCCTCCATCTTCATGGTTTCATGTTAAGTCCCAGGATAACCCTGCGGATTGTCCCTCACGTAGACTTTTGGCTTCAGAGTTGGTTCATCATCCATTATGGTGGACAGGGCCTTCCTGGTTAGTACGTCGGAGCGAAGAATGGCCAGTAACGTCGTTGCCAAAACTTTTCGACTCGTCTCAGATGTACGTTGAATATCGTACTCTGTCGTTAACAGTTGTTATGTCGGAGAATTTCTTAGATTCGTTGCTGGATAAATTTTCAAAACTGCAGAAAATTGTATTATTATTACATGTATTCGTCATTTCATTCGTAATGTTCAATGTCCGGCAGATTTGCGTTCAAAATATTCTGATGGTTTGTCTCTAGCTCAGCAGCAAGAGGCTATACATTTATTGATTAAAAAAGTTCAAACAAATGTTTTTGCCCAAGACATTGCAAATATTAAAACTGGAAAACTTGTTAGTAAACAACTTCGTAGCCTTAGTTCGTTTCTAGATAGTCGTGATTTGTTGAGCGTGGGTTGAAAGAGACGTTCTGTTACTGCTTGTCCAGCGGCTTTTATAGTTTCTGCTTGCACCTTATCTGCACCCTTTCCATTTTTCATATTTTTTAATGCTAATTCAAACTCATCTCTAAGTATAGCATATCCCAAGTCATCATTTTCAATGTCTGATTCTTGTTCTAATGCAGTTATTTCCTATATATTCTTGCCATCTACCCATTTTCTCTATATTTTCTATAATGACGTTTTCTCCCGCGTCCCTTATTTTTTTACTATGCGGTTTTATATCCCTAAAATTGATTCTAATTAGTTTGTATGCTTTATCTGTCTTTCCTACTTCCATCTTAGTTTGCACCTCTTTGCACTTTTCGTCAATCCATTGTTCTTTAGCTTTCCTGCATGTGCGAATAATTTCCCATTTTATGGCTTTGTATCTCTGTTCTCTTGCTTCGTCTGATCTATTTTTGTATATTCGTCTTCTATTAAATTTAAGATATCCTTTGTTATTCATGGTTTCCTATTTTCTTTTCGTGTATACCCCATAATATCTCTGGTCGTCATGTCTAGGCTGGATTTAATGTTATTCCATTTTGTTTCTACTTCTTTAGTATCAGATATTTTCCCGATATCTTACAGCAATTCATTTGACTTTTTTTCGAATCTTTCTTGAATATCTTTATCTTTTAGTTTCTCTAAGTCAAAGTGCTTTTTTCCATTTCTTTCTTTCAAATTTTTTAATTTAAGTGCGGCCTTCATAATTATGATGTTGTGGTCAGTGTCTATATCTGCTTCCGGGTAGCTTCTACAGTCTTTTACTTAGTTCGTAAACCGTTGTCTAACAAGAATGTAATCTATTTGATATTTTCATATATCTCCTGGCATCTTACACGTATATCGTCTTCTAGCATGATGTTGAAATAATGATTAAATTGTTCTTGTCGCAAAATTCTACCAGCCTATTTCTCCTGTCGTTTCACTTGCCTAAATCAAATAAACCTACTACTGCTCCTTCACTACCCTCACATACCACTGCATTAAAATCCCCCGTAATTATTAAATGTTCATGTACTTTTACGTATCTTAATATGTTTTAGATATCTTTATAGATCGCTTCTACCTCTTCGTCACTGTAGCCAGAGGTGGGTATGTATACTTGTATTATTACTGTGTTTACCGGATTAGATTCTATGCTAACCATGAGTACTCTTTCGGTCTTTTGTAAGTAATTTTCTACACAGTATCCTATATTTTTCCGCATAACTATCCTTACACCCAAATTTCCTTCCGCTGCTTCTGAAGTCTGAAGTCTCCACTCCAAAAATCCCCCGCCTCTGGCCACCGAACTTTGCTAATCCCTACTATGTCTAGTGCTAATCTATTTATTTCGATTTTTAGGTTCTAACATTCCACGCTCCGACTCGCAAAATGTTCCCGGCTCTTATTCTGAACTTTCCGATCGCATCCTTTGAAGTAGTCCCCTCCCGGAGAGCCAAAAGGGGGACTATTTTAACTCCCGAATCTTTTACCCCAGAGAATGCTATCATTTTACTGTAATTTAGATACGCTGTGTACTTTGGAGTAATGTGGTGGTTTCCCGTTGCCTTCCACATCGCGGTAGAGTGTTAGACTGTTATACCGACCCCTATAGTCTCTGCTAATCTAAGTACCGAAAGAGCCGCTGCCCTCTTTTGCGGACCTGTCTAGTCTGGTTTCTCACTAACGACCCTACTACTTTGGTTGGACCTGTAGTTTGGATCTTTAACTCATTAGAACACGCAAGCCATTTCCCCTGTTCTAGTAATCTAGAACTTCGGCAAGGTCCTAGTCCATTCGAAATTGATAGTGAAAGTAGAAGAATAAAATTTTAAACATGTTGATGTATGCATGAATACATTTTGGTATAGATAGCTTGAAGTTAAGAGCAAAAAACCTGAAAAAATGTCATTTTGGAAAATAACTTTTTCTGATGGGTTGAAGGCAGTAATGTTATGTATTTTGCTTGAAGCAGAGCTTTTTTCATTGAAACGTTGACGAGTTACATGCGTTTAAATATTTAACAGAAAAAATTAATTTTTGTTAAATTAACATTTTGGTCCAAAATTTGTGAATAATAATTTTTCAACAATTTATTTTATTGTTTTCATTACTTCATATATATATATATATATATATATATATATATATATATATATATATATATGAACGTGCTGGAGTAGTATAAGTCCTTTGCAAAGTATGTTTTATTTTAAAAAAAATCTATGAATATTGCTGTATTTTTGATAAATTTTGGAAAAATTGTATTAGCATTGGTGTTTTTGTAAATATCTTCGTTTCTATTAACTTTACGAAAATACTTCTAGAGACCAAAATTAAAGCTGATAAAATTTCCTATAAAATATAGTTTTAATTTTGAATGCATCGTGATGAGAAACTGGCGTTTCAAAAGACAGATAAGTTTACGTATGTAGCAGATCATCACTATGAGTCGCCTGAAATGATGAAAAATCGTGTCCTTGACCATTTTCTGTACTTATATAATATAGTTTTAATTTTGAATGCATCGTGATGAGAAACTGGCGTTTCAAAAGACAGATAAGTTTACGTATGTAGCAGATCATCACTATGAGTCGCCTGAAATGATGAAAAATCGTGTCCTTGACCATTTTTCTGTACTTATATAATATAGTTTTAATTTTGAATGCATCGTGATGAGAAACTGGCGTTTCAAAAGACAGATAAGTTTACGTATGTAGCAGATCATCACTATGAGTCGCCTGAAATGATGAAAAATCGTGTCCTTGACCATTTTTCTGTACTTATTGAAGTATCAGAAGTTATTCTTGGGGTCTTTCTGAATGGTTTGGTACTAGGTCGATATTTTTAAGACCGATAGTACTGTACGTAAGCATTAAAGATTGAGAAGGGTTAAAAACAATAAAATAGCAATTGGTTAATAAAATGTGAGTATTTTATTTTTATTATTGTTCATGTTTATTTAAAACATTTCTCGATTTGCGAGTCCATTTTTAAGATATTAGGGGAAAATGTGCGACGCGCGTACGCGATTTTGTAGCGTCGCAAAACTACCGGTGCTTAAAAAAATTATATCTCTGCTCCATTTGGTCGTGCAAACTTGAATAAAAAATGAAATTGTGCGAGATTTTGTAAGCTACAATTTTGATATCTATATAAATTTCCGTAAAGTTGGTATTTTCCGAGTTATTTGCAAAAAACTAATTTTTTTGAACTTTTGGACCCTCCCCTGCCTGCTACGTAGTGTCTACACATGAGGACTTTTAGTATATGTCAAATAGTACTCTAAAACAAGCTTGTTTACAAAATTTCAGCCCAGTCAGTATTACTTCCTCCAAATTGACAAATTACGAGTCATTTTAGTGGGCTAACTGTAACTACAGATTCGTAATATATATCCATGAGATAAAAACTGTGTAATAAACGCCCTGCGGAACATATCTGGTAGTTAAAGTTAACTTACGGATAACTAACTGAGACTTTTACACGGAGATTGATAAACCGGCCCTAAGTTTTATAAGTATCTACATATACTATAAATTTTCGGCTTTAAAAATACTAAGAGTTATTTACCACTTATTTATTTCATATCTCGACTTTCAAAGCTTTAAATTAGAATTCATATCGTAACCAAAGCTTCAATCAGAACTCCTCTACAATATTCACGATGGCGACTTATATACATATTCAAAATTTCTAGTCTATTCTAAAACGTACCCGAATTATGTAAATAACATTCTAGAGATTCCCATTGCATGGTTAATAAAGTTTTTGTAATCTGTCCATCAAGTCCATATGAAAGAGGTGGTACTGCAGAAGCTCATCATTCATCTTTTGTGTAGAAAGTTTCGTTTACGTTCTAATGTTATTATTCTGGTCAGGAGTACACTAAACGGTGCTGCACTGTTCCATCTTAAAACTATTCAGTACCAGAATACTCTGTGACCTGGATGTTCAAAGTCCGTGTGGCAGTAGAAACAGTCGAAACCATTTCTACAGTTTCCATGTTGGTTGAAGTAGCATTCAACACTCTTTACAGCAGGCGCAGTACTATTTCAATTGTAACCACATACCAAATTCTAAACCTTGGTTTTCTGAAACAGTGCCTGAAACATTCGTACCACCCTCTAGTCCAACCCACCGAGCTCACAACCGATCTTGGATATGGCTAAGTACATGTCTTCGAATTTGATCATCTGGCTTTTGAGGTTCACTAATACCTTCTACAGATCCTGCTAATTCGATTTACAGAAGCCAGTTGCTCAGTCACCAGGTAGTAGATGTCACGATGCCGGTTCGTTAGTCGTATGACCTTGCCAACATTTGGTTGTTGTCGGCAAAGTTGACCCAAACCACCGAATTTATTTTTAAGCACCCGAGCAAATCCTCGGGACACAACAAGGTCCGCAGCTACGCAATGTACCAGGGAGTTTTCCTATGGCACGACGAATGGATCATGTTAAATCTTTTCAGTGACCTTAAATTTTGCTTTGCATGTGCCGCTGTACAGGAACATGAACCAATTATAGCTCGGTTCAGACATTGCTCATCATTAAGCATAACTGTTTGTTCGTCTCACTTTACATGTGATTTTCCAATGCTCCACCCGAAGATACTACAATGGCCAGGAAGCGAGTTTTTTTACCTGAAAAATTTGAAATTTTGCCGAACCCTTGCTGTTCCAAGCAAGGTAGGGATCTTTAACGTGCGTGGCAACACTCACACACGGGACCTCCATTTTACCTCTCATCCGAACGAGGGTGTATTTTTGTGAAAAATGCTCGCCTAACATTTTTCAAGCGGACCGTGTTGGGATTCGAACGCTGGACCTTGGGCGTAGTAGTCACACACATACCACTACGCCACGAAGCCGCCTTTGTTCGTCTCACTGCTTGCCATTCTTTGACATCGTCACTATCGTAGGGTGCTAACCAATTAACGTGCACGACTATTGTTTTTTTTTTTGGGAGCTTACAAATCCGATATACCGCGTAGTTGTCTTTTTTATAAATTCGTACAGACCCTCCAAATATATTTGACGATAGCCCACGCTTCCATCTGAGTATATATAGCCAGACGTGGTCGACCTCTTGAAAACAAGACTGCTGCACTTTGATGTCCTATTTCGTCGTCATCCGATTGTTTGCGATCTGGATATTTTTCCTAACGTCACTATAGATGTCATACATTTTGCGTTTGCACCTATCAATATAGGTCTCGCCCATGATATCATCTTCAGATTTACACCCATACTCAAAATCACATGGTAAACTTGCCAGCATAGCACAAACAGCTGTCTGTCTAGGGCTCTCATAAACTGAAAAGTGATAGACCAATAAAAATAGATATAAATAGTGGACGCAATCTCTTTGATGTTGGAGACCACCTTGTGAAGATACTTGCCCAAGGTTCGGTTCATGCGTTTTACCATACACCCGATAGCGTGTACAATGGTGTTGTTCAGGTCTTTTCCATCTTTAGCAACCGGCAAACTCTTTGGAATAAAGTTAACTCAAAATTTCTGCCCTGATAGACGTGCAACTCTATAAAAACTCCAAAACGGCAGATCAATTTCCTTACCAGCACGTCAGCGACGATTACAGTTTCGTGGTTTGGTATAGCATACGATTCGTTCCACTTCGTAAAATTATCCATGGCTACCAAGATGTACATATTCCCGGAATCGATCTCAGAGAATGAACGGGCAATATCAATTGCCGCTCTCTCAAAAGGGCTCCCTACGTTGTATTGCCTCATTAGAGCCTTGCGGTAAGATATTACTCGGACTTCCTGCAGAGTTTTCTTAACGCCAAAATGACCTCGCAAGGTCCCATTATGTATATGTCATAAAATCTCCGACATCCGGTTTTTAGGAACCACAGCATGAAGCGTACTCGTGGATCTATCTACATTCTCCAAGGATCGCACCAAAATCCAATTCTTTACTTCAAAGAATCGCATTGTGCCCATCACGACTTCAGGGTGCTACTCAATGGACTGATATCCTGCCAAAATGGTCGTTCTCTTCTGGCTTTCTATCTCAGAATAACATCTAAGACTTCGTCATTTGTCTGTTCGGTTCGCAACTGCATGGGCTGCTAATCGTCATTAATCATGGCAATCCGAACAAATAGGTAACACTTGGTTTCTAACCGTCAGCTGTAGCTCCAATTTTCGGGGCAAGGTCGTCCCGAAAGCGCATCTGCATTATGGTGACTTGTATCAACACGATGTCCCGTGCCGAAGTAATACTCATGCAGTCTTTCTATCCACATAGCGACTTGCCCTTAGGGGTTTCTAAACTGTAATAGCCACTTTAGGAAGGGATGATCGGTTCTCAGGTAAATTTTTTGCCGTAAAAGTACTTATAAAAGTTTTTCACGATAGTTCATTTAAGATGTTATCAATTAAACGCTTGAATATGGTAGGAGCGTAGCAGAGTCCAAATGGCATGGTTGTAAATTGCCATAGGCCAGTACCAATTGTGAAAGCAGTTATTCTTCGATCTTTGTGTTTCACATCCACTTGCTAGCAGCCACTCATCCAGGTTTGAGAACCTTCGCAACCTTGAAAGTGTACCTAGAGTGTCGCCAATATTTGCAAGTGGGTAGTTATCTTTTTTGGTCACGTCATTCAATCGTTTGTAGTCCACATAAAATCTTATTGACTTGTTTTCTGCTTTACAAGCAAAACAAACAATCGTCGATCAATTCTTCAACTTCTTAGCGTTTGGCTAATGGGAGCTTTTTTAGCTGCTACCTTATTGACCGGGCATTTGCTGTATCGATTATATGTTTGACTATTGCGGTCTCTACTAATTAGGCGGCTCCGTGGCGTAGTTGGTATGCGTTTGACTACCATGCCCAAGGTCCAGTTAAAAAATGTTAGGCGAGCATTTTTTACAAAAATACGCCCTCGTTCAGATAAGAGGTAAAGTGGAGTTTTTGTGTATGTGTGTAGTCATGCACGTTAGCGTTGGAACAGCAAGGGTTCGGCAAAAATCAAAATTTTTCATTCCGAGGGATTCGTTTAATAGCGCGTACAAAGCCTTCCCAGAAAGGACTATCCGATCGTTCCATCACCATCCTTTTTGTCCTTCTTGATAGGACAATGTCATCCGTCAGACAAACTCGCACAGACACGTCGTATGCTTTGCAAAACGGCATTTCATCGTTCTCTGCTTATATCTACATGAATCCATACTTCTTCAGGATATCCATTCTAAAAATAACGTCTTCGGTGATATTTGCTATTACTACATGATGATCAAATAATTTGTTTCCAACTCCTATTATTACGCCTAACATTTCGTGCGGTTGAATTTCTTCATTGGCCACTGTTCAAACACGTACATTCGTGGGTGACACTTTACCACGGTCGCAAACTATATCCGGATAAGCAATTGTCCTAGTGGCTTCGGTATCAACCAAGAACTTTACAGTCTTGCCGTTAAACTGTCCATATATGTAAATGCTGCCTTCCTGCTTAAATCGTGCAATTCAGATGATAATCTCCGGGGCAGAATGTATGCAGGTCGACCTTTTTATCCTTCTGTTGACCACCCTAAGTTATCCGGCTTCTTTGCTTTATTCTTGGACTGTTCTTATTTGGACTGTATATGCCCAAGCTCGCCACCATTTCAGCATCTGGGTCCCTTTCCCTGTGGTTGGTGATCTCGAAGTATCCGTCAAATCATCTCTTCTATGCTTTTTGCCCCTACTCCTCTACGGAGCATATTATCTTGCCACTACTACGATGTGAAGCTTGCTTTGCGGTTTCAAATCCCAAAGCAAGCGCTAGCGCATCATCTATGGTCCTTGGTCGTGCCAGCTGTAGTGTTTTGCTAAATTTCTTCGTAGCGGATTCCGTCAGCAAAGGTTTGTATTGCCAGCTATTCTAGGAAGTTATCCGATACTTTTAGGTAGGTTGGTTTTACCAAATGAACGTGGTACACTTGTTGCAGATGTGAGTCACCGTACCTAATCTCCAGGCTTGATGTCAAGGCCTCGTAGCTTTTTTGCTCATGGTCTAGTATGGTCTGCAGAATATTCAAAGCCTCACCTCATAACACGACAAACAACACAGTTGCTCTTTCAACATCGTTCCAGCCGTTAGCTCTCGCGGCAGCTTCAAATTGCTTGAAATATATCTGTCAAGGTAACTTTCCATCAAAAGTGGATAGTTTTACTCTGGTTCTTGACGCTCGTTTGCATTCACAACATCCTTAAATTCAGGGGCGAGCGGTTGTATCACCGGCACTGAGGGTTCTGGTGCTTGCACTGTTAAGAGATTATTCAGTTTTTTTATCCTTCAGTACCTCTTCTTCCATTTTACGCGAAGTCTTTAAAAAATTTTCCGAAAATCTCGCTTCCAGCTCATGCGAGTTTTCTAATAAATCCTCTGAAAACTTTATTCTAATTTCTGTAATCTGCCGGAAAATTTGGCTTCCACGTTTTCCGCCGATTTCATAGTTTTCCTTAAAAACTCCTCATTTAATTGCTGCACCGCTGTTGCGGGTTTTGTAGCTTCCTCTATAAACTCCTCTATAAATTGTTCAACGGCTTTCGCATTCTGATCTAGTTTTTTTGTGAGATTTACGAGGTGATTTCTTAGCTCAGTTGGTATGCGTGTGACTACCACGCCCAAGGTCCCGGGTTCGAATCCCGACACGGTCCCCTTGAAAAATATTAGGTGAGCGTTTTTCCTAAAAATACGCCCTCGTTCGGATGTGAGGTAAAATGTGGGTCCATGTGTATGTTTTCACGAACGTTAAAAATCCCTACCTAGCATGGAACACCAAGGGTTCGGATAAATAAAAAATTTCCAGGTAACAGAAACTTGCTTCTTAGCTAATGTAGTACCTTCTGGTGGAGCATTGGAAAATCAAATGTTTTGTGAGATTTGCGGCAGTATCCTGTAATTACGGTGCCAGGCTCACAGAGCTTTGGTCTTGTTTCTTTACGTGTTCTTGTAATTTTTTGGAAATTTTATCCAAGCTTTTAGCAACGCTTGACTTGAGCTCTTTCAAGAAAAAAAGAATTTCGCTGTTCATCTCCTGTTTTTGTATACGAGTTACAGGAATACAAATAAAAATCGATCAAATATCCTTTTCCACAACCTGACTACTTGACACCAATGTCCCGGTCTTGTTCTTGAACCGTCAAAGTTTTACCTGAATATTGGACACTTAATCACACTAGTTACGGATTAATAGATGTGTTCAGGCTAATAAATTTATTATGCTTACTTTGGTAAACTATTTACATTAGCAGCATTTTGATTTGTAATTAAAGAACTCAACCGTAGTTATATCTATAACAACGTTAGAGGTTAAACCTACATAGATATTAGAATCAATCCTAAATAATAACAGAGGAGCGATTAACTTTCCCTTAATATTTTTTGTCTACAAAATATAGGGTCTTCTGTAAGTATATATTAGCACTTAACATAGGCCACAGTATTAACAAACAAACTGGCTTTTATAAAACGTGTGTTATTTCAATTGTAAATTCGAAGCCAGCAAAAAAGAAACAGTAAATGAAAGGGTGTCTCAGTAGCAGCAGCCGGCACCCTCCAAGTGTATGCGTGTATCTCATAGCAATTCATTCCCAGAATATAAGAACGCATCACCGCCTTCTTTCATTTATTTTTTTGCTGGTAAATTGTATCTGTAATGAAGGTTATTACACAGAGAAATTCGAACATTTTAATTATATGGTTTGTGTGTTTTTGTATCCGTTAAAATTTTCGTCTGAATCTTTAAGGTTGACAATCAATAAGCGTCACTTGATTAAGTATAATTAATCATTATAATATATAATTGCATTGGTTGAATTACTTAACCTAGACTCTAGACATGATATTAAAGATTCGAGTTATGCCGAAATGTATGATTCACAAATTTAAAAAACATGAACTACAATTATGGATGAATTAATGTGAATTGGGACAATTAGAAATGAGGGCTATCTCTGATTCAAAATAAGTAAAAAAATAAATCTTCATATTTTCACACTGACCAGTCATATTATGTAATAAGTTAATGTGTTGTACATAACGCTGTATAATTTGATTGAATTAGAACTTTCAGTAGATTTTTTCTTGAATCGTCTATGTGAGATGCACTAAAACATTTTACCAAAATCATCCAATGTCAGGTTTGGTATAAGTTGCTATCACTGTACAATTAGGGTACTACGAAACAGTTATTTTTCTTAAATAACATAATAAAGAGAAAATTTTGTGACAAGACTTTTAGTATCAATTTTCCAACATGAAATCCTTTTTACAATAATAGGTGAATGTGAGTCGTACTGGATTCTAATCTATGACGCCGTATCTCACACTGTTCCATGACCATTACCATCCTCTATCATCCAAGCTTTTGAATCTTTTCTCTGAGAGTTTTATTTTTGGTAAAATTTTTTCACTAGGATCAACTTTTATCCCATAAAAAATCCGAAACCCTTCCTAGACTTTTCTGAACATCTGAGGTGCAATCTCTTAAAAACCGAAGACTTGACTGACTGCAGACTTTAGCAGAATTTTTAACCTCCATATCAAAAGCAAGAAGATCAAATTCGTACAACTAAATCGCGGGAAAGGTAAAGGCAACAAATAACTTCGTAAAGTTATTCATCAAAAACAATATCGACATCGGGCTTATATAGGAACCGCACCTGTATAGCCACAAAATAACAGGTTTTGGGAGGGGGTTACCGTCTTTAACACAGATAGCGAACTACCGCGAGTTATGTATCTTCCAATTTATCTATATATTAAATAATACAATCTAATAGGAATTATTAGAAATTGTTAAATAAATCATAAGTCAATTGCAACAATGTAATACAAGGATAAACCAGACAGGTTATTAACAGTTCAGGAGAACGGATATGCAACTTTGTGTCCGAGACGATAGTGATACTGCAGGTGGCAGGTAACAGACGGTTAAGATATCGCAATAACCTAGAAATAAGATTGAAACAATGTAACAAAATGTAGAATTAAGAGTAAAGCAGACATGAGATTTACAAGTTACCACAGCCATGTGAGGGGGTAGGATTATTGTAAAAAGCCCGGGAGCTCAAGGACCCGGCAGTCAGTCTTCGAACTCCATACTTCGTTGTTCAAGCTACTCAAGTGAGTCAGTCAAAGTATTCAGCTTTAGCATTGCAGTTTGCTTAGACGACTCACACTATTAGTTCAATTAATTAATTTATTTGATTTAAAGTTAAAATCAGTTTGTCAAAATTCCACATTAATTTCTGTATCAATTAAAAATAAATTTGTTAAGTTTTGGAAACGTTTTTTAAAAACGCAACTTCCAAGGCCCGAACCTAAACTCGCGTAGCGGAATAATAATAAATAATACGACGTGCGCCGTAATAGTACTAAATAATTCATCAAACGAGTTCTTAACAACAGTCGAAATAAAAAAGGGACTAGATACGTTCTACGTAATAAGTTCGTACATTCCGCCGGTCGATTACCGGCGGAAAAATCTCCAAACCGAGGACTTAGCTAATCAAATAGAAGGCATCTTTCTTAAAATTGGCAAAAATAAAAATTTAATCATCGGGGAAATTTCAATGCCAAATCGCCGTTATGGGGTAGCGCTATCGAGCCGATAGAGGCTCGCAGGTTGCCGATCTTTTGACGAAATGGGATCTTAGTGTGATAAACACTAATAATTCACCTACGTTTGAGGGGCACAGAGGCAGCAGTTTTATAGATATTACTGCAGCCTCGCACGAAATATTAGGGATCATTTGTAATTGGGAATTAAGGTCGAACGAGGTAACGCTCTCGCAGCACAAATTAATAACACAGGATCTTGAAATAAAAGCAAGCGCAAACAAGCAGCTAACTATATTCCCGCGGTTCAGTAATAAAAAAGCAAATTGAGAATGGTTTAAACAAAAATTTGGAGAAAGCAACCCCATGCTCGAGAACGAGCTATTAAACTGTCGAGAGGCAGGCGAAATAGAAACACTCGCAAAAAAGTTAAACGACGCGGTAGTAGACGCGTCGTCGTACTCTATGCCGCGAAAAAAAAACATTTAAAGACAGCGCACCCTGGTGGACACGGGAACTAACCACTAAGCGGGCAGAAACGCGTAACCGATCGCGCCACTATCAACGCGCCTCGCGAGAAATAAGAGAACAACGGAGAATTAAATATAATCAAAGTAACTACGAATATAAAATATTAAAAAGAAACGCGAACGAATAAATTTAAAGAGTTTTGCACGCGTAACTCCGAGAAAGAACCAATGGGAACCGCGTACCGCGTAATAAGAGAAAAACAAAAGAAACTCGCGCTTGGCAATATAAAGAAAACAAATGGCGAATACACGGAAGGTTCTAAAACCACGGCGGAATATTTGCTAGAGAAATTCTTCCCATCGGATAAATCCGAGGAGGATGGGGGGTTGCACGATTTAGTACGTCGGGAGGCTACAGATGCGCAGGGAACAGGTGCCAATAAGGCAATCCTAGTTCACGAGGTCGTTCACTTCAGACGCAGCTCTGCAGGCGTGCCTGTTAGCCCCGTGTGTCTTTGTTGGGTTGTTTAATTTTTGTTTAGAAAAGGGGGTATTTCCGTGTTGCTGGAAAGTCCAGAATGTAAAATTTCTCCCTAAACCTAAAAAGGCGAATGCGTCAGACCCGAGCGGGTATCATCTAATTTGCTTGCTACCGGTGCTGGGGAAAGCTTTGGATCGAGCTATGACCACGCGCGTTGAACACTTAGTGCGAGACAGTGACGGCTTTAGTAATCGACAGTTAGGTTTCATGAAAGGCAAGTCGACTATCGACGCGTTACAGTTCGTTGTCGGGGAAAGGAAGCAGGCAAGAGATGCTAAAGAATACTGTTATAACGTTTTGCCTTACTAATGGGTTACTTCTATGTTGCCAACTGAAAGGATTTCCTGATGATGTAAAGAGCCCAAGGTTAGTTTAGATGGAAAACGGCTCATAGATAAGAAAACCTCCAAAGGCTAAGCGACTAGTCGAATAATTTGCTCTGGGTAGAACATGAGTTGGGGTCGGGGTTGGATTACGACAAAATATATAGTGAATATGGCGCCACCGAATTTTTGAATACAATGAAGACCTAATTTCAGTCTGTTTGTATAAGGAGAACGCGGAAACCTATGCTCAAATACCGCTGCACAAAAAATATTACGTGAAAATAACCCTTACAAATGCTTACCTTCTGGCTCGATATTGATTGTTAAAGATGCACTGCTACACCTGTAATCAAATTAAACCAAGACTAGCACAGTTTGTGCATTCTGTTAATTAACTTAAAAAGTTTATAATTACTAAGAATCAAACCTCATTCATTCCAACTAATAATCATAGACATAACCAAAATGAATTTCTATTCTCTCAAGTATCCGTTGAAAATTATTTACAATGATTTCACATAACAAATTTACTTCAAAAAATTCGACAAGTTATAGTTAGGAAAAATATGTACTTATATATACAATAATCTTCTCAACACCTATATCTTACAAAAATTAGATAGTGTTGTTATCTTTACATTATAAAAATTTAGCAATGATTATTTTTGTTGATGTTCAAACTTGATTAATAAGAATGACTAAAGGTTATACTACAGAATTTTATTAGCCTTCGGTAGTACTACTTAGAGACTTCACATTTAAATTGTATTTTAAAATATTTCAATTAATAAATATTGTAGAGCAAACTGAAACAATTTAGTTATCTGAACTTAGATAATTTTATATTCAAATGATAGCTTCAATTTTGTTAGTCCTTAAAGTTAACCCTTAATATACATATATACTGCCCTCTGTCATCCTTTCATTTGTGAAGTTTATCAGGTTCTCTTCACCAATAACTAAGTTATCCAGAGGTCAACAACATAACGAACTAGAAAATTTCCACGTTGAACAAATAAAAAACTTACTCGTTTGTCGTTCCAAATGTTACAACTTGACGTACTTAAAGAGCACTAATTACATACCAGATGTTTATCCATCAAAAGAATAATTGCGATGTACTTGAACCATTTTCGGAATATTTAATGAAAATTGAAATCTTCTTATTACTATAATAATCAGGTTAGAATTCTCCAAAGCCACATAAATTAATTAATCTTGTTACAGAATATCAAACGAACATCACGTGTATCCACGTCAAATAAATTGCATGCTGTTCTAACGCCAATATATTACACTTACGTCTAGTTTAGTGCAAACATATTCTGTGAAGCGTCGACATAGAGTGCACTAACAAAGACAATTTCATTTTTAAATCGACCTTTTTCTTCACATGGTTCCAACACCAAGTGTAACCATCTGATGCCATGTTCTTATCACAAGAACGAACGACTTTTTCAAGCAACAGTCCAGGTGAAAGTGCCTTACTCTGACGTATCCTACCGCTTGACAACAGTTACAACGATCTTTATAATTATTGAAGGAGGGACCTCTTATAATGACGCTTGTAAATAGTATTTTGTCACCGCCCAACTTGTAATTTATGCTCGCGGTTTTAAAGGTTATGTAAGATTAAACAACATGTAATAAATATAACGTAAGAATGTGTAGAGATATTAGGCTTGAATTGACCTTCTAAAAAATTATAACATAAATATTTGTTAAAATATTGCGGGAAAATAAACTTGTTACACTGTGTTGTTGTTGCTTTGGATTTTCAGGAGCATTTGATGCTACTTGGTGGCCATTAATTGTTTACAAGTTAGATCGTAGTGGTTGTTCGTGAAACTTGATGTATTTGGTCAAGAGTTATTTCTTGGGGCGATTGGCAAAAGTTGAAATTCCGGGTGAAGTTTTGTCGCGCAAGATGGAAAGGGGATGCCCGCAGGGTCATGCTCTAGTCCCAGATTCTGGAAGTTGTTGTATGAGAGCATGTTTAGAGTCAAGTTGCCCACAGGATGCTCGATCGTTGGGTTTGCGGATGATACGCTTTTAATTATCAGATCGCTATTATTAATGAATATTCGACCAACCAAACAAGGCGTTAAATAAGTTGCACGAATGGTCGCAGACAGTAAAATTAAAATTTAACACGTCGAAATCGGATTCGCTCTATTTCGGAATGAAACCGGAACAACAACTCCCTCGTTTAGAGCTAAGAGGGGAGAAAATCCCATTCAAAAAAGTCATCACTTACCTAGGTGTCAAGATAGATAATAAATTAAATTGGAAAACGCATGTACAGTACGTAAAAAGTAAGGGCAGTGAAATATCAAATAAAATTATGGCGGTCGCGAAAATAAACTGGGGTTTCAGGGGCGAATCGCTTAGGACAGTTTACGCCGGAGCAATAAAGCCGGCGATGCTGTACCCAGCATCAGTTTGTAAAGAAAAGGAAAAACGACAATTGACGAGCGTGCAACGCATAAACGTGGTCAAGGCGGCGAGGGCGTACAGGACCACTTCCACGGAGGCGGTTTTGATGATCAGTAGGACTCTCCCTATCGAATATGTCGTTAGGGAGATCAGAGATAGGAGATTAGTTAATACAGGGACAGGACGGGAAATTATAGAGAGTATGATTCTTGCAAATATGGAAGGGGAGAGGAAAATCGTTGAGTCAGAATTAGGGCACCTGGCTGATGGTAGAGGCGATGCAGACGCGACGGGTATCAGAATTTACACAGATGGTTCTCGTATGGATGATAGGCAACTATGTGCGGCGTTTGTCGTGTATAACAAGCAAAGGGAAGTGTTTCGGTTTCAGACCCAACTCGCAAACTAGGGCACTGTGTTCCGGCGCGAATTGGTTGCCATACGGGAGGCTATCGATTATGTGATAAATCACACGGATACAAGCGTGCATTACATCATTAGCAATAGTAAATCAGCGCTGACGGCCTTAATAAATACGAACACCACGACAGACCTCCAAGCGGACGTGTGGAGAATAACACATACGACGCGCGAGTTTCGAAATTTAAAATTCTGTTGGGTTAGATCGCACGATGGTATCGTAGGAAATGATAGGACTGATGAACTAGCTAAAGGGGCCGCGACGGGCGACTTTCGGATTTCACATTCGTCGATGCCGAAGCCGTTTACGTCTACGGGAAAAGTCAACCTAACAATAGGAAGAGAGGTGGAACAACGCTGCCACGGGCAAGTCGACACACAAATTCATACCGAGTATAGTAGCTATAGATACGATCGAGGTGAAGCTCAATCATAAAATTGTGCATCTGATAACAGAGTACGGCGCGCTAAAAGCGTATTTGCACAGACTCGGTTTAAACGACAACGACCGTGCTAATGCGATAAGAGCGTAAAACGCGCAGAGCACGTGCTCTTCGACTGCTCGCTTGAGGTGGCAAATCAAGGGCTAACTTATAGTAAATTAGCTATCGTATGGCTAGCATGGCCAAAGAGACTAGGGAAGTCGGGGAAGTGACTGGCCAGAAGGCGTTCTGGACAGTCTTTAAAGAATTTGCGGAAAGGGTCGCGAGATTAGATGACGATAACCGCGCGTAAATCGGGAGAGGGGAAGTTTGGAAAACTATAGATTATGACTTGGCATGAAAATGATATATGAGCAGGATACTCCTGAAACTTATTTAAAAAAAAATACCAAAAAGAAATAACCATATAATATGCACGACCAACCCCCACGCCACTAAAACAATCACCGTCTCACCCTATACGCGCGCAAAATCGGAATTGAGAATAAACAAACACAAATAAATAGTAACAAAATAAATCAAAAAACCCTAATTAAATTAAATTAATAAAATAAACAAAGAAATAAAATAAAGTGAAACCGCGCATCCCCCAGGATTTAAAAGTGATAGTGATTGTGACCTTCCAGAACGTTTAGTGCATATCCACCAGGACTTTAACAGTGCATATTACCCATCTCCCCTTGCAGTAAGTTACAAATAAAAGTAGGTAGACGACCAGAATTTCAGATGCCGGAAAACTTTTTATCAAGGTACGGATAAAATTGTGGCGGCTGTACTCGCATAACCATTGATTTACACAGTGGCGTAACTACGATTTTTGGGCCCCCCCGCAAAAATTTTAAAGTGGGCTCTCTTTAAAATGTATTACTTTTACTGGCTTATATTTAGCCATATTTTTAAATTATAGTACATGTAGAGAAGGAAGCAGTATAGAATTAAATACATATACTATATTAATCAAGTGCTTTATTAATTATAAAACCAAATTACATAAATTCAAACTTATAAGTTAATTAATATTAAATCTACATATTTATACGCCGCACAAAATTATTTACACCTAAAAATTTGATACAGTAAAAACCTATGAGCTAGCAGACATTCCAAATCAAATTCAAAATTTTGTTTTTCTTGCATGTTTTGCTGCAAACGCGTTTATTGTATCCTCTATATTCATATTTTTGGCAGTGTCATGTTCTACTGCTAAGAGGATAAATCGTCTAATCTATCTTGTGAAGTGCGGTTCCTAAGATAATTTTAATAATTTTTAATTTTGAGAAAGATCTCTCCGCACTTGCAACGCTAACGGGTAAAGTTAGGTATAACATTAAGGCTGTTATGGTGTTTGGAAAACTGCTAGAACCTGTAGATTTGGAAAGTACTAGATATTCTAAAATTGTAAGATACCGTTAACATTTTTAATTCATCACAAATAAGTCTATTATTTTTGAGTGTAGTAAGTTCTATACCTATAGCATCATTTAAATCTTTGTAGTAAAATTTTTGCAATTGTTTTGCCTTAGATAAAATATCGTCTGCAGTTAAATTCAAAAATACATTAGGTTCTAAGAAATTAAACTTTTCGTTTACATGAAAAAGCGATTTAAAACGATTCGACAGCTGTGAAATTATAATATCCATTACGCGATAAAATACATTTATTTTAAATTTAAATTCTTCATCATTAAATCGATAATCATTGAATAATTCATCGTAATGCTTTTTATTTTTGGTTGCCTTTTTTATAAATTCCGGTTTAATATTCCATTGCCCTGCAACTTTCGCTGCTTCCTCCTTGATGTTGGAATAGTTATTTCTTGTTTCCTTGAAAAATTTTAAAGTTTTTGTAATAAGAGAGTTATCTGATTAATATTCGCCTTTTCACTCTGAGCAGTTTGTGAGAGCTTGTTAAGCTCTTCTAGAATTTGACTTAAAAACACTTAAAAAATAAAATTAAAATTATCCATGCTAGTTAATATTTGCTTTGCGTCATTTCGTTCATCTGTTTTTTGATATCATAATAATTTTATTAAGAGACATTACTATATCTTTATACCGAATTCTTATGGCAGCTAAAGATTTTACTCGATCCGCCCAACGTGTCGGATTTAAGCGTTTCAATTGTGTGAAATTTTCTTTAAAAACAGAAAGCCAATTCCATCTTACTATACTATTAGCAAAAATGTATATATGTTTTCTAAAAGTAGAAAAACGATTCTATTTCTTTTATACCTTTAACGGCATCATTTATGACTAGATTTAAGTTATGGGCACTACAGTGCATATATAAGGCTGCAGGCTCTATGTTTAAAATTCTCTTTGCACGCCAGAATACGTACCGCTCATAACGTTAGCTCCATCGTAGCCCTGTCCTCTACATTTATTTATATCTAATTGCATGTTGGTTAAATTGCTTAATATAGTATTACATAGTCCTTCAGCAGATTGGGACTCTACTTTTGTAAAACCCACAAAAGTTTCACAAATATCTATTTTGGTTACCTCTCCCAAGCTGTTTTTTAAAATCAATATATCTTACAATTTTACTTAATTGATCAATCTTAGTTATATCCTGTGTAGTGTCTATTATGATTGAGAAAAAGGAGCGGATCTAATTTTATTTAATAAAATATTTTTAAGTGTGCGCTTAAAGTATTAATAATATCGTTTTGAATTTTGGGAAAGATATTTAATTGAACCTTTGGGTCGTTCAAGCACTTTTTGTAATATAGGATCATAGTTACTAATTAAATGAACTAAACTTAAGAAATTACCGTTGTAACTGTCTTTTGAATCAGAAAAACTTTCTCTATGTCCTCGAAATGACAGCATGCGCTGGGATAGTGTTAAAGTAACATTGAAAAGTCTGTGTAAAACATTTTTCCAAAATTCAGTTTCTTGTTTTAATAGTAGAGCATCTTTCTTATCTATGGTATAATTTTTTTCCACATATCGTAAATAAAACAACAAGTTAAATGAGATTGAGCAAGCAAATGCTCTTTAATTTTTTGATAAACCCTGCCAATCATTAATTCCGGTCGTCCAACTTGACCTTACTGAAGCAAACAGCCAACATGGTTGACAATAAACACAATTTTTAATTTAGAATAACACAACCACCCATTTGAATTGTGTGGTAAGTTTAACGTATTGCTTTTATTTTCGCTTGCAGTTATTAAGTAATAATAGTGAAC
This sequence comes from Platerodrilus igneus, assembly GCA_036346225.1. Classification (NCBI taxonomy): domain Eukaryota; kingdom Metazoa; phylum Arthropoda; class Insecta; order Coleoptera; family Lycidae; genus Platerodrilus; species Platerodrilus igneus. The sequence continues at coordinate 3,395,312 of JARFIW010001447.1, read as the reverse complement.
TGAAAAACTTCTATTTTATTATCTTTAGGAAACGCACCATCTGGTCTACACAATCCGTAATTAATTATTTCTTTTCTTAAATTGTCATGTTGTAAAACATTGATTTTAAAAATGTGCAAAATCGGTTGGATATTCTTTCGTCAGATCCATAGATAGTTCATTAAGTGAAAAGTACTACTCACATTTACCTCTGTAATTGTAGTGGTATCTAGTTCCAAATTTCTATCGCGGCCGTCATTATGTGATGTACTTGCGCCCTGGGTGAGAGTTTTAAAATTGTTGACGACTGCTGTTCGTCTGTAGCGGAACTAGTAGATGCTACTGTCGAAAGCCCAATTTCTTTCATAGATTGTTCTTGTTTTCGGACTCTTTAGAAGTAAAAAGGAACTTATTTTTGGAATCTTGCTCTTTGATTCTTCCAATAGTTTCCTTTTCGTTTTTTGCAGCGCCGCTTGTAGTGCTCATTGTATATTATTTCCTGCAATTTTGAATGAAATTAATTATAATGTAATTAGATAAGTAATAATTATTTAAAAGCCTTTTGAAATTACAAATAACACATACATACTTTGCTTTAAATGCTTTAATTAACAAAATATAAATGATTTTTATTGAATGCTTAAAGATTTATTTATATGTATTTCTCAGCGCGACTTCAACTATGATCAAATCAATAGTAGTTTAATAAAAATAGATATAAATACTTACGTTTAAATATGAAAGACCTCCTGTAATACGAACACAACACTATTGAGTAAAACGTACTGGAATGCTTTTTACTTCCTTTCCGTTATATATAATGCAGCTAATGCAAATACGTTGCAACCAGCTGACTAGAAACCACAAAATGAATTTCTTTCTAGTATTATATTTCTAGAAAGCGAAGGTTACTAAGCTACCTGCCATCCTGTGAATCTGTACTGTACAGACAATAGCCCTTTTATTCCTATTTAAAATCCCACAAACCAAACTAACCCTACTATACGTCGTTTAATAATGCTTTACCACTTTATACAACTTATCACTTAAGAATAATATAGACATCTTTGTTATTAAAGTTTACAGTCTCTTTCATCTGTTTATTAACCCTTACAAAATAGGACAGAACGGATAGAAAGAAGAAAGGATGCAGGCTGCAGGTGGTGTTCAGTATTTATCTTAATTATTATTTCTTGTATTTCAGCAGTTCCTAGTAGTAACATCAAGAAAACGTTCGTTAACCTGCGGTTTCTGAATTATCTGCAATATTTTCTTGACCGTTTCTTACCTGCGAAATACGTTGAAGATGAATAAGTTGAGTTTATTATCGTTTGGGCCTTCTTGCACTTGGGGCCCCCCCGCATAGCGGGGGCTGGCAGGGGTGTAGCTACGCCACTGGATTTACATTAACAAGCAGATTTTGCAATAATCTTGAACTAGCACGTTACTAGTGTAATGGCGCTAGCCGACATAATGCTTATGCGAGTGCACCTGATAATTTGGGTGATGCTTTTTGCTAATTTATGCACTGCTATATGCTTAATGCTTATTTAGATATTTATTTATATTTATTTATTTTTGCATGTACTTTATTATCTATTGTCTTGATTTGTTTTGTTTGACGTTCCGCCGCCTATTTTTGGTTGCAATATCTATAGGAAGAAAGATTGTAATTATAATATAAATCAGTTAGGGAACGATAAGGAACGTTAAGGACGAATATAGGATTGACTTAGAATAAAATACTTAGACTAGGGAGCACGAATTTGTAGATTTATAGAGCAGGCAAAATAGCGGGATTCACTATTTAAATATTTGGCGCCTGCTTAGAAATTTGAATCCATTTTTAGATTAGTTAGCTAGATTTGGATAGTTTTAAGACGACCCGTCAGGTCGCCCCGGTGAGCAGAGCTGGCAGCTGCTACCTGGTATTACGGATACCTCCCCTGTTCATTTTTGCTTGTGTCTTGTTGACCGGACACGCTATAAGATCAACGCTAGGGATGCCATTATTTAAACCCTCTTTTTAGTGTTAGTTTCAGGTTAGGATCGATTAATTTGAAGTTAGATTTAATTTCGCGTTTAAATCCAATGTAGTACCTTCGAGTGGAGCATTGGGGACGTGGTCGCAAGCACAGCGGCCCTTATTCACATTATAAGGCCCCTAAGAGTTGCGGCTGGAAAGGATCCCACTGCAACTGATCTAGAGGTTTAGGTAGCTGCTGCTGTTACTCGGTAGTTGGGAAAGGGGGCTTTTCCAGCAAGGTCGTGTTTTCTGAACTTTGGTGCTTAAAGAGGAAAGCGTGTAGTGAAACCACCCTTGACGTGTTTTACGATGCCATGGACTACCAGCTTCCTTTGAGGTTGGTCTCTTGTAATAAATATAATTATTTCTAACTTTTTTTTATTATATCCTCGTGACTATCAGCTAAAAAATTATACCTTTACATTTCCTAAACCCTAACCTGATATCACAAGGTCGAGAATTTCTTCTTATTAATGTAAGCCCAAGGTAAAGTTAGATGGAGAATGGCTTGAGATAAAGAAAAACTCTTAAGACATAAACGGCTAGTCGAGTGTTAGCTCTGGGTAGATCATGAGCTTGGGTCATGGGTTGTCAAAAGACCAAAAATATATTTAATGAGCGCCACCGTATTTTTCAATACTATAACCAACAAAATTTAACTGTGCTTGTATTAGGGGAATGCGGAAACCTTATGTCAACACCAGTAACAGCCATAAAACCTGAATTTCACTCTTTTAAACACACTTACCAAAATCTCAAACACCAGATGTCATACAGATGTCTCGGCTTGACCTGTGAACAAACAAAGGTACAACCTGGACACCATTTGTGTCCTCAAAAATATTTGCCAAAAATAAAATAATAGAATTTAGACTTCTAAAATATATACCCAGGGAATTTGTTTTCATTACACACAATTTCTAATCAGGGATGACTTGTAATTTTTTTACTTGAATTTTAAATAATTAAAAGTCATTCAAAAACAAAATAGATTCTATTTGAATAAATTTCTGGATTCATGTAACTAGAATATTTAAATTTGTATCTTTATAAAATTTTCTCTTAATAATTTTTATGAAACAGAAATATACTAGTAAAGAATTGCATTTAATAATCTAAAGATCTTTCTACAAAATTTAAATATGCTGACTTGAAATTTTCTAAGTTATTCATAACACATAATTTCTTTAAGCCAATGAAGTACTTCCTCGACCTTCACAGTAAAATTTAATTATCAAAGCGTTGTTGAAATATTATATAGTTATTCTAAGTTACATTTATTTAACAGTTAATACTGGAATTCCACATGTCGATGAAAAATGAAAGTTCATGACCTCAAAATATTCAAACATACTTTAAATTAACGTAAGACGACATGTGAGGTCTAAATAAGACAACTGAATCTATGTTTTTTATATATCTGACATAAAATGTCATTCACAACTTTTTAAATGTGCACTTTGTGTGCGCGTGCAACATTCTGACAAACAATAGATTTGTTATTTAATTTGCTGTTTCCTTAAAAGCTTTTTACGTTACGAAATTTTTAATGTTCTATTTTCTTATTGCAACTTAATTAATATTCAAATTGATTAAATTCTAAAGTACACTCACGTGTTATGATATTGCTCTGAACGAAAGAATTAAGACCTTGACCTCAGCTGTATGGAAATTTCCTTAACCATCGATTATCAAAGTTCTTCTGAATACAACTATTATTTGATGAAACTAACTTCTGCTTGATTGAATTTAATTACTCCAACAAAATTTAGAACCTATATGAAATTGCCTTCCATGATACTGCATGAAGATATTATATAAGATATAGCCATTTATGATATTGCTTCAAGATGTTATATAAGATATTGGATTAGGATATGCTATAAGATATTGCATGTATTAATGATGTAAAGGGGCTTCCATCTCCTTAGGCCTGCAGAGATCAACTGAACCGCTCTAGGTGGGACTTATAGAAAGACATGCTCACGCTATAGCTGTTAGGTTCCACCTCCAGACACCAAGAATCAATCAATTATAAGTTCTTTTTCTTACTCTGTTACAAGCCACGTGCCTACACACGACCATCTTGACTCCACTATCTTGTAGAGCAGCTTGCCCGTTCGAACGCTGATAATGAAATGAACAAATTGACAACTTGACAGAGCTTAGTAACGAACCTTAGAGCATAAAGGTAAAGGAATCTATGTATTATTATCAATACTATGCATTAATTTCTATTGGACGGAAATTCACAAATTAAATGTTTTAAATTATAGCTGTTTTATTTTTTATGTTAAAGAACGAAGTGTAACTAGAAAAAAAAATACGTTACACTCTAGTGGTGGTGTGAAAGAAGCACTACCTGGAAATGTCGGGCCAGGAGTTCTGTATTTGAAGACACCTTTGGACGACATTCATGTCTTTTGTGGGACCCGAGATCCAAAATGCCGCGTTCAGAAGCCTGGGTAGCAGCTCCACCTGAGCGCCCACAAGGCGTGTAGCCTCCCACGGTTGTGGGAGATTGCCAACTTCCTTCGTTATTCACAGGAAGGCGCTATGTAAATAGTATAATTAATTATAAGATATTGTATGATTCTAAAATCTAAATATAAGGCATACATTTTCATTTATCTTATCCATCTGCATTTGATTTCGGACAGATCAGATGTCCAAGGTTAAAGCTACAGGAAAAAGAACTTCAACGCTAGCAACGCTGTCAAACTTTTTTAGTAAAAAGGTGAATAGAGATAATACTGCACCATCAAGTAGTAATATTAACGCAAAAGACACCGAGAATGAGAGTGAAGTAGTTAATGTTATCCAGAAGCAGAAAGCAAATGTTGAAGATCCACCCAAAGGATCAATTACTAGCTCAGAAGGCCATCAGACGTTTAAGGTAACCGAAACGCAACAGGGAACCGTTTATGACATAGGAAATGTTATTGATAAAATTTTGGGGAATTTCACCAAAGGGAAACTGTTGGTTAAACACTGGAAACCTTAAAAAGATTATATTTTCCTTGTGTTGTGGTAAAAAAAAGTGGGAAAGACAGTTACAGGCGGCCTTCAGTTGAACTATTTTCTCAATATGAGTGGTTAGTGTTTTTGGAAATTCAGAAAGACTTATTTTGTGTTTATTGTGCATTGTTTGCTTCGCACGCAGTTGGTGGAATTCACCTCAAAAATTGCATTATAAAGTCAGTGACAGATCATAAACATTTGCTAGGAAAAGATGAATATATAACGACTCATGCTCAGAATGCTTATCACAGGGCATCGATGGAAAATGGAAGAGAATTCCTCAAAAAGGTCAACAAACCAAGTCTTCAACTGGAATACCAGATCAACAAACATCAACAAAAAGAAGGTTTTAGAAAATAGGGAAAAACTCAAATTTATTTTGAAGTGTATATTATTCCTTGGTGTTCAAAACGTTCCCTTTCTAGGACATCGTGTGCGATGGAGATTTAGGCAAAACTGCCAATGCTGAAGAAAATGATGGCAATTTTTGTGAGTTAGTTCGGTTCAGAGCAGAAGCTGAAGATCTAGTTCTTGCCAAGCATATTGAGATTGGACCTGAAAATGCCAAGTATACCAGCAAGACTGTGCAAAATGAACTGATTAGTTGCTGCGCTGAAGAAATAACTAAAATCATAATTGAAAAAGTTTTAGAGAGTAAATAATGCAGTATAGTTTTTGATGACACTACGGATGTATCACATCAGTCACACCTTACATTTGCAATTCGTTACGTGTATAACGTTGATATCTATGAAGATTTTATTGAGTTTTTGAATCCAAGAAAAGAAACGTTACCACAAGAAGATGGATTATGTAATCTTGAAGTTGCTGACAGTCCATTAAATGGGAAACTATAGAAATGTTAGTCTTAAACTTTATGAAAAAACATGGTCTTCCGAAAAAGTATTGTCTTGGATATGTCGAATATAGCCTTCTAGATTCTGACATTGAAACTAGTATGCAATATATTTTCGGCGCAAACAATAGGCTACGCCGCTATGACCGCGCAAAGTTTCTAAAAATGGTTCTATTTTCTTATCCTATTATAATCATAGTAACGGGAGTAATTGTAACTTTGATGCATTGCAACGTCTTAGGTTAGGTTGGCAGAAAAAATTTGTCGACTTCGACCTTCGGTCTCGTCTTCAAATATTTTTCTGCTAATCTAACCAAACGCTATGCAATGCAAATTCGACATTCATGCCTAACCTAACCTAGATATAGAAGTTGAAACCTTTTCTGAGTTTTAATGCAAAAATGATTAGGTAGGTATAGTATAAAACAAACATTTATTACTAACTTTAGGTAAAACTAACTGGCAGAACAAAGAAAGATTCAAACCTATGCTTTTAAGGAAGCGTTGGTACAGTATCAAACTGGATCAGTGAAACATATCCTAGAAATGCGGTGAGCTCATCGACACCATCAGACTTGCACTTTTTAATAAACATATAATGTGACAAGTAGTCCGGGTAGTTTTTCTTTCGCCGATTGTAGTTTGGTAGAAACTGTTTAGCATGCCTCCATGTAGACTCGATTGCATTAGTATGAGCTCCAGTTGTAGGATCAACGAAAGTAACAGAATGGTTGCCTTTCAAGTGGCGATAGCCTTCTTCCCCAAGATGATGATAGGTTTTCCATGAGTTGCTGATTATTGTAGTCCCGGGTTTGATCCAGTTTTTTATGATTGAAGTCAAAGTATCTCGGTCTCGTGTTACCACCAAAACTAAAAACATTTTCCCAGATTCGCGTTGTAAGCCACTGCTCTTCCACGCGGTGGCCTCGATTGTATTTACGCTTTCCGAATTTGCTTTTGTCAATTTCGACAGTTTTCCCAATGCCTCCAATCATTTTAGTTTTTTTGCTTGACATTCTTCTAGTACCTGGTACAGAAATACCGGGAAATTAGAAAATAACATTTAAAATGCAATAAATGGGGAAAGACATACCTGGCGTACAAATCCGGTCCAATTAACCACAATTTTATTCCCCAGTTCCAGTTCATTTATTTTATGAATTTGGGAGTAATTTTTGATAATCATATACGTAAGCACGAATATTTTTTCAAAAGAAAGCTTGCTATCGGAAAACCAGGACCCGACTCTTACAGTAATTTCTTCTTGGCATTTTTAATTTTCTTGCCTACTCGTGAAAGCTTTGGCATCTCCAACGGCTTTTTCTTCTTGGCTAAGAACCATTGGTTTGCTACAAGTCGGGCATGTACGGTTCTTTTCAATAATTCCAGTGCTTGCTAAATAGTTCTATAATTTATCTTTATCTTGAGCCAAGTCGTGAAGTTTGAATAAATTCCACTTGCCGTGTGGTATAGTGGACGACATTTTAACAAATGGGGTTTCTAAATAATCAGAGATTCCTTGTTTGTTTTTATTTTTGAAATTTAATTAAAATTGTATGAAAATATTGAAGTAGGAATAAGACATGTTACCATGCAATTTATATTGGAAAATGGGATATGAAAATAGGTTCATTTGTAAAAACTTTGCGCGGCCATAGCGGCGTAGCCTATTGTTTGCGCCGAAAATTAATTGCATATTCGGAATCAGCACAAAAAATCCAAGCGATTGACACTAGTTTCAGTGTCAGAATCTAGAAGGGGATATTCCACATTTATACCTGGTGTCTGAAGCAAAGGGGACTATTTCTTTCATTTTAAAAGAGTGTGATAATGCTATCCAATGTATTTGCTTTAATCATGCTCTAAACTTGTCCACATCAAAGTCATCGAAGATTATTCATGTGAAACGATGTTTAGGTGTCATGAAAAGTTTTGTTGCTTTTTTCAACGCATCTTCAGAGCGTAATATTGCGGTAAAAGATACTTTAGGAAGACAGCTGATAGGGTTTTGCTAAACCAGGTGGAATGAAAGACACGAGAGCATTGTTCTTTTTCAAAAGTCTCTGATTGATATCAACAACGCGCTCGTAAGGGTGTCAGAGTGGGATAAAATCGATACTGCAACAATGGCACATTCTCTTCATTTATCACTAGTGGATTCTTCTTTTATTGTGACTGTTATTTGCCTAACAAATATTTTATCAGTAACGCTGCTTCTAAGCACGTTATTTAAAAAAACCGCCGACTTAAATTTTGCAAGAAATGCTATTAAAGAAACCTTCAAACTACTCAAAAAAAATGGGTAAACAGTACAAATGTATTTAATTACCTGTTTATTGAAGCCGAAAAGTTAGTTTTGTTATTAAACACAAAAATAAGTATTCCTAGAATAGTGAACAAGCAAACAAAACGAAATAATTATATAACTGAAAATCATGAAGACTATTATAAAATCGCAGCATTCATTCCAATATTAGATCATGTCCTAAACGATATCAAGGAAAGATTTTTTCTGTCAAATTATTGATGGCCTATAATTTGTCTATGTTCATTCCAGCCGAAGAAATGAAAGCTGATTTAACAGCTGAGGATGTCAAGAGCAAGTTATTAGAGGTTGCTAAAGAATATTCCTTTGATACGAAATCGAAAGAAATGTTAAAAGGGGAGTTCCTCCATTGGTCAAAAAGATGGAAAAGCATCAAAAGAATTCCAGCCAGAGGTACCAAAAAATACTTTACAGGCTTTAAAAGAATGCGACGAAGAAGTATACCCAAACATCAAAAGGCTCCTGCGCAATCCGTGTTCTTTACCAGTAAGCGTCGCAACAGCGAAGAGATCTTTTAGTACTTTACGCCTAGTACAAGACTGGATGAGGAGTACTGTGACTGAAACTAGGTAGTCTGGTCTTGCTCTTATATATATGCTCATAGGGATACTGTAAAGAAAATTGATCATGACCAAGTAATTCATAGATTTGCAAAGCAAAATAGAAGGCTGAATCTTGTTTTATAAATATTTTGTAAAGTACATAAAAGTTTCTGATTATCTCTTAATTTTGTTCTTTTATACACTCTCCTAAATCCACTTCTGTTTTGTTTCTTCTATGCTGATAATGTACGAAAAGTATTACTGGACTGCCCCCCTAAGTTTTTCTAGATTCGCCTGTCCTAATTTCTTCTCCTTGAAGTTAAACACCTTTTCCAAATTTTCCTTTGATCTGTAACTATAAGCAACTAATGTGGTATATAAAATCTAAATTTTTGACTACCATTTAATATAACTGTTAATAAATTACAATTGCAACTTGACTGATTTATATAGTAGGAACTTAAAATGCCACAAGAACCTACAACGAAACCTGCAATTTTTAGAACTGAACTGTCACTTTACAGGAATCGTCCTGGGGTGTATTCTCGAAAGACGGTGATATTTATCGCATGCGATATTTTACGATTTTCGCACGAAACGTCGAAGTTGGTATTCCTCAAATTTCGCACGAACTGCAAAGTGCGGTGTACTACCAAGTGATATATTTTATCGCATGAAAACACACGTATTGCTCATGATTACTATATTAAAATTGACTGGCATACCACATAACCACATAACCAAAAAAATTGCTACTGTTTTTAGTCTATTTCGCGGGTGTTTGACAAATAATTATAATTAATAACAAATATGGCAAACTTTGAAGAGACAGCATTATTTGCTGTTTTTGAAGGTGCTGGAAGAAGCTGAAACAGCTGCCGAAGTGACTAAAAGACAATTCTATAAACGTATACTCTTTTAACTTAAGTGAAAAAATGTTTGTGCGTATGTTCCGCTTAATAAAAAGTTGAATTCCGGGAATTTCATTCAGTTGCGTTGCTATTTTTTCCCATTCTTCGCAAGCTTTTTTTCTTGTAAAATTAGAGGAAAATTTACGGCTGCATAAATGCCTTCTATTTATAAGTAACTCTTAGTTGGGCGTAATTACATTCCAACGGCAGGCCTCGCGGAATCAACATTTACCTACCTTCGCCTCCGGGCGAAATAAGGTGAGCAGCGGAACGGTGACAACTCGAGGGAGTTTTCCAGCTATGCGGGGTGCCAAGGAATGGGGACACAAACGAAATCGTTGGAGATGCACATCCGTCAGTCCTATTTGACGAGCTACCTGATGATTGAGTGGCTTGTGGCGAATAACCATTCTGTTGGTCGAAAACCACAGGTCGGTGGACCCAGGATTTGGATATGGTATTGTTGGAGAGCAATCAAGAGGAAGATCCAGGAAGCTATTCACCACATCAACCACCCGCCAAAACATGCCAAAATCTGAAACAACAGATGTCAACGAGACAGCCAGAATCAATTAGATTAACGCTGTAAAAGGAAGTTGGACTTGAGAGATCCAGGATCGACTAAACTGAGCGTAATTAATGCAAGTAAACATTACTACGTTCTTCTAATCTTCGATGTTGCCGAACAAAATACGATCTAGCAGCTTCCTGAACCACGCGATTTCGTTCCAGTTGAATATTGGCTTTTATTATGATTCTATTTACGACATACCTCACTTTATTCGATATTTAAAATATCATATCACACCTTGTCGAAAATAGCAAGTCGTCATATAACTGTTTCGCATGCGATACTTTATCACCGATGATATATTTCGAATGAAATCGAGAATAGACCCCTTGTAGAGTGAAAATTACGAATGAAATTTGGAACTAGTCTGATAAAAGCCTACTTCGGAACGAGAAATTATACCGAAAGTAATCAAATTCGAGCCAATATCACGAACAATTAATTTCTTAGTTGGTTCCTTAATTTAGTTTGAAAGTGGTTATAGTGCTTGCTATTCTACCCACATTACTTTACTGGAATTTGCTAAGAGCATACACTTACTTGTCCTCGTGCATAGATAAACTGGTTAAAGGGTTAATAAACAACCAGCTTTAATTGGACAACATATGTGTATGTATTAACACACTATAGTTAGCATAAAATAAAAGCATTGAACTGCAAGAACAGAAAAGGAATGCAACCACCATAAACACAAGTATTTATGGACAAAATGTCGCATTAAAGTGCCGCAAGTGGAATATATTTATTACTCTTCCAGTCGAGTTCTTGTCAATACTCGTGTACTATAATCGCCATACAAAGTCAAACCATACGTAAAGCGTAAAACATAACCTTTTATAGTGCAACTTGTTTGCATTTGTTGCTTGCAACAATGCCATTTCTTTGAATTTGTTCCATATTCAAATTTAAGGTATATTTATGCGGTTTAGAATTGCTTATAACAAACAGTGGACACAAACAACAGTCTTGCTATACCAAAATAAAAGTGTTTTGGTTGTTAGAGTGTGGTAAATTGATGCTTTTACAACAGATAAAATCTGCAAATCGCTAAATTTAAACTACTCTTAAAAGCTTTTGGGAAGGAGCTTATTATTCTTGATGTGGGCATAATCAGCCTTATCTTTGTTCGTTTGGATGTATTTACGATAACCTTTTAATACTTGGTTGGCTGTGCAATGCTGTGTCAAACATCTTACAGTAAAATTATATACAGCTGTGGCTCAATAATTTTCCTTACTGAATTTTCATACCTATTTCATAAACAACTCGATTAAGCGTAACCGTGACGTATAGATAACAACAATGTTAGAGAAGTTAATGCGGAGACTGCATAATTATTAATAGGCAAACAGATTCTGATATTCCAGCAATATTGTACTTTACAAAACCGGGTATTCTTTCCGATAAACTTTTAAGGGTAAGTAACTTCGTTGTTTTGAAGTTATGTGGAAAATATTATTTAGAAAATTGTTTATCTTAATAAAGTATCAATAGAGTATCAACTTAAAATACACGTTTTTTGCAGAGAAGAATGGGCAGTATAAGAATGTATTTTTAAAGGGATTTCCTAAAACCCAGTTTACTAGGATGTACGATGCAAAAGAAGAGCTTACATAGCAAGGATACATGTGAATTTCTTTCAACGAATAGGATTTGATTTGCCTGTAGACAGAAGAGCATTTTGCAACATTTATAACTAATGGTATTACAACATATAACGATCACTCACTTTTGAAAATAGAGGGCTAACGTTTTTTTCGGATGCCAGAAGAAGCAGGGAGAACGCAAGCGTTACACAGAAAGATGTACAACACGTGGACAATATTCTAATGCATGAAGTCAGAGAGCGTGTACATAATACGAAGTGCCGAAGACTGGAGCAACTAAATGGAGGAAGAAAACGTATTATTGCTGGAATTAAAAAAGTCGAGCACAGAAACAAAATTCGTTATATGCCCCATTTCGAAAATTAAGATGCGCCGTACATATCCAATTATTGGTTACAAAAGGAACTATAACAATAGGATATAGATCTAAATTATAAAATAAGAATTAAATTAGATATGTTAAAAAGAACTTCGAATAAAAATAAAGAAATGGTTATGCTACGTGTGCAGAAATACATCTATTATATTAACTATTTTATAATTTAAATAAAAATTAAAATTAGAAGTGCGTATCAATTAATGTTCTAAGATGTGACTTTGCATCGACGAGTAACTACCTCCATAACACTATTACAAAATATATATTTATTCTATATTCAAATCATTACAAGTAATTGACATGGCATGGGGTGCACCACTTTTATAAATTGTTAGGTCTCGGCTATGTGTAGGTCCAATGTTAAATTATTTGCACATACGAAGTTCTAAGAAAATTTGGGCCCATCAAATGCTTTACATAATAAAGAAAAGTTTAGAAATAAAAAGTAGACGTTTAGGGGTTTTAAATCTGTTAGGGTTTGTCCTAGGTTAAAGTAATATCAGATTGGGACTTTCGAGAAAATTTGAACCCATAAAATGTTTTACACGCTAAGTCAATGTCTAAAATTAAAAAAAAATAGACACATAGGGCTCGTAGAACTGTTAAGGGTTGGTCCTAAATTAAAGTAATGTCGGATTGTGACTATCAGGAAAATTTGAACCCACCAATTCTTTACATGCTAAGAAAATTTTAGAAATAGAAAGTTATACAATTGGGATTTAGGTATTGAAAAACCTTTAGGGGTTGGTCCTAGATTAAAAACAATGTCTGATTCTTACTTTCCGAAGATTTTTATACTACCTAATGCTTTGTACGTTAAGAAAATGTTTATAACCAAAAAAGTTAGAAAATTGGATTTTGAAGTTATGACTCGATAAGAAGTTTATCTAAGGCTAAAATTAGAAAGACGAGAATATAAAAATCGTGCGGGTACGTACGATAGGTGCAAGTAGTTTCTCAAAAATCTTAGGTTTGGGGTTTTCAATTTTTTAGTGATGGTGGGTATAAACTGATTTAAAAACAGTAGATCTAACCGGGATTAGTTAGGAACCGTTCGGAGTAAACTCCCCAAGGAAGATTCTACATGTGGACACTGCACCTCCTTATGGGAATTAACATTAACATACAGAAGGCGCGCGGCGACGGAGAAAACTCGGCCATTTTACCGTACCTTATGGGTTACGTGTTGTGAAGCAATCGACATCCTTGACGATAAATAACAAGGACGTTTATACACAATCCGAGATCAAAAACATTGCTATCTTCTATCTTCATCTATTTGGTATTTAGTTATTGGACCATCAAGTTACGATAAAATCAACGTTATGGTTGGACTCTTAGAACAGAATATCCTAACGGATTAAAGTTTGAAAACGCATAAACGTATTCTTAACCATTTTATGAACTTGCAATTTAAGAATCTACTGGGTCTCATATAAGGGATCAGGTATACATTTTTCAGTTTTGATAACATTGTGTCGCATTTAGAAGCACGGAGCAATTCTATATTTGTTTTCGATGCTGTAGCTTTAGTGTGATACTCCATAAACAGGTAGACAGTTTTTATTTCTGTGAAGGTTATAGTCATATACATAAATACATATTACTTGATTATGCAAACTCTTTAGTATTATTTAAACATGATGATTTAAACTTAAAATACATATACATTGATCACATCAATACTGACATGAAGTATGCATGATCAATTCCGTGAAATATGTGGTGCTTGCTGCAATTACGAATTTTCAGTTGTTGACAAGGCTACTGATCTAGTCCAAGGAAAGTATCAAATTGGTTTTGATCACTTCATTCAAATTTAAATCACAACAGTTGCAAGAATCGCTAGTATCAAGCAATACTGAATGCAATAAACTGCAGAAAATTTATAGCGCTGCTTTATACTATGAAAAGGAAGGCAATAAAGTTTAAAAAATAGTAATGTAACGAACGCTCTACTTGCAAATAACAATAGTTTTTTGTTTTCAAACTGATTATACAAGTCTTTTCAACAACTCGAAGTTACCATAAAATTTGCCAAAACTCTTACAATTTATTTGCGAACTAATCGCTAACAGTACAAGGTTATCTTACCACTACGATGTCATCTTCTAAATTGCTTACTAACGAATCACTATTATTAACTATCCAAATATTAATTATTAATTTATATTAATTTATTTCATCACTACAGTAATTTATATCAGATCGAGCAATTAACAGTAATTTATATCACATCACGACTATCAAAGCTTTAAATTAGGACTGGCATCACAATCAAAGCTTCAATCGGAACTCATATAAAGTTTCAATTAGAACTGAACTGCAGAACCTCTTACGGCAATTTATACCATATCAAATTGCTCTAGATTATTCTAAAGCATACTTGAATTATGTAAATAATATTTTCGAGATTTCTTATTGTACCCGTCAATCAAATTCATCCGAAAAGTGTAACGCCTCAGAGGTCATCAATCATTCTCAGTGAACAAACGCTTAGTTTACGCCCCAATGCAATTTTCTGGTCACAGGCAGGCCGATCGGCATTGCGATAATTAAAGAAAAGTGGTACGGTAGAAAACGAACTACAACTATAAAAAGAAGAAGTAGTTGTTCTCAAGCAGAATCATTATTGCCGATTACACATATAAAACTGGAACAAGAATGCGAGTACTTTCTATTTCTCCGATAGAATTATTGTTTATCTAACCGTAGCGTTATTTAAAGATTGTTCAATTCGAATTGCTACGTTTAAAAAAATTCATTGTGAATCGTGATTTCGATAATCAACTTCTTGAATATATTCAGATGTGTGATTAAAAAATTACCATTAGGTTTACTTAATATTATATTAGTATTGTTTTTGTAGGTACTTAGTTTTATCTTCAATGACTGTTATTACATTCTGAAATGGAATGAACAAATAATTTATTGTAAAACTGAAAAATTAACAGAAAAAGGGTATCTTAAAGTTAAAGGTTGGTGTTTGTCTAAACATTACTACTTTTTATGGGAGATTCATGTTCATTTGTAATACATGGTAGAATAATGGGTTTAGCTGAATAGTGGATTATGAATATCTTCTCTAGTATGTGAGAAGTTGTGGAAATAAGAATTACAATAGGTAGAATGTACTCTCTCGATGGAATTACATTATTGTATAAATTAGTAAATTAAATTTCCACATATAAAAGAAAATAATGATAAAGTGGCCCAAGGTGCAACATGTATTGTACCTTTAGTTACGGTGTAATACACGTTGGGCCTTGGGCAGCAACAGAAGTAATGCAAACAGAAAAATACACTGTATCTTGAGCTATTGGCTTCTTTCTGGTACCGTCTTAGGATGAAGAAATGCAGGCTGCATTTGTCTACGGCTGGGTGCTGGAACCAACAACTTAACTATACTAGTATACTATGTATAAAAACGCATTTTGAAATCGCGACTTTACAACGCTCAAAGGACGTTGTTAGCATTAACATAGAATACAGAAGAGTCGAATAAGTAAGAGAGCATTTCACACGTTGAACTTGTATTTATACAACTTGAAATCGACAGGGGTAAGCAACATAAAACCATTCTCAGCAATACAATGTTAAATATTCTATGAAAGCAAGCAAAATATATATTCCAAACAATGGCAAAACATTTTTAGAATGCAAGCAGGCAAAATACAATAATTATTTTCATTGAATTTCGTTGTTCACGTGGGAAAGCAAAATATATTTTAAAACATGCAAGCGAATGTGCAACTTTGCATACTGCCAAAAACAGCCAGTTATCTGATTTGTAGAAATTAAGAGAGATTCGTATTATTATCGATCCACGCTACGAAGATACCAGGAACGAATAATTAGGCAAACAATTTTATTATCCATAAAGCTTGAGCGACCTAACACGTGCAGATAACAAAATAGAATATCACAGTAAACGCGTAAGATAATCAACCCATTAAAGCATTTTAATACGCCGGAAGTTTTAATCTTTCAGAGAAACTATTAAAAGTGATTTTAACCACCAGAAAAATGTTTGCTACTTTTAACGAATAACTATTGGAAATAATAAGCGCGTATTTCAAGGAAAGAAAAACTATTAAAGTGGTTTAAGAATGAGCAGATGAGCAAATGCTTGCCTGTTTCAACGAATTTAGCAAAGTTTCTAGTCTTTTAGAAGTGGTTTAACGATAGCATTTCCGAAAATTTATAAACTGTTATAGAATATATTCCACGTAGTTATACATTGAAGGAAATTTGTATACAGGACGGTTTAATAAATATTTATTGAACTTGAAATTTTGTTTAATTTGAGAATAACATAAAAAAGGTTTAGATTAGCGTTTTTAGGAGGCGTTTAATTACGGTTGGTGAAAACAAATGCAGAATCATTCCATTTCAAAAAGTTAACGTAAGAACTGCTACCAAATATAAAGCAAGAATATGACTAAATAATTAATTTGAATAATCATTGTAGCTGCAGTGTTGTGCTCCTTTGCAAATTCTTAACTTACCGTCGAGTCGTCACTGTTCACACTTTAACTTCAATTTTGTCGAACCCTTCTCCTTTGTATATGTTTTATATATTTTGTTTAATTTGTCTTTGCTAATAATATGCCAATCTTTTTCATGATTACGCATCGTTATTTATTTTGAAATTGTAAGTAAACTTTTTCAAATTTTATATTTTTGGAATACTTATTGTTTTGTTTTATGTGAATTATGATCAATTTGAAAAAAAAAAATTCATAGCCAAGATCGCCAGATTATATATAATTCTTTCAAATATACGAAAGAGCAGGATGTTGGTCAAGAGGTAATTTGTCTGAACAATTTGAGCAAAATTATGTCGGAAGCAACTGCCGTTAGGTTAACGAGTGTTAACAAAATTATTAAGGAACGCAAAATGCCACGATTTGAGGCTAAGTTACAATTTACTTCACCCAGGAAAACCATCAAGAAAAGCAGCACAAAGTCTACATTAGGTGAACTTGAAGAAGAAACTGTGCACACAATTATTTATCGATTTGTAAATATCCACCATGAACAACCTACAATGTTTGCTGCATTTGAGTCTGTCAAATCGAAAGAATTAATTTTTGTGGAAAAATAGATTCGTTTAGAAGATTGGTGCATAAAATAAGGTTGTGTTAGAAGATGTGCCAAGAGTCTTAATTGAGAAACCAGAAATCCGAGGAAAACTACTCGATTGTTTGCGAAAAATGCAGCAATATCGAGCAGAAAGAAAAAAAATGTCATATATTGTAATGAAACTTACTCGAACAGTTCACATGCTGTATCGAAGGCGTGGAATGATAGTTCAAATCAACATTTAAAGGAATCGTTAGTTAAAGGAAAGCGGATAATTACTGTGCATGCTGGCAGCAAAAATGGTTGCTAATTTTAAATCAGGACTTAAAGCTTGGGATTATCACGATGAAGTAAATATTAGAAACTTCTGTAAATGGTTACAAGATAAAGTATTACAAAACCTTGAACTAAACTCTGTATTATTGATGGATAATGCAGTTTATCAGAAGGTAACTGTGGAACCAAATCCAACATCGGCTTGGAAAGTAGAAGACATGAGGTATTGGCTATTGAAAAGAAACATACCTTTTGAAATTAAAAATACAAACGCAGAACTGAATGCAAATATTAACCAACATAAACCCACATACAAACAATATGTTGTTGCTAAAATATTAGCCAAATATGGTCATACGGTGTTACGATTACCTCCATACCATCCTGAACTCAAACTCATCGAAAAAATATGGGCGACAGTAAAAATCATGTTGCTGCACATAACACCACTTTTTAATTGGAGTATATATGAAAGTTGGCTGAAAATAGGTATGACACTGTTGGTCAACAAAAATGGGTAAACGTTTGTTCTCATGTAGAGAAAATTGAAGAGGATACCTTGTCAGGGAATATACAGGGTGCCCTATTTCTTACACGTTGTATGGATAACTCTGTTATTTGTGACATTAGAGAAAAGGTTAAATGGGGAAACTAGTGCAGTTTTTAATGCTGAGTTCAGCCATAAAGAGATAATTAACATACAGGGTGTAGCAAAAGCGTTATACCAAAATAACGAAATTTTGATCTTTTTTGTTTTGCTTTGTATTTCATTTATTGTGATAGATACAGTAAAACGTTGTAGATATTTTTTACATTATTTTAAAAGGAGAATAAGATAAACTTATTTGTTTTTACATGGCTTTGATCATGTTCGAGTAAATAAGTGAGGTTATGTTTTTTTAAATGTAAACCATAATTGGCGGTAGTTCCGATATAAAGGCATTTTTTTTCTCTTTTTAGTGATGTACTACAGTGTACATGTTCAACATAAAAATTTTTGAAAAAATTTTGTTTTTATGAAATACGAAACTTGGTATTAAATAATAAAATACTTATGCATGACGTAACAAAAATATCAAAAACAAGTTATGTTAAAAATATTAAATATAATATCACTTCAAAGTGTGTTCAAAGTGCCCACCATTTTATTGAAGGCACAAGCTCACATTGTTTTTTAACATTACGAAGTGCTTTTTCTATTGTGCGTGCATCAATGCTTGCAATTGCTGTTTGGATTCTAGCTATTACATCCTCAGGCGTTTGAGGAGTAGTAGAATACACTTTATTTTTTAAATCATTCCACAAATAAAAATCTAATGGCGTAAGTTGTGGTGAACGAGCAGGCTAATCAATTTCCATTTTGTTACCAATCACGTGCTCAAAACTATCAGTTAAATATTGCTTCACTGATGTACCACTGTGTGCAGGGGCACTATCGTGTTGGAAATACTTTGGTCTGTAATGGATGTTAAGAGGTAATTCATCCAAATATTCTTCCAGTTGGTGTTTTAAGAAATTTAAGTAATTTGCAGCGGTGAAATTGTCGTTATAAAAAAAAGTCCAATAATTTTTCCACAAAATATTCCACACCAACAATTAATACCAAATTGATGTTGATCTCTGGATTCACGCACAAGTTTAGGATTTTCTTGAGAATAAAATACTTTGTTATGCCGATTAAATATTCCGTTATTTGTAAATTTAGTCTCGTCAGTAAACATAATGGTTCTCCAAAAATATGAATCCTCTTCACATTTATTAAGGTACCAACGACAAAATGTTATCCGTCTTTGATTATCCACTGGATACGATGTATTCGAAATAGAATAGTGATAGGGATGATATTTCCGACTTTTCAGAATACACCTCACAGTTTCCTTAGAAATTGCACAGTGGTTTGCAATTTCGGCAGTAGAAGATTCTGGTTTATAGTTAACATACGCCAACACATTCATTTCAACAGTTTCTTCACATTTTCGCAAGAATTTAGGTTTGGTAAATGCACCATATGCCTTAAGATTATTTTCAAGTTTGCTACATATCCGACAGTGTGGTTGCTTACGTTCCATGTATCTTTCAAAGTACAAATCCGCTGCTGCACGTGAGTTACGATTCAAAGAATAGTAGCAAAAGAGCATGTTATTTTTTTCTTCATTTGTATAGGACATTCTATCAGAAGAAAATAATGTACGTATAAACACAAAATAACAGTACTATCTAATTTCTTTTATTTAAACAAGTTAAATCTATTGTTATGTGTCATATGGCTACTTGATTCTTAAAATCAGTTCAAATATTCACATATTATTTAATACAAAGTTTCGTATTTCATAAAAACAAAATTTTTTCAAAAATTTTTATGTTGAACATGTACACTGTAGTACATTACTGAAAAGAGAAAAAAAAATTCCTTTCTATCAGAATACCGCCAATTATGGCTTCCATTTAAAAAAACATAACCTCACTTATTTACTCAAACATGACTAAGGCCATGTAAAAACAAATAAGTTTATCTTATTCTCCTTTTAAAATAATGTAAAAAACATCTACAACGTTTTACTGTATCTATCACAATAAATGAGCCACGAAGCAAAACAAATAAGATCAAAATTTCGTTATTTTGGTATAATGCGTTTGCTACACCCTGTATGTTAATTATCTCTTCATGGCTAAACTCGGCATTAAAAACTGCACTAGTTTCCCTATTTAACCTTTTCTCTAATGTCACAAATAACAGAGTTACCCATACAACGTGTAAGAAATAGGGCACCCTGTATAATAGACCATATAGAGGAATTAATAGTAAACGTTAATAACGATAGTGATTATCAAGACTTTGGTTTGTCTGATTATGATAGTGATGACGATCTTGGTTGTAAACTTACAGTAACATGCAATAATTTAAATAAACGATATTTTTATATTACTTAATATTATTAATAACTATTACTTTGCTTAAATGTCTGATCTAAATAATATGTTTAATGTTTTATTAAATCCATTTGAAGCTATTTTAGTAGCACTTATTGCACGAATTGTGTGAAAATTCCTAATCAGCTGTCAAAACCAATGCAATGTTTAACGAATAACAGAGAGATACATAAAGAAGTGTATTTAGTTATTAATTTCAGCAAACTGTTGTAATTTCAGTGTTTTTTAACTGAAACATTTATAAACAAACAACTTGTTTTGTATTGTAGTGAATTTTGCTCTCAAATCTTTCAAATGTCTCCCTATCTATGAATTTCTTCATTCTTAAAACCCCATTTGATGTTTTTAGGTTGAAGTGAAAACACTGTTACATCCTTTTCTATAGATTTCTTCTCACTTTCTACATTGCACAGCCCAGAGTCGTTAAAACTTTTAAAGGCCAATAATTTGTTATGTTTTCAATCCTCTCTTCCAAATATGGACCAAAATACCGCGGGTCTTTCAATTAAAAATAAAACCAACAAATTGAGTGAGGGCGAAAACTATAACCAACCACCATAAGTGGTTGAGCCATGTGTCAAGGTACAAACTCCAATCCGGTTCAAGTACAAAACAGTGCAGATAAAAGTAAAAAGAATTCCATAACCTAAACATCATCAATAAAGTTTACGAAAAGTAAACAAATATAATAGGTATAAGCATAGTATTTTGGGCAATAAATAATTTCTATATTAATCTACATTTATACCACATAAGAAGGAATTAGAAAATCGGATTTTAGTAAAAAACACGTGTAGTGTCTGTCAAATGACAACCAAGTGAATGGTGTTTATTGTTGTCGCACACAGGATTGTTTACATTGATGGCAGCTCCTTCGCTTGAAATACCAATATACGCATTAGAGTTGCTTGAGGTACAAGACTGCTCAAAGTACATGACCTTCCCCTAAACTGTTCGAAGAGTTACAAGATTACTTTCATTACCTAACCATTGATGAGCAATTAATTTGGTATTAATAAATTGCTTTCTTAAATCAAAGGCGACGGTCCTGATTCTCATAAATTTGTTTTGG
Organism: Platerodrilus igneus; assembly: GCA_036346225.1. Classification (NCBI taxonomy): domain Eukaryota; kingdom Metazoa; phylum Arthropoda; class Insecta; order Coleoptera; family Lycidae; genus Platerodrilus; species Platerodrilus igneus. The sequence continues at coordinate 3,373,730 of JARFIW010001447.1, read as the reverse complement.
TTCTTCAAATCCATTTCCACGATGTGTTGACCCTCTCTAGTCTATGATCGGTTACAGCCTATACTGGTGGATTGGTGTGAGAAGATTGAAGATTTATCTAATCAAACAATCACCTTTGCTAAGTCAGCAATTCGGTCTCTTTCAAATTTGATCTACTAACGGTAGTATATCTCTTGTTACGTTTATTTCCGACGGTATATTCAAATACGTCCTTTTTTCGTAATTCGTTTTTCATTCACCTAGCTTTTGTTCCTATACAAAACCTCATCCTGTATTGTTACCTCGTTACAATAGTATGCGCAATCATAACATTTCCTTCAAATCTATTCATTCTAAAATGAAAATTTATTCGATAAAGTAAATAGTCAATATCTTGTTTCAGGTATCCGTTAATTTGTTAAACATTCCGATAACGTATAATTGATTTCTCTTGTGTATCCCATTTAAAGACTTGTCGAAATAATAGATCCAGTTTGCTAATCGCGCTTGCAGTTCGAACTCGTGTTATTTGAACCAATTTTTAATTTAATTCTGCAGCTTGTGCGTTGAAATATTTTCTATAGCAATACACGTTTTTTTTTGGACAAGTAAAAGCTCTTAGCTGGAGGCCAAATTGGTTCTTCCTTTATGTAGGCCCGACTGTTCGTTGACGTAGACCAACGGCTTTTGTCTGTAGACCGCTGCTGCAATTACGGTGACAGGGCAAATAAATCTTGACTACCGTGGCGTTGCTGTGCTAACTCTCCCCCGACGAATTGCAAGATAAGCATCCCGGCGCATTGCAAGATAAGCATCCCGACGCATAGAGATATGTGACACGTTTTCTTTTATGCACATCGAGGATTATTATTTATCAGCGGTTGATGTGAATCCAGTTCACCATATATGTTTAAAAGCTAGGCTACGCTAGTTCTTTTGGTTATATTTCTTTAATTCTTACTACAACTTGGTCTACGTTTAGTACTTTAATTTAACACACTTGCTATGGAGAAAACCTACATTTAATACTTTAATTTAACACACGTGCTATTGAGAAAATCTACATTTAATACTTTAATTTAACGCACTTGATAGCTACGACATGCGCACTTCGTGGATCCATTATAAAATTTGTCCTTTACAATATAACCTAAATTTAATACTTTTCTTTGTCCATGTGAATCAAGAAATTTTAATTTATTATTATGGTTAATAGATAATCGTGGGCGAAGTGTTTTTTTGTGTTTTTAGTATGTAGGTAAATCCCCCACTCTCCGCGTCGGGTAGTTAGCCTGGTATTTACGTTTCATTGGGCTACGTTCTGTCTAGTTTTAGGCAGAATATCACTCAAAACAGCCGAAGCATGAATGTGACAAACGAAACTACAACAAAATGACAATAAACCTCAATAAATGCCCTTAATAAGAAAGGAGATTAAAAGCGTCAGATATTGCATTACCACTAAATCAATCTTATTTACATTTAAATCAGTTATTACCTTCGAGTAGTTATTCCATTCCTGTTAAATTTGATAAAAAAGTTAGTCATTTGTGTCAGTGAGTATATATGTAAGAGCTTAAGTAACGTTCTCTGACATTGTAATTCAATAAATTTTAGTTACAACTTAGGAGTTCCGTCTATGCAAATCATCATTCACACAGAAGGTTAAAATAAGCAAATACCTACCTACAAAAACCTCATATCTAAATTTTATGTTTTCAGAAACACGGTTGTTTAATTTATCAGTTGTAGCATCTTAAAAGCGTCTTTAAACAAGATAAAATCTAACATCAGCCAAAATTGCACTTTGTGGTTTTAAGTATGTGAGTTTTAAGATTGGTTATGGATTTTCGTTCGTTCGTTTCGATGAAATTCCAGCATATTTAATAAATAGAAGCTGATATTTAGTAATAAAGACCTATTAATTAACAAACTAGATAAAATATCTTGCGACATTTCAGCACCCACAAATTTTGATCAACTAGTAAGGTAAGGAGATAAGGTGTTAGCATCTGCAAAATATCCGGTTGCGTGTGCTCGCCATCACGGCGCTTAAATCTTAACAACCAAGGGATTTGTCTGGTGCCAACGAAATGACGAGCGACTGATTTACAGCGCTGAGGAACTTATAGCAATAAGTGGAGATAAAATAATCATTCTTGAAATGAGGGAAGATGAATCAAACAGACATGTATACGATAAGTTTTAAGAGACCCAAATTAACTCATATTTTGTAACTGCTCGAGTCTTTGTCATACTAGTTTGTGATGTCTAGGTTTTGTCATTGAAAATTGAATGGACATATACATCAACGATTGCATTCTTCAATTACCGTATAATATACAGTTTGCGCAAATAATAAATCAAGATTGTAAATATTCGCCGAAGGTTATGTAGCATGCTAGCTTAATGGCATAACATTTTTTAATAACTAGAGGGATACACGACATAAATGTATTAGATTATTATACGATGTACATTTTTAACACGAACTGCAAAATAATATAGTAAAAATAACGACGACTAATAGCACCAGAGGTGGATATCGTTAACTAAATAAAAAAAATAAAGAAAAATATAAATGAAACACAAAAATAGAAAAGTCGCAATAAAATATTAATAAAAATATATTTATTTTTTATAACTGTAAATTAATAATAATCAAGAAAACTTAAAATCAAAATTTACACTTTTACATTAAAGACAAAACTCTCAAAGTACTTCTTTATTATACCCCTTCCCCCATTTTATAATTGACCAATTACCAGAATAAGCACTGCAAAGCAAATTTATGTTTATGTAACCATCAACATTTAAATGTATCCTTGTTGCAACAAATATCAATATCCTGCGCTATTTTTAAAAATAAACTGTTTCAACTGTTATTAATTTAAAACATCAAGTTTTTCTTCACCAAATTATTCAGAAACATTCTCTAAAATAAAATCACTGATACAACAAATAACTTAGGATATCAAATTTTTACCACTAAATTATTCAGAGATGTTTTCAAAAATAAATAAATCGTTCTACCACATAACTACATCATCAATTCGCACCAACAAAGTGCCTTAAATTGATTTCTCATAATAAAATAAATTATTACAGCACGTTATCAAACATCAAGTTTCCACGATCCAAATTCTTTAAAAACCTCTTATGAAAGTACCTATTCATATCTGGTCTGCATCATTTTATATTCTACAATTTTTCTACTCTCAACTCCCCTTTATTTTCTTCAGACCACCGTTTGACTTTAATATTTCTTCTGAAGCGGGTCGACATATTTATTGTACCACTAAAACACAATATTTTTCACGCTTTTTCGCAGGGTATCAACTTTTTAAATTACACTTTTTGGGCAATTATAGTAAGAAGCAAAGAAGAGAGAGATAAGCCATTTTCTCAAATTTACAAATTTTGTATTTTTACAACGCCTTGACATCACATCAACAATCAACACAGCCCTGTTAAATTAAAAATTATTTTGTATTATCATCACCACAATAAGCCACTCAAACGTCTAATTAGTATAGTTTATCCCTATAATCTCGGGGAAATACTTTACATTTCTACACGTTACGTTATCAAGTCGTTCCTGTACATACATGCCAGGTGTTAACCTAATTTATTAAAAATAAAGTTGTTTAAGATCTTTCTGCACACCCGCATTCCATTTGACTTATATTTTCAAATCTTTATCTCTCAAAAATACCGACATCTAATTATCTTACATTTTATGCTTTAAATTTCTATAATTAAAAGGAGTATTTTGTTATCACGCTACAACACGTGCATTGTATATTATTATCCAATTAAACTGATATCGTAAAGTCTTATCTTTATTTACAAGAATACAATCTCCAACCTGATTGTTTACCTAGCTATAATTTCCATCAAAAATTATTGTGCAACTGAAAATATTTACAGATGATGATTTAAATAGAAAAATAAAAATATTTAACTTAATTATTTTACAATATAGAAATTTTACAATATTGGCTTTTTTCTTTGATAAATGCATATTTTTACGAGTCATCAAGTGTATAGCCGTGTGGGTTGCCCGGGGTTGTACGCCTAATAAAAGATGCTATGATGAATGTTTCTAATTGCTCGTTGTTTAATTATTTTTGCTAGCTCTTTGATTAACAAAAGCACTGTAATTATACATCAGATTTATAATAAGACAAAATAATCCTTTTACAAGCAACCGTTTAAACACAAAATAATGCTTGCACAACAACTTTCTCTTACAAACAATACCTCAACTACAAAATTAATGAAAAATAACTTCCTCTCGACACATATCTTATACACTACATAGAGAGTCCAGAATGCCTTTTTAAAAAGTAGGATAATCACTTATTCTAAACAAATCTTGAACACGTGATTATGATTCATAGACAACTCCATCATTGAATCTTTCTTAATATGTACAACAATTACATCTATATCATGTAATTTAATATTCGTCCCCTTAATACCGTATTTAACTCATCTCAATTCAGTTATGTTTAATTGTAACATTGTGTACTGGCGAAAACATGTATCGTAGGTTTACCAAACCCTTAAAATTAAATTAAATCAATTTCTACACACAATTCTTACACTTAAATTAAAAATATGCGTCATTATATTTTCCTTAAATATATTGATTTAAATTTTACCATTACAGATCTTCTTTTAATTTACCAGCTTTGACTTTTTTCAGAACTTAATTACTAATCCATGGTCTAAAATCGTTAGAACGTTTTAAAAAGTAAACATTTTCATGAAAATTCATTTATTCTACATATTACAAATCATTCCAAATCATATATGCATATACCAATTAATATAGGCAATTAGTTACGTACCATTGAAGTACGTCAAATAATCTACTGACGTCGGAGATTTAATCACACATTAACGTCAGCGTTTCGAGCAGCACTGTACAATTTGGATTGTAACCACACACCAAGAACTAGACTCCGGTTTTCTGGAACAGTACCTTAAGCATATTTTGTACCATCCTCCAGTCCAATCCATCGTGCCCACAACCGATCGTGGATATGGGCAAGTTTTTGTTTCCAAACTTGATCATCTTGATATCCACTAATGCCTTCCACAGATGCTGGTAATTTAATTTATCAAAAGCCATTGTTTAGTCACGAGCTAATAGATGCCAGGATGTCAATCCTTTAGCCGTGTGGTCTTTCCGATATGTGGTTGTTGTCGGCGAAGTTAATCCCGACACCAAATTTATTTCTGAACACCGGAACAAGTCCTCGGGAGAATTCAAGGTCCACAACTGCGCAACATGTCAGAGAGTATTCCGATGGCACATCGAATAGGTCACCTTGAATTTCTTCCATGACCCCAAATTTCACGTTGCCTATACCGCTGTACAGAGACATGAACCAATCATAGCTTGGTTCAGTTTTCCGTTCAGCCACATAAACGTAGCTGTTTTTTCATCTCATTGCTTGCCATTATTCGACATTAAGGGTGTTATCACTGTTGTAGGGTGATAACCAGTTAACCTGCACCACTATTGTTTTTCCCTCGGAGAACTAACGAATTGGATATACTGTACTGTTAAATCTTTTTACAACTTTGTATGGACCCTCCAAATGTCTTTGTAGCTTTGGCGCCAGTTCACGCCTGTCTGAGATTGTATAGCCGTGCACTATTTTCCTTTTGAAATCCCAGAATTATGCGCTTTAATGTCATATCTGGTCTTCATCCGATCGCTTGCGATCTGGATAATATTTCTAATCTTACCATGGATGTCATGCATTTTGCGCTTGCTTCGTGACGTAGCACTTCCCCTGATGCCATTTCCGGTCATTCGTACAATCTCAAGGTCATAGGGTAAGCGTATCTCACATCCTAGCATAGCACGTACAGGTCTCTGTCCAGTGCTTTCATGAACCGAAGATTGATAGGCCAATAAAGATAGATGTAAATATTGGTCCCAGTCTCTCTGATGTTGAGAGGTACTTGCTCAAGGTGCGGTTCATGCGCTTTACCATACTATCCGAATGTGTGTAATGGTGTTGTTGGTGTTCTTCGCATTATCCGTAACCGGCAAACATCTTGAAATAACGCTGACTCAAAATTTCTACCCTAATCGGCGTGCCACTCGACAGGAACTCCTAAGCGGTGGAACAGTTCCTTCAGTAACACGTCAGCGACGGTTGCAGCTTTTTGGTTTGGTATAGCGTATGCTTCGGCTCACTTTGTGAAATAGTCAATAGACAGCAAGATGTACTTATTCCCGGAGTCGGTCTCGGGGAATAAACCGGCAATATCGATTGCCACTCTCTCAAAAGGACTTCCCACGTATTACCTCATTGGATTCCGATTTTCCAATAACACACACAATTGACATTTGCGGCACCAGTCTTAGGCATCGTCCTTGCAGCCTACCCAGTAAAATTTTGCTCGAACCTCCACCAAAGTCTTCTTTACGTCAAATACTTTCGAGATCCCATTACGTAGATGTCCTAAAGCATAAGACGTCTGGCTTTTAGGAACCACCGCTTGAAGCGTAACCACGGATCCATCTCCATTATCTTCCCTCAATAAATTCTATTGGTATCAATACAGCTTCAGGATGCTTTTCAACGGTCTAATAACCTGCCAGGATGGACGTTCTCCCCTGGTTTCCAACACAAGATATACCTGGATCTTTATAATTCTACTGTTTGGTTAGCAGTTGCATAGGTTGCCAATCATTATTGATAACGGCAGTCTGAAAAAGTAGATCACATTTTGTTGCTCGCAGTAAGCAATGACTTCCATCTTCGGAGCAAGGTAGTATCGTCCTTCTTCAGTCAGCTTAGTCAAGGGCTTGGTAATATTTGCAAATCCGGAAACTAAGCTTTTAAAATAAGCGCACAACCCCAGAAAACTGCGTAGCTAATGTTTGTCTTTTGTCGTTGGCCACTTTTGTACCTCCTTAACAATTCTCAGGTCTGACTTAATTGCGTTGCGTGAAACTACGTGCCCTAGGTTCTTATTTTTTTATTTTTATACCTACTTGGCAGTAGTCGCTCTTTAAACTAAGGTTAAGAACCATTACAACCCTAAAAATGTATCGAGAGTGTCTTCAATCCTTGCAAGTGGGTAGTTATCCTTTTTGATAACGTTTTTTAATCGTTTGTAGTTCACACAAAATCTTGTCGTATTTTGTTGTATCACTGGTGCTGAGGATTCTGGTGCTTGTTTGTAGCGTTAGCGAATTAATTCGTTCTAATATCCTCTGGTCCCCTTCTTCAATTTTTAACAAGTTTTTAATAATTTTTATGGAAATTCTGCTTCAAGCTGGATAATTTGACTTCCAACTTCACGTGGGTTTTGTATTTTCCTTCATAAAGTCCTCTTTCAATTCGCTGAAATTTTCAATTAGTTTTTCTTTAACGCTTTTACGTTCAGATCTAGATTTCCGCGTCTTTCAGAACTTCATGTGTAAATTTCTGTCAGTTGTTCAACGACGTTTGTGACGGTTTCATGTATTTTTCTGTAAAACTCGTGTTACTTATTTCTAAATTCGCTCCGCTTTGGTTTAGTTTTTCTTGATTTTTATTTAGTTTCGTGGAATTTTCTTCCAACTTCTCTGCTGTGCTCTCAAAGTTTTGGTAGTACTTCTGTGTATTCTGGCACGTCTTACTTGAAGTCTTTCAAAAAGCAAAGATTTCCCCTTTTATTTTGTGTTGTTGACTACGTGTGATAGGCATGCAAAACAAAATCGTTCAAATGTCTTTCTACACTACTTTTCCACACAGTTGACGCCACTGCAACAAAAATTCTTTTGCAATCGCAACAGTTCTTTATTATTAACTGATTACACAAGTCTTTTTAACTACTTATAGCTACAGTAAAATTCTAAAGCACTCACGACAATTTATTACCTGCTAATCGCTAACAGTATAAATACTAACTTCTTAAGAACTACAATGCTAGTCTTCTTAATTACTATAGATGCCCTATAATTAACTATCAAAGCACTAAGTGTTAATTTATATCGATTATTACAATAATTTGTATCACATAGAGCTATTTATTTTAAGGACACTAATTTATTTCATATCTTGACTTTATGATCAAGACTCGAATAAAAACTGGTATTATAATCAAAGCTTGAATTAAAATTCAACTAAAACCCCCAAACGGGCACTTTATAGTTAATTCTATTGTTCTAAAGCATCCAAAGACCGCACCATAATTATATAAATAACATCTAGAAGGCTTCTACTGTAAGCTTATTACAGTTCTTAAATGTAACCTCCTGTAAACTGTCAATCAAGTCCACCCGAAGACGTCACACCACAGGATGGCTATTAATTATTCTCTGTACTCAGCTGTATTATTGTGGTCAAAGGGAACTAAGTGACGTTTTGTTACATTATAATTTCATCGACATGTTTAAATAAAAATGACATTTTGTATGGTAGCCAAGGTATGGCAGAATTCAGAAGGGTATCCATATCAATCTCGGCTATAGTGGGTAACAGTGAAGATGCCATTGGGGTACCAAACAGTTGAAGAAAATGTCGGCCATGAAAGACTAATTAAGTGCTGTTGAAGACCAAATTAACAGTGGTAAGAAAAAAGAAGAGGGGATTTTACAATGAGAATTTATCGTTGACAATATCTTTAATGATGTTTATAATAAGTGAGAGAGGCATGTTGGTGAACAGTGACTATTTTAATCAAAAGCGCATGGCAAATTGATTTCAAAATATGTTAAATATTTTCTCTCCATTATCATTAATACAGTTTATTTTACAAAGCCTGAAATACTTTGGTTAAGATCGTACAAATGGGCATTTAAAAGAGAGATTAAGGTATTTAGGAGTGTATTAATCCGAAAGGAATTAGGACGAATACATAATAACGAAACTAGCAAAATATAAAGGTGCATTATAACAACTTTAGATGTTTAATTTTTATTACCGTCTTTTACAAACATTGAGATCTAATACTTTGCTTAATATAATTCTTTATATTCTTTACAAAGCACTAGTTTTAACTACGATTATTATCGAATGCATTCAATCAAAGTATTCTTACTGCTCATTATACTAACAAAATAAAAGAGGAACACATAACAAATATATAATGAAGGGTAATATAATCCACACTACTACGCTCAAGTGAACCCTAGACAGAATTATAAACAGCCTCACAAAAAATCAGATATCACCACCCTATATCTTTTTAAAAATAGGTTAAATTATTTCACTTTTACTACAACAAGAACTATCGTAACGTTTGTTTGACTTCTAACATAATAAAATCTAAGAGGGACAATAGACGAATATGCCAAAAAATTCTACCTGACCTAATTGTAAATGCAAACCCATACTGAAAATTGGTTTGTGACTTAAAACCCACCTCGAGATTAGTTTTTGCTGCTTTAAGTTTGGGCATTTATATATTAGACACTGTTAAGTAGAGCGAAGGCAAAAAGGTAAACGATTTGTAAAATAAATAAATATACAAACTTCATTCTGTAACTCTCTTCACCCTATAAATAAAGCACATTCTTCAATCCCTACGTGTTGTTATTGGAACACCTGCAGGTTCATATTAATGTACAAGTCCTGGAGGGTAAATTTGTATACATTAAGGGCTGGATAGATTTCTTAAGTATCACCTCGTTAAGACAAAGAATTCATTCACATTATTTCTGGAATGCAGGTTGTTGAAATTGTTGGATATTAACCATAATGAATTTGATAGTTCAGTTAAAACTCACTAGTATTCTAGTAATTTGAAAAGCCAAATTAATTTATAAATTGAGACGGCTGGAGTTTCATAAAATAATTCTTAGAATACCAATTTATGCGGTAGGGAATGCGAATTCTTTCGCAGTAACGACATTTATCCTAAAGAAATCTTCAAATAATTTTTCCACCAAACTTTTGTAATAAATTGTTTAACAGACAGAGCTATCTGCTCGTTCAAAATAGTAAAATTGAGATATTTTGCTGAACTTTATGTTCAACTATGAGTGTATCAGATGTAACTAACAAAGACAATGTGGCAAATTTTCAAGAGTTGGTAAATATTGTAAAGTAGACAATTGTTTGATGTTTTCAAATAACGTATTGGAGTTTTCTATTAGCAGTGTTGTATTCCAGAAACATTACTATTTAAAGTTATTAGAATATTTATCCGTTGTAAACTGACCCCTACTTTGAAGGAGTGCGAGCAATACTAGAAAGAGTAGATTAGCTTGCGTGTTTCACTGTTTCATTATCACAAATACATGATTTCAACATCATGCTAAAAAACGATACACCTGGAAGATGCCAGGAGACAGGGAGAAACGAAATAAATTACATTCTTGTCAGACAACTGTATAGGAATCAAGAAAAATATTGTAGAAGCTACCCGGAGGAACATATTGACACTAACTACAACATAATAATTATGAAAGCTGCGAGATAAGTTTTAGGCCGCTTGGAGCTTCTTTTTAAAAAGGCTTTATTTCCAAAACACTCCTATCAAGTGTATTTTTATAATAATTACAATAATTTTGACAATTGTACATTATATTCATTAACGACTTTGTTTCAAAAATAATCAAAGTTGAAATTCACTAATTAAAACTAAGATGAGTAGCTTGGGCAACCAACAATGTTAAAGTTATGAAACTCGAGACCGACTTGGACTCTTACGAGTATTTATGCTATCCCTGCTCTTACATCACTTTGTGGGAAATGCAGATCTCATGTCTGCTATTTTTTGATACAATACAAAGTATTACATTTTAGTAATCTTATATCTAACAATTTCTGTCGTATTGTCTACTGTGACCTGCACCTGCAGTATCATAT